>CM057457.1:375474583-376096666 GCA_016271365.2 Neoceratodus forsteri | reverse complement strand
TCTTGTCAAAATACATAACCTGTGTTTTCTTATCACTTAATACAAGTTTTGAACTGGAAAACCAGTCTTGAAGAATATCAAAGTCCTTTGCCATTATTTCACCATGTTTTTTTGTCTCATACTAAAAGTACGGTATCATCCACATAAAGCCTTATATGTATATTGTTTATTTTTGTGGGTAAGCCATTTACCTATATCAGGAACAATAACGGCCCCAGGATTGATCCCTGGGGCACACCTCTTAACAATCTACCCTATCAGAAAACTGACCATCAATTTCTACTTGTTGTTTCCTTTGTTCCAATTAGGATTTAAACCATTGTATGGACCTAGGGCAATCCCAGTCATCTCCATCCTCTCATATAGTAAATGGTAGTCAAACAAATCAAAGGCTTTGGACAGGTCAACGAACACTGCACCCATGGACTCCCCCCTTTCCAGGGCTGCTGCCACCTTATCCACAAAGTCCACGAGTACAGTGCCAGTTGAATAGCCTGTCCTAAAACCATGTTGATATTTTGTTAATTTAGAGTACTTTTCTAGGTAATTGTACAGTTGATTGTATACCATCTGGTCTATTAATTTAGAGAGGATAGAGAGCACCGTGATTGGCCTGTAATTCGAGGGGTCATTAGAGTCACCTCCTTTAAATACAGGGACAATTTTTGTGACCTTCCAACTCCAAGGAAAAGCACTCTCCATCAAACTCTGATTTAATAAATATGTGAGTATTGTTGAAATATGTATGTATGAAGAGAATAGGAGGTGCAGGAATATGAAAGTATGGATAGAACAGTAGTGTATTGTATGGAGAGAAAAGGGGTACAGGAGTATGGACTGTAAGTATGGTTAGAAATTGGGGTGCAGAAATATACTAACATACTGTGGAGCCAGCAGAATAGGCCCTATGGTCTATCGAGTCTGCTCAATGGTTAGTGCTTATGCTGGGAACCCATTTTAGCCCTCCCTCCCACCCACACAAGGACCCTTATTTCCAAGCGGGGCTCCTGGATGTACCCTTCCCTGCACATATCCCAGCCCTTCTTGAACTCCTCCACCATAGTAGCAGCCACCAGCCCTCTGGGCAATGCATTCCTGGGCTCCACCACTCTCTGTGAAGTAGCACTTCCTTGTTTCCCCCCTCAACCTCCCCCCATCCAGCTTCATGGGGTGGCCCCTGGTTTCCTTAGCTGTAGGATTCCCTCAAGGCTTACCCTATTAACCCCCTTGAGATACTTGAAAACCTCTATCATATCCCCTCTGTCTCTTCTCTCCTCTCCTCTATCCAGCATAGGTTGCTCCCCCAGTCACTCCTCATAGGGCATTTCCCCTAGCCCCAGTACCATCCTAGTCGCTCTCCTCTGTATCTTCTCTAGTAATGCAATGTCCTTCCTTAAGCAGGGATGCCAAAACTGCACGATGTATATTTAAGGTGTGATCTAACCAGACTATTGTACAGTGGAAGGAGTACCTCACTACTCCTTGAGGTTATCCCCCAGGCTATGCACCCCAGCATTTTATTTGCCTGTGCCACCGCCCTTCTACACTGCTATGAGTTGTTCATTTTGGCATCCACCACCACTCTAAGGTCTCTCTCCCCCTCTCCTCCCTTGAAACCTGCAATATCTCCCCCCCCAGGTGTATGTATGAGTCGGATTTTTGGCTCCCAGGTGAAGAACCCTGCATTTTGCAGCATTAAACTTTAGTTTCCAGATTCTTGACCACCTCCCTAGAGTCTTAATGTCCTCCGGGAGGTCCAACTTTCTGTCCTCCTCATCCACCACCACCCACAGTTTAGAGTCATCTGCAAAGAGACTCATCCTGCTCCTGATACCGTTTCTGGTGTCCATAACATAGGCATTAAATAGGAGTGGACTCAGCACGGACCCCTGTGCTATCCTACTTGTGACTAACCTTGAGGATGAGACCTACCCCCCACCCTCACCCTCTGTACCCACTCTGCCAGCCAGTTTCCTATCCATCTGCCCATCCTACCCCCACCCCATACTCTCCAGCTTCTCCAGTAGCCCATGATGTGGCACGGAGTCAAAGCCCTGCTGAAGTCCAGAAAGAGGACATCCACAGGCTTGCCCTGATCCAGTGCCCTTATCACCCCTTCATAGAACTCCACCAGATTTGTCTGGCATGATCTGCCATTAACAAAGCTGTACTGGTGAATGTCTGTGACCCTGAGCCCTTAGCACCCCCTCTATCCTTTCCTTCAGGATGCTGTCCATCACTTTGTCCACTACCGACATCAGGCTAACCGACCTGTAGTTACCTGGCTCCTTTTGTGGACCTCCCTTGTAGATAGGCACCATATGGGCCATTCTCCAGCCCTGAGGTACTCAGCCAGACTGCAGGGAGGAGTTAAAAGATCTGCTAGGGAAGTGGCCAGGGTATCTGCCAGCTCCCTGAGCACCCTGGGGTGGATACCATAATGCCCAGTGCCTTGTCCTCTCTTAGGGCCTTGAGTGCACCCAACACCCTACCTCTGGGTATTTCCTCATCCTTTTCCCCCTCTTCGACTACCGTATCCCATGCCCCCTCTCCTACCGGTGCTGTCCCCCCCATGAATACAGAGGCAAAAAAGTCATTTAGTACCTCCACCTTCTCTCCACCCTTCTACCCACCCACCCCCATCCTGAACCCACTGATCTGCCCTTTCCCGATATACCTAAAGAACTCTCCCTTTTTATCCCCTGTGCCAATCTCAGCTCCACCCCAGTCTTAGCCGATCTCACCACCCTGGTGACCCTCCTGGCTGCCATATCATACTCCTCCTTGGATATAGCCCTCCGAGAGCCTTTATAATGGCTGTAGGCAGTCTTTTTCTCCCTCACTTCATCCTTGACCTCTTTCGTCCACCAACTTGGCTCCCTAGCTTTGCTCTCCTTTATGTCTTTCTCTCATACAAGCCTTGGTAGTCTCCAGGAGCCCTGTCTTTATTAATTCCCATTGTGCCTCCATGCCCATGCTTGGCTGATCCCATCTAGATAGCACCTCAGGATCCACTTCATCCCTCCAAAGTCTGCCCCTCTGAAATCCACCACAGTCATTCTTGTGTGCTCTACTTTGTCCCCTAGTTCTAGGGAGAACCAAACTGTGGCATGGTCACTACCCGCCAGTGGGTTCCCAACAGCAAGGTCCCTGATGAGCTCCCCATCTGACAGGATGTGCCCCCCCCCCTTGTCGGCTCCATCACCAACTTGGTAAGGAACATATCCTGGAAGATGTCCAAGTGCTGCTCCTTGCTCAATGAGTACACCATGGTTCCTCAATCTGCTCCTGGCATATTCAGGTCCCCATCACTAAAGTGATGGCCTTTCCTCCACCACAGTAGTCCTTAAGGTTAGCCACCAGGCCAACCTCGTGTTCTTCCTCCTGCCCAGGCAGTCTATATACCACCCCTATCTTCACCTGTGTTCCACCCTGAGCCTACAGGGTGACCCAAAGAGCCTCTACCTGATCCTCTGCTTCCTCCACCTTGCTTATTGCTGTGCTGTCCCAGATGATAAAAGCCACCTCCTCCACTTCCTTCCCCCTATCTCTACTGCAAGTAGTGTACCCAAGTATGTTTAGGTCCCAGTCATGTCTGGATGAGGCCAATGTCACTGTGACTGCCACCACATCCACCCCCAACCATCAGCCCCTGCAGCTCTGGCATCTTATTTCCCATGTTCCTGGCATTTATCAGGACCACTCTCAAACCTGTCTCCTTGCCTTCTTTTCCCCCACCCTGAAGCCACCTTGCCTTCTGCCTACCAGGACCGACACTTGCACTCTTTGTTGCTCCTGCCCTGTGACCCCTTCCCTCTGTCTGTGGGAGGAGGCCAGGGCTTCCCTTCTCCCTCTCCCCCTCACAAGTTTAAACCCCACCTGGAGTGGATGAACTCTTTCAGTCTCAGCTGCAGGACCTCTTTTCCCTCATTGTTGAGGTGGAGCCTGTTCTTAGTGAACAGATCCTTGTCCTCCCAGATTGCTCCCCATTCCCCTACACACCTATGTCCCCTGGTCCCGCACCATCTGCAGAGCCATGCATTTATGTCCTGTATCTTCTGCTTGTTTTCTGCACTGGCCCTGGGCACCAGAAGGAGATCGAGCACCCCACATCCTGATACACTCTGACCAGCTCCCTAAACCTAGCTTGTATCTTTAGCTCACTATTCCCATATATATCATTAGTACCTAGGTGTATTAATATGTCAGGGGAGCCACCACATTCCTGCACTAGAGAGTAGATGTGATGTTTTGCCTGATGCACTGTTAGGCCAGGTATACTCCTTGACTTAACACCACCAGAAGTCCCTTCCCCTCCCCTCGTCACCTGATCCCCCTAGTCATGGAGTCACCCAAAAGCAGCACCCTTACTGCTTCCTTATCCCTGTTTCTGCTCACTATCTGTGTGTCCACCCTCCCCTTCCATTTTCCTGCTTGTCCCCTCCTCTCTCCCGCCTGCCCGAACCTTGTCCATCCCCCCTCTCCAACCCATAGCTCTCTTTGACCTGACCTCCTTGGTTCCATTACATCCTGCTGGATCACTGTGGACAGTGGCAGGTTGCCCCCCCCTGGAGCAAGGGCCCCCCCGTCCCCAGATCTTCCTCCTCACTGACCCATCCCCCTCAGTCTCTTTTCTTTCACTAGTGATGTTCGGGACCAGCCCAGTATCCCCCTGGTGCACTGGACCCCACCCCAGCCCTCTGCTCCTTTTCCCTCCATCCTAACCCCCACTGCTTCTTTTCCTCCTTTAACTTGCGTCTTCTCCTGGTGTGTCCCCAAAAGGGCCTCCCTGTTTTGGGGCAACTCCCCAACTCCCAAGAGAATGTCCCCCTTGCCTCCCAGCTTCCATGCCCCTGAGCCCTCCCCCGGGGGAGTGTCCCCATCCCCCTTGCTCCTCCTTCCTCCAGTGGTTCCTCACAGTCACTTTCTGCCCTTGTTAGTGCGATGAGGGGAGCATAACTGTTTTCCTGCTGAACCCCCATGTTTTTCTTTCCCATGTTTGCTGCACCCCCATCTGAAGTTCGGTCCACAATATCTGGTTTCCTCCTTCTTTTTCCTGAACCTACCATCTTTCACCCATCCTGAGACATATTTGCCTCAATGCTTCCTGATCTCTTGTGTCACCTTTTCCTGCCTGGTTTGTACTTTCTCAGCTCTACCAGTTCCCTGTCTTAGCATTGATGATGTCTCATCATTTGCATCTTCTCCCCGTCTCCCCTCTTCTACCAATGGTTGTATCAGGTTTAAAGGATTTGTAAGCCTTAGCCCACCCCCCAATGCCTCCTCCTTCCCTACCATCCCTCTTGGTTCCCTCTGGACACCCCCAGTCACCTTCCTACGGCTGTGGAAATGTCCTCCTTCCATAGTTTCTCCCCTCCTGTTGGATGAAACTTGTCCTGGTCTTCCACTGACACTTCTCTCTTGTCCCTCATCCCCCATTATCCTTCATCACCCACCCAACGCCCCCAGTTGCATCCTTAGTCAGTTTAACTCTCCCCTGATCTGCAATAGCTGCCTGCAGAGTGGGCAGCCTCCCCCTGCCAGGCCCAATTTAGTATTATTGCCACCCCACAGCCTGTGCAGCCTATGCTCCTTCCAGATATGCCTGCCCTGATGGTTGGAGACCCCCCTCCAGTTGTCCTTGTCCATAAAAATTCTGACTTCCCCCTTGGCCTGGGGTAATACCCCTCACCCTTCCCCAAGTAGCACTACTGGGGTGGTCTATGATCAAGACTTAAAGCCTCTTACAGTTGAACAGATACAACACAGCCCTCATAACTAGTTCCTAATCTAGGTAAAGACTTTAGCAACTAAACAGTTCTAAGAGATACAGCTTACCATAGCATTTAGCAACTAAACAGTTCTAATAAGTTCTAACAGTTTGCACAGTAGTCACAAAGTATACTTAACACTGTTTTACCCCACAGTTACTATAATATTATTCTGTAGCAATCAAATAGTATATCTTAGCTCTGTTTCACTCCCCAGCTGCCTGTAATATCACCGTCCCAACTGCATCGCTATGAATTTCCTTACTTGCCCCAGAATGATACAGTTTTGTTAAAGTAGAAGTCCTGATTTGTCTACCTCCAGAGTACCTGTCCCCTTACCAGCCCATAAAGGCTATTTAAAAGGGTGTCATTGTGGAGTGGGTGGGAGGGAGAAAATATAGGTTCAGTCTCAGAGCTCTGATGAGCTCCCTCTCACCGCTGAATCCCTCTCTCTCTCTCTCTCTCTCTCTCTCTCCAGTGCTGCTGCAGGCTGTCTGTTAAATAGGGCAGCAAGCCTGCAGTTTTTATGGCACCGAAAATAAAATGTAAAAGTTCAGTCCCAGTCCCAGAGCTCTGATGAGCTCCTTCTCACTGCTCAATTCCTCTCTCACTCTCCGGCACTGCTGCAGGCCACCCGTTAAATAGGGCAGCAAGCCTACAACATTTTGGCACCAAAAATAAAATGTAAAAGTTCAGTCCCAGTCCCAGAGCTCTGATGAGCTCCCTATCGCTGCTTGATCCCTCTCTTTCTCTCTGGTGCTGCTGCAGGCTGCCCATTAAATAAGGCAGCAAGCCTGCAGCATTTTGGCACCACAAATAAAATGTAAAAGTTCAGTCCCAGTCCCAGAGCTCCGATGAGCTCCCTCTCACAGCTCAATCCCTCTCTCACTCTCCGGCACTGCTGCAGGCCACCCGTTAAATAGGGCAGCAAGCCTACAACATTTTGGCACCGAAAATAAAATGTAAAAGTTCAGTCCCAGTCCCAGAGCTCCGATGAGCTCCCTATCGCTGCTTGTTCCCTCTCTCGCTGTCCGGTGCTGCTGCAGGCTGCCCGTTTAAATAGGGCAGCAAGCCTGCAGCGTTTTGGTGCCGAAAATAAATTTTAAACATTCAGTCCCAGTCCTAGAGCTCCAATGAACTCCCTTTCACTTCTCAATTCCTCTCTCACTCTCCGGCACTGCTGCAGGCTGCCCATTAAACAGGGTAGCAAACCTGCAGCATTTTGGCACTGAAAATAAAATTTAGAAGTTCAGTCCCAGTCCCAGAGCTCCAATGAGCTCCCTTTCACTTCTCAATTCCTCTCTCACTCTCCGACACTGCTGCAGGCTGCCCATTAAATAGGGTAGCAAACCGGCAGCATTTTGGCACCGAAAATAAAATTTAGAAGTTCAGTCCGAGTCCCAGAGCTCCGATGAGCTCCCTCTCGCGCTCAATCCCCCTCTCACTCTCCGGCGCTGCTGCAGGCTGCCCATCAAAGAGGGCAGCAAGCTTGCAGCGTTTTGGCACCGAAGATAAAATTTAAAACTTCAGTCCCAGTTCTAGAGCTCTGATGAGCTCCCTCTCACTGCTCGATCCCTCTCTTGCTCTCTGGTGCTGCTGCAGGCTGCCTGCTGAATAGGACAGCAAGCTTGCAGCATTTTGGTGCTGAAATAGGGCAGCAAGCCTGCTGCACTTTGGCACCGAAAATAAAATTTAAAGTTCTGTCCCAGTCCCAAAGCTCAGATGAGCTCCCTCTCACTGCTTGATCCCTCTCTCATATGGAAAGAACAGACATGCAGGAATATGTAATGTTAAGTATGGCGATAACATAGATACATAGAATGTGCTGGCAGATGGGGACCACAAGGTCCATCTAGTCTGCCCGTGTTTTTTCCTACCCCCCCACTTGGAATCGCTTGTTAACTTACTGACATGTCTGTCCCATGCTGATTTAAGCTGCTTGACCGTCTGTGCCTCCCACCACCTCTTGAAGCAGTCTGTACCGTGGGTCCATCATTCTTTCGTTAAAAAATAACATTCTACTATTACTCCAAAACAGACCCCCTCCAGTTATACGTCATGCCCTCTTGTCTTACTGCAACTGCTAATCTGGAAAAGGTCCTGTGATTGTACCTTTGATACACTTTAAATACTTGAATGTCTCAATCATGTCCCCCCCTCCCTCCTTTGTTCCAAGGAGAAGAGGTTTAGTTCCCTTAGTCTTTTGCCATATGTCTTATGGTATAGCCTATGAATCATTGCAGTTGCCCTTCTCTGCACTTTCTCCAACTTGTTGATTACCTTTTTGAGGTGAAACTTCCAGAATTCGACACAATACTCCAAGTGGGGCCTCACCAGGGACATATACAGTGGCATTATCACCTCACATCTCCTGCTAGTGATGCCTCTCCCTATACAACCCAGGAGGCCACTCACCTTCTGTGCAACCCTCTTGCATTGCTTGCCATGTTTAAGTCATCAGAGATGATGACTCCCAGGTCAAGCTCCTGCTTTGTAGCTGTTAGCTTCTCCCCTCCTAGATGATACTCCACCCCCGGGTTCTTCTTTCCCATATGCATCACGTTGCACTTTTTCATGTTAAACTTCTGCTGCCAGTCTTGTGACCATCTTTCTAGTCTTAACAGGTCCTTTTTCATTTTTTGCAACCCCTCTGGTGAATCCACTCTACTGCAAAGCTTTGTATTGTCTGTGAACAGACACATCTTTCCTTCCAGACCATCGGCAAAGTCACTAATATACGCAAACTGAACAAAACTGGTCCCAGCAATGATCCCTGTGGAACCCCACTTGCCACCATCCCCTCCCATGACAATGCTCCATTGACCAACAGTCTGCATTCTGCCAATTAGCCGGCTTCTCACCCAAGCTATTATTTTGTGGACCACTCCCATGAGCTCAAGTTTGCTAATCAGTCTTCTGTGGGGGACCGAGTCAAAGGCATGGGGTGCAGAAATATGTAACTATGGAGAGAAGAGGCCGGTGAGGAATGTATATGAATGTAGAGAACAGGTGGTGCAGGAATATGTAAATATGGAGAACAGGTGGTGCAGGGATATGTAAGTATGGCAAGAACATGAGATGCAGAAATATGTAAGTATGGGGAGAACTGGGGTGCAAGGATATGTAGGTATGGCTATAACATGAGATGCAGAAATATGCAAGTATGGAGTAAACTGGGGGTGCAGGAATATGTAAGTATGGAGAGAACAGGGCATGTAGGAATATGTTAGTATGGAGAGAACAGGGGTGCAGGAATACTTAAGGATGGAAAAAACTGGGGTGCAGGAAAATGTAGGTATGGAGAGAATGTGTTCAGGAATATGTAAGCATGGAGAGAACAGAGAGTGCTGGAAAATGTAAGTATGGAGAAAACAGGATGCAGGAATATGCAAGTACGGAGAGAACAGGAGTGCAGGAATATGTAAGTATTGTGAGAACAGGAGTTCAGGAATATGTAAGTATGGAGTGAACATGTAGTGCTGGAATATGTGAGAGAACAGTGGGAGCAGGAATATGTAGATATGGAGAAAACAGAGGTGCAGGAATCTAAGCTGAAGAGAACAGGGGTACAGGAATATGTAAGTATGGTGAGAACATGGGCTGCAGGAATAGTTGAGTGTGGAGAGAAAAGGGGTGCAGGAATATGTAAGTGTGACAACCACCTCTCCCTCTGGGCTGTGACAGCTTTCAGAAAAGTATCTGTCTCTTGTTTATTTCCTGCCACCAACCTGAGGTGTGCTCAGGATTTCAGTTACTCCCTGCATGGAGCCAGGGAGGTCACCGCTGCTCACTGTTTGACTCTGGTAGAATTCTCTTCAGAGGGTGGATGCCAGACAGTATTTCCTTTGTCAGTGAAAATTATACATGCAGTACCTAAGTAATTAAACCAAACAGCCACAATGGTTGAGTTAAATAAATAGCTCTTCACTTAAAAGAAGGTCAAAGGTTGCATTACATTATATATATGTGAAGAACAACACTGCTACAGGAACAGTAAACAAATGGTTTTAAATAACAGATGACAAACGGAGTAAAGCTATTGACTAAGTTATGCTATTATTTCTAACTCCTCTGCTATGCTTGGAGAGAGAGAGAGATTGAATTCCTGTTATCTATCGGCTCCCAGCACCTCTATAGCCAGATTAGTAGGCTCACAGTTTAGACTGTCTCAGATAGTAACCCAGCAGAACAGTACCCTTTTATAACTGACTTTCAGCATTTTTACAGTCTCCCTTTGAGTAAGTAATTATTGTACCCTTTGAATGCATAAATTCACCACGTACTGTATATGTTTAATTGTTCCAAACAGTTTAAACACCAATAGGTGTTCAGTTATATTCATTTAACATTCAGTTTATATTTGAGTGATCCAATCATTTCAAACTCTGTGTGTCTGTAAGTGTATATGTCCACTCCACCTCTTAGTCATTCTCTCTGAGATTTAATACCAGTGGGGTGCCGCAGGGCTCAGTTTTAGGACCCACACTGTTTAATTTATATATCAATGATGTGCAGATTAGCCCTGATAATCTATTACTTAAATTCACTGATGACACCAAGTTAGGCGGGATAGTTTCCTCGCCATCTGAAAGGTCCAGACTTGTTAACAACCTTAAATCAATTGAAAATTGGGCTGTAAATAATAATATGATACTTAATTCTGATAAGTGCTTTGTGCTTCATTATGGAAAAAATAACTTAAAGCAGAGTTATTTCCTGAATAATACTCCCCTTAAAATTTCTATGTCAGAGAGGGACCTTGGAATCATCTTAAATAATAAATTAACATCAATCTACCACTGTACCAAAGTGACTAAAACATTGAATGCACTTTTGATTCATATTAAAATAACATTTGTCACCAGAACTCAGGAATGTATTATCCCTTTATTCAGAACCCACGTTAGACCACATTCTGACTATGGGTCCCCATTTTGGAACCCATATCTCAAACAGGATATTGATAGAATTGAAAAAATTCAAAGAAGGGCAACTAAATTAGTTCCATGATTGGCTCATAGGGAATATCATGTTAGATTACAGGAAACAAGGTTACACACACTACAAAATAGGTGTACTAGAAGTGATCTGTTATTTCTATACAAAATTCTAATGTCACCAGAATTAATGGGCCAATGTGGCCTAAAATTCTCTAATAGAAGGACCTCACTTCATCTACACAATAAACAGCTTGATGTACCTAAGGCAAGAACCAACAGAAGACTAAACTATTTTACTGTAAGATCTCCTAGACTATGGAATAGTCTTCCTCAAAATCTAGTGGATTGTAATTCCATTGATTACTTTAAAAAAGCCCTGGACCTGTGGTTCGAGTCGAATGATATACATCTTAAATGGGTATGACCATCTTAAAATACCCACCACAGTGGTGGGGGACAATCACAATGGGCCTTGGCCTTCTTTTGTCCTATTTAGCCAAGTAAAATACCTACCCCATCACCTTATCTAGATGCTGCTAGTGGAGTGGAATCCCAGTGTATTTTTTTTCTCAGAAGGCCAGAAAAAACTAAGCCATTAACTCCTTCCTTCCCATTTCTGTCACAGTCAGTACCTACAATAAAGAGAACCATGCCTTGCTGTCCTCTTTGTTGTGTTTTTTTTTAACTTGATGCAAATAAATCTGGCCATCAATGTGTTCTGCTCCACCACAACCCCCCAATCCCCCCACTCAACAACCCTCCAATCCTCCCACTCAACAACCCTCCAATCCTCCCACTCAACAATCCTCTCAGCACCTACCACCCACAACGCCTATCACCCTAACTTACCTATCTGTTTCACCATTGTACTCCACTGGCAATTTGCTGCTACTAATGCTAATCACAAACTGACTAAAAATGAGGTAAGTTCGGCTAGTGCCTTTTTTAATGCATTTTGAATTTTTGCTCATAACTTTTTCATTTTTAAACATTTATCCCCAGATTTTCAACATAGACTTTTTAAGCCCACCTCCTGAACAAGGGTGATATCATTTTTCAACTGTCCTCTCCTAGACCTGGCCAGAGGAGGGCAACCACTTGCCCCTGGAGCAGACCTGCACCTAGCTACATAAGACCTGGCCAAAGGAGAGCAACTGCTTGCCCTTGGAGCAGACCTGCACCCAGCTACATAAGACCTGACCAGAGGAGGGTAACTGCTTGCCCCTGGAGCAGACTTGCACCCAGCTACATAAGACCTGGCCAGAAGAGGGCAACCACTTGCCCCTGGAGCAGACCTGCACCCAGCTACATAAGGTATGAACACAAGACGCCTTTCCATGAGGTAGACAAACCCTTCCTTTGTCTCTTCGCTATTTGAATTCTGGCACCTTTTTGTTGTCCCTAAGCCGTTGGACTCAGCATCTGCCGCTTTCACTAGCGGGGAACACGGAAACCCTCATTGAACTATTTAAATTAAATGAAAGCCTTTTACCTGTGCCTTCTCCTGGCTTAACCAGCATGGCAGCTGCAACCGCAAACTTAATTTCAATCCGGAGCTGAGACAGAGCTGAAATGGAGCCTTTCCTCTCGGGGATTTCAGTGCACTGCAAAACTACATGCTTACCCTGTGCTGGGATTGAGGGCTCATTTATGTTAGAACCTGTGCCTGTACATCAGTTTTAATTATCAAAGCTGCATTAGACCTAGTTATCAAAGCTGTGCTAACATTTATTTAATTCAGTAATTTGCCTTTACTATTCCCTACTGCTACATAATCAGAACTGCCTGTTTTTAACCTGTAATTATCAGAGTCAGAATCAAATTCATGGTACTCAGTAATGCCTTTAGTTAGCATTCATTTTGCACCAGGTGAGGGTTGATTTGTTGAGCTGTTCCACTTTGAGGATCTAGAGTCAATGTGCACAAGTAATTGAGCAGCAGAATGTTAATTCAAATGACAATATTAGACTTGTAGTGTCATGCTGGTTGAAATCTGCCCCTTTCTTTCCCCCTCTGTCTACCACTCCCACTCTCTACCTTCCAATAGTCTCTTCTGCCTGCCTTGCCTATGAAACATATTTAATCCCCTGCCCTAACTTTCTGTGTCTTTCCTAGACCTGGCCAGAGGAGGGCTGCTTGCCCCTGGAGCAGACCTGCACCCAGCTACATAAGCTATGAACACAAGACACCTTTCCACGAGGTAGAGGAACCCTTTGTTTGTCTCCTCACTATTTGAATTCTGGTGCCTTTTTGTTGTCCTTAAGCCACTGGACTCAGTGTCGGCTGCTTTCACTAGCGGGGAACACAGAAACCCTCATCGAACTATTTAAATGAAATGAAAGCCTTTTACCTGTGCCTGCTCCTGGCTTAACCAGTGTGGCAGCTGCAACTGCAAACTTAATTTCAATCCGGAGCTGAGACAGAGCTGAAATGGAGCCTTTCCTCTCGGGGATTTCAGTGCACCACAAAACTACACGCTTACCCTGCAGCTGCTATACGGCTGCTCCCCACCTGTCCACCACCACCACACCCACCCTTGGCCAGCATTTGTTTTATAGAGTACCTTGACATGCCCAATTAACTATCTCCTCACTTTCTCATCTGCAGCTTATAGTTTACCACCACAAGAGGGCGTCTGATTACCTCTTTCAGCCTGTCTACTTACATCATCCCTAGATTCCTATCTCCACTATTCCTAGGGTACCCATGGCTATATTTTTCCTTTTCCTCTACATTACTCCTGTGTCACTTTGTTCTAAGAGCTCTAACTGCGCTCGTAGTGCTCCTTACTCATGGCTATCTCATTGTACACCATGAAGGTCCTTACTTCTTGTGCTATACTCCTAATAGTCTCTATTCTCAAGCCTCTCCTAGGTTTACCTGAGGCCAGTGGCCAGCCCTCCTGGTATGACCACTACAAACCCCCTGATGATTTCATGTTTTCTAACATGATTACTCTACCTCCTGTTTCCCCTGCCACATCTCCACTTCTTCTCTCTAGAAGAGTCATCTACCATGTTGCCTATATACTACATAACTCACCTATTTGCATCCCTCCCAAGGTTAGCTTCATATATCGGAAACTGTGTTACTTGCTCCTACTTGCTTTACTACTAGCAGGGGATATAGAACTCAATCCAGGACCTAGAGGGAATGTTGCCCACACTAACACTACCTGGAATGACATCAATAGTCTGCGCATTGTTCACCTAAATATCTGGAGCCTTCCCTATAACCTACCTGAACTTGAGGCGTGGGTTACTCAGTATTCTCCTGACATTCTCTGCTAGTCTGAAACCTGGCTCAAATCCTCCACCCCGGACCACCTATGTCAGTTACCAAGCTATAAAATTCTAAGACAGGACAGGTTTACATCCAAGCGTGGCAGTGGCGTTGCAATCCTCCATAAAGCCCACCTCTTATTACAGCACAATCCCCCATTTACTCTCTCTTACTGTAAATCAATTTATGCCACCCTTCATCTGGGAGCCAAAAAGTTGCATATAGTCTATGCCTATAACCCTCCAGCAGGTGGCATTTCTGGTCTTGAGGAACTCCTCTCTCAGGTTGACCTAGTCATTGGACACAAAGAGATTCTCATTTTGGGGGATCTAAACCTCAACTGGACAGGTAAAGCAAGTCAGTCACAGCATTATCAGATGCCAACACTTGATGATATTAGAAGCAAGTTGACAGGAGCCCAGTATTTCAGTGTACTGGATGCTAGATCTGGTTATTGGCAAATAAAATTAGACCAGGAAAGCCCATTGCTCACAATTTTCAACATCCCACAAGGAAGATACCAATTCACCCATTTACCTTTCGGCATACACTCAGCCCAAGAAGTGTTTCAAAAGAAAGCGGATGAAACCTATGCAGGACTCAAGGGTGTTTTGTTTTTAATTTTATTTATTTCAGTTCTAGGAATACAATTACCTTTGAGCCCAGAGCTCTTTTACAAAGGTTCCATGTCAAGACATTGGTATTACATAACAATAGAAAAAATTGTTACACAAATAAGGGTAAAGGGTATCAAAATTAATTTTGAGCAGACAGGGAGAGGGTAAAGTGGAAAGGAAGAGGACAAGAAGGGGAAGGGTGGTGGTAGAAAGAAATGGGAGGGGCAAAAGTGGGAGGTAAGAAAATGAGAAGAGAGGAGAGGTGAGGGTAGGTAAGGATATGGAGAGGGGGGAGGGGGTGAAGCAGCCAGGAAGGTGGCATTGTCAGATGCTGGAGAGCAGATGGGGCAGAGGCCAAACTAGGGCAAGTGCGTTATGTAAGGAGCTTGGATATGGGAGAGCGGTAGGGGGAGTGGTGTTGCACAGACATTATCCATGACAGTCGCAGATGCTGAAAGCGACCAGGGTGTTTTGGAGCCTGGATGTGAAGGCCTCTAGCCCAGTGGTATTGCTACTATCATTGCAAGACCGTTAAACCAAGTGGGTGCCCTGTAGGCGAATGAACGCTGGCCAATGGCTGTGTGGCAGTGAGGCATATGGAAAAGTTGTGGCTTTGATCCCCTAGTAATTCTGGAGCAGGTTTTTGTTTGAAGGAGAACAGACCCCGGGAGGGGCAGTTCCCAACTGTATTTTCTTAACAAATATGCAGGTTTGGTACTGAATTCTGTTATCAAGTTGAAGCCAGTTAGCTTATGAGTAGAGGTCACAGGTGTGAGTGAGCCATTTCGGCCCCAGTGATGAGTCGACAGGCCTTGTTTAGTCTGGTAGTAATCCTTCTGAGTGCAGTGGTAGTGGCAGTGCCATAGATGACAAGACCATAATCAATGTGGGAGATGATGGAGCTTTGAACTGCGGCAAAGAGGGCCTCTTTCATCAGGTGCTGATGAAACCGGTAGAGTAAGCCCAATCCAGTATTCACAGTTTTAGCGACATTGGTTATATGGGTTCCAAAGGACAGGTGTGGGTCTAAGGTGATTCCTAGGTATCTGAAGGAGTCAACCTGCTCCAGGAAGTCCCCAATGCAGGTGTTTAAGGAGAGTTGATGGTGTTTGTGCTTGTTTTGGTGGCTGGTGAAAATCATGGTCTTCATTTTTTTCTGGTTAAGGATTAACTTATGTTCTTTGAACCAGCTTTCAACAGAGGTGAAGCCGTGTTGAAGGGTTTGTTGCAGGTGGCTTGGGTCATGATGAAAGGCAAGAATCACCATGTCATCTGCATAGAGTATGACTTGCTGAGAGGTGGAGTCGGGGAGGGAATTGAGGAACAGGCTGAACAGCAGTGGGCCCAGGATGGAGCCTTGGGGGACACCGGAGCATTGCAGCTTATGTGGATGATATTCTAATAGAAACATAACATAGAAACATAGAAACATAGAAGTTGATGGCAGATAAGGACCGCAAGGCCCATCCAGTCTGCCCAATTCTTTTTCTACCTTATAAATGTGCCATCGGCCTTTGCTCTGTCAGTGGCCTATCTATTCATAGTCATTTGTATTGCTCCCTTATGCCTATCCCATGCCTGTTTGAAGCCCTGCACTGTATTCATAGCCACCACTTTGTGGTAAGCCATTCCATGCATCCACCACCCTTTCTGTGAAAAGAATTTCCTCACATTCCCCTTAATCGGCCTCCTCTAATCTCATGCTGTGTCCTCTTGTCCTGCTATTTTTCTTATATTTAAACATGTTAGACTCTTTCACCTTGTTTATGCCCTTAAGGTGTTTGAAATGCCTTGATCATATCACCTCTCTCCTCCTTTGCTCAAGGGTATACATATTGAGCTCCGCTAATCTGTCCTCATATGTCTTCTGATGCAGTCCCTGCACCATTTTGGTTGCCCTTTCTGGACTGCCTCAATTTGGTTAATGTCCTTGTGAAGGTGTGGCCTCCAATACTGCCGCAGTACTCCAGATGGGGCCTAACCAGTGTCTGTACAGAGGGATTATTACCTCCCTCTTACGACTTGTGATACCCCTTACTACACCCTAACACCCCTAGCTCTTACTCTACTGCTTTAGAGGTCTGCTTGGATGATTTTAGGTCATCAGTGATGATGATGCCCAAGTCTCTTTCTTCCTTGTGACTGCTAGCAACTCCTCTCCCAGCCTATAGGTGGCTTCAGGGTTTCTCTTCCTATGTGCATGATTTTGCACTTCTTTTGCATTAAATCCCAGTTGCCACTCTTCTGACCATTCTGCTAGTTTATCCAGATCTCTTCTCATTCTGCCCACCCCATCTGGATCATCTACTCTGTTGCAGATCTTGGTGTCATCTGCAAACAGACAAGCCTTACCCTCTAGTCCATCTGCAAGGTCACTAATGAAGATGTTGAAGAGGACTGGCCCCAGGACTGATCCCTGAGGTACCCACTTGTGACTTGCATCTCTTCTGACTGTATACCATTTACCACCACTCTGTTTTCTGCCCGTCAACCAGTTTGCCACCCAGTTGACCAACTTCTGACCCACCCGAGCCTACCCAGCTTATTTATCAATCTTCTATGTGAACAGTGTCAAAAGCTTTGCTGAAGTCAAGGTAGTACATCAACTGCTCCCCTTGGTCCACCACTCTGGTTACCCAGTCAAAGAAATCTATGGGATTAGTTTGACAGGACCTTCCTTTTGTAAACCCATGCTGTCTTGGATCCTGTGCCCCTATGGATTCCAGGTGTTGCACTATCCTTTCCTTAAGGAGTGCCTCCATAATCTTGCCCACTACTGAGGTAAGACTGACTGGTCTGTAGTTCCCTGCCTCCTCCCTGCTACCACTCTTGTGGAGCGGGATCACATAAGCCCTTCTCCAGTCTTCTGGGACCTCTCCTGTGCTCAGAGACTCACTAAACAATTCTGCTAATGGCTCTGCTAGTTCCTCCTTTAGCTTCTTAAGTACCCTGGGATGTATGCCATCAGGTCCCATTGCCTTATCCACCCTGAGCTTAGCAAGCTCTTGTAGGACCCTTTCTTTTGTGAAGGGAGTAGTGCTCCTCCTCCCCCTGTGTCCATGATGCTGAGCTGTGGGCCCTGCCCTACCTTCTCTTCAGTAAATACTGAGCAAAAGTATCTATTTAGGATAGATGCCTTTACAGGGTCCTCCTCCTCACATGCTCCCTTTCTCCATTAAGCTTAGCAATACCCTCTGGACTTTCTCCTTTCACTAATGTATCTATAGAAAGTCTTGTCACCTTCTTTACTGTTCTGTGCTAGTGTTTCCTCAGTTTGGGACTTTGCCTGCCTTACTGCCTTCCCTGCTTCCCTTAGGGCAGTTTGGTATGCCTCCCTATCTTCATCCCACTGTGTTCCATTATATTTCCTGAAGGCCAGCCTTTTGGCTCTGACCTTTTCTGCTACTGTATTTGAGAACCAAAGTGGTTTCTTCTTCTTTGCACTTCCTTTTCTGTCTAACACAATGGGATGTTGCTTCAAGTATGCATCCTTAATGCTTGCCCACTTTGCCTGTACCCCTCACCTGTGTTTCTTTTGCCAGGGCTAGCTTAACTCTGTTGGCCATCTTATCAAAGTCAGCTCCTCTGAAGTCCCATATTTTGCCTTGGAATGGGATGATTTAGATGTAGTAGCCAATTGAACCATACCATGTGATGGTCACTGGCCCCAGGTGACCTTCTACCTGGAGATCTGTGATCCCTTCTTTGTTAGTCAGTACTAGATCTAGGATAGCCCTGTCTCTTGTGGGTGGCTGTACCAGTTGTTTGAGGCCCTCCCTGCAGGGAATCCACTATGAGTCTAGTTCTGGCAGATGTTCCTGCTGGTATTGACCAATCTGTATCCGCATGTTGAAGTCTCCCATTATCAGAACCTCCCTTTAGCTGTCATGTTTTGTATATCTTCTAACAGTAATGTGTCTATGTCCTCCCTCTGGTCTGGGGCCTGTAGACAACCCCAGTTCTTATGGCTGTCCCATTTCCTGTTTCCAGGGTGACCCACAGTTCTTCTGGCTCCTTATGTGTATTCTGAATTTCTGTAGCTTTGATATTTTCATTAACATACAGGGCCACTCCTCCCCCCCCTTTTTGCACCTCGGTCTCTTCTGAACAATACATAGCCAGGTACTGAAGTCTCCCAAGTGTGGTTACTGGTAAACCACATCTCACTAATTGCTACTATGTCCAGTTTAGCTTCTGACATTATTGCCTGCAGGTCTGGGATCTTATTTCCTAGGCTGTGAGCATTTGTGTACATGATTTTCCATTGGCCAGATTTTGGTATGTTAGCTGTTGGGTGAAGTTTGGCATTACCCCTGTGCGTCGTATGGGGAGACAAACCTTTTTTCTTACCTGGTGATGCAAATGAACGGCAAACATACTGAATTCCTGTTTGACCACTAGCTGAGGGGGGAGGGGTGTTCTTCCCATTCGACGTATGGGGTGCTGCACCCCTCTCCCCATTTGCTAGTTTAAATATTCTGCAAAGACGTCAAACTTCTGCCCCAATGCACTGACTCCCTAACAATTACAGGATGGAACTATGCTCAAATCAAGAAAGAAGTGAATGCCATTGTGTTTGGTTTTAAGCTATTCTGACAGTATGTTTATGGAGCTACCATGGAAGAGCATGATGCAAATTTATGAGCCATGCTCCAGAGATCTCAAGGGAAAGGGGTCAAACTGAACTTAGAAAAATACACCATTAAGGTGATGGAAGTCAGGTATTTTGGCCATATGCTCTCATCAGAAGGTCTCAAGCTAGACCCAACTAAAGTTGCAGCAATTTCTGAAATGAGGCCACTGGAGAGCTGTTCAGAACTGGAAATTGTATTAAGGATGGCAAATTATCTGTCAAAGTTCAAACCATGCCTTGCAGAGATTTTAGCACCACTGAGAGACCTTTTGAAGAAAGGCTCTGAGTTTCAATGGGACACACAACAGAATGCTGCCTTCATGAATATGAAACAGCTGATTACCAGTACAGGCACTTTAGCATACTATGACATAAGAAAAGAGGTAACAGTCAAGTGGATGCTTCCAAGCGAGGACTGGGGGTTGTATTACTGCAAGAGGGAAAACCAGTGGCTTATGCATCCAAGTCTCTAACAATTACAGGATGGAACTATGCTCAAATCAAGAAAGAAGTGAATGCCATTGTGTTTGGTTTTAAGCTATTCTGACAGTATGTTTATGGGAGAAATGTTACCATAGGGTCAGACCATAAATCGCTAGAGATTATCATAAAAAAAAACAACTTGCAGCAGCACTAGCTAGACATGGGTACGTAGAAATTGTCAGCAGATAAAGATCCCTAAGCCCATCTAGTCTGCCTGTAAGCCCTATACTTGTATGCAGTCAGTGATCCTAAGTGATCAATGGATTTTCATCACTCCCTCCCGCCTAATGTTCCCTTGTGCCTGCCCCAGGCATGTTTAAACCCCTCCACTGTGCTTTCTCCTACCACCTCTTGTGGCAGACTGTTTCAGGTGTCCACCACCCTCTCTGTGCAGAAACATTTCCTCACATTTTCTCTTAATCTACCCCCTCCAATTTCATATTGTGCCCCTTTGTTCTGAAATATTTTCTGCATTGGAAAAGATCCCCTACCTGAACCTTGTTTATGCTCTTGAGGAACTTGAAAGTTTCTGTCATATCCCCCCTTTCTCTCCTCTCCTCCAGTGAGTACATATTGAGGTCTCTTAGTCTCTCCTCATATGTTTTGTGATGCAAGCCATGCACCGTCTTTGTTGCCTTTCTCAGGATAGCCTCCACCTTGTCTATATCCTTATGTATGTGTGGTCTCCAGTACTGCACGCAGTACTCCAGTTGAGGTCCTACCAGTGTTTTATACAGTGGTAACACCACCTCTCATTTCCTGCTAGTAATGCTTCTGCCTATGCACCCCAACGAGCTACTGGCCTTACCTCTAGCCTTTACACACTGCTTTGATACCTTATGGTCATCAGGTATGATAACCCCTAGGTCCCTTTCCATTTTGGTGACAGTCAGCACTTCTGCCCCATTCTGTAGCTCTCCCCAGGGTTCCATCTTCCCAGGTGTATTATGTTGCACTTTTTTTTACATTGAACCTCAGTTGCCACACCTCTGACCATCTTTCAAGCTTCTTCAGGTCCCTCTTCATTTTCTGCACCCCTTCTGGAGTATCCGCACTGTTGCAGATCTTGGTGTCATCTGCAAATAGGAAGACCTTTCCCCTCCAGCCCCTCTGCAATGTCACTAATGAAGACACTGAACAGGACTGGTACCAGTACTGATCCCTGTGGTACTTCACTGATCACCTCTCTCTCTCTCCCCAGATTGGATCCCATTTACCACCACCCTCTGCCTTCTGTCCATCAGCCAGTTTCTAATCCAATGTATCACCTTTTGCCCCATGCCCAGACTACTCATCTTATTAACCGGTCTTCTGTGTGGGACAGTATCAAAGGCTTTGCTAAAATCTAGGTAGGCAATGTCTACTACCCCTCTCTGTTTCACTTCCCCTAGTCACCCAATCAAAAAAATCTATGAGATTTGTTTGACAAGACCTTCCTGCTGTGAGTCCACGTTGCCTCAGATTCTGGGCACCATTGGATTCCAGGTATGCCACTATCCTTTCTTTCAGCAGTGTTTCCTTGATCTTCCCCACCACTAAGGTGAGGCTGACTGGCCTATAGTTCCCCACTTCCTCCCTACTGGACTACATGCACACTCCTGCAGTCCTCTGGAACCATGCCTGTGTTAAGTGACTCTGTGAACAGGGTGGCCAGAGGTGCTGCTAGATCCCTTCTCAGTTCCCATAATATCCTTGGGTGTATGTCATCTGGCCCTATGGCTTTATCCACCTTCAGCTTTGTGAGTTTGTCCACTTCTCTCTCCCCCCCCCATTGCCTCTGCACCCAACTGTGGTCCTTGACCCTCTCCCTCCTTAGTGAATACAGAACAGAAGTATTTGTTCAGTATTTCGGCTTTGTCTAGATCCCTCTCCTTACACTCTCCCTCTTCTCCTTTGAGCCTCACAATCCCCTCTTGTTTTCTCTTCTATCACTGATGTACTTATAGAATGTCTTGTCCCCTATTCTCACAGTCCATGCTAAAACCTCCTCTGTCTGTGCCTTGGCTCTCCTAACAGCCTTCCCTGCTTTCTTTAGACATTCACGGTACACATCCTTGTCTTCCTCCCTTTGGGGATCACCTTATACTTCCTGAAACTTGCTCTTTTAGCCCTTACTTTGTTTCTTACCTCTTTAGAGAACCATAGTGGTTTCATTCTTCTTTTCCCTTTGGCCACTATCCTAACACATTGGTTAGTTACCTCTGTTATTGTTCCTTTTAGTTCCCCCACTGTTCCTCCACTCCCTCGTTAACCTCTCCCTTCTCCAGGTCTGCTCTTAAACATCTACCCATTTCACTGAAATCCACCCTGCTGAAATCTATGACTTTTGCCCTGTGTGGCTTACGTGAGTCCCTGTCTCCATGCCAAACCACACCTTGTGGTGATTGCTGTATCCCAGCTGCCCTTCCACGTGGACTCCTTCAACTCTGTTCCCATTTGTCCATACCAGGTCCAGAATCGGTTTGTCTCTGGTTGGCTCATGTACCAGCTGTCTGAGTCTAACACCCTGCAAGGATTCCAGGATAGTCATGCTTCTGGCTGAAGCAGCTGCCAGGGTGGTCCAAACCACATCCAGCATATTGAAATCCCCCATCAGCAGGATTTCACCTTTAGCTGCCATGTCATGAATTTCATCCATTAGTACCCTGTCCACTTCCTCCCTATGTGCCAGAGGTCTATAGATCACCCCTGTATGTATTGCTGTGCCATTCCCTGGTTCATGGGTGATCCACATTGCCTCAGCATCCCCTGCCTTCCCTGTACTTCTGTAGCCTTTATGCCATCTCGGGTGTACAGTGCTGCCCCCCTCCCTTTAGGTACAACAACTATCTATGTTCTCGGTGGGAATCAAACCACTGACTCTTTGCTTGTTAGGCCAGGACACATCCACTGCACCACATGCACTGCAGAGAGTGATGCTGCATCTGCAGAAATACAACATTCTGGTGAAATACAGTCCAGGGAAGGATCCCAGTTGCTGACACGTTATGCAGATTGTCATTGGCCGGACAGAACAGTATGGAAGAGTCATTTGAAGCACAGGTTCATTTAGTCCTGTCCAGTTTACCTGTATTGGCCCAGAAGTTAAAAGAATTAAAGGTAGAAACTGAAAAAGACTTTGTTATCCTCACTGCTTGAAATAACCAACACTGGTTGGTCGAGGGCAAAACATTTGTGTCTGCCAGAAGTGGCAGAATTCTGGAATTTCTGTGAGGAATTAACAGTCATGGGAAATCTGATTGTCAAAGGGGACAGACTTGTAATACCAAGATCAGTGAGGTCTGAATTAATATGGTTTATCCATTCTGGACACATGGCAGTGAAAAACTGTAAGTGCAGGGCCAGAGCTCTGCTGTACTGGTCAGGCATGAATACCCAGATTGAGGAAGCTGTACTAAAGTGTCTGATCTGCTTACAGCATCGCATGTCAAACCCAAAGGAACCCATGATTCCACATGACATGCCCTCTCATCCATTGCAAAAGGTAGGATTAGATCTGTTTATGCTGGACAATGAAAGTTATGTGTTTTGAAAGTTATGTGTTAGTAGTGGACTACTGCAGCCGCTGTTTTGAGCTGGAAAGGTTGAGAAACACCTTGACCTCCACTGTGATTGGTAAATTCAAAGAAATATTTGCCCGACATGGCATAACTGAGGAGTTGGTGGTGGATAATGATCCTCAGTACAACTCAACGGAGTTCAAACAGTTTGCATGTAATTATGATTTTCTTCATATGATAGCTAGTCCCCATTCCCAGAGTTAAATGGGCAAATAGAAGAAATGGTACAAACTGTGAAACGTTTAATGGCAAAAGCCAAACAAAGGGGAGAGGATCCATACCTTGCAATGCTGGAATACAGAAATACGCCTATTGATGGTCTGGGCTCACCTGCTGAACTACTGATGAATTGTCACCTGCGTTCAGTTTTACCAGCTACAAGCAACCAACTTAAGCCAAAGGTCATTAGCCCAGCTTTGGCTCTGAAAAAGTTTAGAGACAAGCAGGGCTGTCCATCAAAATACTACAACAGGAATACCAAAGCCTTACCTCTCCTTCAGGAAGTCTGCATGCAGTAACTTGATGGGAAATGGCAGCCCACTACTGTTGCAGCAAAACTGCACACTCCAAGATCATACCTAGTACAAGCAGACAATGGAGGAGAACACAGGCATAACAGTTGCCACTTGCTCAAGTTGAAGGATGTTCAATCAGCTTCATTCAGTGCTGATTTCAACTCTGAGAACATTGTTGCCACACCACAAGATGGTGGTTTCTCAAAATGGCTCTAAACCAGTAACACCACCATTAGAAACTTTGTTGCCAGATCCCTGCATATAAACAAAGGACATGGGAAATCCTTATGTCACGTGTGCTCGTTATATGGTAAAGCCACCTCAGAGAATGAACTTATAAGCTGAAGTGATAAAGTTTGTTTTGTATTACTTGTAGGATGCAATCAGCATTCAGCCAATTCCAAATTTATATTGCATAGTCTGCTGAACAGTTTAATCATTTTTTTATAAGAAGGGAGACAAATATAATGTAAGACACTCTAGATAGCACTGTTACCAAATACAGAGCATTAGGTTTACACTGTAATGTGTATGTAATTAGTTCTTTTGAATGCTTTTTTTCCTGTGAGATTCTAGAGTTCTATTGAATACACTGCTGGATTGAGACCTGTCATAGTTTCTCTTTTGACCAGTGCAGTTGACTTAATAAACCTAAAGAACTTCTGCTTGCAGTTTACTAAGAAATTACTAAGCAAAAAGTAAAACAGTGCACCCAGCAGCCTAAAATGACCCTGCTCTACTCCTCCCCATTCCTTGCCATTTCATTTGTCTCCAGGTGGACAATGACATCTAGCTCAATCCTTCAACTGCCGGACTAGCAATCCACTGAATCCATTCACCATTTTGCTGAGCATACATGCCAGGAGTCGCCTTTCCTTTCTTATTATTGTTTTTGTTAATTTATGTTGTGAATGTGTTTTTAAACCTGTTCAGTGCCTTGGTTTTGGAAAGGTGATATTAAAGTAAAGTTTTACTTTACTTTACTTAGTTGTCTTGTCCTGCCAATATGGTGAGTGAATTATGCTCTGGCACAGGCTGAGGAGTGTGCACTTTACTCAGCACTCACAACCTCCAAGGGCTCGAAAAGTTCCAGCCATTATGCCTCTGTCTAGGCATCCTCTGAAGTAGTGGCGGCATCCTTGGTGGCCCTTGGGAGGGGCAAATAGTCCTCTGCATCCTGCCAGTTTGTCTTGGAGTCTAATGACCTCAGCCCTCAACTCAGAGATGCGAGTGCAAAAGGGACAGTGCCTCAGTGTCTGGAAGGTGTCGCAAAAGACTATAGTTCCACCTCTGTTAGCCTGCATTACTTCCCTGTCTTTGCCTGCTTAACCCTTCTCTCAGTTAAAGCTACCCTGTCTCTTTTTGCTATCTAGCTATTCTGATGAACTTACTTCTCCTTCCTTAGAGTACCCAAAATGGTTTTATCAACTTACCCTAGATAGTGTTTATTTTTTCCACTTCTAGCAATATTCTTATAAGTTACAACTCCTCAGTATAATTCTGCCTCTGGTTTATGTCTGACTACCTTCTTCTCTTACTCTCCTTAAAATGGATTTATCAAATTAACCTAGATAGAGTGTCTTCTGCTTTCCTTCTGCTTGTAACTACCTATACTTAAGTCCTAGCCCTTTGTTTTTAACCCGCTACCTTTAGATCTTCATCAGGGTATCTCAGTCATAAGGTCATACCTATGGAACTTCACCATCAGTGGAGGTACTCCCACTGAAGGTTTCCAGCAGTACAAACTTGCCATCACCTGCTGACATCACCAACTCTATGTAAGTGTGGGTGGCCTCTCTCCCTCCATGGTTCTTTTCTGCCATCAACTGTGTGAGCAGGTCTGTGCAAAAGCTCCATCGTTGTTTTGCCTTAGGCTTTATTTTCCTTATTTTCATAGAATCTCTTGTTTTAAGAGATTCTTTTTCTTTGTTTATGTCGAGAGTTAAACCATCAACTTTTCTTTTCAATTGCTACCACTGCAGAAAGAAGATTGCCTCTACAGATGAAAACTCTATCTGTGTCTGTTGTTTTGGGTCTAGTCACAGTGCTCTAGTCTGTGAGCACTGCCAGAAGTTTAACCAGACCACTCTCCAGTGACATAAGAAGACTCTCACGGAGGGGCAGCCAGTTCTGGGCAGTTGTCCCCTACTTCCCTCTCCCATTCATTGGTGGTGGCTTTCAGCTCCCAGGCCCAGAAAGTCCATGAAAAATCCTTGGGAAAAGTAAAGAAAAAGACAGCAAGAGGGGCAGCACCCCCAGTGCCACTCTTACTCAAGGGCTGCTTCTTCAGAGGGTCAGGCATCGGCAGCAGTCTCTCCATAACTGTCTACTGCCCATGCCAGCAGTTCTTCTGCTTTGTCAGGTGTCCAGATGTCAATAGTTGCATCTTTGGCCCCTGGTTTGTCAACCCTTGGATCATCAGTCCCTGGCTCATTGACACTCAGATCATCAATCTCCACACCTCCATTTAGCTAGGAGGCTCCTTCAGGCTCTCCACTATTGAGGACTTCTGGTTCTCAGGAACTTGCAGGCAGTCTGTCATGGTCTGGACCAGTGATGCCCCTGCCATTGACCAGGTCATCGATGACCATTGATCTGAATGGTATTCTGACCAAGTTCATGATGGTTTTGGTCCATATGGGTGCCTTCAGTCCATCATTGCAAGCTCCATCAATGCCACTCCATTTCTCCAGGTCCAGTGGGCTCCAAAGTCTGTTATTGGTCTCCATTCATTGGACCTAGAACTAGAGCTCATCGATGTGGAGGAGGAGGAGTAGTATCACCTGTACCACAGGCTCCCTGATGAGGAAGAGGAGCCTTTCTCTTCAGACAGCTCCACTGTGCCCTTGATCTCTGAGGCCTCAGAAAAGCATACCCCTAGGTCTCCCCCAAGGACCCTACTTTCTTCAAAGTAATGAAGCAGTTGACTGTGACCATGAGCTTCTACACTGAGGAGGAAGATGCCACCAAATGGGACCTGGCAGAATTCTTAGAGGTCCCAGAATCTCCTCCTAAAATTACCTTGCCTCTCTTATCTGCATTGAAGAATGCCATCACCGCTGCCTGGTACAACCTGGATATGATTCCGGCTATGCCATGTAGGGCAGATCAACTTTATCTTGCCCCTCAGGGGTCATCACATTATGCAGAACATCCTGAGACTGACTCACTGGCCATTAAGGCTGCCCATGACTGTATTTTGACCCCAGATTTTCAACATAGCCTTCTTATGACATCACCTCATGAAATAAGACAGGAGAAATTTTCAAATCCTACCCAAAATGTGAATTCACTAATCTACTGCAAAAATCACCTTTTTAGGCAGGAGTTGTGTAATGCTCATTTAATTTCATTTTCATTTTATTGAAGAGTTAGACCATTGAGCAAGAACTCCTTTAAAATGGTGACCTATGGCTTAACAAAGATCAAGATTACAAAATTACAAAATGTACAAAAAACATAAATACAATAATTACACATCACATATAAATACATTTCACAACATGAAGTAATGACAATTCTAAAAGACAGTTTATATACTAGAGCATGAATGGTCAACTTAGGTACATCAGGACTTAATTTGAGACTTTATAGTATCCATAAATCATTGCTTAAGCATTTTTATGGGCGGAGGTTTTATATTTACTAATTGGAACCTTGATGGAAGATTGTTCCACAGCTGAGGAATAATGTAATTAAAGTAATGCTTAGATCTTTTAGTTGCTGACAACTAGCTCTCTCTACTGCTTTCCTAAGAATTGGATTTAACTCCCTAAATTTAAATTTTTCTGAGAGATAAGCTGGTATATCATCCTGAACACTCTTATAAGCAAAAACCACCTTATGTAGTTGTCTCCTATCAGCTAGAGAAAGCCAATCCAGTTTAGCATACATCCAGCAGTGGTGAGTGTCTCTTGGATACTAAAGAATTAGCCTTGTTAGCCTATTATACATACAGACCCTCCTGCTTCTGTAGTTTAGCCAGACTGGCATAATCATAAAGAACGCTGTTAAAGTCAAATAGCAGAAAAACCTGTGTTTCAACTATTTTCTTTATCACTCTATTCCCCAGTTTTTATTGTGCTATAATAACCCCATTATTTTACCTATGGCCCTGATAACATTATCTGCATGGGTATTGCCCACTGGCGATGTGTCTACACAGTAACCTAGATATTTATAATGAGAAACCTGCTCAAGCCTGGCCCTTTCTAAATCTGTAATGGTCAGTTCAGAAATTTTTTTTAGCTTTGAAACAGACCCCAGGACCATACATTTTGTTTTACTGATGCTCATTTTTAAGTTAGATTTGATAAAGAAACCCTGGATGTCATCAAAACTAGATTGTAAATTTGCTTCAGTCTCTTGCAGGAAGCAGGCAGAGGTGTGTGTATGTATCTCTCTCTCTCTCTCTCTCTCTCTCTCTATATATATATATATATATATATATATATATGTATCTATATATATATATATATATATATATCTATATATATGTATCTATATGTATCTATATGCATCTATATATATATCTATATATATGTATCTATATATATCTATGTATCTATAAATATCTATATATCTCTATCTCTATCTATCTATATATAGCTATATATATATATATACCTGTATCATTGGCATACACATGACATGCTGATCTGTTAACTGTATCTCCAGATTTACTTAAGTATAACAGAAACAGTAAGGAGCTTAGTACTGGTCCCTAGGGGACTCCATAAACAATGAGCAGGGGTCTGAAGTCACATGATTTACAGTCATTGCCTGGTATCTCCCTCCCAAATAAGATGCAAACCATTTCAGGGCAGATAAAGTTAGCCAGTCATAATGTTAGTCATATTGCTTATGAGGCATGTCAGAATGTTAAATAATGCACTTATACATAAAAGTTGAACCCCCAATTGAAATACATTGAACCGCACTTACTTTAGTTTCTCATATTGCAATTGCCGGTTCCAGCAGCAAGACCTATCTTTGATTGGAGAGTGGGTCTCAAAACTGGGACCTGTTCAGGTGAATGAAGGTATGTGGGGATTTACTGTGGGTGTAGGGTGGTGGGTGCTGTGTGGGAGCTGATCAGCAGGGGACTGTTTTCTTTTTGTACAGGTTTAAAAAAAAATCATTGAGGAGCCTTTGTCTTCATTTGAAGGTTATGCCTGAAATAGAAGGGTAGCGGTGCCTCTAGAGACTGGAGAACAAACTGAAAATAATGGAGATGCTGATCAGATGGTGGGTTGGTGCCTCTAGACACCAGGGAATAAAATACAAATAAAGGGGTTGTTGATCAGTGGGTGGGGTGGGGTGCCACTAGACATCATGGAATATAATAAAAATAACGGGGATAATGATTGACTGGTTGGGGGGTGCCACTAGACACCCAGGAAATCAGGAATAGCAATCCTCAGATGGGGGATGCCACTAGACACCAGGGAATTCTATATGGGGGCAGCAGTTGGCAGGTGGCAGCTGCCATTGGACACTAGGGAATTATTTTTGGAGACAGCATGCGGTGGGTGGTGGGTGCCACTAGACACCAAGTTAACTCTTTATTAGTAAAGGGACAGTGATGAGAAGGGTGGGGGGTGCCGCTAGACACCAGGGCAACTTCACACATTGCCAGGGATGACAAATGAATGTGTGGGGGCCACCGAGCACCAGAGAAACAGTGTCTTACAAATCACATTGCAGTCAGCAGCACGAGTTCAGCTGCGGCTGCGGAAGTCAGGAAATGCCTGCTGATCTCACACAGAGAATGCAGGGGAAGCACTCCTTTTTCTATGCTGGGCACCTAGGATTTTGGGTGCCCCAAAAAGGGATTTGTAGCATCATATTAAAATACAAGCATTAGAGTCTAGCTAAACAGGTCTCATTTAGCTAGGTTCTGATGTTTGTTTGTTTGTTTCAAATCACAGCATGTTTATGTTTTTCCATGTTTGTTAGTTTATGGAAAACATTAACAAGATGGCAGTTGACACAGCATGAAAAATGGTGCCCTGCCAATCAAGTGATGCAAAAGCAAAAATTAGCATTTGCGGCATCAAATTTTTACTTTCACCACAGAATGTGATCTGAAAAAATCCTACTGTGCATGTGCAGGTCAGAAAACAGTAAATTTAAAAGCATTATAACTCTTGAACACAATAATATTTTTTTAACAGACCTGTCAAAGGCACAATCATATGACATATGTCATCACATGACATATGTCCCCTGCAAGTCTGGAGGAAAAACATTATATTCCATGTAGACTATAGGGGGGAGAGAAAAAATAAAAGGTGTTAAGTATAGCAAAAAGTAGATTTTCTGAAAACATGATAGCTACAGAACTTAGAATCTGCACAAGCTATTTCACAACAATTTCTACACATCCAGACTTTGCCTGCTGGACAACACATGCAAAATGTTGTCTCATTTTGTCAAATGGAGTCAAAGATATTAATGTGCTATGTTAGGGGTTTAACATTAAATGGGCCACATAACCCTAACTGTAGTGGTGCTACCATGGCAGTATAATATCCAAGACAGCTACAGAAGTGATGCTCATGGGGGGCTGTGCATGCATGCTAACGGGCCCATGATGAGCATGGAAATGGCTCATAGAGCCTTAGCCTTGTGTAACCAATGGTTTCATTAGCATATAAGGGCTGCATGTGACCCACAGAACCCCTGGCACTATCCTGTTTGGGCCGTACTATCCTCCCCAGGCTTCTGTGGGCCATATTCTATCTGGCTGTGTGTCAGCACAATGCATAGTCACTATGATGACCCAGACCCATATTCAAACTGTTAGCATGCTCATGTTGAAGTGCACTAGCTATTCAAATATTTCCCCCAATCTGGCCGTGCACTGATTGCCATACATTTCTCCTGTCAGCCCAGTACACATGACTGGTTATGAATATGAGGACCTAAAACATGGCTTGATGGAACCAAAAATCCACAAGACTGTGGTTACGGGAGGTAAAAAAAGATTTGTATATAGCCTAAAGATACTGTTGTTCTAACCAGTAACAACATGCAAGCAGACATATGTGTCATTGATAAATGCTTGTTTAGTTAGATGGGTTACCTGCAGTTGTACTGTAGTGTCTAACTTTAGTGTCTAAACCTGTATTGTAAAAAAAAAAAAATGAACTCACTTTGTGTGCTAGTTTTGATTTGCTTACTATTTAGATCTTGTTTGTTTTTCCTGTGCATACTTTAGCCTAGAAGTAACTATTTTTGTGGAACTATGTTAACCTGTTGACTACTGTTATCCTCCCTGGTACTATCATTAAAATGAGATGCCATCTTGAATAATTTAAAATAAGTAAAGAATAAGCATTGCACCATGACTGGTTATGGTAACTGTCTGTATTACAAATATGTGATTTGTGTTGTTTTATTCATAGGAGGTAGCTATAGTTGAATTGTATTCTAACAAGCTCTGGAGACTATCTGCATTACAAAGTGGGATTTATTTTTCTTTGGGAGAGGGAACTGAAATTGTATTGTATTCCATCTGACTTTGGCTATTGCATTTTAAAAATTACATTTTTGTTTTTTACTTTGGGGAAACTGCAGTTGCATTGTATTATGACTGGCTGTGATGACTACCTTTATTACAACATTTTTTTTACTCAGTGGAGAGGGTAGCTGCAATTGTATTGTGCTGTGTCTGACTTTGGTGACAGCTTGTATTTAAAAAATGTGACTAGGCTTTTTCTCAGGGAGGTGGTAGCTGCAGAGTGATATTTTACTCTGTCTGCATTTTGAAAATGTAATTTATATTTTTCTCTGCTGGAAATGTTCCAGATGGTTCTGTGTGATTTATTTAACTACCATTTGTCTTGTTTCAGTACTGTTGTTTTGGGTTAGTACATCCATCCTGCAATGTTTTATTGCCTGTTAATATATTCCTTTGTTACCAGGTTTAGAGTAATGAGGTGCCAGAACTGGTCAGAGACATTCTATTAATGTTCTCAATAAACATAATAAATTGAAATGTAGAAAGAATAATTTAATCCAAACTGTTTTAAAATGGGAAAGTTTGAAGAACTAATTTCTGAGGTTGAACTTCAGGAATCTTGATGGAGCTCTCAAAAAGATTAAGAAAAAAATAACCATCACATCTGTGTCCATTCTGTAAGAATATACTAATTAAATATCTATTTTAGTCAGCAGAAAGTTTGAGTACACTGAGACTTGGAGCCAGCAATCATCATTTGAGAATTGCCAGCTGGGTCACACAACAGAGAACCACCATCAGTATCCTCAGTGCAGGAAGAGTTTCCATGACCTACAGGTCATCACTGTAAAAGAACAGATTTATGAAGTAGAGGAGCAATTTAAATGTATTAAATATCAAAGTAGTTTAAGCAAGCTAAATGCTGTTAAATATACTGACAAGAGTTTTATTGTGCAGCATAAAACTATAACACACCAGATTCAGAAGAAACCATATAAGTGTGCTCAGTGTGAAAAGAGTTTTACAACACAGAATATCTTAATGAGACATCAAAAAATTCACACTGGGAGTAAACCATATAAATGTGCTGAATGTGACAAAAGTTTTCACCGCAAAGATCAACTGATAATACATCAGCGAATTCACTCTGGAGAGAGACCATATAAATGTGCGGACTGCTCCAAGAGTTTTTGTAGTAAGGGTCACCTGACAAAACATCAGATAATTCATTCTGGAGAGAGACTTTATAAATGTGCTGAATGTGACAAGAGTTTTCAACGCAAGGGTCACCTGATAATACATCAGCGTATTCATTCTGGAGAGAGACCATATAAATGTGTGGACTGCTACAAGAGCTTTTGCAGTAAGAGTGACCTGACAAAACATCAAAGAATTCACACTGGAGAGAGATCATACAAATGTGCTGAATGCAATAGGAGATTTGTCCTGAAGAGTCACCTGATAATTCATCAGCGAATTCATTCTGGAGAGAGACCATATAAATGTGTTGAATGCAACACAAGTTTTGGCCACAACACTTCTCTGATAAGACATCAGCGAATTCACTCTAGAGAGAGATCATATAGATGTGTTGACTGCAACAACAGGTTTTCTCAGAAGGGTAACCTGATATTACATCAAAGAATTCACTGTGGGGAGAGATCATATAAATGTGCTGAATTTGACAAGAGTTTTGGCCAGAAGAGTCCAGTGGAAAGTCATCAGCAAATTCACTCTGGAGAGAGACTGTATAAATGTGCTGAATGTGACAAGTGGTTTTCCCGGAAAGGTAACTTAATATTGCATCACAGAATTCACTCTGGAGAGAAACCACATAAATGTGCTCACTGTGACAAGAGTTTTTGCATTAAGAGTGACTTAACAAAACATCAGAAATTTCTCTCTGGAGAGAAACCATATAAATGTGTGGAATGCAACAAGTGTTTTGGCCAGAAGAGTGCACTGACAAGACATCAAAGAATTCACTCTGGAGAGAGACCGTATAAATGCGCTAACTGTGACAAGAGTTTTTGCAGTAAGAGTGGCCTGACAATACATCAGAGAATTCACTCTGGAGAAAGACCATATACATGTGCTGAATGCAATAAGAGTTTTTGCGATAACAGTGTCCTCATAAAACATCGGAAAATTCACAGTGGAGAGAGACCATATAAATGTGTGGAATGCAGCAAGTGTTTTAGCCAGAAGAGTGACCTGACAAGACATCAGATAATTCACTCTGGAGATAGAACTTCAAAAGGAAGCCATTTTGGGGACATTGCGTGTGCTAAGAAGAGCGCTCTCAGCAAACATCAAAGATTAATACAGTATTAATTTCTTGAGTTTTGAATATGCCCTGGCTAAAGAATGGGGCTCATTCTTGCCACGGTATTAGAAAGCCCTAAACATTTGGAGACACTAACCCTGAGATAGACACAGATAAAAACAGGAGAAACAGACAAGTGCAGGTTCTGTAGTACAGAATTAGAAACCGTTGCGCATCTCATGGCTGGATGTGAAGTACTCATGACAGAAGGCTTGAATACCGAAAGACACAACAATGTAGCAAGACTGATCCATTGGAAACTGTGCAAACACTATAATATACAGGTAGCAGAGAGACACTGGATACATGAGCCACAAAGAATCACAGAGAATGAAGAAGTAATGATCACATGGGATCACCCAATACCAACAGCCAAGAAAGTGGAAGCAAGAAAACCCAATATTGTAATACAAGAAAAGAGAACAAAGGTAGCATTGCTGATTGAAATAGCCACCCCTAGTGACTACAGTGTGCTGCGTACAGAGAGACACAAAATCATGAAATATCAAGATATGCATTCAGAAACCAAAAAAAACATGGAATAAGGACACACAAATTGTTCCAATAGTGCTCAGAGCAATGGTACTAATCAAAAAGAACTTTCAGGCACATTTAAATATGCTACCAATACTTGTGACACCTTAGGAACTTCAAAATGAAGCCATCTTGGGGACATTGCATGTGCTGAGAAGAGCACTCTCAGCAAACATCAAAGACTAATACAGTACTCACTTCTTGCATTTTGAATATGCCCTGGCTAAAGAATGGGCTCCATTCTTGCCACAGTATTAGAAATCCCTAAAGATTTGCAAACACTAACCCTGGGAGATGGAGCATATAAATGTATTGAACGCAGCAAGAGTTTTGTCCAGAAGAGCGACTTGATAGTTCATAAATAAATTCACTATGGCAGGGAGGAGGTGACTTTAAGCCATGAGATCAAGGGTTGATAATGACAGCCCAAGACAGTGGACTATGCACAAGACGGTTCGTAAAATTCATAGAAAAAAATGGGACAGACAGGTGCAGGTTCTGTAGTCAGAATTAGAAACAGTTGCTCATCTTGTTGGATGTGAAGTACTCATGGCAGAAGGCATGTACACTAAAAGACAAAACAATGTAGTGAGACTGATCCACTGGAAACTGTGCAGACACTATAACATACAGGTAGCAGAGACACACTGAAAACATGAACCACAATGAATCCTGGAGAATGAAGAAGTAATGGTTACATGGGCTCACCCAATACCAACTGCAAAGGAAGTGGAAGTAGGAAAGACATTGTAACAGAAGAAAAAGAACAAAGATAGCATTGCTGATCAAAATAGCCACCCTTATTGACTACACTGCCCTACAGAGAGAGAGACATTATGAAATACCAAGACGTGCAAATAGAAACTAAACTGATGTAGAGTAAGGATACACAAATCCTTTTAATAGTGCTCGGAGCAACAAGGTTAATCAAAAATAACTTTCAGGCACATCTAAATTTGCTGCCTATATCCATGACACCTTCTGAACTGCAGAAGGAAGTCATCCTGCTGACGTTGCATTTGCTGAGAAGAGTGCTCTCCACCATCATCAAAAATGAATTCATTGCTGATTTACAAATTTTTTTTTAATATACCGTGGCTTAAGAATGGGGTCCATTCACATCATGGCACTAGAAATCTCTGAACATTTGGAGAGACTAACCGAGAGCAAGAGACACCATATAAATGTATGGAATGCAAAAAATGTTTTGGTCACAAGCATTGCTTGATAATACATCAGCAGATTCACACTGATTGAAATAGCCACCCCTAGTGACTATAGTGTCCTGCACACAGATATATAAAATACCAAGATATGGAAACAGAAACTAAACAGATGCTGGCTTGGTGGCATTGAATGTTGAGGTGCTGGATCTCACTCCTCATGCTACACCAGTAACCCAGGTACGGGAATGAGCCTGGCTCATCAGGGGTCAGCTGTGGGGGAGGGCAGGAGCTGGATTAAGCAGTCTAATGACAGCTGTCCTCTGCTGGGGAGGTTTCCAGGCATTGCTTTGCTAGGAAGTGGGGAAGGGAGGACCCAGTTAGGTGCTTGGAGGCAGCCATGTGCTCAGCATAGCATCCTGCCTGGGCTACAGCCCTTTCCACTGGCATCCTCTAGGAGTTGTGGACTTAGGCTTCCATAGCTGCCTTCATGTCCACAAAACCCCTAGCCTCTGCCATGCTGCATAATCCCCTGTAAGGGGGTACAAGAGCACAGAATGTTTGGTCTGCCAACACTTAGCCCCTGCCTGCAGTAGGGGATAAAATATCCCTTTAAAAAAAACTAAACTGATATGAAATAAGGACACACAAATGATCCCTGTAGTGCTCAGAGTAAGGGGACTAATCAAAAAGAAGTTCCAGGCAATCTAAATATGCTATGAATATCTATGCAAATATCAAAGACTACTACAATACTGATTTCTTGATCTTTGGATATGCTCTGGCTTAAGAATCTGGTCCATTCTTGTCACAGCACTAGAAATCCATGAACATTTAAGAATACTAACCTGATGCAGACAATATAAATGTGATGAATGTGACAACAGTTTTGACTCTAAGAGTAGCTTGATGAACATCAGTTAATTCATCTACAAAGACCAAGTTGAACATAATAGGGATGCAAAATGGATACAGGAAGTAAAAGACAGCTTAAGAAATGTCACTACCAGGGATATGAAATGGCCTGATGTAACAGCTAAAGAGATAGATGTGAAGCTAAAGAAGGCCCAGAACTGGAAAACTCCTGGTCCAGATGCTGTGTCCAACATCTTGCTAAAATTATTAACATCCCTACACTGAGACCTAGCCACCTGTTAAAAAAAAAAAAATAAATAAAATAAAATAAATACATTTATATGCACATCCCGAGCTGACACCCACCTAGCTAACAACAGGGAATACCATACTCCTGATCAAATCTGAATCTGCCAATGTCTCCAAGAATTATCACTCTATAAACTGTTTGCCAGCAACATACAAACTATTTATTTATTTAATTCTCAGAATTACAACACATTTGAACCACAGACTCTTTTACAAAGGCTCTAAGTTATGTATGGGAGAAAACAAATAATTACACAATCCCCCACAGGTGTGGGGAAGGTAGTCTTGATGGGGTTTGGCCTTCTTCCACCTTTAGTGACCGAGTAATACCGAGTAAACTGAATGGGTTATACAGGAGGCAATAAACATAACATACAATAAGAGCTGTTCAAAGTGCCAATGATGGTTACAGAGGTTACAGACAGTAATATTTATATTCGCAGTCAAAGAGATGACTTTGTTGAAAATCAGTGTTTAGTCAGCAGTAGATGGGAAGCATAACAGCTGTTGGATCCAGGCAGTAATAGTAACTCTATGCAGTCAGTTGGAGAGATTGTCCTAGACAGGGTTGGGATTGCTCAGTTGACAAGTAGTAAAAGTTGCCACTGGGGGGCAGGGAGACTAAGAGAAGGTCAACGGATAAGGGTGGGGGAATAGGAGAAGACAGTTACTTAGTTTATAGATTGACATGAGGTGGGGTTGTATGGTGAGGAGAGGGGGATATGGGTGAAATCACGGCAGAGGCAAGCTAGCCAGTGTAGGATAGAGAGCAAGTGGATAAGGTGCCTGAAGTTGTGGCAGAGGAGTATTGTTGGGGAGTATAAGGAGGAGAGTAGGAGAGCAGGGGGGTTGATAGGATGAAGAAGTAGTATATGTGAGCAGGGTTAGATGGGAGGGAGAGAGGTATTTAGTGACCAGGACAGTTAAAATGGAACTGGGTATGGCCTGATCCAATTATGTGGGAAAATCACAGCTGCTGAGTTTGGAAAGGTGTTCCTGAAGTTTGTTTTTAAACGTCCAAGTTTGGCTTCTGTCAGGATGCTAGGGAAGAGATTGTTGAGCCAGCTGGGTGCTCTAAAGATGAAAGCACACTGGGATTGTGCCACATGGCAGAAGGGGACATTAAGAAACGGTTGGATGCACTTCTTGTGCAATGTGATTTTGGTTTTTTTTGGCCCTGGTAAGAAGCTGTTTAGCAGAGGAAGGGGTTTGCCCTAGGTTGATCTTTTTAGCTAGCAAGCAGGTTTGATATAGGATCCTACCCTGGAGGTTCAACCAGCTTTAGAGAGCATAGAGGTCACAGGTGTGAGTGTATCTGTGGGCACCAATGACCAGACAGCATGCTTTGTTTAGATTTAGTGCAACACTAATACGTCTACAGATAGTGTCAGTGGCAGAGCCATTGATTAAGAGACTAAAGTCAATAATTCAGAGGATAGAACTGCTAATAGCAAGGTGGAGCACATCTTGGGACATGCTGAGTCTGAGTGTATATAGGAGCCCTAACCTAGTGTTTACAACTTTGAAGATTGTATTTACATGTCCTTGTAAGACAGGTTGCTGTCTAGGGTTATCCCAAGGTACTTAAAGCTGTGTACTTGTTCTAAAGGCATGCCAAAGTTATTTCATTCTTCTTACTTTAAAACATCTCACTTTGAAACTCCCAAACTAATCTATACTTTTTCCAAACTGCTCATCACCCTGCTCCTGATCTCTGCTGGAGACATAGAACCAAACCCTGGTCCAACCCCTCTTATCGCCCCACACCTTCCTAAGGGTTAAAAATTGCCCACCTTAGTATTTTTTTAAATCAAGGATGGAAATGAGAAAGGAAAATGTGGCCCCAACAGGATTTGAATCCTGGACCTCTGGTATGCTGCTCCAGTGCTCTAACCATTAAACAACAGGCCCACTGGTTAAAGTGTCTGATGAACTTCTTTTTTTAACAGCTCCATACATTCCTTTCTCTAGTGTTGTGCAATCCTGCAACCTGGAACCAATTTAGAAATACCACTTCTCTTAGTGCAGTTTAACCCCTGAAAGGTATATATTTTTTTAAATCAAGAATGGAAATGAGAAAGGAAAATGTGGCCTCATCGGAATTTGAACCTTGGACCTCTAGTATGCCATTCCAGCGCTCTAACCATTAAGCTACAGGCCCACTGGTTAAAGTGTCCAATGACCTTCCTTTTTTACAGCTCCACACATTCCTTTCTCCAGTGTTGCGCAATCCTGCAACCAGGAACCAGTTTAGAAATACCACTTCTCTCAGTGCAGTTTAACCCCTGCAAGGTATATATTTTTTAAAATCAAGGATGGAAATGAGAATTCAAAGCCTTCTCCCCAAACTCACTTTGTTCCAGCCAGTCATGTTAAATTTACATCTGGATGTCATGTTATTGTCTGAAACCTGTCTGTCCAAGAAAATATTGGATACCACTCACACAATGGCAGAGTACTCACTCTTAAGGCAGGACAGACCCAGCAAGGGTGGAGGTATTGCAATGTTTATCTTATCCAACATACAATACTCTCCTGTCCCATCAGTCTCATCCCCCTCCCAGTATGAACTCCTTGTAATTAAATTATCTCCCCCATTTTCACTGCCTATATTTATTGTTGCCCTGGTCTCTCATCAGCTACCATCTTAGATCTCATTACTACTATCACCTCTTATACTACCTCAGGTGAGCTTTACTTGTTAGGTGACCTAAACATGGACTGGACCTCACCCGCCAATGCCACCATACCCTCCAAAGTCAAATTCCAGCTAATAACCTCCCCTACCAGGCTCAGTCACAAAACCCCAAAACATACTCTTATTGACTGGGCCCTCACTTCCCACCCCCACCATGTTATCAACTCTGGCATCCTCCCAGACTTTCTTAGTGACCACCATATGACTTACTGCATCCACAAAGTCCATCAGCTTAAAGTCCCTCTAAGCTGATCCATATTCACTCCTTCCACTCCCTAAACTTAGCTCCCCTTTTAAATGACCTACACCAATCAGACTGGTCCACCCTCTCCATGGAGACCTCCGTCGATGCTGCCTTCAGCCACTTCCAATCTAAATTCATGGAAATTTGGTATTGTCATGCCCCACTTAAGCTAACCAGGATCAGAGGCTGTCATCTTCCATGGATCACTGACGAACTACTGGCATGTATCCGAGCAAGAGATCAGGCCTGGAAGGCTTACACTCACTCTAAAACTCCTACTCTCCTCCTCCACTACAGACAACTCTGCAATGCTTGTACAAAAGACATTAGATATGCCAAGGCAGAATACTTCTCCTCATCTTTCCACACCAATCTAAACTACCCTTCTAAGTTCTGGAAGGTAGTCAAATCTCTTTTCTTGCCACCCTCTAGTTTCCCGATTCCTGCTCTCATCCATGGTAATGCAACTATTTCTGAACTTCCTTTTGTTGCAACCAGTTTCAACACTTTCTTTACATCCTGTGTCTCCTTGCTACTCTCCTCCCTGCCCACTTGCCCACCTTCTGCCTCCTCTGTTCCTCAAGCTGCTCCTTATCCTGTTACTCCTAACCAATTTTCTTTTTCTTCCATAACTCCAAATGGTGCCCTCAAGGCCCTCCTAGTCTTAAACCCCTCCAAAGGCAAGAGCCCAGACATCCTTGATCCCAATTTGCTCCACCTCGCGGTACCTGCTATAGCTGGTCTGCTGGCCTCCCTTCTCAACCTTTCTTTTGCCCTATTCTCAGTTCTCACCAATTGGAAACATTCTAGTCATTCCTTTCCCCAAAGGTGGTGATCCCACCTCTACTGGGAACTATCACCCTATCTCCCTGCTCCCAATCCTAGCTAAACTACAGGAACATATTGTCCTTGCCCAACTCAGTTCTTTCATTGACTCCATCTCATTTTTCACTCCTTTCCAGTCTGGCATCCACAAGTTCCACTCCACAACCACCACCTCCCTAATAGGCCTCACAGACTCCATACTCTCCAATATGGATCTGGTCACGTAACTATGGCTATATTTGTTGATCTGGCATATGCCTTTGACATGGTATCCATGCTTTTCTTCTCCAGACACTTGCTGGGACTGGTTTAACCCCAGCTGCTACAGCTTGGTTTAGTTCCTATCTGGCAGGCAGAACCCAGTCTGTCAAGATTGCCTCCTCCCTCTCCTCACCACTCCCGATCACTTCTGGAGTCCCTCAGGGCTCTGTACTTGGCCCTATATTATTTTCTGTTTTCCTTAACCACCTCCCTTTTGCCTGTTCCACTTCTCAAATTCATATGTATGGGGATGATACAGTCCTCTACATGTCTAGCAAATCTCCCGGTGATGCTCGGTCTAAACTGCAACAGGATTTCACTTTGGTTCAGAAATGGTTTCAGTCGAATAAACTTTTCCTAAATGCTAAAAAGACAGTCTCCATGTCCTTTGACACCAGACAGAGGCTATCTTCCCTTAATGCATCCCCAGCTTTCTACATGTTGGATGGTACCCGGACTGAAAATGTTACTTCTTTCAGATACCTCAGGATCTGGCTAGACCACCATTTGGACTTTTCAGCAAATGTGGATACAATCCATAAGAACCTACTCCCCAAGCTTGGAGCCTTGTATAACAACAAAGACTGCATTCCTCCATCAGTCCGCCATGCTGTTGTGCAGAACATGATCCTTCCTACCTTTAGCTATGCAGACATTGGCCCAGATATCCAGAAATGTGCCAAAGTCCAGTGCAAGTCCGGTGCAGCACAAATCAGATGTGCCATGGCACAACTGGAGCCATATTCAGAGGTTGCACAGGCCAAACAGCACCAGTGCAACATGGCTGAATAAGGTAGAGTTGCGCCATTGCGCAAACAGATATGCTCCAATGCAACCATAGCAGCTCAGAGCAGCACAGCAAGAGGGGGGCAAGGCACAGAGAACAGACCTAGGGACAGAGCCATGTGACAGCAGTCACAGGGGGGCCCCCACCAGCAGGGCACACACAGGCACCCAGATACTGAACCCCAGAACACAACGGTGGCATGGATAGCATGCAACAGGAGGTACCAACAGCCAGTGGAAGGCTGCCAAGGGAGATCCCCAGCAGGCTGCTGGCCATGCCTCCCCAGCATGAGACCATGGCAGGCCACACCCAGGACCATACATCCATGCACACACATGCCTCAGAGGCACACAGAGAGCCACACACTGGGCACTGAATGGGCCAGGATGCAGGCAGCTTGGTAAACCACATGGGACGGGTCACCCAACACCAAACAGAGGACCCCAACACAGTGTGCAGACAGTACTGGAACAATGACCATGGCCGTGTGCCACTACCACGTACACACCCACCACACACCCCTGACTGCTGTCCCATGGACACCCCAATGCACAGTCACCTAACCAGGGGATGGACACCACCACAGCAGGACACACCACAGTACACCGCAGGGAACCATGGAAGCACAACATGCGCCCCCTCTCAGGCACACAACATGGACAGACACTGGGCCACTGCAGCATGGCTCCACACGCCACCTGCAAAGCCGATATGGACACAGGAAGGTATGTTAAAAAGGATTTATAACACAGGTATCTATGTACAACACATAACGGGGCAGGGAAAGGGTAGGTACAGCAAGGGAAGGGGACAGAGAACAGGGACTGTACAGTGGGAGGGGGGGACTGTAGGGGAAGGTACAACAGGGAAAACAGGGGCCAAGAACTGGAACATCAACGGCAGCCCCATCCGGCTGCTCCACCAAGTCTATGCTCTCTCCATTGCCAACATCCTCTGGATGATGACGACCACCTCCAGGATACTGAAGACAACCAGGAGCATCTGCTGCATCAGCCTCGACAGCATTGTGAGAGACACTCTCTGCGCAGGACGCCAGACATCTATGGCAAAGGACAGGATAGGTGGTGATCAGTGCAATGGCCCAAGGAACCATGCCCACCCACAGTGCACAATGGGACCACACATCCCTGGAGGGCCCAGAACGGACACCTGCAGGGGGGTGGGCCAATGCCACCCAGCAACATGGCACACCATGGCGTTGCATAAAAGTGGTCCCAGTTGCACATTGGCCACATGACAGCACAGGGACAATCACATGGCACACTGCACCGGCAGCACTGCAGCAACAACGGTGGCAGCTGGGCACATGCCCACCCCACTAACAGCCAGCACACTGGACCAAGGGATGTGCCACAGTGGCATGCATCACACACAGTGTGACACACACCCAGTTGTCATGGCACAGGCGGGCCATGCCCACACCCACTCCCCGCCACCACCACCCCTATGTACAGTGAGAATGACCATGACAATGCCTGCCTGCCCCCTTGTGCTGCAGCTTGCACAGGTCCACCCAATCAGGGTTCATTTCCCACTTGCACTCTGCCACCGCCCTGGCCCACATTTGGTCCTCTGACCCTGGGAATGGAAAGAAGACAGGTGCACATCAGTACCTGAGCACACCAACTGCCCTCCCCCCAGCCATCTGTGCACAGGGTGTGCCCCACCTGACATGTCACAATGCAGGCGGCAGCTGGCAATGACAGTCAGTGATGTGCACGATGACAGTGTACCCCACTGCAGGGCATGCCAGGCAGCAAAGCCAACACCACAGTACAGCACCAAGGCAGACATGAAACATGTGAACACCTACCTAGCTGTGGCACTGCACCATGCCTGATGTGTGCCTGGAGCCCACAGAGCCATTCAGGGTCCCTTCGTTGCAGGTCACCATACCAGTACCTGCACTGCTCCACTGTCCTGGGAACTCCTGTCCTCCTCTCCAGGCAGACAGCAATGGTCTGCCACACACTGCCCCTGGTCTGCTACAGGGGCACCTGGCCAAACAGCTGTGCACTGTAGAGCTCCACACATGCGGGTGAGGTTGATCACCTCCAGGTTGCTCCAGTTACGGGCTCGGCATCCCCAATCCTGTGCCAATGGTTCTCTTATGGTTTGGCAGTGCAAATGGCAGGAACAGGCACATGTAGCAGCCATTGGTTCTGGATGCACGATGCATGGGAGAATGCATGGTGCCTGCCCATTGTGCATTGCTGGAATTGCGCAGGAGGTGTGGCCCTGTGGGGTCACAGGGTCATGGAGGTGACCCGGGGTCAGAAATCACCGACCAGTACATAGTGCGCAATAGGGCGCATGACACCATGCATGATCATGCGGGTATGTGCTCAGTTTTAATGTTCTTGTTTTAAACTTTTATTTTTTATGTATTTGGTTTGTACAGCGCCTTGGTTTTGAAAGGCGCTATAAAAAATAAAGTTGATTTGATTTGATTTGTTCATGTGCAACATGCTCAGTACCGATGCATTGCACTGTCCATGTGTGGTGCGCGATTAACACCATGACAGCATATCGCACATGCACTGCAGGTCCGTGCACCACACATACGTGGTCATTAGGCTCTGGCCTGATCCGACGCAACACCATTGTGCACGGCGCAGTTTCTCGATATTCAGACACCACATGCAAATGAGCTCATCAGCCAATGCAAGGCACACTGGGGTATATTAGCATATCATTACCGTTGTGCACAACCTCATTTGCATGCAGTGCACCTCATAAGCACCATGGAACAGCACAGGCCATGGACCAGTACTGCAACCTTGACAGGTTGTTGGGGGATGCTGCAGCAGCAGACTGGGAGCAGACAGCACTGCAAAGTGGGACAGACCAGGGAGATGCTGCCGCTGACACACTGTGCTGTCCATGTTCACAAGTGGTATCATGTTGGCACAGAAGGAAGGGTGAGGAGCAGGGGTCTGCATGGAAGCACATGCCCAACTTCACTAAGGGAGAGTCAGATGCCATGGTCGAGGCCTACCTTGACAGGGAGGCCCTGTTGAGCAGTACACCACAGGACAGGGCCATTGAATGGGAGGAGTTGGTGACCTGTGTCAACCAGCACAGCAACCACCAGTGGTGAGCGCAGGAGTGCCGCAAGAAAGTTGGGACTGACAGGAGGTGCATAAAGGGTAAGGTGGCAGCCATCAGAGTGTAACATAATGCCACCAGAGAAGGGCCAGCAGATGCACCCACACTGATGCCAATAGAGGAGTTGGTGTCAGCCACCATCCACCACACCTCAGTGGAGGATGTGCCTGGAAGAGGCTTCCTGACTGATGGCAGCCTATCACTGCATGGTATGCATATCAACCACGCACAGCTGGTGGCCCAGAGGGTGCATACACAGGTGTTCTGTCATGCATGCAGTCGTCCTGCATGCCATGTGCATGTGTGCACACTCACACGCATGCCATGCTGCTGGACACATGCGGCAGCAGTGTATGGGGGGCACATCTGGGCAATGCAGAACTGACATGCCATCCTTCTCTTGCAGCACCAGCACACCTCCATGCAGAGGATGGGGCACTGGCAGAGGCCACAGCACCCGTGGACACCAGCACGGCCCTGGAGGAGGAACCATCAACATCCACCGGCATCTGAGGGCCCGACAGACTGCAGATGAGCACCATGGTGCCTGTGGGTGTCCTTGGCCTAGGGTCAGACAAGGCCCTGGATGTGTTCCTGCAGGATGCCAGCCTTGGTGTCCTGTGTGCAGAGACACAGATCGGGGCAGGGTCCGACTCCGATGACGACTTCACACAGATCCTGGACAGCATGGGCAGCATTGTGGGCGGGATGTCCCTGCCAGCATCATAGGCAGTTACAGGGCCCAGTGCAATGCCAGCAATGACACATCTGCCTGCCACCACTGCAGGTGCAGTGGTGTGTGTTGCCACAGCTGTGCCCTGCATTGGTGGTGGTGTGGCTGTATAGGTGCAGGGCAACATACAGTGGCTGGACAGACGTCAGCAGCTGGCTGTGGGTGCCACCAGGCAGTCACACACAGGGTCCACCACCGGTGCACCTGTTGTACCCATTCCCCCTGCAGACCCCACTGTGCAGTGTACACCAGTGGGGGGGGCTGTGAATTGTGGCAGATCATGCACTGATGATCGGCGTCCTGCCAGGGAGCCTCAGAATGCGGACTGTCTGGCTGAGTACACCCGACTGCTGTGGGCGTCTGTTCAGTGACACAAGCTGCTCGCCACTGGGGTGCATACACTGAGGGCGGAGGTCTGCCAGTTTAGTCAAGCAGCAGGACAGGAGCACTGCGTAGATCCTGGAGGGCATGCAACACATGCAGGAGGACACAACTGCGGCCTTGGATTGCATTGCCAGTGCAGCTGTGGATAGCTTTGCATTGCTGGCTGCCACAGGGCATGGCCATGCACAGGAGACCTCCTACAGTGTGCTGTCCACCCCATGGACCTGGCATCAGGTGACCCCAACACAGTGGACACCAGGCTTGGATGTAGGCATCCTGGGCATGCCCAGGGCTGGCCTGTTTGGGTGCATACACCCCCCTGCGAGCACACGGTCGTGGTCCTGTGATTCCACCCTTGGGGGTCTGTTGGACACCCCTCTGGCTGTCATGCAGCTTGCGGCTGCAGATTGTCCCCAGCGCGGCCACCCCCATGGCCATGGTGGCCATGGTGCAGGCCAGCTGCCCTGACTGCATTCTGCTGCTGATGCCCTGTGCACATATGGGTGGTGTGTGTGCGCCATACCTGTGGTGCGCCTGTGTGTCATGCTGCATGCTGCCTACATGGGTGCATGCCCAGTCACTGCAGTCTAGCTCTGGTTGTGCCTGTGCACCGGTGCCATGCATCTGATCCATGCCACATTCCACCACCTATGTGGGTGGGTATGTGTGTGTGTTGTTTGTTGTTGTGTGCCAGTGCCTCCCCCTACCCGTGCTTCACATCTCTGTGTGTGCATGCCTCCTGCCATGCACGTCCTTGAATATGTGTTGTCCTTATCTGTGTGGCCTACGCATGTGTACCACACCACCTACCTGTGTTCGCCAAAGTGTTCCTGTGCAACAGTGTCATGGTGGCATCATGCCTGCTGCTGGAGTCGGGGGTCCCTCCGCCCAGGGGATGGCTGCCCACCACCTTCCAGCACATTGTCTCCTTTGTCCCCGTTACTGTCAACCTCCTCCATCTCGACAGCTATCCCATGGTCAATGGCCATGTTGTGCAGTAGGCAGCAGACCAGGAATATGCCAGAGGCTTTCGAGGAGGTTGACAGTAGTGGGACAATGGAGACAGTGTGCTGGAGGGTGGTGGGCAGCCATCCCCTGGGCGGAGGGACCCTCGACTCCAGCAGCAGGCATGATGCCACCATGACACTGTCGCACAGGAACACTTTGACCTGTCTAGACAACGGAATCATGCCTTCAGTGTGCCAAACACACACTTGAAGATGTTGTGCATGCTAGCATGTGCCTTGTTGTAGCCCTCCTCTGATGGGGACGATGGTTGCCGGTAGGGGGTGAGCAGCCAGGGCCTCAGTGGGTATGCACTGTCACCTGTGTGGAGAATGACATGGTTAGCCCTATGCTATTCTGTACTGCGCCCCTTGTCTGTCCCTGGCACCCACCCCACCTTGCACACTCTGCCCACTCCATCCCCAGTTCTGCTATGCCCATCGCCCCTTGTCCATGCCCTACTTGCCCACTAGGTGGCCATGGGGATATCCCCATGTTCAAACCTGTGGCACAGTGCAGAGCTATGCCAGATGAATGCTGCATGTGCACTCCCAGGGTGTGTGGTGCCGACATTGATGATGCACCCCGTGGTATTGCACACCACTTGGCAGTTGATGCTTGGGCTCCCCTCCTTGTTGATGTACACCATTACCTCAGGGACAGGTGGCATGCAGGTGCCCACGTGGGTGCATTCAATGGCCCCAAGCATTCCTGGCATGCAAGCCACCCTGTGGAAATCCTGCATGTTTGCTGTATGCTCTGCCTGTGTGCTGGGGAAATGTATGAATTCTGATACACATGACAGCAGAGCATTGAGGAACTGTGTGAGAATGCAGGACATGGCCGATTGGGTGATACCCGTGGTGTCCCCTGTTGGTCATTGGAAGGTATCTATGGTGAGCAGGCGCATTGTGGCGGTCATCTTGATCTCCATGGACATGGCATGGCTCCATCTGGTGGGTGCCTGCATCTCCTCACTGCACAGCTCGCAGAGCTGCCTCAAAATGGCCCTGTTCAGGTGGTACCGGCCCACGATCTCGGTGTCACTGTAGTTCTCAAAGGTGATGCACGCACGGTACTGCCTGTATTTAGCATACCACCAACGGGCCCTTCGTCGGCCACGTAGCTGTTCCTCCTGCCTCCTCACACCCCTCATTACCGCCTCCATCAGGAATAGTGCACTCTCCGTCGCTCCTTCAGTCCAGTGTCCCCATGGGTGGTTCGCCGCTGTCTGTATGCCATGCTGGTACACTGTTTATCTGTGTGTGTGTGTGTGTCTCTCTCTCTCTCTCTCTGCGCCTCTCTCCCTTTCCCACACCACCTGTCTCTCTTCCTCTGTGTCTGTCCTTCTGTCTGTCTGTGTATCTCTCTCACTATCTCTCACTATCTCAAACTCTCCGCTCTCTCTCTCACTCTTGGTGCAACTGCTGTCTGTGTGTTTGCACCCTGTTTTTTATAGGAACAAGTCTGGTCGGTGCATCTTCGGTTTGCTCCATGCTTGCGTCATGGCTTCACGGTTGAATATGCTGTTGCACTACATATTCATGGGACTGCCCCCTGCACTTGCACTGCATATATTATAGTTGTGCATTCGTGCAATGGGTTTTGCACTGTGCTATGGCTTCCGTTGAATATCGCTCCTCGGCGCATCTTCGTACTTGCACTGGCACAACTCTGGTGTGCCATGCGCAACTGCTCTGAATATCCGGACCATAGTCTACAATGCCACCCTCAAAAGTATTCTGGCCAGACTGGACACTCTCTTCAATTCCTTCTGCCACTTCATACTATTCTTCCTGCACCCCCCCCGTACTCATCACTGTGATCTTTATATAGCCACATCCTTCTCTTCACTGGAGTACAGGCATCTAGCTCACACTGCTACTTTCCTGGCTAAATTATAGTCTGGGAATCTCCCCTCCTATCTTTCCTCTCTTGTCTCTGCCTTTTCACTGAGCCCCTATTCTCTTCGGAATGTTGACTCTCATTCATTTACCATCCCCCACCACTCCACTACTGTTAGCTAATCCGCCTTTTCCTACCTCTGCCCCAATAATTGGAATGCCTTCCCCTCTGCCATCTGCAATGCACCTTTGCTCAATGCTCTCTCTTCCCTCCTTCGAGTGTACTCATCCCATTCCTGCTCGTGCCAATCCTCCTGACAATATCTGAGTCCTGTACCACTTAAAACATCTGGTCCTTCTCTATGCCCCCAGTGCCCAATTAACTATGCCCAACTTAGCACTCAATATTATCTCCTATATACTCACTAACACTATTTCTATCCACTCTTGTTTTAAGAGTCACTTTGACTATGCTATGGGCTGCCTTAGTGGATAATGCACTAAGATACAACACCTATCCCCCTACTCTCTCCTCTTGACAGACAGAGTGGCTTCTAGGACACTTAGGGCATCCTCAGTCCCCCCACTGGAGGCACCCCATGTCTCCAATGCAATGGGAAGTAGAGCTTTCTCTGCCTCTTCACCCTCTCTATGGAACAAGCACCCACAGTCTGTCCATTCATTCCCCACACACCTTGCCTTCAAACAGACAATGAAAAACTGGCTCCTAGCTGCTGCTGACTGTCATTGCTCCCAGTAATTAACATTAGGGCACCCTAATGCCCATGTCTCCATTCCACTTCCCCTGCCCTCTAATTATCTCCTCTCTCATCTCTGTATTTGTTTAAAATCCTCCTTCCTAGCTGCTGCTGACTGTCACTGTTCCCAGTAATTAACATTAGGGCACCCTAATGCCCATGGCTCCATTCCACTTCCCTTACCCTCCAATTATCTCCTCTCTCATCTCTGTATTTGTCTAAAACCCCTCCTTCCCTCATAACCTCTAATCACTGAAACTGATGTGAATATCTGACTATATGAACCTGCACAGCTTTACTGATGACCCTGTGCTAATCTGGTTTCATGTCATATTTATAATGCTATATATGTTCTCCTGCACCATGTAACATGGCTCCTATGTTTCATGTTATCTTTACTGCTTCGTATGGCTCACTTTCACACTATGTGTGTCTGGCCATTGCCTTACCCTGCTTCCATTGTACTATTACTTCATTGTTTTTCACACCACCTCATGCCCGAGGTGTGAATTTATGGTATTAATTGTATTTACCTGTATGTGCTGCTATGTTCTCTGTGTTGTTTGCCACCATGTGGCCTGGGTCATGACTGAAAACGGTCCTCTGGATCAGTGCACTTACCGTTAAACAAAGAAAGACATATATAAATAAAATTTAACTGATAATTCAGTACCCAGGCTGCACCCTTTTTTTTTGTAATATTTTTCCTTTGTCTCCTGATTTTGTAACCATGTATCACTGCTTATCTGTAACCCCTCATGTTCTCTTGTTCCTGCTTCTGATCTCTGTAAATTGTGCTCTTTGCACTTTATTGTTTGTGTTGCATGTATGTTCACAATTTTGTAGCTTGTATTATTTGAATTATGTTTTACCACATTGTTACAAATAATTCAGTTGTAATTTTGCACTGCTGTACGTGTAGCTCCAATTTCCCCTATCCCACAGGGTGTATCTGAAAAGGAACAATTTATTGCTGTGTATACTTTCCTGGTGAAAAGCTTGAAGAAATAAGTAAAGATAACATTTGTAACAGATAGTTGGACATTTTCATACTTATGGGAGCTAGCAAAGAGCATCAGGTTTGTCTTTTTATAATTCATAATTAATTTTTATTTGGAAAACCAAACTTCGACTGCTGTGATACTTTGTTAGCAGGCTGTTGAAAATGGGTAGTGGATCAGGCTGACTAGTAAAAAGTATGGTGTCATCTGCGTATAGGAGCAGGTTGTTGGAGCATACCTGTGGAAGGGTGTTAAGGAAGAAGCTACATAGGAGGGAACCCAGGACTGACCCTTGGGGAACTCTTGATCATACTGGGTGACTGGTTGAGAGTGTAGCTTGGATTTTTACCCATTGGGTTCTGCCTTCAAGATAGCTTTTAAATCACAATATGATATAATGTAAGAGTCCAAGGACAGGTGGAGTCATAAGCAGTAGGGAATGATGTACAATGTTGAATGCCTCTGTGAGATCGATGTGTATAGACCTCACAAGGTGTCCACATTCCAGTGCTTTATGGATGTGGTCAGTGTAGTCTAGAAGGGCTGTTGTGGTACTGTGGCCCTTTCTAAAGCCATGCTGTTGGGGGCATTGTAAGCCATAAGTGGTTAGATATTCAGTTAGTTGATCTGATAGTAAATGTTCTAATGCTTTGGAAAGGGATGGCATGATGGAAATTGGGTGGTAGTTTGAGTATGAGGCCGTCTCCACTCTTGTGAACTGGTGTCACCACTGCCGATTTCTATTATTGGGGAACTGCTAGAGGCAGAAGGATAGGTTAAGAATCTGGGGGAGAGGTGCCAGGACTGCATCAATGGAAAGGTGGAGCAGTTTCAGAGTGAGCATGGCACTGCTAAACTTTGATTTGTCAAGCACCCACAGTAGATATTTTTTTGCGACCATGGGAGTAACTGTCCTGAAATAGAAGGGAGGAGTGTTTTGAGTTATTGCAGCACACTGCTCTTTGTCCAGTCCAGGCCAGTCATTAAATAAGTTTTGGGGAGTACCCTGCTCAGGTCTGTGAAGGCAGCGTTGAATAAATCTTCTATTTTGTTATGGTCTTGACTGGTAGTGCCAATAACATTAAGCATTGTTTTAGGGTATTTGTTTGGTTTACCAGTAAGGTTTTTGATGTTTTCCTATAATATTTTGCTGTTTCCCCAGGGGTTAGTGAACATACCTTGGAAGTAGATAGTTTTGGCATGGTGGGTCACTTGGGTACATCCATTCCTCGCTGCCTTGTAGCACTGCCAGTTGATAGGTTTGCCTGTGGCATGTGCTACATGCCAGAGGTGGTCACGAGAGGCCGTGAGGTTTAGGAGATGTGAGGTGATCCAAGGGTTTTCTAACTGCTTTGCCCTTCTGCTATTTGTAAGGACATAAACATCGCAGGCTCTATTAAAGAGGGTAATAAAGTAATCAAGTACAGTGTCTACGCGTCTGGCTGTGTCAGTCAGTGACCAGTTACACTGTAGAAGGAATTCCTGAAAATGCACAAGCTGCCCTCTCCTAAACACCCTTGTGTTGTTGACAACTAACAGGCTCCCTGTTGGGCGTAGTTATTTAGTATGTTCCTGTATGTATGTGACTGTGTTTACTTATTCTAGTTTTAGTTTTTGTTGTATTTTTTGCATTCCTTTCTTTAAAGACCAAATGTACCTAAATGTTATCATTCTGATCCTATTGCCTTCTTTGTCTCAATCCTCTGTATAATCACCTGCTTGTTCTAAATGTACTAACGTGGAACCTATGTAAAGAGCTCTGAGCTCAAATGGTTCATCTGAGATCAGAAATAAATAAATAAAACAAATAAACAAAAGGCACATTGGTAAGATGACTTTTTTGTGATGCTTGGCAGAGTCTTATTAGTCCAGTGACAGGTGATTGGAGAGTGGCCACTTACAGAGTCGAGAAGAATCTCTGTGTCCCCAATCCTCTCTAGGTTGTTGGTGAAAATTAGGTCAATCAGAGTGTGACTGCTAGTTCTATAATTGATCCTAGCAGGAGTAGATACCAGCTGGGTGAGGTCAGTGGCTGTGGCTCCAACTTTGTAAGGGTCAGTTTCTTGTGCAAGCCGGTTAACGTTGAAATTACCAACTACACTAACCTCTGTGTGATTTGACAGTTTGGTAATGTAATCTAAAACCATGCTGAATCCTTTTTTTATACATCCCATGGGGTGATATAGACTGAGAGGACAGTGAGTGTTTTCCCTTTATTACCTAGGACTATTTTGACCACTAAAGCCATGGCGCTACTCCCTGTGGACATAGTAGGAATGGCATGGCCCTGTAGGGAGTCTAACTGGTAGATAGCACACCTACTCTCTCTTTTTTACTAAGCTGATCCTCCAAGAATAGAGTGCAACCATCAAGGGCAACTGCAGAATCAGGTATTTTAGGGGAGAGCTGGGTTTCAATTACAGCTAGACTATCTGACTTGTGCTATTGCATCCAGACTTGCAGCTAGTCAAACTTAGGAAGAAGGTTGTGGATGTTTACTGAGGCAAGCCTGAGACAGCCAGGGGTACTGGCTTTAATATGGGGCTGCTGCAGGGGCCCAGGTTGGGGTTTACATTGCCAGATAATGGGAGAAGTAGGGAATTATTGAATTAGGATGTACTTCAGCAATTTGAGTTTGAGGCTTAAGGAATGTTTGTGGGTCGTGTCCACAAGAATGGGTACAGGTAGTGAGGAGAGGTGAGATAGCAGTAGGACAGTATGAGATGGCATTGGATGAACATATAGTTCACAGGGCTTGGTGGACTTCAGCAGGTGGGCAGTGACTCCGCTTATGGTGCCCATCAATGGTGTTGCGACAAACAGTTGTGGTAAGAAAGGGATAGATGTGGGCGTAGGACCTTCATAAATTGATGGGTCACCTAATAACATTAGGATAGCAAGTGAAAGCAGATATTTAGTGAACCACATTGTTGGGCAGGGATTGATCCCAAGTTCACTTGGGCAGTCTGTAGGGAGATTGTAAAAAAAGGGGGGTAAGTAGTGGTAGACCACGGTCTCAGATTACACACTAGAATTGATGCAGATAGCATCTACAACCATTTACACTGTACCAAGCTCAGGACAACAGAACAAAAATGCAATAAAGGAAAATGACATGGAAGAATGGATCAACTCCTGATGAACAAAGCCATAATGGAGAGCTGTAAAAAATGATAAAATCTTAATGCAGCATGGATCGACTACAAAAAGGCATTTGACTGCATCCCACTCTCTTGGATCATTGATTGTTTACAAATCTACAGGGCACATACCACATTGATGAATTTCATCACAATCATTATGAGAACATGGCAATCCACCCTGAAATTAAACCACAAAGCAGGTTTAATCACAATCCCAAGCATTAAGATCCAGCAAGGGACATTCCAGGGTGACTCCTTTTCACCACTTCTTTTCTGCCTTGCCCGCAACCCATTAATCAGCCTAATCAATAACCTGGGCTATGGATACAGCCTGAACTCCAGAAACCAGAACGATCAACAATTAATATCTTGCCTCCTCTTTGTAGTGGCCAAAGTTTTATAGCTCATTCAATACAAACTTGAAAATGCAACTACAAACAGTCAATATTTTCTTTGATGATATATGGATGACAGTGGGCTTAGATAAATGTGTCAAAGAAACATTCACAGTATACAGTGGTAGAGTGAAGTTTGCCGGTACCCTGGTAGGATGCAAAGCATAGAGGCAGTGGGGCTTAATTTGTGGCACAGTAGCAGTAAATATGCTTCCTGGGTTATCCAGAAGATGGCAATCACTACTTGCCCAAGAGTGATTGCTTTCCCAGAGTGCCGTAGTGTCAGTTTTTTTTATTCATGTTGCATTCACCAGCAGATGTCACTGTAGCAATCTTTTAAAAATACCTGCCTCACCCAACTCCTGTTAGTAATTATACCAGGGCACCAGGAAACTTTACTGAACTACTACTTGTTTAATGATTTTATCTAATTTTACTTGTTGTTTATTTTTGTTTGCTTTCCCTCTCTCACCCTAGTTTTAGGTAATCTATTTTTGGACGTTGCCTCTCAGCATTAATAGTGATTGTGATTAAATAGAGTATATTAGATAAAAACATGGGTATGGGGATTTTTACACCCTGTTTTAATCGTTTCCTTGTGACCGCTAATACACACTAGGTTTTTTTTTTTTGCGTAAGGTATCTTTCTCTTGAATTTGTCAGGTGCTCAGCAGCTTGCAGCATGTCAGGTATAGTGACAAAGTTGGAAGAGGATTTTTTTTCCATTCCTTTTTCAGACTTAAGCTTGCTTAAAAACATACACTTTATGACAGATGCAAGTATGCATTCCAGTGGACAATGCATTTTTAAAATCTCAGAATTAATAGGAGCCATTTTTATGTTGGCTTGCACGTGCGCTAGCAACATCTTGTAATAGCCCACTTCAGAGGTGCGTCAGCATTGTGGCAAATGCAGGGGGATGCTTTAGTGGGTGCATCCCTCAGCCACCAATTAGTGAGCATGTTGGTGATGACAGCAAACTTCAAAGAGAGCCAAAACCTTGAAATAAATCTGCTTATCTTGTGAGGTGCAGTTTCCTCATTGAAGTGGCAGATGACAAAGACTCTGGCCATGCACATTGCAGTGCACAGTAATGCACATGGCTGGAGTTATGAGCAGTTGCTCGGTGTGCCATTCCTGATGAACCATTTTAATAAATAAAACAGCTGCCAACATGGCTTTCCACAATGGTGCCTCCTGCCACTGGCCACACACTCTTGTGAAATTGACATTGGGGGTGCCCAATCCCTGTGCCAACATGTATCCCCTCAGCCACATTGTGGCACACTGGGAGCCCACACCAGTGTGTGCAGACTTTTTTTGTTTCCCCAACACTGGGATGCCCACTCCCAGTGTTGGATACTCCCCAAGCTCAGTTTCTTTGCTGATGTGGGTGCCAAATCCCTGTCTGCCTCACATTTCCCCCTTCTCCCAAGCTTGCCAATGGGGGTGCCTAAACCCGTCGGCATCATGTCCCCCTCTCAAACTCATATAGCACACTGGGAGCCCACCCCAGTGTGCCCAAACATTTTGTTTATTTTATTTTGTTTTACCTATAAATAAAGAAAACACTCCCTGGAATCTTTTTTTGTTTGTTAAACTGTAAAAAGGAAAAAGGTCCAGCATTGTCTCCCCAGTGCCCCATCCCCCACCCCAACCCTCCACTTTTGCCAAAGTTACATATCCCGAGTGTATGCTTACTGTCATTCTATAATGTTTGTGATACTTTTCGGGACAGGTGCAGGTTTGCAAATTTGGTGTGGGTGGTGGTCTGTAGTTGGGTAAATAAAGTTGCGTCTCTGTAGTCTTCTGTTTTTTTGGGGGGTCATATATGATGTGATGCAAATACTTGGTGTGGGGGTGAGGAGTTATTGGTCCTTTGTTTCAATGAGCAGTCACCAAAATGTTGGTAGTTATATGAGTAAATGCCTATGTGGTTGCTCATTTGATTATCACAACATGCTTTTCAATCTTTTTTTTTTTGAACATACATAAGTTACGTGTTTCCATTGCCTACTTAACCTACTTATATAATTAAAAGCCTCTCTTAGCTGCTAACACTTAATAGTACCACATGGTTTCTATTTATTTCTTTTTTACACCAAATTTCCATAGCTTATGCATACTACCTCACTCGCACACTTAGGGCAGGGTTACCTAATCTTGAGATGCCAAAAAGCATAAAATGAGTCCCTCACTTGATTAGTTCTTGTGCCCATGTCTGAGTAGATAGGTGTAAAGCCTGCCCCACCTTACAAGCTGATGAGAAAGTTCTCCCCCCAAAAAATCCTCAAACATAAGTGAAGTCCCACGAGGAACATCTTCCCGAGAGACTGGGTATATTTTATCTGGAAAAAATGTCATAGACAGATATGATTTCATTTTTAAAATGTTATAGGAATTAGAAAGGGTGGATCACAGGAAAGCTTTTTAACTTGTGCAGTTAAGCAGAACTATAGAAGTGGATGTACAGTTGCCTTAAGGGGTAGGGGATAGAATAACAATCAATTTAAGGAAACATTTTTTTCACCCAGAAAGCAGTAAATGTTTGGAGCAAGCTCCCAAAGACATGGTGAAAGTGAGGAGTATTGAATCTTTTTAAGTCAAATTGGATCAGTTCCTGTACAGAATTGCTGTTGCACATCACTAGATGCACTTAGCATTGGGTTCCCAGCAGGAAGTGAATACATTGTGGACCCTGCTGCCCTCCAGTTTAATGAGTGAGTGACTGGATACCATTGATGCCAGTCAGTCTCACGCCAAACATTTGCTTTATACAATGCATTAATTAGTCTTTGGATGCACTGTAATTTCTCACCATCAAAATAATATACCTTGGAAACATGTTTGGAAGCTAGTGCTTGCATTACCTCTCAGTGGTTTATCACCCAAATGCATAACATGATGAGAAACGGGCAACATGAAAGTTTAAAAATACTGGATATTGTTGTTTTGTCCTTAACACCCACCCCAGCACTAATGTACATTTGTGGCAGTGCTGCAGCAAGCATGGATCCACTCCGATTAATTTTACAAAAGAAATTGGTGCTCACATTGTGCATCAGCTAATTCTCTTTTTACTGAGCTCTCTTCAGATCTAATTCTAATCATATGTAGACATTTCTGGAGTACCTGCCAACTGCTGCACAATAATAATTGTCCATCTATGTTTCCTTGTGGTATTTACTTACCTCCCTTTCCCATTTCCTCTGTTTATGTTGTTTGACCAACCTGCACATGTATTTGCATTTGGTTGGTGGTGGGGGGTGGTTTGGCACTACAGGGATCAAACTGGGGTGACTGGGAATATAATTCCATCATTTCACAAGCTTATGGTTATTTCCATCTATCAATTGGTCTACTCTTGCAGGTATGACTCCAACAGAAAATAGATTCCTTGATTTCATAATAAAAAATGATTTGGATCAACAAGTTATGAAAGCTATTAGGGGTAAAAAATATTTTGGATTTATTTATGACCAATATTGAAGCTGGAATCAGCAGACCAAAGATATCTCCACCCCTCAGGGACAGTGATCATAGAACAATTGACATTGGCCTAGAATTAAATAATGTACCTACAAATGATGTAACAAAATGCAAAAATGTCAATTAAGCAGACTACAATAAAATGAGAGAATATTTGAGAGCATGGAATAGGGAGGTTGACTTTGCTACTTAAAACCTGGAAACTACCTGGACTATACTGAATTACAAGCTAAAATGCTGAATAGAATTATATGTCCCAAATAGTATTAAACATAATAATAACAAAAGGGTTACATGTTGGTGGACAAAGGCAATTAAAAAAAGTATTAGTGAAAAGAGAAGATTGTTTCAAAAATACAAGAAAAATCCATCTGACAATAGATTGTTGCGGTATAACGAACATGCTAATAAAACTGAAAGAAAGATAAGGCAAGCCAAAGAAATCATGGGAATTAACTTAGTAACTTCTGTTAAGCATAACTATAATCAATTTTACAACAATGTGGGATCATTAAGGGGTAATCAGAATGGAACTGGACCCCAGTCACATCAATAGGAACCATTACAGAAGTGTCAGAGATAGCTTCAGTACTAAAGCAACAATTTATAAGTATATTTTGACCTAAAGAAAAAGTTGACCAGCTAAAAATCCTGAATTTAATAGATATTATACCCTTTACTAATAATCACATCATACAAGGTATCTCCATCCTTAAGACTAATTCATCAGTGGAGCCTGGTGATTTTCCACCTATACTACTCAAGGAAATAGTGTCTGAGTTAGCGGGCCCAATTACTTACATATTTAATTTGTCCCTTATGACTGCCAAAGTTGTATAAGCTTGGAAAGTAGCTCATATCACCACAATTTATACAGTAAGTCCATGATAAAGTCTGATGTAGGTAATTATAAGTCAATCAGCCTAATGTCAGTCATATGTAAGCTGATGGAGAGACTACTACAACAGAGAATCACAGAGCATATTAAGCAAGAAGATTTAATGGATATTACATAGCATGGATTTGTATCAGGTAGATTATGCCTGACAAACTTGTTAAACTTTTTTGAACCTGTGAGTGCTGCACTGTACAAATGTAAACCAGAAGATGTGATTTTTCTGGACTACTCAAAGGCCTTTGATTTCATTTCACATAGGACCCTGATAGAGCAATCTTATACCTGGTACTGTCAAATGGGGATGGAGCAAGGATCTCAGATTTAGAAGTGGGTAGCCATCTGGGAACAAGTGACCACCAAACAGTGTGGTTCATGATAAACACAGCCACAGAGTCAAGCCATACAAAAGCAAGAGTGTTGGACTTTAGGAGGGCTGACTTTGGGGAAAATGGGAGAGTGCCTCAGAAAAGCACCAGCAAACTGGCAGGAAGGAAGAGTAGAGGAACAATGGAAAAAAATCAAAACAGCCATCGCAGAGGCAACAAGCCCATATGTGAAACAAATCAGCAAAGCAAAAGGAAGTAAAAAATACTATGGTTCTTAAAAGAGGTGGCAGGAAAGGTTAAGGAGAAAAAGGTAGCATTCAGGAAGTATAAGGAAACACAGAAAGAGCAGGACAGAGAACTGTACCAGTTAAAGCAGAAGGAAGTGGGGAAGGCAGTCAGAATAGCAAAAGCTCAAACTGAGGAAAAGATAGCAAACTTAATTAAGAAGAGAGATAAAACCTTTTATAGGCACATTAGGAAGTGAAGAAAGATGAAGGTAGGGATAGTGAGGCTTATTAAAGAGAAGAGAGGGTGGGCAGAGGATGACAGTGAAAAAGCAGTGATACTGAATGACTATTTCTGCTCAGTAGTCACAAAAGAAGAGGAGGGGCAGGAACCTAAATCAAAGAATAGAAGCACTCTGGATAGGGAGGTCGATACCTGTCCACAGAAGAAAGGGTTCTGAAAGAACTCTTAAAACTGAAGGTGGACAAAGCAATAGGGGCCTGATGGGATTCACCCAAGAATTCTAAAAGAACTAAGGGTAGAACTAGTGATACCACTGATTACCCTTTTTAACAAATCATGGAAGGATGGTGTGGTACTGGAGGACTGGAGGAGGGCAGACATGATTCTCCTGCACAATAGTGGGAGCAAGACAGAGGCAGGAAACTACAGTCCTATTAGTGTGACCTCAGTGGTAGGGAAAATGATGGAATCACTTCTAAAGGAAAAAATTGTTTATCTCCAAGAGGCCAGTGGGGCACAGGACCCAAGGCAGCATAGATTCACAGCAGGAAGGTCATGTCAGATAAATCTAATAGATTTCTTTGACTGGGTGACCCATGTAGTAGACCAGGGAGGGGCTGTGGACATGGCCTACCTAGACTTTAGCAAGGCATTTGACACAGTCCCACACAAAAGATGAATATACAAGTTAGCCAGCCTTGGAGTGGGTCCAAGGTGGTAGCATGGGTAAAGAATTGGCTAGACAACAGGATATAGAGGGTAATAGTAAGCAGAGTTTACTCTGTTACTAGTGGGTACTGCAGGGTTCAGTACTGGGACCTGTCCTCTTTAATGTCTCTAAAAGTGACATTGCATAGGGACTCGAAGGAAAAGTATGTCTCTTTGCAGACGGCACAAAGATAGGGTTGATACAGAAGGTGGGGTGGAGAGGATGCAAAGGGACTTGGCAAGGTTGGAGGAATGGTCAAATGTATGGCAGCTTAGATTCAATGCAAAGAAGTGCAAAGTAATGCACCTGGGAAACAAAAATCCAGGGGAAGAGTACACAATGGGGGGTGAGATAATAACAACAACAGAAATGCAAAGGGACCTAGGGTTAGTCATATCAGATGACCTTAAGGTGGGCAAGCAATGTAAGAAGGCAGTAAAGAGGGCTGGTGGGATGCTGGGATGCATAGGGAGAGGCATCACTAGTAGAAAGCAGGAAGTTGTTATCCCTCTGTACAGACAGTTGGTAAGACCCCATCTGTAGTTCTGCATCCAGTTCTGGAGACCCCATCTCCACAAGGACAGAGACAGGATGGAAGCAGTACAGAGGAGGGCAACTTAAATGGTGCAGCGTCTGCACCAGAAGATATATGAAGATAGATTAAAGAAGCTTAATATGTATACACTCGAGGAGAGGAGGGAGGGAGGGACATGATAGAAACTTTCAAGTACATCAAGGGAATCAACAGAGTCCAAGATGGTAGCATCTTTCAGAAAAAGAGATGTGCAAGAACAAGGGGGCACAATTTGAAGATAAAGGGGAGGATGACTCAGAGACAATGAGAGGAAGTATTTTTTCATGGAGAGTGTTGTGGATGCATGGAACAGCCTTCAGGAGGAGGTCGTGGAGTCAAAAACAGTGGGGGAATTCAAGAATGCATGGGACAGACATAAGGAAACTCTAGTGGGGGGGTAGGAGGAAGTTGGCTGTTGGTTCACTAGGATCTGCAGCCTATGCATCAGGTAGGGAAATGGGCAGACTAGGTGGGCCAAGCTGTCCTGTCTACCATCAAAGTCTATGTTTCTATGTACCAAAAGTTGTAGCTACTAGAGAATACTCGGCATCCCTTACTGGCTATTCAAGGTAGATTACTGATACAAAAAGTGTACTGCCTGACATCCAGCATAGACAATTACCATTGTTAGAAGCACATTTAATGGAAGTCAGAGATGTTGAAGTCCATTTCTTCCCATGAGACACTGAAGTCCATCTGCGACATGCTCACCTTTATGAATACACATTTAATTTTTAAACCTAGGCGGTTGCAGTCCATGTAGTTATTTAAAAAGGTTCCACCATGCTGCAGTGACAGGAAGGTCAGTGACCTCCCCTACAGCGACGCATGGTTGCTGACATCCCTGATGCCACTGACTCTGGTCCCTGACCAGAGGATGCACTGACACCTGATCAGTGTTCATGCGGGAGGGCACTCATCCATGTGGGGGCTCAACCCCCACCGTCCCGGACTAAAGGATTCCAACTATGGAGTGGGGACAGTCTTGGGGCAGAGCGGCCAAACTGTGGAGTCAATGACTTGGTCATTGCTCCAGCAACCTGGTCAACACTGCGAGTGTCGGTGGGTTGCTGTCACTGTAACAGCATTGCTGTAAGAGCAACGCTGTCATAATGGTATATTATGTAAATTATATGGTATGATATTCTTATTTTTATGCCCACCACATTTTTCATACGTATGTTAAAAAATTGTAATGGAACTACATGCAACTGGTATCAAACTCTTACAGAAAATATATTTATTTATTTATTAGCTTCTGTTTACTGGGTAAACACACTAGACAAGGAATGCCTGTTTTCAGGCACGACACAGGAGATTGCAAGAGCATGGTTTACAAAACAGTGCAAGGGAATTACAACAATGTGAAATACAAGCAATGAGCAGGATGATACAAATAAACAGGTTCAGGCTGAACAGATAAGCATATACAATACATCAAGGGTATGAACAAGCAAGCAATAGTTACATTTTGTGGAAATAATGTGAGTGCAATTTGTCCCATTTTGAGGATAGTAAGAGCTGAGGTGAACGGCATGCAAAGTAGATAATTCCCCTTGCTAGAGCTCAGAGTGGGTAGGGGACCAGAGAAGTGGAGCGTGCACACCAGGGTCCAGGAGGTCCAAGCAGGGGTGGGGGATATTAAGCAGCCTTGGAGCAGTTACAGGCTGAGGCAAACGTCAGGTGCAACCAGAGGGAGATCTTAAAGATGGGATGGTTGGGGGCACATCTGATGGTTGCAGGTAGGGTATTCCAGAATCTAGGGGCACAAACAGCAAAGGCACGATTTCCTGACAGTGTATGAGTTTTTGGGACAGGAAGGGGATGCAAGTCAGCTGACCTTAGCTGGTATGATGTTAGAGTCGGCTGAAGGAGTTTGGACAGTGTGAGTAGGGTGGCATTGTGGACGAGTTTGTCTGTGAAGCAGTCCAAGACAAATAAGTAATAATTACTTGGGGACAACCAGTGTAGTTGATTGTATTAATCACAGTGATAGCTAAGTTGAGGGACAGCAAGGGCAAAACAGCAAATTTTATTATAGGCCACATCCCATTTAGCAAGGTTAGCTTTTGCAGTGAGAGTGAAGGTTGTCAGCCCATAACTGAGAGAGGGAAGGAATAAACCTTTTGCAAGGGCAAGCCATGCAGCAGCAGTAAGGGACCCATGAGCCCGGTATGCAAGTCCAAGCTTGATATTTGTTGCCCTGCAGACATTTTGCATGTGTAGAGACAGGTCTATCTGGGGGTCATGAGTAACTCCCAAGTATCCAAAGGAGCATATAGTGCCAACTGGGACTCCATCAAGACTTAAGACACTGAGTGGGACAGAATGCTGTTCGAGTCTGGCAGAGGAGCCAAAGAGCATGAGTTGAGATTTCTTTAAGTTCAGCACAAGCTTATTTGTCAGGAACCAGTGTTGCAGTTTATTGAAGTCCGCTTGTAGGTTATGATTTATGGCCTGGACATCACCTGAGCTAGCTAGGAGGACCAGATATTCAGCATATAGGGTTGTGGTGCTATGGGTAGGGACCATTGGGAAGTCATTGATGAAAAGAGAAAACAGGATAGGGTCCAGAGTAGATCCCTGAGGGATACCAATAGTGATAGGAACAGGTTCTGATACAGCTTTATTGTACTTAACAAGCTGTAGCCTGCCAGTGAGATAGTTGGAAAACCAGTTTAGGGCTGGACAGCAACACAGAGGGAGTGAAGCTTGGTACAGAGCAAGGAGTGATTCACTAGATCAAAGGCCTTTGAGAGGTCCACAAAGATTGCACTAGTTAGCACACCCTGGTCCATGGCAATCCTTTTATCAGCTGTAACTTTAACAAAGGCCATACCAGTGCTATGACCTTCATGAAATCTGTGCTGTTCGGGTGACAGTAAGGTATGTTTAGACAGTAGGTAGTAGGGAGGGCTGGGGGGATACTGGGATGTATAGGGGGAGGCATCACCAGCAGAAAACAGGAAGCTTTTATCCCTCTGTACAGACAGTTCGTGAGACTCCATCAGGAGTACTGCGTCCAGTTCTGGAGACTCCATCTCCACAAGGACACAGACAGGATGGAGGCAATCCAGAGGAGGACAATTAAAATGGTGCAGGGTTGGCAACAGAAGCCATATGAAGAGAGACTGAAGGAGCTTAATATGTATACCATGGGGGGGCATGATAGAAACTTTCAATTACCTCAAGGGAATCAACAGTGTAAGCAAAAACAAAACAGGAGTTTGCAACAGGAAACACGGTGGTGCTTATAGACCAAATCCAGACTGGACAACACTCAAAAGCTGAACACTCACCAACCTCCAAAATAGTCAAGGGCACGGGTTGCCCACCTGCAGCTCCTTGGAAGCTGGCTGCCTTTGAACAGGGCTGCTTCAGCTCCCCCATGGTCGACCGGCACCCAGCCAGCCACCGACCGAGACCAGGACGCCTGCCTGCAGCTCCTTGGAAGCTGCCTGCCCTTGAACAGGGCTGCTTCAGCTCCCCCACAGTCGGCCAGCACCCAGCCAGCCACCGACTGAGACCAGGACGTCTGCCTGCAGCTCTTTGGAAGCTGCCTGCCCTTGAACAGGGCTGCTTCACCTCCCCCACGGTCGGCCGGCACCCAGCCTGCCACCGACTGAGACCAGGACGCTCGCCTGCAGCTCCTTGAAAGCTGTCTGCCCTTGAACAGGGCTGTTTCAGCTCCCCCACGGTCGGCCGGCACCCAGCCAGCCACCGACTGAGACCAGGACGCCTGCCTGCAGCTCCTTGGAAGGTACGGGACAGTGCAGCCAATTGGAACATGGGTGCTTCCAGCAAACCCGCTCTGATTGGCCAGGACTTTTCCCCTGCTTCATGCCATCTGGCACTGTTAACAAGTAGATTTTCTTCGATAGAACTGAGCACATTTCAACTTTGTAATAGAATTTTTTTTTGGCTAGTTTTCCATTAGCAGGTTATACAGACCTGCCACTAGAGGGATTCTTGGTTTTTCTACACAAATCACTGTACCAATCCTAAGCCCACTTGCACTGCTTTGTTGTTGGCTGTCTAAACTCTGTCCTCGTATAACTGTCGACAGGTGGTAAGTGTGCTTACAAAGGGCGAGGGCAGGAACTCTCCTTCCCAGAAATAAACCTCAGCCCCTGCGGCCATAGCTGGTAGCCTTGAATTGTACTGTGTAGGCCTCATTTTATTTGCTTGGCACATACTAGTAACAAATCTCACTAACTTTCTTCCAGCCTTAGTACATCCATCTCTTCTTCCTTCACAGCAGTTCTTGTTAGCTGACTGATAATTATCTCACAGGCTAGTGCTATGCCTCCACCAAGATGTGGACGTGGTTCCTCTCCCATCCATCTCGTGAGGATAGCGATACTCAAATATTAAGGGTAGAGAGGGTGCTGGCTGTCATCCACAGGGATATAGGCCTTGTAGGTCTTATAGTGGGACTATCCTTATTGCATATGGTCACCTCCCCCCCCAATAACACTGGTTGACAACTGGGGATGGTCGTCCACCTACGAGGTCCCCGACTACACCTTCTCCAATATCCTTGTGATCTCCAAAGCCCACTGCAGTGTTACTTGCTGTCTAGATCTTTGGTGCCTTATGTATACAAGCAGGGTAAAGCGTACCCATGCTAAAAAACTCCCAGGATGTCAAGCGCATAGGAGGTGGTATCTCCCTGGCTCCTCCTACTTGCACTACTACTGGCCGTGATATTGAAACCAACCCGCCCACATAAAATCTGACCCACAAAATCCCTCCTACACGGGCATGAGTAGTATAAAAATAGCTCATCTTAACATTAGGAGCCTGCTACCTAATTGTGATGAGCTATTAGCATGGGTTGCACTCTACAAACCCGACATCCTAGAAGTGACGGAGACCTGGCTGAAACCCTCTGTCCCTGACTCTGCCTGTGAACTCACTGGGTATGAATTTACCCAACTGGACAGAGCTGGGGGTGGCATACTAATCTACCATAAAAGCCACTTAAAAATCTCCCAAATTGCATACCTGGATTCAAACGTGTCCCCCTGTGAATTGCTACATGTGCTACTGCTACTTGAGGACGCAAAGAAACTGCACCTGGTGTGCACCTATAATCCTCCAAGAGGTGGGCTACCTGGATTAACTCACCTCATGGACAAAATTGGTCCCAGAGTCGGGGATAACAAACTCATAATCCTGGGGGATGTAAACCTTAACTGGGATAGTTGTAATGTTAAACAGTTTGAGCCTCTGCTTGCTAACCTTGCCCTGACCCAACTCATCCAGGAACCAACTAGGCAGACAGCAAATGGATCCTCCAGCACCTTACTGGACTAGATCATGTCTAACCATCCTGACAGGATCTCATCAGTGGGTTCATTATCTGACTCCATCTCTGACCACTTACCGGTTTTCTGTGTATGGAAAATTCCCACCCCCAAAATTCCACACAAAATTATGCATGTCAGAAACTACTCTAGATTCGATACTGAGAAGTTCCTGGAAGATCTAAGAGTTACTGACCGGTCTGGGGTGTATAGTGACACTGACCCCTCGGCAGCAACCTCTTACTTCCTCTCCACCTTTGGGGCCTTGCAAGACAAGCATGCTCCCAAGGTCACCTGTAGGATGAGGGGGTCCACTACCCTCTGGTTAAATGGGAATCTCCTAGCCCAGATGCAGGAGAGAGATAAGTGTTGTGCTCGTTCCAAAGGTACCAGTGATCCCATGATTATTCAAAGGCACGGACACCTCAGGAACAAGTGCAAAAAGGCCATCAGGGCAGCAAAGAGTGACTTTTGCAAGTCAGCGCTCCTAAGCTGTGCCAGTAATCCCAGGAGGTTCTGGAAAGATATTAAATCCCTTACATAGATACATAGATACATAGACAGTGTCGGCAGATAAGGGCCTATGGCCCACCCAGTCTGCCCATTTAAGTCTGTAAGTTCAGTTTGTTTTACAAGAAGTCTGTTGCCCTTTACCCCTGACCTCCAGAATTCCTTTATGTGTATTCCATGCATTCTTAAATCCCGTGATTGTTTCAGCCCCCACCACTTCCTCTGGCAGGGTGTTCCACTTGTCCACCACCCGTTCTGTGAAGAAATTCTTCCTCACGTTTCCTCTAAATCGTCCTCCCTCCAACTTCATCCCATGCCCTCTAGTCCTGGAACATGTTTTTCGCTTAAAAATAGTGCATTCCTGCACCCTGTTCCTCCCTGTAAGATACTTGTATGTCTCTATCATATCCCCTCTCTCCCTCCTCTTCTCCAGGGAGTACATGTTCAGTGCCTTCAACCTGTCCTCATAGGACTTGTGATGCAATCCATGCACCATCTTTGTTGCCCTCCTCTGAACCTTCTCTACCCTGTCTATGTCCTTACGTAGGTATGGTCTCCAGAACTGCACAGTGTACTCCAGGTGCGGCCTCACTAGTGTCTTGTATAGTGGAATTATGACCTCCCTTTTCCTGCTGGTGATGCCCCTGCCTATGCATCCCAGCATCCTATTTGCTTTACCTGCTGTCTTGTCACACTGTTTCCCTGCCTTGAGGTAATCAGAGATGATAACCCCAAGATCCCTTTCCTGCTTGGTGCATGCTATATCCTCACCCCCCAACTGATACATTGTGCCAGGGTTTTTGTGCCCCATATGCATTATCTTGCACTTCCTTGCATTGAATTTCAACTGCCAAACCCCTGACCATTCTTCAAATTTCTGCAGGTCCCTTCTCATTCTGTCTACACCCTCTGGTGTGTCTACTCTGTTATAGAGCTTTGTGTCATCAGCAAACAGTGAAATTCTGCCTTCTAGGTCCTTCGCAATGTCACTGATGAAGATATTGAATAGTACCAGTCCCAGCACTGATCCCTGTGGCACCCCACTGGTCACTCTTCCCTCTGTGGAGTGACAGCCATTTACCACCACCCTCTGTGTCCTGCTGCCCAGCCAGTTTCCTACCCACCGCACTACTGTCCTGCCCACACCCATATTCCCCAGTTTGTGCAGTAGTCTTCTATGTGGCACAGTGTCAAAGGCCTTGCTGAAGTCCAGATAGGCCATGTCCACTGCCCTCCCCTGATCCACCTCCCTAGTCACCCAGTCAAAAAATTCAATGAGGTTGGTCTGACATGACCTTCCCTTGGTGAAACCATGCTGCCTTGGGTCCTGTAGTCCATTGACAACCAGATGTTCCACCAATCTCTCCTTCAGTAGTGCTTCCATGATTTTCCCACTACCGAGGTGAGGCTGACTGGTCTGTAGTTCCCGCTCTCATTGTTCCCACTTTTGTATAAGGGGACTACATCTGCTATCCTCCAGTCTTTGGGTACCTCCCTGTTTCTAGTGATCGGCTAAACAGGATAGCAAGAGGTTCAGCCACCACCTCTCTTAGTTCTTTAAGGACCCTGGGGTGCACCCCATCTGGCCCCATTGCTTTATCAACTCATTACTTCCAGTTCCTTCAGGACCCTTTCTCATGTAAAGGGACTTGTGTCCATTTCTGCACCATTCTCACCCTTTGTACTCCATTCAGACCCATTACCCTCCTCTTCCTCAGTAAAGACTGAGCAGAAATACCTGTTCAATATGTCAGCTTTACTGTTGTCATCCTCCACACAGCCCCCATCCTCCCCCTTCAGTCTCACTATCCCTCCCTTTGCCTTTCTTTTTTCACTTATGTACCTGTAAAAGGTTTTGTCCCCTCTACCCACTGATTTTGCAATGTGTTCTTCTGTCTGAGCTTGGCTTCCCTTACTGACCTCCTGCCTCCCTTGCTTCTCCTGGTACTTCTCCCTATCCCCTTCTGCCTGTGTCTTTTTGTATTTCCTGAATGCAATCTTTTGGCTTTCACTTTCTTTGCTACCTCTTTGGAAAACCATAATGGTCTCCTCTTCCTTTTCCTCTTGCTAACCTGCTTAATACATAATTCTGTTGCTCTTGTAATCCCATTTTAAATACTTCCCACTGTTCCTCAACCCCTGATTCCTGCCCCATTCCCCTTAATGCCTCTTTCAAGTATCTCCCCATTTTCCCAAAGTTTGCACCCCTAAAATCCAAGATACGTGTTTTTGTGTGGTTTGGTTCTGCTCTTTCTGTGATTTCAAACCACAGTGACTGGTGGTCACTGTTCCCCAGGTGCTCCTCCACTCTTACTCCCATCACACTGTCCCTGTTTGTGAGCACAAGGTCCAGTATTGCCTTCTGCCGAGTTGGTTCCATGACCAGTTGCTTGAGGAAGGCACCCTGAAGGGAGTCCAGGATAAATCTGCTCCTAGTTGATGCTGCTGCTGGGATGCTCCAGTCCACGTCTGGAATATTGAAGTCTCCAACCAGTACTACCTCACTCTTGTCTGCCATCCTCTGGATGGCTAGCATTAGCTCCCTATCTGTTTCTTCCTCCTGGGCTGGTGGTCTATAGACCACACCTGTGCGGATGGCTGGCCCCATTTTCCTTTCCAGCTTAACCCACAGTATCTCTCCCCCATTTTGTTCCTCCTGGACCTCTGTGGCCCTTATGTCATTTTTCACATAGAGTGCCACTCCTCCTCCCTTCCTGTCTGCCCTGTCTCTTCTAAATATGTTGTAGCCAGGTATGGCCAACTCCCAGTCGTGGTTATCATTACACCAGGTTTCAGTGATGGCCACAATCTCCAGATCTGACTGCACCATGACAGCCTCCAGATCTTCCATCTTGTTGCTAAGGCTCCTGGCATTTGCACACATGGCTTTCCATGATTTGACCTCCCTAGACTGTTTCGCTGTTCTACTCCAGCCCCTACCTTGGTTGTCCTTTATCCCTGGTTCACCTTGCTGTCTGTCCTTCTGCTGAATTTTGCCCTTGTCAGCGTATTCTCCCATCCGGGGGTTACAGACATGGTCATAAATGGAGTCTCCTGCAATAATCCCCATACTATTGCCAACGCCCTAAATAATTACTTCTCTGACCTCTCATCCTTCACAACCCTCTTCTCACCTGATGAGGCTCTGTCCCACCCCCTTCCCTCCACTCTGCTGGAGGGTCACCCTCCTCATCAAATGTTCCACCTCAGGGCCGTATCAGTTCAGGACTTGCAGAAATGCCTAGCTGGCCTCTCCCAGTACTCCAGTCCTGGCCTAGACAACCTGGAGCCTAAACTCCTTAAGCTTGGTGCTGCACACATTGCCTCACCAGTAGCCTTTATCTTCAACCTATCCCTTGATTTGGGAACCATCCCAGACATCTGGAAAGAGGCAAGGATTGTCCCTGTACTGAATCAAGGAAATCCCAAACTACCTGACAATTATCGACCGATTGCCATTCTCCCAATCCTTAGCAAGCTTCTTGAAAAGGTAGTGGCTGAGCAGCTTTCGGAATAAATCCACTCTCATGAACTTCTGTCCCCAGCCCAGCATGGCTTTCATAAGGGACACAGCACCACCACAGCCTTAATGTCAGTTACATCAAGTATCCAGACAGCCATGGACCAGGGCAAACTCTCTGGTGCAATATTTACTGACCTGTCCAAAGCCTTTGACCTCGTTGACCACAAACTGCTTGGTGCACATTTGTGGTCACTTGACCTCTCCCCCCATGCCATGAAATGGCTAATGGGTTATCTACATGACAGAAAGCAGCGTACTTGCTTCAATAAAGTCCTCTTCGAGACCCTACCGGTGACCTCCAGAGTGCCTCAAGGCTCGGTACTGGGTCCCCTCCTCTTCTCCCTCTTCATCAATCAACTACCCATGGTTACTACCAGCTGTAGTGCCACCATGTATGCAGGTGATCTGGTAATCCTGGCTCACTCCCAGAGTGCCACTACCCTAAACCAGAACCTGACCGATGACTTTAACAGTGTATTGTCATGGGTTACTAGTCACAAGCTGGTCCTGAACCTGAAAAAGACACAGGCTATGCTCTTTGGCTCAATGGCTAAAATCAAAGCCTCATCGGCCTGCTTACACGTCACCAGCAAAGATGGATCCTCACTACCCATAGTGAGCTCCATCAAATATCTAGGGGTAACACTTGACCCCCAACTTGACATGGGTAATCATATCCTTAACATCTGTAGGGTGGCAAACTTTAAATTGGGTCTGGCCTATAGGGCCAAGTATAACCTTACACCAGCAGCCAGGCTTGCCCTAGCGAAGGGTGTGCTCCTTCCCTCCCTCAGCTATAGGCTGCACCTATTTGCTCACTCTCCAAAGATGCATCTCACCCAGTGGTACACTGCTTACAATAGCATTTGTCATTTTGCCTTGGCTGCCCCCCCGACTCACCCACCATTGTGAGCTATATGAGAAACTCTGCTGGCTCTCACCAGTTAGATACTTTGATTTTGGTTTGGGATGCCTCTCTGGGAAAGTGATCAGAACTAGCACCCCCCAGGGGCTGGCCCAGCTTCTGCCTAAGCTGAATCCCACCCCCTACCAACTTAGGTCTCTCACATCAGGGATGCTCAAAGTCCCCCCTACCCAGACCCTCATTAGGGATCGGGACTTTGCCATAAGTGCGCCCAGACTCTGGAATTCACTGCCTGTGGATATCCGAGCTGACCCCTCCTATCTGAGTTTTCGAAATTCCCTGTAGGGTTTCCTAAAACTAGCATCAGAGTGTGACTGCCCCAAACCTCCCTAGAGTAAAGTGTCAAATTGTTTTGTCTGAACCTCCCCAGGGTGTCTCCATTGAATTCCTGGAGATATTTTCCCCACTGTGTCAATGACTTCTAACTACTCCTGCCTAAAAAGCCTTGGGCATTTTTACACCCATTATTGCTCCACGGTCATAGGCTAACCATGACATATTGCACCTTGGTCACTTGGTAGAAACTTGTACTACCAAGTGTTTCTGTTTCTGTCTAACATGTGCATATTTAGAAAAATGTGATGAGCTGTATATACCTGTCCACAATCCAACTAGCCTAGGGGGTGTATACAACAATGTTATAAGTTATATTATGACCAATCCAGTCCTTGAGCTATGCTTCACTCCTATGTATGATGACCTGTATATATCTGTCAGTTGAACTAGCTAGTCTAGAGTGTATAATCTGAAATGTGCTTACTACTATATGTTTTCCCTAGTGTCAAATAATGTATTTCTCACGTTTGTTTACTGTGACAAAAAACTGTACTCTCTTTGCCATGTCTCCTTGACTGTTGTTCCTTATGTTCTACTCTCCCAGGTCATTCCTGAAAATAGGCATAATACTTGTCTAGTGTACTTACTCAGTAAACAAAAGCTAAATAAACAAATATTTTATTTAAAGCATAGCTAGAAGTATAAAATACCTGACGTGTTTCGGATATGTCGGCATTCTTTCTCAAAGGCTAAAGTAAATCTAAAACCCAGCATTTAAACAGCCTCATTCAATTCACATCATTATGACACCACAGAAAATCCAGGCATGTGATTGGACAAAGTTTCAAAAATAAGGCAATTGGTGTTTAAACCGTCCGAAATTCATTCAACACTTAATTGGATCACCAATGACCCCATAAAAGTTTACTGAAACACTGTATAAAGCTTAAATAGTATTAATGGGTTGTGGTTTGTCCCCATACAAATAAGTGTGTATTAAATGCCATAATAAACAAGTGTTAATTATGGTATTTAATACATGGATGTTTGTGTGACAGAAAACGTGAGCCGAAAGCACTGCCTTGGGACCACAAAAATGCTATTTATCTCTGCCAGTATGAGCCCATGTTTTCTACCCAACTCCCTTAACAACATCTCAATTTCCTCTCTTCTCGTCCCCCTTCCCCCCACAGGTCAAAGCTCAGTAGCACAACCAGCTGGATAACAGCAATGTCCATGAAGAAACCACCAACTTTAAAACTTTATAATTAATTTCAAAAATATGGTTAATGTTACTTTGTAGTTGTTCAACAGTTGTTTTAAATGAAGCTGTTAAACTCTTGCAATGCATCACAAAGGTACATTTCCTTTCTTCTCTTTTCTCTGCCAGGCTCACAGTTTAAAATCTAATGTAAGGTAAGGAGAGTGTGCACTGGCCACCAGGGGCACTTCTGTCACTTAACTCTGGCTGGCACTGGCAATTGTCGATGGGGGGGTGACCACTACCACCAGGGCACTTTCTCATGTAGTTCAGGCTGGCGATTGGGGAAGGGGAGGGATCACAAGACCACCAGATGAAATTTTATTATGAAAAGATCAGGGATTGGCAAGCAAGGACAGGGAAGGACCACTAGATCACCAGGGACATTTGTTTTATGACAGGGACCACAATCAGGGAAGGAAAGTGACCACTAGACCACCAGGGAGATTTTTATTATGAAAGGGACAGTGAGTGGCAAGCCAGGACAGGGAGGGACCACTAGGCCACCAGGGACTTTTGTTTTATGACAGGGACAGTGAGTGGCAAGCCAGGACAGGGAGGGACCACTAGGCCACCAGGGACTTTTGTTTTGTTATGAAAAGGATATAAACTCGTGATCAGGGAAGGTAAGGACTACTAGACCACCAGGGAGATTTTTCCTTTAGTATGAAAGGGACAGCAATCGATGAATGGGGAAAGGGAGGTACCACTAGACCACGATGGACATTTGTTTTATTCTGAAAGGGATGGGTATCAGTGGGGAGACCACTACCACCATTGAAATGTTAACATTTTTACTGGGTCAGTGATGGGGGGGGCACTAGTAACCATGGCTAGTGTATTTATTTCTCAGGATGGCGATTGGGATGGGGGTGCTAAACTCCTGCCACAACCTATGTGTATGGGCTTATAATGGGCACGCAAATGGTTACATACAGTAGCTCCTTGCATGCCCAATGGGCTTATTTACATGGCTGCTTTAGTGAATGGGAAATAGCGCATATGGGTTATTTATTGCTGGACCATTCTACTGGCTAGATGTTGGGGCAGCGCTAGTGGGGTTATTGGTGGATTTACAAGATTAGCACTCCCCCCCCTTGCCCTGTTCACCACCCTATCCAACTGTGACAGGCAAGATTTCATATGTGCACAACTGCAAAATGCAGTGAAAACTTTTGCCCTGTGCTTTGTGATTTCTTGGTGGCTCTGGCCCCAGATGTTTTTAGCCAGGCCCTGAGAATTGCTAGGAGGCATTTCTCAGAGGATCGGGAAGGGTGATGAGAGTAGTATGGAGTCAGGAGATTGCTCAAATAGCTAGACCATATTTCATTTCATTTTCATTTTCATTTTTTATGCTTGTGAGCAAGATGTGCAAATTGCCCGTTTTTACAAGAGACACGTTTAACATATAAAAAACTATTTAAATACAAAACACACTACTAAATACACATTAATAACAAAAATTACAATTACATATCAACATTCTAGTCAGAACACATGGTTAATGTAAACAATTGCACTCTGATTTAGTATCAAGCCACTGAACCAACCTATACTTAAATGTCCTCAGTATATTAGAATTTGTTACTGATGAGGAAATATTATTAAAAAACACTATAGCCCTATAGATCACTGATTCTTGACCTATTACTTTCCTATATAAGGAAATACTAAACAATTCCCTAAGCTGGAACCCAGTGTTCTTTAACCCAGTTGGAAATGGGAAAAGATCAAGGATGGTGGAGGGCAGAAAACCTAGGGTACTCTTAAATACAAATGTTCCCAATTTAATATTCTGTCCAAGAATGAGGGGCAATTAGTTTCCTTGGTCAATATACAATGATGAGTGTTATATGGCAAACCAGTCATAAACCGTAAAATACCATAATAAGTAGTCCTGAGTTTCTGCAACATTTTTTCATTTGTACCTGAATATATCATCCCTCCATAGTCCAACAGACTTAACAATAGACTGTGTGCTACTAACTTTTTAGATTCTGAAACAAGAAAAGATTTTATCCTAAAAAGCATTCCCAAACTCTGATGGATTTTCTTAATTAATGTGTTAATATGATTTACAAAAGAAAATTGAGAATCCAAAATAATCCCTAAATAATTAAAACTATCAAGTTCAATAACATTACCCTGCAGATCTATTATAGAAACAGTAATGTTTTTTAGTTTTCTAGGACATGAAAAAAACTTAACCTTAGTCTTAGATGAGTTAAGAATTAAATTGCAGGAACAAAACCAAATTTGAAATTTTTTGAAATCTTGTTGAACCTTAAACAGGGCCATCTGCAAACAATACTGCATCATCTACATATAATATTATTCTCGACCCAACACAGGACAAGGGGGCAGCATTCATAAAAAGAGAAAAAGTAGAGGGCCCAATATTGAGCTCTGTGGTACCCCACAGGAAATTGGAAGAGACCAGGAGCAAATATTTGCAATGATGGTTTTATGCTCCTTTTTTTGTAGTAGTAGTAAAACTTTAATTCATCTGAAATACATATCAGTAAAAAGGTATAACTCGACTGAGACAAGCTCATTTCCAGTAAGGCCCTAAATACATCTAATTTAAAAGTAAACACAGTACAACTTACAAAATACCATAATAAATATCATAAGCATTAAACATCATAATAAAACAATTAGCCTACATACACGCATAACACATAACACAAAACACAAAAGCACTAACATTATTACACTTTGGGCCGGATATTCAAAGGGGTTGTTCTTGGTCCAAAAGAGTAATGCAGTCGCAACCCTGCATTGCACCCTGGTGGGATGTTGAGAAGGCTGCATGGAGCAGTGCATATCCTAATGCGCATTGTAATTATATGCAGCGCAGATACAGGGGGTATGCCCATGCATAAGTAGCACACCCCGATATTCAGCACTGCATTGTGCTATTATAGGGGCTCAAAGTTGAGCCCATACAATGTGGAAACAACTCCTGGCCACCCACAGATGGGTTGCTGTAGTGCAGGGCGCAACACAGCAGCTGCTTACTGTGGGTGGCCACCTGCCCACCCAGCACACCGTGCACAACCACCCACAACCCCCTGGTGGTCTAGTGGCACCCTCTTCCCACCTGAGTCCCCAACAACAAGTAGATGTCTGAAAGTAATCACCCTGGTAATCAAGAATCCCCCCCTGTTTCTGTGAGCATGGTAAATCCCTGTAAAACATATCCCTCGTGATCCAGTGGCACCCTCCACCCCTCCCACCCACACAGACCCATGCCCACTCTTCCCCATCATTGGCAGGTGGCTGCAGCCTGCCCGCCATACGTCCGACCACCTGCTGAATGACAGGTACAGTATGGGCTGTAAGTCCATTGATCCCAGTGTGGACCAATGGGCTTGCAGGGCATACTATATTAGATAGTCCCAAATATGTGAATGACTCCATTCACATATTTGGGACTGTCTAGTACAGTATGTTTCTGCAAGTCCATTGGTCCACAGTGGGGACCAATGGCTTACAGCTCATACTGTACCTGTCATTCAGTGGGTGGACAGGTGGTATGGCGGTGGTTGCAGCCACCCATCGATGATGGAGGGGAGCGGGTGTTCACAGGGTTCTGTGGGTGGGAGGGGTGGGTGCCACTGGATCACCAGGGATGTGTTTTACAGGGATTTACCAAGATCGCAGAAACAGGCAGGGAGGAGTCCACTAGACTACCAGAGAGATTACTTTCAGACATCTACCAGCGGTTGGGGAAACGGACTTGGGGGGGGTTCCATTGGCCCACCAGGGATGGTGGTTTTAGTACAGTGATTGGGACCCAGGGACTGGGGGGCCACTAGACTGCCAGGACTTGTGCATTCTGCTATGGGGCAGGGGATGCCCGAGGATCCCCAATGCAGATGTCATGCTGTGCAGGGCGCCGTGGTGCAAGTCACCCTGCTTCCCTGTGCAAGGCATACAATTGGGGCCATAATGACATGCAAATGGCCCCATTTGCACCTTGCATGTATTATGACCCCATTTGCATGCTCCCACTGAATATCATGGGGGATAAACCTAGTGCAACTGCACTTGCACTGGTGCATCCCTGTGCTCCAGATCTGTGGCTTGCACCTGGTGCAGTGCCACTGCGTCATGCACAGTGCATGTGCAGACCTTGCCATATTCAACAGTGCTGCGCCATGGTGCAACACCATTGAATATCACCTGGCCCTGGCACTGGCACATCCCAGTTGTGCCCTGCCCAGGCTTGTGCCACTGCCTGGCACAGTCTGAATATCCCACCCATAGAATACAGGTATGGACTGAACAGCAATGGGGATAACTGTAACATTTTGTTTTACATCTCAAGTAATACCCTCCCTGACATTCCTAATGGCTTTCTGTTGAAACCAGGCTACAATTTCACCATGGTATTCATGCATGGTCCTTGATCTGTAACCATGTGGCACAGAATTCCAAATCTGGGGACCTCTATTGAAAAAAATCTATACATATTGTTGTAAATAATCAGATAACCACAGAGTCACATCACTGGATATAGTAACCTCCCTCAAGGACTCCAATAACTGGGAGTGATCAACCAAATCAAAGGCCTTGGTGAGGTCCACAAACACCACAGCCACAGAGTGCCCTGAATCCAGGACACCCATACACAGCTTGTGAACCCCACCAAGGCCATCTCAGTGTTACAGCCCCTATTAAATCCATGCTGACAATTAGATGAAAAATTATGTTTAGACAAAAAATCTTGGAATTGATCTAAAAAAATTATTTCAAGGATCTTGGGCAAGGGTGCTAACAGTGAAATGGGGCAATAATTTGAAACGTCTTCCTACAACCGGACTTGAAAATCAGATTAATAACTGCTGACTTCCAAATCCCTGGAAAACATTGTTACATAATGAAAAATTAAATAAAACTGACAATGGAGTGGCCAATACATTTATACCCAACCTAATAAATCTATAATCAGTCATATCCTGACCCATAACTGGCTAGGGATTGTACTTAAGAGTACAAAGTGTTATTATCACGGGGTAATGATTTGGAAATGGAAACAGGGATGCTCATTATTCCCGTCATCATAGGAGGACTGAGGTATATATGATAAATAATTTTTATGATATTTTGTTAAGTCCCCAAAGTACTCATTAAACAACATACAGTAGATATTTGATTTGGGTCACTCACCAAAAGAGCATCTTTCTATAAAAGAAATCACAGAATCACTAATATTCCTTCCCATTAAATTATTAAGAATATTCCAAGTTTGCTTCGGATTTCCCAGGGATAACAACTGTTCGTTTTTGAAAAAATCTATCTTTGCCCTCCTAATAACTGTCTTGCATCTATTCCTCAAGGTCTTATACTCAAGCAGATGATTGGTTTCCGACTTTTCTTAAATACTTTCCATGCTTTATCTCTACATTTAATGAGGGACAATATATCTCCAGTAATCCGTTCATTTTTATTTGATCTAATTCTCATCCTTTTTGAAGGGGTTATATGATTAACAACCTGATTGAACAGTAGGGAAATTCTATTTAACATTTGATCAATATCCTGGGACTTTTCGATTATTGTCCAATCAATCATCTCACATGCTGCATTCACGGTCTCTGAGGAATTTCATTTACTATTCCTAGTTTCTGTATAACAAGGGGGGGCTATGAATTTGTTTAGCGGATCTTTAACAAAATACTGGGCAGTGGTCACTAACCACATCAGGCAAAACATCTGAATCGGTGATCCTGGTGGGGTGAGTAACCATAACCCAGTCAAGAATAGAACCTCCCCCTCCATCTACCCCTTGCTTAAATCTTGTAACCTGTGATATCAACTGTTGGACACCCATCTTCTGAAATAATTAAACCACAGGAAGATTAGAGTCATGGCCCCATCTAAGATTAAAATCCCCCATCAGGATCCACTCCCTATTATTGGGCAAAGATTTTTGAAATTCAGATATATAATGTAGCCCTTGCTTAGATAATCCAGGGAGAAAATAAATGGAGGTGATGACAAGATATTTATTCAGACCTAGTAGGATATTAACTGCGATCACTTCACAGCCAGTTTCATTTGGAGGGGGTGATCTCCCAAGCCCTAAACTTAGCCTTGGTATAAACTGCAACTCTCCCTCCCTTCTTATCTGGTCTATCCCGCATAAACATATCATAATCAGGTAGGGATATCTCATTGTTACCAATCTTACCAGTTAACCAGGTCTTGGATAATGTTATGATGTCAAAATCATACTGAGCTACCCAGGCTTCAAATAGTGCCCATTGTGCTACAAGACTCTGGACATTAGGATGAACAATACTAGCAGCTGAACTCATAAACCTTTCCTGGTCACTACTATGCATAGGCCCCAGATATGGATGAACTGAACCAGAAAGCAACAATAACAGTAATATTATCCTTCTAAGCAACTTTGTAAGATTATAATAACCTAGCTTTTGACTATAGTTCCCTAAATGTTTTTCTATTGATGGGATAGGAAATGTAAGCAATAATACCCGAGAGGGTGGTGATAGGCAATACCGACCCGTAGGGGTGTATGAGGCCAACGCTGCAGGCGGAGGGCTTTATAAGCCTGGAAGGTCCGGTATTGCCTATACCACCCACCCTGGAGGGTATTATTGCACTTAGAAAATGGGCTACATGTTAAGCTTTTTTGTAATATTTAAGAAATAAAAATGTTTTTATACAAATGAACTTGAAGTTATTTTGTTAGTAAAGTAGTCCTCTACTGGTATACTGCTTACAAATAGTTACCAGTAGAGGGCAGTGCACTGTTTCATATTAGTTTTTGACAGCATCATGTGTGCTACATCCCCATCTTGACTCTTGAAATACCCCCCCCCAGCTCAATTTCTTTTTTTATTGTTTTTTATTTTTGATTTCCTAGAACACTGGCTAACTGTCACTTTTGGTTAGTCAGTAGAACTACTGACACAAGTGCTGGCTGGAAGTACTGTAGCAGCTGCAGTAGCTATCAGGGAAACAAAGCCTACCCGTTTTTTCTTTGTTCTGTGGATTGTCCAGTAGTCTGGAGACGTTGCCCAGTCCGGTTTTTTTTTTTTTAAATTCCCAGTCGCATTATGGAGGACCGCGATCGCGAAGCAGGAGCGGACATTTCTTTTAACTCACCTGTGAGCCATGCAATTGACTGATCTGCGCAATTTCCTCTCCTCTTCCCATTAGTAACCTGTGTCGGTTGCCGATGAAAACTACAGGGGAAAAGAAAGTATAGTTCACTGAGTGCCAATGGTACAGGAAAGGTCAGTAAGTTAACTAATGTGATTATTTAAAAAAACAGAAGGGAACAGATGTTTAATGTGAGTCAAGGGGAGGCAGTGTGATTCAGGGAGAAGTGTTGACTACGAGTAGGGCTGAGCACGCGACATGCTAACACTACTAATTTAAAATGTTTTATTACTGTGTGTTAATTGTGAGAAGTGGATTCACAATTTTAAAAAAATGAGCAGTTTGTAGTATTGCTTGCTTGTAGAATGGAGTGACTGTGGTGGGGTAGAGTGTCAGATTGAGTAAACGATGGCAGGAACACTCGTGTTTGCGACAGAAAGAAATAGCGTCAATTTCAAATTGAATAAAGATGTTTTGACCAATGAGCAAGCAGAATGGGCAAACGAATACTTTATTTAGGTGGTGATGGGGTCAGGTGACTGGCACTTTTTATTTGCTGGGCATCTATTGAAAGTTAATGTACCCCCCTGGCAGGGGTATTAGCCAATCAGAGTCCAGCAAATAAAAAGCCCATTTTCTAATTAAAAATAACAAGCATTTCAAATTGTGTAATTCTAGTTAACCCTTTGTCCAGTTCCAACGTGATAGAGGGGTTGTTGACAAATACAGACCTCTGAAGCACCAATGTGGAACTTCAGTCTGAAAAATTGGATCTAGATGGGTGAATTACCAAAGGTTTAGTGTTAACCAAATGCCCCCCGCCAACCCATGACCAAGACGTACAGCCAAAGATCACAATTAGGCCCAGCAGTTTCATTTTAAAATACTTTGATTAAACTTAAAAAATGAAAGAAATAAAAAATTAAAAGCACTTAACTACAAACCCACAAATATTTAGCATAGGATTAAAGCATTGTTTTACAGCTGGCTATCTAAATCTGAGAGCTGGACAAAATTACAACTTCCTAAAACAGTTTGATATAACTTTCTCTTTAGAACTTCCTTAATTTTTCTTACTATAGAATAATTCTAATGCTAATTCAAACTGAACTTCTTAATTCTATTTCTGTTAGGAGTGGCTTTATAGGTGATAAGACCAACCTTGAAGGAGATTCTCCACTTCACTGGCAGTCGGTACAGGGCACGCAACATGAGGGTCACATGACATGACCCGGTAAGGTAGTGGAGATATTTTAATACCATCGCAATTTCAAGGACTCCTGAGTTGGAAAGTGATGTCATGGATGGGATGGACAAGCTCTGTGTTGCTATGCAAGCTTGGCCCTCAGTGACACACATTTTTATCTGACGATTCCACAAAATGGCTGCAGCCTTGATTTAATTTATGGGTAGTTCACATGCTGATACCTGTGAACTTAATTGGCTTCCGAATGTGAGGGACCCGGCACATTTACCTTCTCTTTCAATTAAATTAACCACAATGTTTGTACAGTTTTACAAGCATAAATGTTTTAACATCTCCCATCTCCTGCAAACTCTTTCTGCTCCTTAATAACAACACCACAGTGTCATAAGATGGAAGTCGAGGGGTAAGCGCAGTGTACATCACATACTGCTTCAGTTTTCAAAAATCATACAAGAAAGAAACATACAATCTGATGGCAGATGATAACTGCTTTGCCCATCCAGTCTGCCCAATTTGTCCCTAGCTACACTATTAATGTGGACTGTGCCTGATCTACAGCTGTTGCTCCCTCCCCCACTTCCTTTCTGCTAAGATTCCCAAGTGCTTATCCCAGGCATTCTTGAGCCCCACCACTGTTTTTCCCCCCAACTTCCATTGGAAGGCTGTTCCAGGAATCCACCACTCTTTCTGTGAAGAAGTACCTCCTCACATCACTCCTGAGTGTACCCCCTCCAGCTTTGTAGCATGTCCCCTTGTTCTTGAGCACATTTTCTTCTGACAAATGTTCCCTTCCTGTGCCTTATTTACCCACATGAGGTATTTAAATGTCTCTATTCTCTCCATGTAGGGGTTTTGATGTAGACCTTACACCATTTTAATTGCACTCCTTTGAACCACCTCAACTCTTTCTATGTTTTTTCAGAGATGTGAACTCCAGAACACAATACTCTAGTTGTGGTCTTACCCACAAACTCTACATAGGCAACACCATCTCCCTCTTTTTGCTGATGATACTCCTCCCTATGCATCCCAGCATCCCACCTATCCTTCCTACTGCCTTGTCACACTGCCAGGCTACATTTAGGTCATCCGATATGATATCACCCAGGTCTCTTTGTGCTGCTTGGTTGTTGTCAGTATTACAGAAATATAGAATTTGACGGCAGATAAAGACTGCTTGGCCCATCCAGTCTTCCCATTTCTTCCTACCTGCACTATTACAACACACAGTGCACAATCTACAACTCCTTCTCCCTCCCCTTGTCCTGTCCACTGCAATTTCCGTATGCTTATCCCATGCATTCTTAAACTATACCACAATTTTCACTCCACCATTTCTGCTGGAAAGCTGTATCAGGAATCTACCACTCAACAACAGCCATCCAGTGAAGATGATGGGGCAGAAAGAGTGGTGGGGTTCAAGAATGCATCATATTAGCCAAGGGAATCATAGTGAAAAGGAAGGCGGGATAAAGAAGGAGCTGCAGATTAAGTGTGGTTTGTGGTAATAGTGTAGGTAGAGAGAGAAATGGGTAGACTGGATGGGTCAAGTGGTCCTTATCTACCTTCAAATGCTACATTTCTATGTTTCACCCATTTTGTACTCTGCTGTTGGGTTGCTGTGTCCTAAGTGTATTATTTTACACTTTTTCACATTGAAACCCAGCTCCATACCATTAACCACTCCTCCAGGTTTCTCAGGTCTCTGCTCATCCTTTCCACCTGCCCAGAGTGTCCACCCTATGATAGATTTTGGTGTCATCCCCAAAGAGGCAGAACCTCCCTTCCAGCTTCTCTGAAATATCACTTATCAAGACTTTAAAAGTGGACCAGTTCCAGCACTGATCCTTGAGGCACCCTGCTGGTCAACCTGCCTTCCTTGGAGTGAACTTCATTTACCACCACTCTCTGTTGCTTATCCCCTAACCAATTTCTAATCCAAATTATCATCTTTGGACCCACTCTTAAGCTATCCATCTTGCTTACTAGTCCCCTGTGTGGAACAGTGTTGAATGTCTTACTGAAATTTGGGTAGACCTCATCCACTGCTACACTCTGCTCTAGTTCCTTGGTCACCCAGTCAAATAAATCTATCAGATTCATTTGACAAGACTGTCTCCTGTGAAACCATGCTGCCTTGGGTCTTGTAACCAGCTAGATTCAAGATATTCCACAATCCTTTACTTCAGTAACAATTCCATTAATTGTCCCACCATCGATTTCAGGCTGAATGACCTATCATTGCCAGCCTCCTCCCTGCTACCACTTTTGTGCAGTGGGACTACATCCACCCTCCTCCAATCCTCAGGAACCACTTCTGTATCCAGTCAGCTGTTAGACAGAACTATAAGAGGTGCAGCCAGTATTTCTCTGAGTTCCATCAGTACCCTTGGATGTACTTCATCCAGCCCCATTGATTTGTCCACCTTCAGATTAGCAAGTCCCTTCAGGATTCTCACCTCCAAAAAAGGACAAGTGTCTACATCCTTCCCTCCAATGTTTTGTTACTTTCTTTTGACCTCTCCCCTTCTCCTTACTCTGAATAAAATTATTTGCTCAGAATGTCTGCTTTTTCCTGGTTCCCCTCTGCACAGTCCCCTTTTTTAACCTTACAATCCCATCATTCACTGGTCTCCCTCTTTTTCTTTACATGCCTAAAAAAGTCTTGTGTCCTTTCATTATTTCCTGAGCTATCCTCTCTTCAGTTTGTGCCTTTGCATTCCTTACTGCTTTCCTTACATCCCTCTGTTACCCCAATACACATCTCTATCTTCCTCCCTCTGCATCTCCTCATACCTTCCGAATGCTACCCTTTTAGCATTTTTCCTTTTCAACCACTTCTTTTGACAACCATAGCAGTCTCTTGTTCCTCTTGCTTTTGCTCACCTCTTTGTGAAGGGGTTTGTTGCCTTTACAAGAATTTAAGAAATGCTTTAATGCATTTTTACGTTCAGGACAGGCACTTACATATTACTCTATTTAGTATGCAATTTGATAGTATAGCAGCACTCATGGGCTTCACAGCCTCCTTGCTCTTCATTCTCCTTTGTATGAACCTTAGTACTATGCTCCCTTTACTCTTCACCTACTGTTCCTCCACCCCACCTAAGTCACCCCAGGTCACCTCTGAGGCATTCACCTACCATTTCAAAATCTGCCCTCCTGAAGTCAAGGACCAACACCCTTGTGTGGTTCAAGTCTGCAGACATCCTTATACTGAATCACACTGTACAGTGATCACTGGTCCACAAGTGGTCTCATGCCTTGACATCTGCAACACTGTCCCTTTTAGAGATTACCAGGTCCAGTATTGCCCCATCATGAGTGGGTTCACTGACTATTTGCCTGAGGAATGTCCCCAGCAGAAAGTCTATGATGACCCTGTTTCTAGCTGAAGCTGCTTCAGTGGGGCTTCAATCCACATCTGGCAGGTTGAAGTGCACCACCAACAGCACCTCCCTCTTTTCTGCCACCTTGCCAATGGCTTCCATCAGTACCTTATCTAATTCCTCTCTTTCTCTCTTTGTGCTGCTGGTCTGTAGATCACTCCAGTGCAAATAGTAGCTCTATTTCCCATCACCAGGGTGACCCATAGTACCTCAATCTCCCTCTGTATTACCTGTGTGTCCATGGATTTTATGCTTTCCCTCACATAAAGCACCACACCCCTCTCCTTCCCACCTGCTCCTTCCTGAACAGAGTATAGCCCAGTATGGCCATGTCCCAGTCATGGTTTTCAGTGCACTGTGACTTGGTAAAGACCACAATATCCAGGTTGGCCTCTGCCATGATGGCCTCTTGGTCCCAAATCATATTTTCTAGACTTCTAACATTCACACACATGGCCTTCCAGATTTTCTTTCCACTCTGCTTTTTGCCGTCTTTTTTTCCTTTTCACCCTATCTCCTTCCTGTCTCTTTTTAATGCTTATGTTCCTTTCCCCCTTAATCTCTACCACCCAGTTTCCTTTATTGATTTGCACCCTGGGTGATTCCTCTCTCCTAGGGTTCTCTTTACTCTCTACTTCTGTGTGTGGGGGGGTGGTTTCTGACTCCCTGACTCGTTCTGCCACCTTCCTTTGCTAGTCTAAAAGTTCATCAAAGCAATATTTAAACCATACACTGAGGACCGGTACTTCCTCTTCCAGATGGATGCATGTCATCATATCCTTCCAAGTGGGTCTGTAGTCCCCAATGTAGCCGAACCTTTCCTCTCTGCATCATTCCTTCAGCCATGAGTTGAAGCACCTGGTGTGGAGATCCCTCTCCTGTCACAGACAGTAAGCACCACAGTGAAAGCCACAGAACAAGCTACATGTCGAAGTCCTGCCCCCAGTTCTTTTAACTCCCTCTGCACTATCCCTGTCCCATTTCTGGTGAAGTCATTAGTCCCTAGGTGGACAATGACATCCAGCTTTCCCTCCTGTCCTAGCGATCTGCAGGATCTGCTTCCCATCCCTCTGGACCTTGGGGCTATCAATCAAGTTTTATTTTATACTGGAAAGAGTGTGAGCAGGCATGCCCCTTTTCACAGTCATACGGTTACAGAGTATCACAACATACACAGCAAAAGAAAAATACAAAGAGGCAGTGCAGTGTGACAAAGCAGTGGTTACGGTCAGTGGGATGCTAAGATGCATAAGGAGATGTATCTCTAGCCAGAGGAGGGAGGTGTTGTTGCCACTGTATCGTCCTTTTATAAAATACCACCTGGAGTATTGTGTGCAAGTCTGGAGACTGAACCTCAAAAAGTACATAAACAGAGTGGAGACAGTCCTGAGAAGGGCAACTAAAATGGTGAAGGGTTGCATTATAAGCTCTATGAAATAAGACTGAGGGATCACAACATGTACACTCTGGAAGACAGGAAAGCAATAGGTACATAATAGAGACCTGCAGGTACCTCACATCAATGAAAGGGGTATATGAGGGGAGTTCCTTTTACATCAAAAATAGTCAAGACCAGAAGAAATGCAATGAAGCTGGAGGGAGAGAAGTTTCTGAGAGATTTCAGGAAGTACTACTTCGCTGAAATGGTGATGAACACCTGGAACAGATGCTAGCAGATGTGATGGAAGTGAAAACAGTAGGTGGCATCAAGCATGCATGTGATAAACATGGGGGAATGTTAGTAAAGAGGAAGGGAGGAGGGAGGGTCACTGGAGACCAGTTAGAGTCTGCAAAGACAAACTAGGCAGGAACCATGTGGGCAGACTGTGCTGGCAAAGCAATCCTCTTCTGTTGACAAATTCTATGTTTCTATTTTTCTTGGCTTGAAATGTTAAAATTAATACTACCCCACTTAGAATAAAGATCCCACATCCCAGACTGTGACTATCCTTACCTACGGAAACCATGGTTTCATAATTCTGCACCATCACTGCCTTGTGAAGCTCCTTCTCTTGTTTGCGTAACATCTTCCACTCCTCATCTGAAAAACTGACAGCAACATCTTCAAAGGTTTCCGGTGTCTGAAAGGACATGAGACGTGTTTAGCTGATCTTGATTCAACTATATATATTGAGAAATCTGCAACTTTTCAACAAGAGAGGAACAGGAAAGGTTACAATTTGCAACCCAAAGTAGAAGCATGACTTGTTCACCTAGTCACCAAGGATAAATCAATTCTCCCTTTCACCCAAATGGGTGATGGAATGATGAACAGTTCACTAATCAGAGAGGTGAGCTAATAGACAAGTTGGAAGTGGATTATTTTTAATAGCACTAATACAAAAGGAATAGTGGCTTGGAAGTACAGGACTTTTTAATCTTTTATTTATTTATGTAACAAATTACTCATAGTAGTAGGGGGAGCTGGGAGGAGGTTATTACAAATGTGGCTGGAAGGGGAAAGGTGCCCTAATATCATCCTCTGTGGGTGAATCTGATGTGGAAGGAGCTACAGTGAGTATATAGATAGGGTGCACACAAGGTGGATCAGGTATGAGTGGTGGATGTGGCCTACCTTGATTTCAGTAAGACCTTTGACACCATTCCACACAGAAGACTGGTAAACAAGTTAGGCAGCCCGGGAGTAGATCCAAAGATAGTAAAATGGGTATGAAGTTAGCTGACTAATATAACTCACAGTGGCGCTAAATGGAGTTTACTTGGAAACAGTTAATGTGACCAACAGAGTGTTTCAGGACAGGAGTCAGTACTGGGACTGATCCTCTTCAACATCTTTATTAGTGATATTGCAGAACAGCTGGAAGGAAATGTATGCCTGTTTGTAGGTGACACAGAAATCTACAACAGAAGGGATACACCGTGGGGCTGGAAAAAATGAAGTAGGATCTAAAAAAGCTTGAAGACTGGTCAAGGGTTTGACAACTGGGCTTTAACACCAAAAAATGTAGAATTATGTACATGGGACACAGGAACTCAAGGGCAAGCTATCAGTGTGGTGGGTGGAGTGTGAACAACCACAAAAGGGTAACCTGTGTTATGGACGGCTCAAACTGAGTGATTCAATTTGAGCACCTGCAGGGATAGCAAATGTGGAAGAATAGCGAAGCTGATGGAATGGCGCTTTCTATAGCAAGTATAGTAAATAGAATCTTATAGAGTAAGGACAAGAGGCTTTTCTGAGAAGGTCAGTTTCTAGCTGCTCATTTGTTATGGTGGCTACTGACACCACATTTGATGCTTGTGGACCCAGGTTCAGAACTAGGTAGGAGTTGCTGTAGTTTTGGTATTTTTGTGTGTGTGTGTGTGTGTGTGTGTGTTTGTGATTGTGTTTGTGTTTGTGTTTTCGTTTGTGTTTATGTTTGTATGTATGTGTGTGGGGGGGTTGTTTAAATTTTTTTGTTAGATGCTGATGTCCCATTGCCCTGACTTTTTTCTCCCTCCAGCTGCTGGTTGCCCCTCCCAAAGTTCTCCACCTCTTGAGTTGCACCCACCCCCATCCTCAAACACCCTACGCTACACTCCTTTTATAGGGTAGCACAGTCATGACATTTCCTGTAGCAAAGCAGGAAGGGGCAGTTCAGAGGGGTATCCACACAGTGACCTCATTTACAGGGGCACAAGTAGTTTACTTATTATAGCAAGTTATACAAAAACAAACAAATACTAAATCAAACTTTTGCTTTCATTTTCCTCCTTCTAATTACTCTGACCAGGTTATAAACCCAGCAATTTATCTAGAATGGATATTATTACATGCAGGTACTGCAGGGCACTTTCTAAAAGGCAGTTATACAGGATTTAGGATACTGTCCTATATGCTGGGCCATTGGAAATCTAATGGCTCAGCTCCATGCCGCATGGGCAGAGATTGCACGCCTCAAATCGATATTCAGGAGGAAATATGTTACAAGAACAGCCCCGCTATTTCCCCAACATCCAGCAGAAGCACCTGGACTGCAGAGGGTAGCTGGTCTGGGAGGTTGGCAGGTGGTTAGGTGGGGCAAATCAGGTGCCCCATCACTCGGTGATCTCCAGCATGTCACCTCCACAAACCATATAAAAACTACAAACAGGTATCTGCTACTATCTCCGAAATCAAACAAAGGGGCAGAGGACACTGTAGAGTAGGACACTGCAGCATAGGAGCTAGCACAACAAAACTCACCCAAAACAGGAACCAAAACAAAAAAAGCAAAAAGGAAATTAAAAAAAGTCTGATCTTAGGAGACTCCTTGATTCGGGAAGCTGATACCTATCTCGAGCCAGGGGTAATGGTCAGGTGTCTCCCAGGTACATCAGCTTGGAGAGACGCTGACTGCATTGCTAAAATTGTACAGGAAGCAGGAGAGAACATTGACATCCTAGTACACATAGGGACTGACGATCTCGCCAACTGGTCAGTTGTGAAAACCAAGGAACACCTGATCAGGCTGGGTGACAAACTGTCATCCATTTAATCTGGCATCTCCTTCTCTGAGATCCTGCCAGTCTGGGAGAGGGGGGCAGATGTATGGAAGGTAAGAGAAAGGGAGACAGGAGAGCTAAACATGTGGCTCAAGGGCTGGTGCCAGGAAAACGGACACAAATCTGTAGGTAACTGACAACAATTTTGGGAGCAAAAGTTCTTTAAACTCGATGGACTGCATCCGACTAAGAAGGGAGTCAGTACATTGGGGCAGAAGTTTGATGACTATACAGAATATTTGAACTAGCAAATGGGGAGAGGGGTTCAGCATCTGATACTTCGAGTGGGAAGAGCACCTCATCCCCCTCAGCTAGTGATCAGACAGGTGTTCAGCATGTTTGCAGTTCATTTGCATCACCAGCTAAGGAAAAAGATCTGATTCCACATATGATGCACAGGGGAAATGTCAGACCTCGCCCAGTAACAAACACACTGAAATCTGGCCAATGGAAAATCATGTACACAAATGCTCGCAGTCTGGGAAACAAGATCCCAGATCAGCAGGCACTAATGACAGAGGCTAAACTGGACATAGTAGCCATTAACAAGACATGGTTCATTAGTAACCACACTTGGGAGACTTCAGTACCCTGCTATGTACTGTTCAGAAGAGACCAAGGTGCAAAAAGAAGGGGGTGGAGTGGCCCTTTATGTCAATGAAAACATCAAAGCTACAGACATTCAGAATACACATAAGGAGCCAGAAGAACTAAGGGTCACCCTGGAAACAGGAAATAGGATAGCCATATGAACTGGGGTTGTCTATAGACACATTACTGTTAGAAGATATACAAAACATGGCAGCTAAAGGGGAGGTTCTGATAATGGGAGACTTCAATATGCCAAATACAGATTAATCAATACCAGCAGGAACATCTGCCAAAACTAGACACATAGTGGATTCCCTGAAGGGGAAGATCCTCAAACAACTAGTAAAACAACCCGCAAGAGACAGGGCTATTCTAGATCTAGCACTGACTAACAGGGAAAGGATCACAGATCTCCAGGTAGAAGGTCACCTGGGTGCCAGTGACCATTACATGGTATGGTTCAATTTGGCCACTAGAACTAAATCATCCAATTCCAAGGCAAAAATATGGAACTTCAGAGGAGCTGACTTTAATAAAATGGCTGACAGAGTTAAGCTAGCCCTGGCAAAAAGCAATGCAGGTGAGGGGGTACAGGCAAAGTGGGCAAGCATTAAGGATGCAATACTTGAAGCAACATCCCACAGTGTTAGAGAGAAAAGGAATTGCAAAAGAAAAAGGAAACCATTTTGGTTCTCAAAAACAGTAGCAGAAAAGGTCAGAGCCAAAAGGCTGGCCTTCAGGAAATATAAGGGAATGCAGTGGGATGAAGATAGGGAGGCATACCTAACTTTCCTAAGGGAAGAAGGGAAGGCAGTAAGGCAGGCAATGGCCCAAACCAAGGAAACACTAGCATGAACAGTAAAAGAAGGGGACAAGACTTTCTATAGATACATTAGTGAAAGGAGAAAGTCCAGAGGGGGTATTGCTAAGATCAAATGGGATAAGGGGGCATGTGAGGAGGAGGACCATGTAAAAACATCTATCCTAAATAGATACTTCTGCTCAGTATTTACTGGAGAGAGTAGGGCAGGACCCACAGGTCAGCACCATGGACACATGGAAAGGGAGGTGTGCACTAGTCCCTTCACAAAAGAAAGAGTCCTACAAGAGCTCAATAAGCTCAGGGTGGAAATGGCAAAGGGACCTGATGGCATACATCCCAGGGTACTAAAGGAGCTAAGGTTGGAACTAGCAGAGCCATTATCAGAATTGTTTAGTGAGCCTCTAAGCACAGGAGAGGTCCCAGAAGACTGGAGGAAGGCTCATGTGATTCTGCTCCACAAGAGTGGTAGCAGAGAGGAGTCAGGAAACTACAAATCAGTCAGTCTTACCTCAGTAGTGGGCAAGATTATGGAGGCACTCCTTAAGGAAAGGGTAGTGCAACACCTGGAATCCATAGGAGCACAGGATCCAAGATAGCATGCAAACTAATCTCGTAGATTTCTTTGGGTAACCAGAGTGGTGGACCAAGGGGGAGCAGTTGAAGTCACCTACCTTGACTTCAGCAAAGCTTTCGATACTGTTCCACATAGAAGATTGATTAATATGCTGGGTAGGCTCAGGGTGGGTCAGAAGTTGGTCAACTGGGTGGCAAACTGGTTGGCGGGCAGAAAACAAAGAGTGGTGGTAAATGGTATACAGTCAGAAGAGATGTAAGTCACAAGTGGGGTACATCAGGGATCAGTCCTGGGGCCAGTCCTCTTCAATATCTTCATCAGTGACATTGCAGATGGGCTGGAGGGTAAGGTTTGTCTGTTTACAGATGACACCAAGATATGCAACAGAGTAGATGATCCAGATGGGGTGGGCAGAATGAGAAGAGATCTGGATAAACTGGCAAAATGGTAAAAAGATTGGCAATGGAGTTTAATGCAAAGAAGTAAAAGATCATGCACATAGAGAAGAAAAGCCCTGAAGCCACCTATAGGCTGGGAGGGGAGTTGCTGGCAGTCACAAGAGAAGAAAGATACTTGAGCATCATCATCACAGATGACCTGCAATCATCCAAGCAGAACACTAAAGCAGTAGGTAAGGCTAGGGGGATGTTGGGATGTATTAGTAGGGGTATCACAAGTCATAAGAGGGAGGTAATAATCCCTCTTTACAAGACACTGCTAAGGCCTCATCTGGAGTACTGTGTGCAGTACTGGAGACCACACCTTCACAAGCACATTAACCAAATTGAGGCAGTCCAGAGAAGGGCAACCAAAATGGTGCAGGGACTGCATCAGGAAACATATGAGGACAGATTAACGGAGCGCAATATGTATACCCTAGAGTGAAGGAGGGAGAAAGGTGATGTAATGGAAACATTCAAGCACTTAAAGACATTAACAAGGTGAAAGAGTCTAACATGTTGCAATATAAGAAAAATTACAGGACAGGAGGACACAGCATGAAATTAGAAGGAGGCCGATTAAGGGGTAGTGTGAGGAAGTTATTTTTCACAGAAAGGGTGGTGGATGCAAGGAATGGCCTACCTTAGGAAATTGTGGATATAAATACAGTGCAGGGCTTCAAACAGGCATGGAATAGGCATAAGGGAGCAATACAGATGAGTATGAATAGATAGGTCATTGACAGAGCAAAGGCCAATGGCACATTCATAAGGTAGAAAAAGAAATGGGCAGACTGGATGGGCCTTGCGGTTCTTATCTGCCATCAACTTCTATGTTTCTATGTTTCAGAAGGTACCAATAGAAATAATGCTGGTTCTAATCGGAGTGGTACCTAAGAAAAAAAAACAATGTCTTTTTGGACAACATCTCGACTACATCGCAGCCACCTCCTGTTTCTCAACAAAGGAAAAATGTAAAACAAGGAAGAGCAGATGTGGGGGATCAAAACACAGGCCCCGGCAAAATATTAGTGGAGAGCTTGAGGAGCCAAAGTTCGAAGCCCTAAATTTATCTGATTTTCATTTCACAGAATTACATAAAAATCTCCTTAACCAATGACTCTCGTTTGTGTCACTCCCCAATGTAGATTGTTTTGAACTTTTCATTGACATTAAAAGTTCTTCAGAAAACTCCATTTAAAGAACTTTTACTGTAAGAACCCAAACATGGGTTATGGTAATCAGCCTACTATTGTATCTGTTCAGGAGGATGCTCAGTTGTTCACGGACTTATCAGTTGAGGTGGATGAATCCTTAGATATCTCTGGGATTTCAAGGTATAATGTGACTACTTCAACTGTGAATAATATTACAGCCCATCCAGAGACCAACTACTTTTAGAAACATAGAAGTTGTCAGCAGATAAGGACCACAAGGCTGATCCAGTCTGCCCATTGTTTACTACCTTACGAATGTGCCATCAGCCTTTACTCTGTTAATGGCCTATCTACTCATAAAATAGAATTCTATTCATAGAATTCTGTTCATTAGGGCACCCTCCAAATTTAATCCACTGCCCTCTAATAGTACTGCCTTAGTTAATTTCCAGAATTTGGTCCAGAGGGACATAAATGAATTTTCACCACCAGATGAAGCTATCCTAGTAATAATTTATCCAATGAAGAATGTTGTGCACTACAGGAACTATAAAACAACAAGTCAATAATTGTAATGGAGGCAGACAAGGGTGGAAAGGTTGTCTTTATGAACACACAAAAATATGAAGAGAAAATACGAAAACAGTTGGATGATGTTGATAGTTACATAAGATTACAATCAGATCCAACACAAACGTTTAGGAATAAGATTGAAGTGTTTTCACATGATTCTTTTCTTATAGGTTGCATTACCAAAATGGAATCTGAATTTATGCAAGTGGAGTTCCCGACTGTACCAACAATTTATGTGTTGTCAAAAATTCACAAGGACCAAACAAACCCACCTGGCAGACCAATTGTTTCAGGCTGTGGTAGTCTGACAGAAAGAATTTAGAAGCTTATTGGTCATTTTCTTAAACAGATAGTGCAACAGCAACAATCCTATATAAGAGACAGTGCTGATGTACTGACCAGACTAGGTGGATTTGTCTGGTCCAGTCAATTTAGATGGATCACAATAGATATAGAAAGCCTCTACATGAGTGTTATACATGACTTGGGGTCTCAGGCTTTACATTTTATCCTCATCAATCAGATTTCACGAGGGATATACCTGTAGCCTCCATTGTGGAGACTCTAGAGTTAATTTAATTGCCAACTACTTTTTTTTTTTTATCAGAAGTATTATCCTCTGACTCAGGTTACTGCCCTGGGTACCACAGTGGCACTCTCTTATGCCAACCTGTTTATGGCGTGTTGGGAGGGTGCCACCATCTTTAACCATGGGTGTAACCCCTTTCTGCCCCACATAACAATCTGGGGTAGATATATGGACAACATTCTGATTGTTTGAAGGGGGCATGAAGCCTCAATTAAACAATTCTTGGATTTTCTGAATTTATATGACATAGGCTTAAGATTTACACAAACGATGGATTCCAGTGTGATTTCCTTTCTCATCCTATGTTACAGGATTCTGATAGTGTATCTGCGCAGAGTTCTATTTACAGAAAGCCATCTTCCACTAACATGCTCCTGCATACCTCCAGTGCTCACCCACAGCACCTTAAGAAATCCATTCCATTTGGGCAATTTGCCAGACTGAGAAGGAATTGCTCTAACATAGAAACATAGAATCTGATGGCAGATAAGGACTGCTTGGCCCACCTAGACTGCCCATTTCCCTGCCTAACGGATAAGCTGTAGATCCTAGTTAACCAACAGCCTACTTCCTCCTACCCCCCCCCACTAGAACTGCCTTATGTCTGTCCCATGCATTCTTGAATTCCCCCACTGTTTTTGACTCTATGACTCCCCAGGAAGGCTGTTCCATGTATCCAACCTCTCTGTGAAGAAATACTCGCATTTCTCTGAGCCGTCCCTGTCTATCTTCAAATTGTGCCCTTTTACACATCTCTTTTCTGAAAGATGCTACCCTCTTGGACTTTGTTGATTCTCTGAGGTATTTGAAAGTTTCTATCATGTCCCCCCCCCCTCCTTTCCTCTAGGCTATACGGCTTTAGTTCCTTTAGTCTTTCTTCATATGTCTTCTGATGCAGACCCTGCATTATTTTGGTTACCCTCTTCTGGACAGCTTCCACCCTATGTTTTTGCAGATATGGGGTCTCCAGAACTGCACACAGTACTCCAGATGTGGTCTTACCAACTGTCTGTACAGAGGGCCAACAACTTCCTGTTTTCTACTGGTGATGCCTCTCCCTATGCATCCCAGTATCCCCCCAGCCCTCCTTACTGCCTTCTCACATTGCTGACCCACCTTTAGGTCATCTGATATGACTACCCCCAGGTCCCTTTCCATTTTTGTTATTATCAGTATCTCACCCCATTGTGTACTCTTCCCCTGGGTTTTTGTTTCCCAGGTGCATTACTTTGCACTTCTTTGCATTGAATCTAAGCTGCCATACATTTGACCATTCCTCCAACCTTGCCAAGTCCCTTTTCATCCTTTCCACCCCACCTTGTGTATCAACCCTGTTGCAGATCTTTGTGTCATCTGCAAAGAGACATACTTTCTTCCAGTCCCTCTACAATGTCACTTATAAAGACATTACAAAGGACCGGCCCCAGTACTGAACCCTGCGGTACCCCACTAGTAACCCTCCTTTCTTCACTGTGGACTCCATTTACTATTACCCACTGTGTCCTGTTGTCCAACCAGTGTTTTACCCAGGCTACCACCCTGGGATCTACTCCCAGGCTGGCTAATTTGATTATTAATCTTTTGTGCTGGACTGTGTCAAATGCCTTGCTAAAGTCTAGGTAGGCCATGTCCACAGCCCCTCCCTGGTCTACTGCTTTGGTCACCCAGTCAAAGAAATCAATTAGATTTGTCTGACATGACCTTCCTGCTGTGAATCCATGCTACCTTGGGTCCTGTGTCCCACTGGCCTCTAGGTACTCAACAGTTCTTTCCTTCAGAAGTGATTCCATCATTTTCCCTACCACTGAGGTCAAACTAACTAGTCTGTAGTTTCCTGCCTCTGTCTTGCTCCTACTTTTGTGAAGGGGAATCACATCTGCCCTCCTCCAGTCCTCAGGTACCACCCCATCCTCCCATGATTTATTAAAAAGGGTAGTCAGTGGTGTTACTAGTTCTTTCCTTAGTTATTTTAGAATTCTGGAGTGAATCCCATCAGGCCCCATTGCTTTATCCACCTTCAGTTTTAAGAGTTCTTTCAGAACCCTTTCTTCTGGGAAAGGACTAATATCAACCCCCCTACCAGAGTGCTTCTATTGACCAGATTAGGTATTTACCCCTGCTTTTCCATTGTGAATACTGAGCAGAAGTATTCATTCAGTATCCCTGCTTTTTCACTGTTGCTTTCTGCCCAACCACCTTCCTCTTTGTTCAGCTTCTGTATCCAAGCCTTAGTCTTTCTTTGCTCCCTAATGTACCTATAAAAGGTTTTATCCCCCTTCTTAACCAAGTTGGCTGTCTTTTCCTCAGTTTGGGCCTTTGCTATTGTGACTGCCTTACCCGCTTTCTTCTGCTTTAACTGGTACAGTTCTTTGTCCTGCTCCTTCTGTGTTTTCTTATACTTCCTGAATGCTATCTTTTTTCCCTTACCTTCACTGCCACTTCTTTTGAGAACCATAGTGTTTTTTTCTTTCATTTTGATTTGTTTATTTGCTTCACACAAAGGCTTGTTGCCTCTGTTATGGCGGATTTGGTGTTTCCCCATTGTTACTCCACCCCACCTTCTTGCCTGTTTGCTAGTGTTTTTCTGAGGTACTCTCCCATTTTAACAAAATCATCCCTCCCGAAGTCCAGTACCTTCACTTTTCTGTGACTTGACTCTACAGCTAAGTTTATCGTGTACCACATTGTTTGGTGGTCACTTGTTTCCAGATGGTTACCCACTTCAAGATCAGAGATTCTCTCTCCATCCCCATTTGAGAGCACCAGGTCTAAGATTGCTCTCTCCCAAGTGGGTTCCAAAACTAGCTGTCTAAGGCATGCCTCCTGTAGGGCATCGAGAATGGCCCTGCTTTTGGATGTGGCTGCCGCAAAGGTGGTCCAGTCAACATCTGGCATATTCAGGTCCCCATCAGCAATATCTCCCCTTTCTCTGCCATCCCAAGGATGCCTTCTGTCATTTCCTGCCCCTGAGATGGGGGGTCTGTATACAACCCCTGTGCGGATTGTGGAGCCATTTCTAGTCTCCAGGGTGACCCACAGTGCCTCCTCTCCTCCCTGTTTACCCTTTAGTTCTACTGTTTTTATCCCTTCCCTTACATAGAGAGAGTTACTCCTCCACCTCTTCTTCCCTCCCTGTCCCTCCTGCAGACTGTGTACCCTAGGATGTTGACATCCCAGTCATGGCTGTCTGTGTACCATGTTTCTGTGACTGCCACAACATCCAGGCATCCCTCTTCCATCAAGGCCACCATTTCAGGGAGCTTTTTACCTAGACTATGGGCATTGGTACTCATTACCCTCCATTTTTTAATGACTTTATTTCTTCATCCCTGTCCCTACTGCCTTTGTCTTTTTTTCCATTTACCCCTTCTCTTCTCCCTATCGACTGCTTTATTTTGTTGTTTACCTCACTAATGACCCTGATTATTTGGGGGGCGCTAGGATTTCCCTTCTCCTCTTCGGTGCCTCCCCCCTTGGCTAGTTTAAGTGCCTGCCAATGAAGCATTTAAACCTATCACCTAGGATCCTGGTTCCCTTCCAGGATAGATGAAGATAATCATGCCTGTATAGGCCTGCATCCCTTCAGGTGGAGCCCCAGTCCCCAATGAAGCCCAATCCCCGAGCTTTGTACCAGCTTTTCAGCCAGTCATTGAATCCCATGGTGTGGAGTGCCCTAGCCTCATCCATGCCATAGACAGGTAGCACTTCCGAGAAACTTACAGTGTGTGCTACTTGTCTAAGGCCCCTCACAAACTCCTGTTGCACTGCTCTGACCTCATTCTCAGCCAGGTCTTTCGTACCTAGGTGGATAATGACATCCAGCTCCTCTCCCTTGCTGCTGCTCCCACGATTAATTAATTCATTTATTTAGTTTTCGTTAACCAGGTAAGTACACTAGACAAGACAATTTGCCTATTTTCAGGTATGACCCGGGAGAGTACAGGAAATTACATACTTACACACTTGCGACAACATGGTACATAATTAGGAAAAAGAGTAAACATCATGAGACAAGGTAAAAGTTAGAAAAAAACAAACTCGCATGTCATGTGCGAATATCATAATGTAGAATACGCAGAGTACAAGGCATATGATGCAATTTAGTTAGAATAGGTACAGCAGAGTAAGTGGTGTGTGCCAGTTTTGGAGCAATACAAGGTAAGGATTGGTAGCAGCAAGCACAAAACTATCATCTTAAGGGCCAGCAGTTATGCATGAGTGGTAAGTGCTAACATATGTCACGGGGGTTTTTGGCACCTGCAGGCCGAGCCCAGTTTGAGATGGTTCCATAGGGAGGAATGCAGGCTGCCCTGAGAGGGGACAACATGGACCTGTGCTGGGAAGGTGTTCTAAAGTTTGGGGGCACATGCTCCAAAATTCCTTTCACCCATTTGAGTCCAAGTCACAGGTACCTTGAGTGTGACAGATCTCTGAGACCTAAGGTGATAGGACGAGGGAACAGTTTGGGCCACAATCCTGAGGATTCATTTCCTGTCCCTCCAAGCCTTGATGCTGGGCAGGCAGCCTTACTCCCTTTCCCTCCCTCCCTCCCCCAGTTCTACCCCCCTAACAACTGAGTCCACCACCAGTTGTTTCCTTTCCCTGTGGGGTCCTGGGCCACCCTCCTGTGGGTCTCCATTGTGGAGGTTCCCAGCATCCTCCTTGGTCTCCACTGCAGGTGCCTCCATAGAGGAACCATGTTTTGCCAGAGTGGTGAATGAATTGTGGAGAAGCACAACTGGAGGAATGCATCTCTATTCCACCACCCTCACCCTCCCTGAGCCCACCGTGGTCCAACCACTCCTCTTTCTTGGCAACCTCTGAGGTAGTAGCAATGGCCTGGGTAGTCCCTGGGTGGGAGAGCAGGTTTCCTGAATCCTTGCCAGATCAGCATGAAGATGAAAAGCCTCCTCCCTCAGACCAGAGTGGTGCCTGCAAATAGGGCAGCAACGCAGTCTCCAGAATGTCTCCCGGAAGACTGCTGCTCCACAGCCGGTGCATTGCACCACTCCCCACATGTCTGTGCCCCTTCTAGTTACAGATACTTTTTTGCTTGTTGTTCTTGTTTTAGTGTGTGCAAGCTTGTGAGTGTCTCTACTCCCTATTCAGTGTGCTGTGCGTTTAAGGATATGAACAGGTGCATGTTGTTAGCAGTTTTGAGGAAGTGATGTCAGAGCCCCTGCTACAAAGGAAGTTATGCACTTGGGGTGGGTGGGGTGAGGGTAAAGGTGGGTGGGATGAAACCTATGCCATCCAGAAACAATCACCTACAACTCTTTCCCTCCTGTGGCTGCTTTCTCACTCTCCCTGTCTTCAATGTGAGAAGGAGACTGCAACACCTCTGAGACAAAAAAACTTTTCAGTAAAAAATAAATAAATAAAATAGGGGCAAACAGTAATTTTACTTAGCCTAATGATAAAAAGTCACAAACATTTAGGCACCACTTGTAATAATTTCACAGAAGATATATCCTGTAAGAAACACTTTGCTACAGAGAAAAATAAAGCAGTAACAGAAGATATACCTTGCAAAAGACAATTTGAATCAGAAGATTACAGCAGTAATCTGTTAGCACACACCTGTAGGTATACCTTGTAATAATGCAGCAGAAGGTATACCCAGCAACAGCAATTTGAATCAGAGAAAAATAAAGCAATAACATGTTAGCAACAAATAGTAACAATCCCTGTGAGTACAAAATAAAAACAACAACACACTAATTTAACAACTTTTGAACAACAGGCATGGGATCTAAAACACTGCTTCTTGGAAAGAGGCTATGCTACATATATAATAAAGTAGGTAGGTAGCACACTCGCCTCTGAAGCTGGGAGATCGGAGGGCTGTGGGTTCAGTTCCCACATCTGGCACTTGGGTTAATATCCCAGTACTGACATTGTAGTGTAGCATGAGAGGGGTTCTGCACTTCTGAGTTGCCATCTTTCGGATGAGACGTTAAACCGAGGTCCCATCTGCCTGGATTGGTGGTAGTTCAGGTGGATGTTAAAGATCCCATGGCACTTATCGAAAAGAGTAGGGGTGTTTTTATTTGCAAAAATAAACATAAAATACAACACGTTTCACAGAAATCAAATAATAGCCAAAAGACTACAACACTATATCCATTTAACTTCTTAGATCCACTTCTTGAACATCTGCTATCAATCTGTTTTTCACATTTATTCTTGCTTCTTCAGTTTCTTTATTTATACTTAATAAAATGAAAAACCTTTCCATAATTTCTTTAGTAATCCTGGGGATACTCTTAACATATCAGAGGCAAAATGTTCTCCAACTCTTTAACAATTAGCCTACTAATGCAAACATACGACATTTTCTTTGATATATAACCCATTGTATTCTGGCTTGCCACAGGAAGTATTTGAGACATCCCAAAATAAAGTCAAAGTCCCCTTATGCAATCCGAATGAACCCACTGGAGACACTCCTAAAGCTAAGAATTCATATGTCATATTTTCAGCCATGTCAGGTTCCATGCATCTGCTAAAACCCACAATCCTGAAGCATAGGAACAATCTAGTAAAAATGGACCATGGATTCCTCCTTATTAATGCATTCAAGGTAAGGGCATAACCTTTCCTGTAAGACTTTATATTTCGTATTCCCCCTAACATTCAGTCTTCCATAGAAAATTAACCACTGTACCTCCCATTGTTTTTGGGCAACCTAGGATTATTCAATTGAGCCACTACGATGGGGTTCAAAGTTAATGGGCAGTTTTAAATTCGCTCTTGTGGGTATAGTTTTTCATTAGATGGTGATACAAGTCCCTTGTACTATATGTGAGTGCTACTGTCTTCTGTATTTCCCATTTATATAATTTTTGTGCTGCTATAAAGTGCTCTGGAATATGTAGATATTTATTAAATTTAGGGCTAAAGAAGTCCAACACTTAAAGTATTTCCCCATAATTATTAAATTCCATGAATTTTCAGATCTGGATTCCGATATCAACCCTTCTTTCAAGGAGTTGGTAATAAAGAAAACATGGGCGATACCACTGGGTCTATCATTCCTAAACCCCTGTTTTATTGTTAGGTAAGTAAAACTTCTTTAACCGGTTTAGATGGTTACCCCAAAGCATCTGAAAAAGATGCTATATAACTTGGTTTCAAATTCTGTTGGCAGTGGAAATATCATTGCCACAAATTGAATAATGGGCAAAGGAATTGTTTAATTATCTGAACTCTTTTAATTTTAGACAAATGCCATTGCTTCCATCTAGAAACTTTATTTTCAACACTCCTAAGTATCCTCTGCCAATTATCATTAGGAACATTCTGAGGACCAAAGGTAATGCCCAAAATTAAGCGGTCTCTAGAAAATGAATTTTCTCCAGCCATAGTTCCAAAATCCCACACCCCCAATAATCAGTCCTTTGTTTTATTTATGTTTATTTTGCATTAGACACTGTAGTAAATTCCTCACATGCTCTCATAAACCCTGTAACTGATGAACAGTCCTCCAAATATATAACCAAATCATCAGCATAAGCTTGAATATGTAGCTGTGCTAGACTGTTTTCTATATTGTATCCCTTCCATTTCTTTGCCTCCAATGCAGTTCGTAAAAGGGATCAATAGCAAATGTATATAAAAGGGGCTTAAAGGCACCCTTGCTGAACCCCCGTGGTTATGGGAATCTAGCCGCCGTCTGGCCTCTCACAAAAGGAAAAACCATCCCACTCTGGTACAATTGCTCAATTAAATTTGTCAGCTTAACCTGCACCCCATAATGCCTCAAAGTTTTAAAAAGAAATGGCAAATGGACCCTGTCAAATGCTTTATCCAGATCAGCTGCTACTATATAACCTGTTAATCCCATCTCATTGAAATAGTCAATTACATCTCTTATCTGCATGATGGCAGATTGAATTCTTCTCCCTGGCAAGCCACAATATTGATTCGGCGAAATCACTTCCCCTGCGTGATGTTTAAGCCTTTCATTCAATATTTTGGCAAAGATTTTATAGTCAGTATTTAATAGGGTGATTGGTCTCCAATTCCCCATATCTTGCCTGTCACCTGATTTAAAAATATAAGTTAATAAACCTTCTGAAAAGGAGGGGTAGATGATTCTTGTCTAGAAAATCTTGAAATAATAGGCCCAGGCATTGACTTAGTTCATCCGAAAACTGTTTATACAAGTTATTTGTGAGACCATCTAGACCAGGTGAAATATTTAATTTTAGAGACCTGATAGTTTCCATAATTTCTTTCTGGGAGATAGTATCCCATTCTGCTTCCTTGTTATGCCTTATACATGATACCGAATCTTGTTTAAATAATCCTCTATCTCTTTATAGAAATAGTTTTTTAGGATTAAGGGAACCAAAATGTTCTTAATTACCTCTCTTAATTCCTGCTCTGAAGTTACTACACCCCATCAGATCTTTTTAGCTCCTCCAAACCCATTGAATCTCTAAGTTCTTTGCACATCTGAAAGGGGTCCCCAAGAGGTGATTTCTTTACTCCATTAAGTAATATGGCCTGTATTGTTTTACTTCTGTCGTACTGATATTCTTTCATAGCATCTTTTAATAAGGAGATTTGATCTGAGTAATCCCATCTAGATGTGTAAGCTAAGGACAAAATTCTCTGAAGTTGCTGTCTCAAACTTAGATAGCGCAGAAATTTTTCATTTTTAATTTTCCTCCCAGTATTTTTGAACAGGTTACGTAGATCTGCTTTTGTGTCTAACCACCATATACATATATCTGTGTATAAAAAGGCTACTGAAAGCCTAGCCTTCAATAGGTTTCTTATCCTAATCTGGATAAAATTTAGTTCTAGCACTGAATTATTAAGCTTCCATCTTATGTGTCTTATTTCTGTCATCTCTGGAAGGAAAAAGGTGCTTACCAAAGATGAATGTTCTGAAAATTCACAGGGAAAAATTTGGAATGAGTTTATGTGAATGTTTGAAGAAACAAACATATGGTCGATGAGAGAAAAAGATTTCCCTTTTTGAAAAGAAAACTTATTCTTAAGATTTAAAGAGGTATTACAACTCACTAAACCTGCATCTCTAAGGATTTTACCTAAAGCGTTAGTATCGCAGTAGGTTTTCTTGCCACTTTGTTTACCATGTATAAGATCTGGAACTGTGCAGTTAAAGTCCCTTCCCCATAACACTCTGACCGTCGTGAATAAAAAAGGCTGCACCAGTGTTAGGCAGTTCACCCTACCTGATTTAGTTTGAGGATTGTAGATATTAATGAAACGAAAACAAAACCCACACCATTTCCCATCCAAAATCAAAACTCTCCTGGTACCAAGTCTATCAGATTATGCAACTGAAATGAAAAGAGTTGAATAAAATCCCCACTCCATCCGCAACATCCTCCCCAAAAGACCAATAGGATGGGCCCCACAGCCAATCTTTTTTAAATGCTAACCTTTGGTCAATGGTGGACATCCATGTCTCCTGTAAAAACCAGACTGACAAAGGAAAATCATGTATAAAATTAAACACAGCTAGCCGTTTAGCTTTATTTAATAAGCTATGAGTGTTTAATGAACCCCAGGAGCACACCATAGTCCTTCATAATGGTCAATACCCTTCATTTTTTCCTTTTTTTCTTTTTTTTATCCTTATAGTTGTCTAGTATCTGAGATTTGGTTGAAATAGTGGATTTTTGGGAGTCTGATTCGTCCCCTTCTGTCTTACCCCAAGATGTAAACAGAGCCACATAAGTATTGCTAGTCTCCATCTGGCAATCTGGAGGGGACCTTTAGCATGCAGATTTCTTGCTGATCTGCGCTGCGGAACCGGTACAAAAGTATCCTCTGACTTTTTTACCATTTCTGTTTTCCCTACTTTCTCATCAGAAAACAAACCGGGGAATGTTTAACATATTCAGAGGACCCATTCCATCCTTTTTAAATGTCCTTTTCTAACATCAGTACCTGCTTATTTCTTTGATTTTCAGGAAACACTTTTTCCCTGGTACCACCATTTTTGAAACCAAGCTAGTTTTCCTTTCTGTTGTACCTCTGACCTCAGGGGTTGTACCACAGAACTAGGAACAGAAATGGAACCCTCCTGCAAGGGGTGGATAGAACCACAGCTTCCTGTGCTTTCTGTATATAAGACTCAGAACCAGAACTATGTGACAAATTATATGCGGCCCAAGGGCAGAATTTAAACACATGATCTTTTGCCTCACATAAATCGCAGCAAGATGGATTACCACAAAACATAGTTACGTGCCTACCTCCCCCACAATTATCGCATCTGGGTTGGTCACAACGCTAGACAGGTGAGTCTTTGCTCCACATTTATAGCAGGCACGAGGCTGTCCACTGTAAAAGCACACTCTCTGTCCTTTCCTAACAAAAAGAGTTTGGAGTGTGCTCAATTCCTGCTTCATTTTGCTTAAGCTTAACTTTATATTTCCACCTCCGTCCAAAATTGTTCTGAGTCTAAAATAGGCTCAGGTTCACTTAAAACATCACACCTTTTTAGCCAGAATGTAATATCTTCTACCCCACCCCTTCATTCCGAAACATTATAGTGACAAATTTAATCAAGGGCTTTGACAATGGTATCACAATAAAGGGGTCCATGTTGGGAAAATTTTACTTGCCCATAGCGTAACCAGAAGAGGTCAAGTGCTTGTTGAGACCTAAAGCTGATATCAAAATTATCTTCACCGAAATGTGTATAAATGCATAAACATCCTTGGGAGAAAATGCAAAGAATCTTTCAGTAAAACTTTCCTACGTAATGTCTGTCGGGTCTGACTTCCAATCCCTCTTTTATACCGTAACGCACTGCATTCCTCCTTGAGCAGCTTCTCTTTGTGCATTGGAAAAGAGCTCTGACAGCAAAGGCTTTTATCTGGTTCCTTTTGGGGGTACTAACAATTCCACTGCAGGTTTAGGTAAGGCCTTATGAGACACAGCAGCCTCAGCTGAATCACTCAGTTATTCAGGTTACCTGCAGTACCTAAAACATACACTCCTCTACCTTCTTATCTGTACCTGAAACATTTTCCTGCAGTTGCACCTTTGGAGCCCACTCAGGAGAATCCTGAGAAAAGGATAACTCGGGCTCCAAGTGGGGTCAGGAATCCATCCACCTGATTCCAACAGAGACCAACCTGCCCCACTCAGAGCTTTTCTGGCGTCCAGTCTTTTGCCCTCATTATTTATAATAGACGCTGCTTTATTACCTAAACCTAATGCATTTGGCATGGGAATTACATTTTTCCTTGTGTGCCCCTCAGAAAAGAAAATTCTGTAACCCCTAATTGAGAACCTACATTAGACTGATAAACCACATTTTTATTTGCCTCTACTGCATCCCCTGCTTCATATTATTATTTTCAACACAAAACCTTTATTTTATCCATAGGGACAGCAAAGTCAGTAAAATCCATAGGCAAAGTGGTACAGCTCTTTTCAGCATTAGTTGAAATAATGTCCTGTTCCTCCTTCCTTTGTGCAGGCTGAAAAGACAGGCTACAGTTTTTTGAGGCTTTCAGGCATCCCAGACTTTCTTCTTTAAATCCTCCCGACTATATTGCGCAGAGCGCTTCAGAGCTCCGATCGTTCATAAGCGCTATTTTCTGTCATTAAAGCGAGATCTGAGGCTCGTTTTACGCAAACAGTAGCAGTGTTAATTTTGGAAACGAGCTTGGCTGCAAGAGCGACAGGCAATTCTACCTGTTTGGACAACTTTACAGTAATTTCTGGAGCTAGAACAGGCAAATTCTCGATGTTGGGAAAAAAAGTACCTGTTTGAATTGGCGCTTTCACCGGGCACAGTTCCATTGGACAGCCGCCAGCTCACAGACTCTCCCAATCTCTTCCCTTCTTCTTCTTGCTCCATGACCACCTCTGGTTGCCTTGTTTCCACCATTTTTCATCCTTCCTTGTATTGCCATTGCAAATCGCAGGTTCAGGTTCAAATCCTGCTGCAGCAAATAAGGAATTCACAACCGAGTTGTAATCTTGTGCTCAGAGCCACTCTCTTCCTCAAGATCTGCAGATGCCATTACAGGCAATACCTCTGGCTGTAGTTCTTCAGTAAATTCCTTAGTAAGCTCCCCTGAAGATTCTCCTTTCGAGAGCTTAAATTCTGAAATAAATTCAGCCGAAACACCGGCTGCAGCCTCTAACATGATAATAGTAGGAGACAAGGCTATCTCTCCTACCAAGCAGACATCCTCCTCCTCTTCCGCCATCTTGGTCCCACCAGAAAATGGGTCCCCCCTGCTCACAGGAAGCAGTCAGTAGGGGAATTTCCCCGGTGTCCTGGCCAAATTTCCCTCATTCACTATAAATACCACCAACAGCTTAATCTGGTTCAAAGTCAGTTGGCATTCATTTGTATCCCCCTCCCCCAGGTCGTGCCTGAAAATAGGCAGGATTTGTCTAGTGCACTTACCCGGTCAACAAAAGCTAAATAAATAAATAAAAACAGAATCAGGATGGACAGCCAGTTACATTTACAACTACACATTTTGAGTTTGCTGTGCATCTTTATAGCATACAGAGAGGTGCTGCCATTTGGTGCTTTCGTGATTACAGACTTTTTAGAAATATTACTAGAGTGCCTTAGAGTTTTAAGCAAATTGTCCTGAATTTCTCTCCGCTTCTTCTTCTTCTCCTGATTTCTAATCTTTCCTGCTTGCCGCTACCTTTGGCACTTCCCAAGATCCCCACCCCACCATTTCTACTCCCCCTGCTAATACTCCTTCTCACCTCTTTTGGCTAAACAACCCAGTAAACACCACTGATCGGCACCCCTATAATCCTGCTAATTTTCTCCCCAGACTTTCCTGCCCCCAGCCCCTACTGTGTTCCCAGCCACAGCTCTATCCACACCCCACTCTATGATTTACATCCCTTCTAATTTCTCTACTTTCTGCTCTCTCTCCAAAGGAAGTCTTGAATGCAGATGCTCCAGGCCACCTAACCCTCCAGTGATTTCCAGTTCTTCCAAGGACCTCTTGTGGGGTGTGTGGCCACTCTCAAGTCACTGCCTGTGCTTCCTGTAGCCACTATCTTCACTGCCCACCCACACCCTCCCACCTTATCTGATCTATTATATTTATAGATGCAGGTGGGCCAGGTGACCTACACCTGTGTAAATTATTAAGTACCTACTACTCTCCTCCTGCAAGTTATATTCTCTGCCCATTAGAGGGCCAAATACCAAAATCTTACCATTGCCACTCCTCCCTAGAGTACACGGACAAACTGTTGCCTTATTCCCTTCTCTCTTCGCTCTTCTTCCAATCTACTATTCCATTTGCTTTATCTCACTACTGTCCTACTCTTCAGGCTTGGCCTAACCCCCTACCCTCCTCCTCCTCTTGAAATGCATCTCTGCCTCCCCCTTTTTCTGTTCCTCACCCTCTCCCTGCCCCCACCTTTTGCACATTACCCTCCTGAACCTATTAGCCCAACATCATTCCAAACCCCATATCTTCAGGCTTCTGTTTTCATCCTCACAATCACTCCTACCCTCCTCCTCTTACTCTGGTCACATTTTCCTATCCTCCACCAAGCCCCCCTAATCTCAGAGTCTGCTAATCTTGCCTTTCTTCATCTCATGTTCTCATTCACTCTCCTTCCTTGTCCACCCATGCCCGAGTCCCTGGCATCCAGTTATAAGCACCTTAAATGCTCAGAGATTCACTTCCTTATCATTGCCTTGCTCTTGCTGTCCTTAGATAATGAACACACTAACCCAGGTCTAACTGCCCCTTCCACTAAAGGCCCCTCCTCTGCAGCTGCCTCCTCCTCCTCCTCTGCCACCTCTGCCTTCCCCAAAGGACTCAAGGTCCTACACTTAAACATCTGTAGTTTACTAACAAAAATCGACTGCCTACAAATCATGGCAATGAATCTAAAATCTGATATACCAATTGTTATGGAAACATAACTAAAGACTACAGTCCCAGACCATGTGGTCTCAATCCCAGGCTACTCCATCCTAAGGCAAGACTGGGCTGGTGGGGGGGGTGGTGAGGCCATGTATAATCTCACCACTCTACAATATTCTACAATATACTCTACCTCCAGTCCAGCAACACTTGATGCATTACCCATCCAAGTGACCCTGCCCTTTATTATTTCTTTTTTTGAATTTTATGTTTATTGCATTTGACAAAAAGCAATTACATAGAGTGTAGTTGTCTGTAAGGCATCACAATAATAAAAGACATGCAGATACATCCAATGTATATAGGAATTGTATACCTATACAGAACTGAGTAAGGCAATGGGGGATAAAAGACAATGGGCTGGATATTCAAACTGCACCATTCTGAGGCACAAGCCCTTGAGCTGCGCAAAATAGTTGCGCAGGGGTGTGGCCCAGGTGATATTCAAAGGAGTTGCACTATTGAGCAACTCCTTTGAATATCACCCCCCAGCCACAGCCACTGTGCATGGTGCAGTGAAACTTGCACCACCGCAAGTTGTCAGAGTGGAGCATTCAACTTGCAGTGGCCAAGTACCATTGCGCCATGCGCAAAATCATGATATTCAAAAGGTGACATGCAAATGGGGCCATAATTCATGCAAGGCGCAGGGGGGGCCATTTGCATCTGATTATGGCCCCATTTGCATGCCATTAACATGTAGGTGCACCGATCCCCGAGGACTTGCGCCTGGCCGCCCTGCCAGGCAGCAGCCATCGGGGACCGACGCACCCTGCAGCCCAATCGCGGGCAGCAATGTGGCTCCCAACCTCCTCCCGTACATCTCCCTGGTGGTCCAGTGGACCGTAATGCCCGATCGCAGGCAGAAAGTAAAATGAACCAACCCCCCCGAACATCTCCCTAATGCCCGATCGCGGGCAGAATGTAAAATAATCTTCCAACATCTCCCTGGTGGTCCAGTGGACCGAATGCCCGATCGCAGGCAGAATGTAAAATGAACCCCCGAACATCTCCCTAATGCCCGATCACAGGCAGAATGTAAAATGAACCCCCACCCAAACATCTCCCTGGTGGCTAGTGTCCCCCCCCACCCACCCGAGCTCCACCACCCCGCTTCCTCGGCAGCCGCGGGCGGCAGCATCCCACCCGCCTGCCACCCGCCGCCCACCGACTGACTGCCCGGTAGGGCTGCATGCCCATTGGTGCAGAGCAAGAGCCAATGGGCGTGCAGCCCATACCGTACATGACAGTCCAGATTTGTGAATGATGGTGAGGAGATGGGGAGGCAGAAGGCACTGTAGGCAGCTGGCTCCATGAGGGTACTGTGCCAGGCTGTCATTTGAGCAGCTCACGGATGTGTAGACGGTAGACCAGCACCACCTGAACAGGACCATTCTGAGGCTGCTCTGTGAGATGTGCCATGATGAAATGCAGGCACCCACTAGATGTGGTCATGCCATATCCATGGAGACCAAGCTGACAATAATAATGTGCTTGCTCACCACAGAAATCTTCCAGAGGCCTGTGGGGGGACACCACTGGTATGTCGCAGGCTTCCACTGCTCATCTCCCCACATAATTCCTCACTGCACTGCTACCCCATGCACTGGAATTCATCCACTTTCCTGGCACACAGGCAGAGTGGACAGAAGTCATGAATGAGTTCTACAGGGTGTCACGCATGCCAGGTATCACAAGGGCCACTGACTGCACCCATGTGACCAGCCGTGCACCACCTAGTGAAGACACCATCATGAACGTCAACAGAAAGGGATACCACTCTGTCAACTGCCAGGTTGTGTGCAATGCCACAGGGTGCATCAGCAATGTCTGTGCCACATAACCTGGGAGCACACATGATGCCTTCATGTGGCACAAGTCGGCCCTCTGCCACAGGTTCAAGGTAGGGGACATACCAAGTGGCCATTTACTTGGTGCATGGACTATGGCAGCCACCTGCACAACAGGGCACAATGGCACAGCATAGGAAGGTGGGCTGGGAAGGCAGGTAGCACAATGCATGAACTGCAGAGGGTGCAGCAGATGTAGGACAGTGGAGGGGTGCATGGAGACACAGTCAGACACCATCGGTAACAGAGCACTATATGGAAACAGACTGGATGGTGGGGAACAGTACCATGGGGTCCTGGGGGTGGGCAGGGACAGGTGCAGCACATGCAGACAACAGGAAGTGCAGCACTGCACACTGGGCAGGACAATGATGTGTGTAGCATGTGTTACACCATTGGCATGGGTGGCCTGGGGCCAACCACAGCAGTAGACACAGTCAGAATAAGGTGGATGGTGGAGGCAAGATGGCAGGGTAGGACCAGGCACAGCCAGTGGTGGATGCACAGCATACACAGCACAACATGGAGCTGGGAGTGCCAGGCCATGCTGCACATGTGACCAGTCTCCTAACAGCCACCCCCCCACAGGTGAAGCAGCATATCCACTGAGGCCCTGAGTCCTCACCCCATCTGCTAACTGAGAACAGAGGTAGAGGAGCACTACAGTGAGGCACACTCCACTATGCACACCATCACTGAGCACTGGCACTGCACCTGTGTGGGGGTACATAGTGTGTCATGGCTGTCTGTTCATGTATCTGGCATGTGTGGTGGACACATGATGTCCAGTGGCACAACCATGGACCTGTCATCTGTAACGCATGACCATGTGCACATGCAGCCAGTGTCACATCACTGCTACAATGCACACTGTGCTGTACGTGTAGGTACTATTGCCAACAGTGCCCTCCCATCAGCCTGTGAGACAGTGTGTGGCACAGCATGTTGTGCTGCAGGTGTCCCTGTACATGTGACAGCAGCAACAGGCTGTCCACTGGCCACATCAACCTTGGCAACAGTAATCATGGACATTCATAACTGCAGCTTGGTCTGTGTGACAGACAAGTGGCTGTGATTTACACAGTCTCCCCTAGGATGTGCCTTACTCCATGCAACATTTGCCCATTGCACCTACACAGTCCATAAAACATGTAAACAGACATGTACAAATGGATAGTACTCACCCTCAAGACTGTTCTACCTCTTAGTCACTTGTTTTTGGTGTGTTCTGAGTTGGGAGCATTTACGGCTTAGGGCATGCAAATGAAGTCTGAGGCAGTGATAATGTGATGTTAAGCAGATGAGATACCCCTGAATACATTATCAGGCTGATTTGGGTGCAATGTCTGTGAATTGCATAATTGCCCTTGGCTTATCTCAATCAACAGGGTGCATCATCTGTGTTGGGTGCATTTCAACATGGTGCATGTCCTGTGCATGCGTGGTGTATTTGGTACATGTCTCTGAGTTTGGTGCAAGTTGTTTGGTGCATTCCTCACTCATGCACCATGTGTGGGACCCATGGCAAATGTACACAGTTGCGCTATTAGTCTGTCCGCACATGCATGTCCTCTTGCCTGGTGCACAAGGATTGTGCATTATGTGTCCTTGTACTACAGTGTTCTATAGTGCATCTCCACCACTATACACTATTGTGCATGCCACACGCACCATGGCAGAAGGCATCAATTCACGCATGCACAACCAGGTCTCCCTTGTCCCCACATTCACACTATTGGATTGTGCATCACGCATGTGCCTATGAGGCCTGAGTGACCAATCACACAGCATGTCAGTGTGCGGGGGGGCATGCATGTTGCCCAGTCACGTATGTGGCACCATTTGCAATTCTACATGCGCTGGTCCTGCAGCACATTTTGTTTGCATTGCATGTAGAATGCCCAGGGCAGGAAGGCAGGGACAGAGGGCACTTAACTGGAATGAGATGGAGCTTCTCCACTTGGTTGTGCTTGTCCTCAGGGTGGAGGGACAATTGTCTGGCCAGGAGGACCTACGGGTTCCTAGGGCCATGGTATGGACATCCATCACCAGCCCCCTTGTGAGTCTCACCGGTGTGCTGCACAGAGAAACAATGCCACCACAGGCATGGGAACCTTGGGTGGAGGGACCATGCTGGCCTGGACAGGCTGTGGAAGCATGCATGCAGGGGTGCACTGCCAATGCCAGGTAGGTATCAAGTAGATGTGTGCATCACATGCACTTGCAGGGTGGGGATGGGGCACAGCACAACTGATTGTGCACATGGGCAGTCTCACGCATGCACATGTGGTTGTGACCGCTCCTGCCTTGTGGGGCTCCACCATGCCTGCCACATGGTCATGCCCTCTATGTGGTGGGATATGTGTATGTGTGGTCATCACTGGCCACCTTGGAGGCCGGGCACGGCCACGTTGAGCGGCCATACACTGCATGGACTGTCATCAGTGTTGCACTGGCTGTGGCTTGTGCATGAGCCACATGTCCTGCTGCACATCTCCCTGCCCACATCTGTGTGTGCCATCTGTGGCCTGCATTCATTGCATGGCTGCATTATTGTTCTGTGGCCCTGTGTTCTGTGTCCTTTGGGTGGGGAACTGGCATGGCTGTGTGGCATTTTGGTGGCACGGTGGGCTGTCCCCTGTTTGGCATGTTGTTGCCTCATGTTTCCCATGCACATGGACACAGTCCTCATTGTTGATGGTATTGGTACTGTCCAGTGGCCACCACCTTGCTCCTTGCATCTGGATGCTGTTGAGTGATGCCATGCCAGCTAGAGTGTGCCTGTCCTGTGTGCCAGGCAATGTAAACAATCACCAAGAAACGTCCAAAGAAGGTGTCACCAGATTCTCACTATCCTCGTGGGTGTGTTTTTTCTCATCCCATCCAATTGATACCTTTCCATAACTGCACATATATATTCCCCAAGCGCACTTTCTCCACCTTGCATATACCATGTAGTTCAGCCTGAAGCTTAAACTTGATATAATTTATAGTAACCACTTCCCCCTGTAAAAATATTTGACATCTCACATGCCATATAGCCCACCTAATGTAGGCGAAGATAACAAAAATTCTACTCTTGTTTCACTGTAACCAAGGTGCTGCTAGCTGGCCATAAACTAGGATGTTGTATGTCATTCCTGAGAAGCAAGTGGTATTCCAGAAGGCACCCAGTTGTGACCAAAAAGGTTTTATAAAGGTACATTCAAAAAATAAATGTAACACACAAATGTGACTTACAGTTTCTACTTTCTCTATGCATTTTGTAACTAGGCACATTCTGTCTTAAGTTGATTTGTGTTTGTGATTTCCTCGCACATTGTTTTTCATGCCCACAAATCCACATCATGTCTTGCATTTTGGGGGGGGGGGTCGGGGATTCTTGCATGCAGTCTAGTAATAGTAGTGAAATATCTATGGAGGGGTTAACTTTAAATAGTGGCTCCTCAAAATATCTTGTTTCAACTATTGTAGCATTGAATTGCTTGCAGGTAACTCCTATAAACCATCCCATCTCAATTTTCCATAGCTTGATGTATTTTAAGCATACCTGAGTGTGTGTGGGGAGGCATTTCTCTTCTCTGTGCCACTTTCCTCAGCCCTATGCTGTAAGGAACTTTATAAAATAGGCAAAGGATTTCAAGCAATCTGATTGGTTGTTAGCCGTACATTAGATGTGTCTAATGCACAGCTAAAACTAGAACCCCCATTTAGAATACACAGGCCCATTTTATAAGTGCAATAAGCCACTCTGGGGATGTGCATTAGATAGTTCTAATGCATGGTTAGGGGACTTGATGCACTCGGCCTGTGGCTTCGTGCCTCACTACGTCCCCCTAACCGTGCATTAGAACTGTCTATTGCACACCCCATCATGTCTTATTGCTTACATCTTCCCATAACTGCATAAACTGGATTACTACCCCTTCTTGGCCTAATACTAAAGACCGAATATTGGTAAAAAGGAAAATTCCCAAATAACAAAAACAAAGGTTGCACTAGAGTTAGGCCGCCATCCCTCCGTGCATGATACGTTTGACTTCGCTGAACTGGGTTTAACCGGCTGCCCCATACTTGACAAAAAACTAACTCATAATTTTAGAATGCATGCTAAAAGGAAGAGGAAAACGTGTGAGAGGTGTAAAAACAATGGCAGTATGTATGATCTCAGTAGAAACATTCTTTTCTTCCATGTCAGTGTCCAAGTTTTCCACTTCTGGATTTTATTACTGGCAGCATTATAGATATTGTCCCAATTACTCTGCACTGCTTCCTGTGATCCAAAAAAAATTCCTAACATTTTTATTTTCCCTTTCTATATTGGTATCACAAAATTTTGGGTCTTCAAAAGTCTGCCCATAGCTAAAGCCTGACTTGTCCTTTTATTTATCTTTACACCTGTTTTTTGCTAATGATCTCTGAATACTTGGAGGGTCAGAAGAGCAGAAGTTAATTCTGCTACCAGCAGAGCACAATCATCTGCATATGCAGTTACTTTTTGTATTATTGCCTCAGACGGGAGTCAAATAGGGAATACCATATCCTGTGCTTCCAATTTCCTCAAAATGGGGTCCAAACTACAGACATATAGTAAGAGTCTAAGGGAACATTCCTGCCTTACCCTATTCTTGATGTACATGGGAATCCCAAGATGCCCATCAATCATAGATCTTACTTATGCTTCTTTGTACAATAGTTGTGATACTGTTATAAAATGCCTTCTACCTAGGGCTACCAGGGGTGGATATTCATCGCTTGCAGCTGGTGCAGAATGTGATGACCATGTTGTTAACTGGAGCCCCAAGACCCAGTCATATAACACCTGTGCTGCATGAACTGCACTGGCTGCCAGTACAGTGGTGGATAACCTTCAAGGTTGCATCATTGACCTATAAAGCCCTACGTGACCAGGGATCCTGCTACCTGCAAGATCTTCTGCAGCCTAATTGCCCCTCCCACTAACTCTGATCCTATGATGAGGGACTGCTAGAGATTCCCAGGGTATGTTTGAAGAGATCTGGAGCACAATCTTTTACATTAAGGCTCTTACCCTGTGGAATTCTCTATCTCACTGGATACTAGATATCCAGACTGTCGAATGATTTATGTGTGCCCTTAAACCTCACCTTTTTTGTCAGGACTTTAATGGGCCCTATTGGGACTAATGGTACTGAATTTATAAGGAAATGTTTACTTATATTTAAGTTTTTTTTTTATATATTTGGTTTTATGACAATAGTGATGTTTTATCTGTATATGGATTGTTCAGGAGCCCTGAGCTTTGGAAGGGCGCCTTTTATGAATAAGCTGATGATTATGATGATGATGATATAACCATCTGAAACACCATACCTTGCTACGTTATCCCGCAGGTATTCGTGTTTTACTGCATGAAATGCAGTTTCTTGATCCACCGTTATTATATAGTCATCTTTAAATTCATAAAAAAACCTTGCTCTAGCACCTCTCTAATGAGAATGAGATTCTGAATAATGTTTCTTTCAGATATTGTTTAAGTCTGTACTTCTGATATAACATTCTTTGCCACTTTTGCCAGCCAAGCAGGGATGATCTTAACCAAAATCTTGTAGTCTGCTGTCAATAAACTTATTGGCTTCCAATTGTCGGTATCCCAACTATTCCCTTTTGTATGTAAAAAGATCATTATCCCTTCCTTCATACTACTACACAGCTCCCCTTTAAGCAGTCTTGCCATATACACTTCTGTTAATATTGGTGCTATCTGATCAATAAAAGATTTATAAAATTCATTGGGTACATCATCGCTACTCGACGAGGTAGTGAGAGACAATTTCCCAACTGCAGCTCTGACTTCAAACTCAGTTATAGGCTCTAACAGCTGTGTTGCATGTACGGCTGGTAGTTGGGGAAAGGTTAGCTGGTCTTTAAAGGAACCAGAGTGATTAGTTCCCCTTGTTTGAAAGTGTCCCATAATATATTATTGAACAGCCTGTTGCATTGAAGAAACATCTGTCACTAAGGTGCCATCTGCTTTTTGTAATGAAGTCATTACCTGTTGTCCCACTCTATCAGCTGGGGCATCATAAGGGTTCATGTGTGCCTTTTCGCCATGAGTTCTGGATTTTTGATTAAAAGCCTTCATATGCTCCTATACCTGGTGATAGGCATACATTTGAGCTTTTACGTTTTTAAGATGACTAGTAAGGACTATCTCAGTTTCTCTCATTCATGTAACCAATTTAAAAAAATTAGCTGTAAGTCCCAAGTAGTTGACATCATTTTTTTAGCTTTCCTCATAGATGTGGTAATCAGCATATCTTTAAGATCACTTTTAATGTTTTCCTACCACTCCCTTGGGTCGTTGTACAAGAACTGTATGTCATGCCTTACTTCTAAAAGGACCAGAATGTCACTCTGATGATATTCTGTCTGTAAAAGGGATACATTTAGTTTCCAGTATCCCCTTCCAATCTTAATGAGCTGGTCTTCCCCTAGGGTAAATTTTACTGTGAAGTGCTGGATATTTCCATAGGAACAACAGATACCGCTGCTTCTGTTGTTCTTTCTAGGGGGATCAGAAGTGTATTCTGGTTGATAGGTTACTTTTGTAGAAGGTATGTGTGGGAGGGGTGTCTGTTATGTCATAAAAATCTTTTAGGTGGTTTCTGGTTAAAATGTCCTGCAACAGGTTAGTGTCACACAATATCTTCCCCAGTTTCTTAACCCAGCACTTTGGGACAGCCCACAGTTAAAATCCCTTACCCCATAATATCCATTTTGAGGTGTCTAGAAAAGGTTCTGTCTCCATAAGGCTGTTCTACCTACCTTCACTGTGGGACATAGATATTTATTAATCTAAAAGTAATCCTTTCAATTAACACATCCACCAACATAACCCTGCTTGAAAAAACATCAAGATTTTTTAGGACAGAGAAGAAAATATCCGAAAACAAAATATCAAGTCCAGAACACACATCTTCCCCCACAGACCAGACTGAAGGGCCCCGACACCAATCAACTTTAGCCTGATTTATGTCTGAGAGCATGTGCAGTCTAGTGTCCTGCAAAACAGTTATGTTGCCATGCTCCATTTGCAGTTTGGCAAAGGTAACTTATCTTTTACTCCCTAATGTAATGATATTTGCATTTAAAGACATCAAGTTAAGATACATCAAAAAGAGAAAAGAAAGACCATGAATACCTTAGTCATAAAAGAGACAACAAACCCCTATTCATGCCCCCTTTTTCCTTTTCTTAGTTTTTTCTGTCTCTACTTTGGGTGTCTCACTAACTACTTCAAGTTGAGAGGAGGCTACAGAAGAAACTTCAGAGCCTCCGTCTGAATCAGCCAACACAAAATCCATTAACACTTCTTAAGAATGTTAAATTGGGACTGGACCTTCACCTTCATTTGTGGTGATGGAAACTGAAGGCTGTAACATAGCCTTTGATCTGGTTACCCTCGGAAAGGAGGGTGCTGGAAAGGGCGCTGGTGGGGGCATTTCCCCCTCTTGGGGGTTTGTTTTTGACTGCTGTGCAGAGCTCCCCATGGGTTCAACTGTGGTGCCTTTTTGACTTCCTGAGGTCATCTCGCCCTGTGGGTCTGGGGAGACTGATTGTGTCTCATCCTCTGTAGGGGGTCCTAACCCTGAAATAGATGGTACCCTTCACAGATGAAGATTGTAGCCAAGATTTCCTCAAGGGAACGGGATTCTACTATAGATAGCCTCTCCACTCTGGGCCTAGTGGATCGCTGCGGTAGTGGGTTAGACACCTCAGAGTGAGTTATCTGCTCATCCAGTTTCATATGTTCTTTCTGTGCTGTGGCAACATATACATACATCCTGCTTTGCTCTTACTGTTTTATCCAAACTGTTATTTGACACCTACGCATGTGAGTGAAAAGTATGGATCTGCTCTTCACATAAATTACATCAAATTAGTCTGAGACAATGAACACTAGCACACATTGCTAAGGCAATCTACATCCCCATATTGGTAGCAGGCTTAGGGTTAACCCACATAAAACAAGATCCCCTGTCCCAACCCACACCAAAAAGAAAAAAAAAATTCCATTCTCCAGTTTTAAGGTGACTTTGTATCACCAACCACCTGTTCACAGGTGCTTATCATCAAGAAAGGGTTCAGGATAGCCTTTAACTGCACAATGGTTTTTTTAGCCAGCATGTGATGTCAAAATGTTCCCCATTCACTAAACATACCACCAACAACATAATCTGTTTTGGTGTCAGTTGGCATCCATCTGTATCCCCTTCCCCTGGGATGAGGGTGAAAATAGGCAGAATTGTCTAGTCCTTCTTTCCCAGTCGACAATAACTAAAAAAAAAATACATTGACCCACATTTACCTTTGTTTCTCATATTGCAGTCACCAGTTCCAGCAATAGGATGTGTCTTTGATGGGAGTGTGGCTCTCAAACCTGGGACCAGTTTAGGTAAGGGAGGGTGCCTATGGTGTACTGGAGAGGCGGGGTCACCGAGTGTGAAGTGTAGAGGGAGGCTGATTGGCAAGGGACTGTTTTTTTTTAAACAGGTTTCAAGCAAAAACAAAATTGAGTGACCATTTTCTTTGTTTCAGGTTTATAACTGAAATGAGAGGGTAGAGGTGCCACTAGATGCCAGGGAACAATGAGGAGGGCAACAGAGGGTAAGGATTGCAATTAGACACCAGGGCATAAAGGGGGACCACTATCAGCAGTTGGAGGTACAAGTAGCTTGACACTAGGGAAGGAAAACAAGAAAAGAATGGGGATGGCAATTATCAGTGGGGTGGGGAGGTGGGCACTACACAATCAGCTGTATAGCTTTTCTTTTTCTATCAGGTAGTTTCACCCCAGCTTTAGCCTCTTCTAATACACTGAAATCTGTAGATTTTCTGCTAGATGACATTTGAAGGTGGCATCAGAGGGTGGGGAGGTGCCACTAAACACCAGGGCATAAAGGGGACCACTATAGGTGGCTGGTGTGTGCCACGAGACACCAGGGAAAAACATGAATTTGTGAATGCCGAAAGTTTGCAGTTGTATATGCCTCTCATATTTTCTGTGTATATTCCTCTGCCTTGCATTTTAAGGCATCACTCCCAACACAAATGTTATATGTTCTTCCAGCACTAGTTTACTTCATTCAAAAAATAAGCATTTGTAAATGCTGAGTGTTTGCTTGCTGATATTGGCATTGGAAGTGCAGGAGTTAGAGAGATGTATAATAGGAATGGGAGTAAAGTACTTAAGCAACGCCAGCCCCCACCCCCACCCTGCAGAGACTGACAGATATTGGGGGTGTACCTTTGGGCTGTCAGCCATAACACTCATGCCATTCCTCCTTGCCCCACCCTGCAGACACCAACCAGTGTTGCAGTGTGCCTTGAGGTCTTCAGCCCTTACACTCATCCCATTCCATAACGAAATAAGCTAACATGGGTGCAGTATAGGAGAATGGGGTGAATGTTAGGGCCAAAGGCCCCATGGCACACCTTGATGCCTGTCAGTGACTGCAGGGTGGAGGCGTGGGTGGAATGGGGTGAACATTATGGTCAACGACCCCAAGTCACCCCCCAATGTCTGTCAGTCTGTAAAGGGTGGGCATTATGGTTGGAAACCCTAATGTCCCAGGTGTTTGTTGGTATTTTTGCTCCAAATTTTCAACATGGGCTTTTTTGGGACCCCACCTCATGAACAGTGGCAGCATCATTTTGTTACTCAATCTCAAAAGGTGATTTCACATAATGAGTATGTGCTATTCAGCGACACAGGTACAAAAACACATTTCGGGCAGGATGTGAAAAATACTAGCTGTACTGTTCATGAGGAGGTGTGAAGAAAAGGCAATGTCAAAAATCTGGAGTGAAAATATGAAAAAGTGGTGAAGTTATGAATGTGCATAGAAACTGTACAATGAATACTCATAATGCAGTCATTTTTATGTTGCTTGCACGCATGTGCAAGAAACATAGTGCCATCATGGGAGATTTCGAAGGTGTGTCATCTCCTCCTCCAATTCAGCCAGTGTGCTGGCAGGCACGGCCCCTGTAAGCCAATGCATTTTGGAGCTGTGTATGACACGCTCCAAAATGCAGTGGCATACAGCTGAAAGGGGGAGCTATGCTTCAGTGAGCACTGATAAGATATCGGCTGCTCACACGCAGCTCCCCCCACTCACACACGCAGCCATGCACGCCCCCGCACTGTGTAGCCGATGGGTGCCCAATCCCTGTCGGCTGAGCTCGTCCCCAATAGTAGGTGCCACGCGGGAGCCCACCCCAGCATGGCAAGCAATCAACAGTCCTTTGCTGACGGGGTGCCCAATCCCCATAGGCTGAACACCCATTCCTTGTGCCATGCTGGAAGCCCACCCAGCATGGCAAATGGTCCACTACGCTTTTTTTTTTTACCTGTAAGACAAAAACGGTCCCATGTGCGTCTCCGACCCCCTCCCACAATCCGCACCCACCCTGCGCACCCAGCCTCCCCACCCCCTCACCCCATACTTACCTCCGGACTCCGGCACGACGATCTTCAGTGGACCAGGAACACGTCTGCACTCTTCAAAGCCGACCGCGAACTGAGGAAATGCCGGTAAGCTGTATAATGGGCTAGATGGGGGTTTCAACTTTGTTGCATATCTCAGGCATTTCTGGGAATTTTTGCACCAAATTTTCAACATGGGGTTTTTGGGACCCCTTCTCATGAATGATGTCACTGTCATGGCGTTATTTGGGCCCGAGGGTGATTTCGACAGTGACTGTGCAGTTACCGCGAAATCACCCTTGGGCCTGAATACCACCATGACAGTGACATCATTCATGAGAAGGGGTCCCAAAAACCCCATGTTGAAAATTTGGTGCCAAAATTCCAAAAAATGACTGTTTTACAAGCATGCATTGCGCAGTTCCTACACAGGCTCGTAAGTTCGCGAAATTTCAATATTTTCACTCCAGATTTTCAGCATTGCCATTTTACCACACCTTCTTATGAGCAGTACAGTTGTCATTTTTCACATCTCACCCAAAATGTGTTTCTGCCCATGTAACGCAGAATGGCACAGTCGGTGTGCGAAATCAATGTACGGGACAAATTAAGAAAATCACAGTGAGGCTGTTCATGAGCAGAGGTCTTAAAATGGCTATGTTGAAAATTTGGTGAAAAAATTCCTAAAAATGACTGTTTTACGAGCGTGCATTGCGCAGTTCCTACGCAGGCTCGTAAGTTCACAAATTTTCAATATTTTCACTCCAGATTTTCAACATTGCCATTTTACCACACCTCCTTATGAGCAGTACAGCTGTCATTTTTCACATCCTGCCCAAAACGTGTTTCTGCCCATGTAGCACACAATGGCGCAGTCGGTATGCAAAATCAATGTATGGGACACATTAAGAAAATCACCATGACACTGTTCATTAGCAGAGGTCTTAAAATGGCTATGTTGAAAATTTGGTGAAAAAATTACCAAAAATGTTTTACGAGCGTGTGTTGCGCAGTTCCTACGCTCGCTCGTAGGTTTGCGAATTTTCAATATGTCCATTCCAGATTTTCAACATTGCCATTTTACCACACCTCCTTATGAGCAGCACAGCTGTCATTTTTCACATCCTGCCCAAAAACGCAGCTCACTTGGCGAAAGCACAATGCAGTCGGTGCAAAACTCAATGTATGGGACACATTAACAAAATCACAGTGACACTGTTCATGACAGAGGTCTTAAAATGGCTTATGTTGAAAATTGGTGAAAAAATCCAAAAATGACTGTTTCTGATGCGTTGCGCAGTTCTCACGCTTGCATTTCGTGAGATTCTAAATTTTCAATATTTGCACTCAATGACTTCCAAATACCTAAACAGCACATAGAAGCAAGCAACATTCGGCATTGACAAATGCTTGTTTTGGAATGTTTTCACCAAATTTTCAACATGGCTTTTTTGGGACCTTCCCTCATGAACAGTGGCACTGGCATTCTGTTCATCTGTCCCGAACATTGATTTCTCACAGTGACTGCACCATTCTGCACCACAGGTGCTAAAATAATTTCAGGAAGAATGCAAAAAATGACAGCTGTACTGTTCATAAGGGGGTGTGAAAAAATGGCAATGTGGGAAATTTGGAGTGAAAATCTTAATGACTGATGATGTTACAAGCATGCATAAAAACTGCACAACAGATGCTTGTAACACAGTCATTTTGGGGAGTTTTTCATCAAATTTTCAACAAGGGCTTTTTGGGATCCCACCTCATCAACATGACATTGTCATTTCATTAATTGCTTCCAAAAGGTGACTCCATGCAGTGACGACAAAATCACCTTTTGGGCCAGGAAACAAACTGTCAGTGATTGTGTTCATGAGGTGGGGTCCCAAGAACCCCACGCTGAAAATTTGTGACCAAAACTCTAAAAAGTGGCTGAGATATCAACCAAAGTTGAACCTCCCCCATTGACTGCCATTATAGGGTTTACCGTGATTTTCTTCAGTTTGCGGTCGGTTTTTGAAGAGTGCAGACATGTTCCTAGTCCACAGAAGGTCACTGCTCCTGACCTCCAGAGGTAAGTATGGGTGAGGGAGGGTGTGGGAGGTGGGATGCACAGAGGGAGGGTGCAGGTTGAGGGAGGGGGTCAGCCGGAATGACGATGGACCATTTTCTTTTTTTACAGATGTACTATTCATGGATTTTGGCACACTAGGGTGGGCTCTCAGTGTGCCAGAGTACTGGGGGGGGGAATCAATGCTGACCCAGGGATTGGGCATCCTGAGGTCAGCTGAGAATATAGGGCCTGGGCTGTGTGCATCCAGCACTGGCAATGGGCATCCCAGTGTCAGAAACACCAGAGGTAGTTTTTGGCACACTGGGGTGGGCTCCCAGTGTGTCACATTAAAGGTGGATGGAGGATACATGCTGACACAGGGATTGAGCACCCCAATGTGGGCAGGCAGGGAGGGATCTGCTAGCATGATTGCAATTAGAGGAAAAGTGCCTTCAAGCACTGAATAATCCCACCACATACAGAGTTTAGACTGTGGTCTACTCCACACAGGTGGGAGAAAATAAGCAAACAGAGACAGTGGGATGTGGAGGAGACAGGATAGGAAAACATCTCCTCCTCCCACCTTCCAGGAAGGGACTGGTGGGGTGGCAAGGGTGAGGCAAAAATGTCAGCCAGGCTGATGACAACTCAAACAGTTGTTTGCTGCATGGTGACCTGTAGATGAAAGGAAAAAGTCACCACATGATTGGTGCATCTTTTTCTTTTAAAGAGCAGACCACCTCAGGCAAAACAGCATCAGGATCAGCCTGGCTGATGATTGGTGTGATACTGTTGAGCTCCTTGCAGAGCACTCTGCATTGGACAGACAGTGTCACACCCCTCAAAACTCACTATCCCAAGGAGTTCACAGTGCATGCACAAACTCAAAAACAAGAAACTGATGGGGACAACAATCACCAGTTGGGGGAGCCACTACAAAATCACATGTACTGATGGAGTACAGCAATCTGTGGTTGGGGTGTACCACCAGCCACCAGGAACAATGGAGTGTGAGGGGACACAAAACACCAGAAAAAACAGGTGCAGAAGTCAAGAATGCTGTTCTCCTACAGAGGACCAGTAGGGAAGTGCTCCTCTCACTAATCTGGGCACCATGAGTTGTGGGTGCCCAGAAAAACTATTTGTGGCTACTAATGTTGGGGTATCAAGCCACTTCAGTATTTTGGACTAAATGATGAAGCAGAAATCAAAGACAGAAGTTGTAGACATAATGTAAAAAACTTTTATTACAATATCCCAGTAACAGAAGTGCACAGCTTACCAGACTGGGAGCTCAGACAATTCCTGCTCATCCCGGGTGAATAGCCCAACTCAGGGCACGGTTTTATTTGGTGGCCCATTAGCCTGCCAACTTTCTCTCCCAGTCGCATGCCTGCAATACTAACTGCCTATGGTGCCTTCTATCTCTTATTGTTCCCACAGCCAGCTGCCTATTCAAGCTGCTCATTTTATGAACATTATCTCAAAGTATGTTATAACTGAGTATCTTTATTTTTTCTTTTAGTTGTTTTGGTTGTTTATTGTGCATTCTTTTACTACCTCTGTATGTATGTTGACCCTCATCCTTTGACGTGGAACTTCGTAAATGAGCAGTTTCTGCTCAAAGGTATTTGTAATCCGAGAATTTAATAAATAAATAAATAAAAAATATTTCCTAACTTTATATACTATGGAGAAACATTCCTCATTACCACAGTAATGGTACATTCATAAGTAGAAATGTAAAATACATTCAGGAGAAAGGGGAGGACAGGGGGACATGAGACACTGGTAAATGGTCTTAGGGAGGCTTGCCACTCCAACACTAGTGCCAACAAATAGCTTTTCTGGGTACCCACAAATCCTGGTGCCCAGTTTAGTGAGAAGAGCACTTCTCACATATCCTCTGTAGGGAGAACAGCCTTCTTGACATCTGCAGCCGTTTTCCTCTGAGCAAGCACCTGGCAGACATCCAACAAAACATGGATACAGATCAGAAATGGAATATAATAAGGGGAGGGCTACTGGAGGCAACAGAGAGCTATACTAGGGAAAAAAAAACAAGAAGTGCAGGCAAAGAAACCCAGTTGGCTATCACCGGAGATCAGGAAAGGGGTGAGAGCCAAGAGGGTGGCATTCCGGAAGTATAGGAAAATGGGAAGGGGAGACGATAAAGATGTATATAGGGAAAAGTCTAGGGAGGTCACCAGACTGGTCAGGGGGCCAAAGTATCTAGAGAGCTGAGACTGGTGCAGGGGATCAGAAGAAGAGAAAAAGACTTCTGTTGCATAAGTGAGAAAAGAAGAAGCAAAGACCAGCTTGTGAGGATCAAGAAAGATCGGAGGTGGAGAAGAGAGCACAGCAGGCAGAGGCACCGAATTAGTACTTCTGCTCTGTGTTCACACTGGGGGCAATATCTCAGTCAAGTGGGGGTGGGTAATGGGGAGAGGACAACAGATTTAGGGATTACAGAGGACAGTGTGTTGGAGGGATTGAAGGCATTAAGAGTGGACAAAGCACCGGGGTCAGATGGCATTTGCCCTAGAGTACTGAGGGAGCTGGCAGAGATCCTTGCAGGGCCACTGGCAGACCTGTTTAATACCTCCCTGGACACAGGATGTGTACCACATGACTGAAGGATGGCCCATTTGGTGCCCATCCATAAAAGTGGGCCAAAGAATGAACCAGTGAACTACAGGCCAGTGAGCATCACCTTGATCGTGGGCAAACTCATGGAGACCATCCTAAAGGAGGGGCTCATGAGCTTCTTGGAGGCAAATGGTATCCAGGATGACCAGCAGCATGGGTTTGTAGTGGGAAGATCATGTCAGATAAACCTGGTAGAGTTCTGTGACTAGGTGACACAGGAACTGGACAAGGGCCACACTGTGAATGTCCTCTACTTGGACTTCAGTAAGGTCTTTGATCCAGTGCTACATGGGAGATGAGGGGGGAGCTGGAGTATGTGGAGGAAGGACCAAAAATGGTGAGCTGGATCAGGAACTGGCTGAGGGGCAGACAGCGAATGGTGATGGTGGTGGGGGAACTTTCATTAACGAGAACAGTGATGAGCGGGGTACCACATGGATCTGTGCTGGGAACAGTACTGTTTCAGATTTTCATTGCAGATATCTAGAATTGGATCCGGAGCAAAGTCAGTCTGTTTGCAGATAATACCAAGATGGGAGCTGTGATAAGTGACACGGGAGAGAGGGGGTTGCAGGAGGACCTAAATAAGCTGCAGGAGTGGGCAGATAAATGGCAGCTGTGGTTCAACGTCAAGATGAATACGGTTCTGCACTTCAGAGCCTGGAACCAGGGAGGGATTATCATTTAAACAGGGTTCAGTTGAGTTGCTCCACAGAAGAGAAGGACCTTGGGGTGATCTTAAAAGGGAGCATAAATAACTCTCTTCAATGTAGAAGGGCAGTGGCAAAAGGCAACAAAATGCCAGGGTGTATAGCTAGAGGGATCTCCTTCAGAAGTAGGAAGGTTATCCTGCCTCTCTATAGGTCACTCTTCAGGCCCCACCTGGAGTACTGAATGCAATATTGGTGCCTGTTTCTGAAGAAGGACATCAATTTGTTGGAGGGGGGGTGCAGCATAGAGATCCAAAGATGATCCAGGGATTGGAGGACAAGCCATATGAGGAAAGGCTGGGGGAGTTGAATATGTACACTCTGGAAGACAGGAGGGACTGGAGAGATGTGACTAAGACCTTTAAGTACCTGAAGGGAATAAACAAGACTAATACAAAGAGGATTTTCCAGAGAGGTAGGAGGGACATGAGAGGACACCAACTGAGACTCAAGGGGGTAGATTCAGGAGAGAGAGATAAGGAGGCATTTTTTCACAGAAAGAGTGGTGGAAAAGTGGAACTCCTTGCCAGGTGAGGTAGTGGCCTGCAAGATGGTGGACAACTTCAAGAGGTGTTAGGATAGGGGAAGGGGTATTAGGATGGAGGAAGGGAGGGGCTGCAGCAGCATTATAAGGTGCTAGCTGCACTGTCGAGCAGACCTACTAGACTGTGAGGCCTGTTTCTTCTAGCATTTTCATATGTTCGCATGTTTGTTTCAGTAACACAAGTAGACTAGACAGGCTGAGTGGTCTCCTTCTGCTGGCAATTTTCTTATGTTCTTATGTTCTTAAGTAAATCTCTCTAACCCTATTGACTGGGCGACTCCGGCCTGGGTGTTGATATTAGTATTCTCATAAACAATAGAACTTATGTGTTTGTTATAGAAAAACAAGTTATACTTGCAATAATCATAATAACTACGCAAGGTCTTCCCAGTCCATGATTATACTGTGGACTGTCATCGACCTAGTACAGTAATTATATTATAAAACAAAATAGGCTAGCAATTGCATTATCACTGTACCTATTAGTATTGAATGGAAATCATAGGTGCAGGATGGCAGGCTTACATAATCCCCTTAGTAGGGAGCATAGGTTTAGGGTTAACGGGTCAATATGTATGTTAAAATTGGGCAAATACTGAGATAAAGCATTCAGATAGTCAGGGTCATTATTTATGTAATTGGGTTCTGGGAAGGGAAATGCTGTTCTAACCATATGGCCAATGACTGCACTTTTATGAGGATCAAAGCAAAAGTTCGGTTCAGTGAGTTTAGCGACTGTGATTGGGTGCCTACGAAAATGGCGACTCAATCGCAGCACTTTTAACCACAGCAAGGAGGGAGGGAGGGCAACCGGATGGGGATGTGTGTGTGACTACAGCGACAGGATGTCACTACATGTATACCTTTGTGGGGGGGGCGAGCATGCTGCATGTGGGATGGGACAGGAGGGAGGGATTGTGAGGAGTGGTGCCACAGTGAACTGCCAAGCCACTCCCATGGCATGGTGGGTGGGTTCAGGGCTAGGGCATGTGTGGTGCTGGGTTCAGGTCTGGGCGCGGGTTCCTTTTGTTGCACCCTTCCCCAATTTATTTTTTCCTGGCATTGCACCCTCCTAACATGCACACCCCTGGAGTTGAGAATCCTTAAGTAGGGGGTTGTGGGGAGCACAGACCCCCTCATTGTACAGTAGAATGTATGTCCCCGGTGCCCCTGTGCTGCGCTCCGGGGAGTCAGAGTGCTAAAATTGATTTTCGGCACTCTGTCTGCGTGATAACGCCAATCACCTTTAGGCTTTTGCTGTTATCACATAAACCCATTATGTTGCATGTCAATGTACCATATTCAAACTTTTATGATTAGTTACCACACAGTATTGTCCATCAGAATTGTAGGATACCCTTACTTGAGGAATTGTCCACTTCATCAACTGGATAGGGCAGGTGAACGATGAATTGTTGAGGTAGTAATAGTAATTTGTTATTAAAATTCCCTCCCCTACTATTCTTATGTACTTTTTCTATCCCGAAAAAACGTAATGTTGGTAATTGGTGACCTATATCAATGAAGTGCCTAGCTATGGGAGACGTCAAATCTTTATTTCTAATGTACCCTTTATGTTCACCTACCCTTCGTTTCAAAGTCCTTTTTGTCTTATATACATTAAGTCACAAGGACATTTTATCCCATAAATTACACCCCTGTCTGGTAGTTAATGAATTCCCTTATTATAAAATCCTCATTTCTACTACTATTTCTTGTACTTTTTATTTTATGGGTATTATTGCAATGGATACATCTCCCACAGCTGTAGTTTCCCTTAAGTTCCTCAACTGTAAAAGAAACCTTTTTTTTCTAAGTTCAGGTATTTTAGGTGAATACCTGAAAACCTAAACGATTTGTCAATTATTTAACCTTTTTTCCTACCACTTGTACACTATTACGGAATGTATTTTCCCCCATAGATGTTGACTTCAAAACGTTCCAATGTTTATCAAGAGTCTTAATCTCACAAAAAATGTCATTGTATTTTAGTGAGAGAACAACCTTCTTGTTCAGCTGATTTTTTCCTTCAGTAGTTTTTCTGGCAAAAATATCTTTTCTTTCTTTTACTGATTTTTTTTTTTTTTAATATGCTTTCTCTAAAATTACTTGTCAATATCCTCTTTTTTAAATCTGTTCTGACATTTCTTCTATGTTAGTTTCTGCATCAATTGGTTTAGAAGAATTTCGCTTTACTTGTAGGAACTGACTATATGGAATAGAATTCACAAAACTCTTAGGATGGAAACTATCCACTCTTAATATAGTGTTCCTATCAGTAGATTTTCTGAACATTCTTGTGAGTAATCCTTGTGGTTTTCTAAAAATTACTAGCTCCAAAAATGAAATTTAATTTTCATCATAATCTATTGTGAATTTTAAATACTCAGTTTGTGAATTTAAATATTGATGAAAATTCAACAGATCTCTTTCACCTCCTTCCCATATTACACAAATATCATCAATAAAGTGTTTCCATTGAAGTATATTTTTTGTAAAGGGGTTACTCTTAAAAATAAAACTCTCCTCGAACCAATTCATAAACAAGTTTGCATAGTATGGAGCCATACTTGACCCCATCACTGTTCCTTTGACTTGCACATACAGTAGTAACTATTTTCAAATGTAAAATAGTTCTGTGTTAGAAATAAATATGCCAACTGTAAAAAAAAGTTAATTTAGTGGTTTTGTATCAAATCCAAAATATCTTTTAGTGCTGCATATCCTTCCTGATGTGGTATGGATGTGTAAAGGTCCTTCACATCAAAACTGACAAGGAAAATGGTTTTATCTGTTAAATTATTATCTTTGTTGAATTCTTCCAACAGATTTATCAAGTGTGTGGAATCCTTTAAGAAAGATAAAGTAGTTTCCACAAGTTCCTTGACGTGGAAATCAATGAATATTGCCAGTGGTTATAACTGAACTTATACCTGCCACTATTGGTCTTCTGGGGGAGTGTACAGGATCCTTGTGTATCTTAGGGAGGGTATAACAAATGGGAATAATCAAATATTCCTTCTTCAAAGCTCTCTGTTCCCATTCTGTTATCCATCCATTTTCTAAAGACCTTTTTAATATTTCATCTATCATACTACTTACTGCAGCATGTGGTGGTTGCCACCAACTCCTCCTGCGCTGTGAGTGGTGGTGCATCTGCAGGCCCCTCTCTGGTGGCATTCCAGGATACACGGATGACTGCCACCTTCTCCTTGATGTGCCTCTTATCCATGCCCACCTTCTTCCAGCACTCCTGTGCTGACCACTGGTGGCTGCCTTGCTGGTTGATGTATGCCACCACCTCATCCCATTCCCCAGCCCTGGCCCATGGTGTGCCCATTGCATTACTCAACAGGGGCTCCCTGTTGAGGTAGGCATCAAACTGGGCCTCTGTCTCTGCTTTTATGAAACTTGGCCTGCACTTGTGAGCAGGCCCATGCTCCTCACCCTCCTTATATTCCAACATGTTGCTTCCTGTAGACATGGACAGCACAGTGTGTGAGTGACAGCAGCACCCTGTTCTGTCCCACCCTGCTGTGCTGGCTGCTCCAAGTGAGCCACAGCAGCATGTGCAACTAACCCCGAAAGGATGCAGTACTGGTCCATGGTCTTTGCTGTTCCATGGTGTTTATATAGTGCAACACATGCAAATGAGGTGTGGTGCAACATTAATGACATGCTAATGCACCCAGTGCACCATGCATTGGCTGACGAACTCATTTTCATGTGGTGTCTGAATATCATGATTTTACTCCATGTGCAATGAGATTACTCCAGAGCAAGTCGTGGCACAATGCGCATGCATGTGCAGTGTGCAGACCCACAGTGTGCATGTGCAGAATGGTATCATGGTGTCAGTTGTGCACTGTGCACCAATAGCACAATGGGGAGCTTAGCGCATGATGCGCCAGGCCTCTGACTGTGCATGTGTGCACTGCGCAGTGGTGGGTGGCCCCTGACCCCTGCTGTGACCTCTGATCCCTTGGTCACTCCTTTCACCTGGTGACCCTACCTAGCCACACCCATGCTGCACATCTCTGGGACTGCATGATGGGCATACACAGTGCATGTTCCCTCGCATCACGCATCTGGTGCTTGTCATGGCCGCGTGTGCTTACTGCCATTTTGGTCATCGACTTCGCTTTACAGCATGGTGCAGTGATGAGTCTCACAAGCCCACAACTGGACTCAGGTCGAGCTGGTTGCCTGTATTCAGCCACATGCCCCCCCCCCCACACTATTTGGCCAGGTGCCCCTGCAGCAGCCAAGGGTTGCGGTGTGGCAGAGGATTGCTGCCACACTGCAGCAGAGGACTGGGGTGGCCAGGATGGGGGAGCAATGCCACCACCAGTGTGGTAACCTAGGAAGGAGGGACCCAGAGCACCTGAGGAGGCTTGAGGTGTGTGTCAGACATGGGGCTGTGCCACAGCCAGGTAAGTCGGCCCACATTACATGTGTCCCATGGTGCTGTACTGCAGTGTTAGCTAGGCCGCCTGACATGCCCGGCAGAGTGGTGCACTTTCATCATGGACATTACAGGGTGGCATTGCTAGTCACTGCTTGTGTTGCAATGCAGCTGTGTGGGACGTGTTGGGCAGGGGATCACCCTGTGCACAGGGGTGGGGGGTGGGGGTAGCTGCTGTGGATGTTTTCTGATGTGTACCTGTCTATGTTCCATTCCCAGGGCCTGATAATTGCCAGCAGGTGCAGGTGGCAACAGCAGCAGCAGGACAACAGGCTGCAGTGGGCCACGGAGGTGGAGCAGGACCGGCCCCAGCACCAGCAGGGCCACAGAGGCAGGTAGGCACTGTCATGGTCCTTCGCACATTACATGGGTGTGGCGGGGATGTGGGTGTGGGCATGGCTGCCTGTGCCATGTGCCGTGGCAGCTGTGTGTGTCACATTGTACATGGTGCTTGCCACTGTGGCGCATCCATTGGACATGTGTGCCAGCTGTTGGTGGAATGAGTGTGCGCCCGGCTGCCACTGCCATTGCTGTGGTGCTGCCAGTGCACTATGCCATGTGACTGTCATTGCACAGTCGGGTGGCCATTGTGCGGTGGGGACCACCTCTGTGCACTGTCATGGTGTGCCAAGTTGCTGGTAGGTGTTGGCCCACTCCCCTGCAGGTGGCCAGGATGGGCCCTCCGGAGGTGTGTGTTCCTGCTGTCCATTGCACTCTGTGGGTGGGCATGATTCCTTGGGACATTGCACTGATCACCTGTCCTGTCCCTTGTATTAGGTGTTCAGCGGAGACAATGGGGTCCCATCTACTGCAGGCTGCTTCAGCAGCTAATCCTAATTACATCCACCATGATGGAGGCTGTCCTGCAGATTCGCCACCTGCTGATGGAGGAACGGAGGCAGTGAGAGCTCCAAGGGGTGGCAGGCTGTGGCCACTGGTAGTTTGGCCCAGCATTCCCCTGTTTCCCCTGCTGTACCTCCCCCTACAGTCCCCCATCCCACTGTACAGTCCCTGTTCCCTGTCCCCTTCCCTCGCTTTCCTACAATTTCCCAACCCCTTGTTGTAAACAGTATGTTTTTTAATTATATATTTTTTGACTTACCTGCCTGTGTCAGTGTCTGCAGGTGGCTTGAGGAGCCATGTTGCAGTAGCCCTGTGTCTGTCCATGTGATGCCCATGTATTGGGGCATGTGTTCTGCTTCTGTGGCTCACTGCTGTGTGCTGTGGTGTGTCCCACTGTGGTGGTGTCCCTCCCCTCGGTCAGTGGCTGTGCCTTGGGGTGCCCATGGACTGGCTGTCAGGGGTGTGTGGTGGGTGTGTGCATGGTGTTGGCACACAGCCATGGTCTTTGGTTGGAGACTGGCCGGATGCTGTGTTGGGGCCCCTGCTTAGTGTTGTGCAACCTGTCCCATGTGGTCTGCCACACTACGTGCTCCCCAGCACTTTCCTTGCCTACTGCGTGGGCCACCTGTGTGCCTGTGTGGCATGTGTGTGTGTGTGCTTGGCTGCATGTTCCTGGGTGTGGTCTGCTCAGGTCTGGGTGTGTGGGGGGGGGCATGGCCTGCAGCCTGCGAGGGGGAGCTCCCTTGGTGGCCCTCCACTGGCACCTCCTGTTGCCTGTGCCACTGTTGTGCTCTGGGGGGGTGCCTTGGTGCCTGTGTGCGCCCTGCTGGTGGTGGCCTCTCACTGTGCTTCCCTGGCTGCATCCCTGGGTCTCTTCTCTGTGCCATTCCCCCCTTTGTTGCTCTGCTGCTCTGCACTCACAGTTGTTGGAGCATCTCTTTCTGCGCCATGGCACAACTGTGCCATATTCAGCCTGGTCGCGCTGACGCAGTGCAGCTGGCGCAACCTCTGAATGTACCTCCTGTTGTACCACAGCACATTGGATTTGCACTGTGCTGGACTTGCTCCGGCTTTTGGCACATTTATCAATATCTGGGCACAGTGTATACAAAGTGAGCTATACAAGAAATTAAAAACAATGTTGTCAGCTTTCTTGCTGTCTTTACATTTCATATGCACACTCAGGGTAAACAAACCAACACTCAGGCCTCAAGAAACATAAACTTTGATGGCAGATAAGGACCACTTGGCCCAACTGGTCTGCCCATTTCCTACTTATTGGATAAGCTGCAGATTCCAGTTAACCAATATCCTACTTCCTCCTACCTCTCACTAAAATTGCCTTATGTCTGTCCCATGCATTCTTGAATTCCCCCACTGTTTTTGATCCCACAACCTGCTTAGGAAAGTGGTTCCATGCATCCACCACCCTCTGTATGAAAAAGTACTTCCTCATGTTGCCCCTGAGCCGTCACCCACTCTATCTTCAAATTGTGCCCCCTTGTTCTTGTACATCTCTTTTTCATAAAGATGCTCCTGTCTTGGACTTTGTTGAGTTCCTTGAAGTGCTTGAAAGTTTCTATCATGTCCCTCCTTTCCTCAAGGGTATACATATATTAAGCACATTTAGTCTTTCTTCGTGTGTATTCTGTTGCAGATCCTGCATCATTTTAGTTGCCCTCTTCTGAACTGCTTCATCCTGTCTATGTCCCTGCGGAGATGGGGTCTCCAGAACTGTATGCAGTACTCCAGCTGGGATCTCACCAGCTGTCTGTACAGAGGGATAACAACTTTCTGTTTTCTACTGGTGATGCCTCTCCCTATGCATCCCAGTATCCCCCTCCCTCTTCCTTACTGCCTTCTCACATTGCTTACCTACCTTAAAGGTCATCTGATATGACTATCCCCAGGTCCCTTTCCATTTGTGTTGTTATTGGTACCTCCCCCCATCATTGTATACCTCTTACCCTGAGTTTTTGTTTCCCAAGTGCATTATTTGCACTTTTTTGCATTGAATCCAAGCTGCCATATTTTTGACCATTCCTCCAATCTTGCCAAGTCCCTTCTCATTCTTTGCACCTCTTCTTGTTTATCAGCCCTGTTGCAGATATTTGTGTCATTTGCAATGAGGCATTCTTTTCCTTCCCTCCCCTCTGCAATGTTACCTATGAAGACATTAAGGAGGATCGGTCTCAATTCTGATCCCTGTGGTACCCCACTAGTAACTCCCCTTTCTTCAGAGTGTACTCTGTTTACAATTACCCTTTGGGTCCTGTTGTCCAGCCAGCTTGTTACCTAGGCTACCACCCTGGGACCCACTCCCAGGCTGGCTAACTTGTTTATTAATCAAAGACAGCAACACTGCTCTGTTCTGGGCTGAGAGGGGCTGTTTTGTTTTGGGTAACTGCAGTCCCTTTTCATTTGAGAGGCTCAGTATTCAGGTTGGCCTTCTGAGTGAATGGCATTTACAAACAATCCCTTGTGAACCTGCGAGGTGGGGGGAGGTAAGATACCAACCCGGAGAACATAGCTCTTTTGTAACTTCTCTTTTTCTTCCAGCTGCCCTTCACCCTGGTTTGGCATAGACAGTTTGAGGTGTAAAGATTTCTTTCTATTTTTGTGTGCACACATTTAATTGTATGCATCAGTCCCTTTTTGGCTAATATTATGGCCCCACAAAGTGGGGCACAATCCCAGCAGGGTTTCACTTGTCTACTACTGGTTTATGTCAGGCAGCACGGACAGCTTATGATGTCAAAGTTAATTTTCACACCCATTCTCCTGTTCTTCTGGCTACCTGAACCTGGGGGTGCACTAACCTGGGAGACCAATGGGACACCACTGTTTTAAAATGTAAAAGTAAGTCTCTGAGGCATACTGTATATGTCACCCTCTGTCTCTCTCATTACTCACTCTTGCCACTAGCAATGCAAGTGTGGTGAGTGAGAGCACAGTGTGCCATATTTAGTTTTATTCTCCCAGTAAGGAGATCATATTTATATAATCCGGTCACTCCTGCCAGGCCATTTCAGTGACCACCTTGGCAGGGGCTGCCTAGACCACTTGTCTGTTGCGGGGGGGTGATTAGGGGGACAGATACAGGACAAAACAGAATATTTGTAACTTTTGAACTGGCATCATGGGAGGGGGGCCTTTTCTGGCAATACCATTTGTCACTAACTACTCCCAATTCATAAGCTGTGATAGGTGTATCCTCACCCTATCACATACCCCCTCTTGAAGAGGGAACCTGTTTTCTTTTCTTTTTCTTTGAACAGGTTTCCTAGCTTCTGTCTTAATACTCCTTTCAGCTTATTCCAAGAATAACACCCTATGCGTTTGGATTTTTTCTTTCAAACAGTAATATAACCAAGAGGTTGGGGCTGGCAGTATAGCCTAAAAGTATGTGTAACAAGCTGTAAATGAGTGTGGCACATCCAGCAGACCTGGGTTTGATTCCCACAGACTCTGAGTGAGCCACTTAACCACCCCAGTGCTCCTGGTTTGTCCCTTAGAACAGGCACTTATGCCTAGTGGACCTTATCTGTTTACAAAAAATTAAAAAACAGTTAACAATATGCATTTCCTGTCCTGGACCATATACTTTTTCCAACCATTTTCACTCTGATTCAGTCAGGGATCCCATTATCCTTGATTCAGAGATCCTAACCTTTGAACCCTAGCTAAAGAAAAAACATATTTAGAAGATTATCTACCTTGCCAATTAAGTACCCAAGGAGTGTCTATTTAGGGTCATGGACAACTAGTCTCATAGAGAGCACTCCACCCAGGCTCAAGGCTTGTTCATTCTGTACAAGGAAATACAGATTCACGCTTATTTTCTTGCTTGAACACATTAAGAGAAAACCCCACAAGTCCTGACCTAGGTCCTGGTTTCACCAACAAAGGCTCAGCAAGGGATCCAAACGTGCAGCTGCACAAACAGTTGTCCTGTCCACTGATCTCCTTACTTAAACAGCTATGCAAGGTCTGTGTAACACATGAGCACTAAAGGAACTGCCTCCTGACTGGAAGCTCAACTCTCCAGATTCCTCCCTTCTAAAGGCAGCATATCCCACTAAATGCCAGCCTTATCTAGAAGAGTATCTTTGACCTCCAGTACTCTCCTATGGGTGCACTAGATGTAATCCCACCAGTTTTGTTTTTCTCAGGTTTCAGATTCAGTTCAGAATGTTCACAGTTTATGTTTTGTTTGGGGAGGGGCACCAACACCATGTGTCATACAACAACATAGAGTGAGTGTTTACATTTAACAGCTAGTGTCTTTGCTTCTGTTATCCACTGACATTTCTTATTACTACAATATGTTCCCTTTTTAAACAGTTATCATAGCCAGTTCTCCTGGCCAATTACCCTCTGTTTAACTGTATATTCAGTTCTAGTTTCTTCATCATAACACTGCAATGAACCTGTTACACAGTGCTCATTCCCTGCTTTTCTCTTTCACGACGTTTCTCCTAACCTTGGAGGAGGCATGCCCTTCTTATTTCTAGAATACCACCTTGTTCCCATGGCCAACATATTTTTGGGGACCTTCAGTGTCTCCCAAACTCAGGGATGTAAATGCTATTTTCTGTAGGGTAACCACACCCTTTGCCATCTTGGTTACAGCCAACATTAACTAGCAGTTGACACACAATCTACAGTAGGTCACACCCTGTTTGTGAACTCCTGGCCAGTAAAAATGTGATGAAAATCAAGGTTTCCTTCTTACCCAGATTCCTTCCATTGTGATCAGTACAGGCCCACTGGATGATTAACATCCGACACGTAAAAGGAGGAACCACCTGTTGTTCTACTATTTTCATCCTGTAGTTAGGGTGTCACCTAACCAGTACACCTTGCTTAATTATATAATGGGGATGGGATCCATTTACCACCCTAGGACCAAGTGGTACCCCATCAATCACTGTTACATGTTGGTACAATTTGCAAACATGTTTATCATCATTTTGAAGCTTGCCCCAGTTCAAGAATCTCCAGGGAATTCCTAGTTTATTCTGGTTGCAGAATTGCGCAACACTAGAGAAAGGAATGTATGACTGTGAAATAGGAAGTTCTTCAGATGCTTTAACCAGTGGGCCTGTAGCTTAATGGTTAGAGCGCTGGAATGGCATACCAGAGGTCTGGAGTTCAAATCCCGGTGCACCCACATTTTCCTTTCTTATTTCCATTCTTGGTTTAAAAAACTATATACCTTGCAGGGGTTAAACTGCACTGTGAGTAGTGGTATTTCTAAATTAGTTTATCCACAAAATAAGTCCCTTTACTCATTTAACAGGCATCTTACTCTGCACTGCTTGACTGCTCCGCTAATGGGACCACACCTCCATCTTGTGTCAGATGAGCTGCATGCTGGACAAGCATCTCTTCTCTGCCATGATCAGGCAACTCATTATTGCAGACTCTGCAACAGTCTTACCTGATTCTTCACAGACCAAAAACAAATACTATGTCCACCTCTGATTTGGGGGTCAGTGAGCTAACAGTTAGGAAACACTGGAAGCTCCAGCATCTCTGTCTCCATCACTGGCATCACCTCTGTAGACAGGGTCTCAGTGCTCCTCCATCTCTGATTTGGGGTCAGTGAGGTCACACCCAGGAAACAATGGAACTTCCAACATCTCTGTCTCCATCACTGGCATCACGTCTGTGAACAGAGTCCCTTTGCTCAAGTTGGAATTCCTGTGAACTCCATCTGTGCTGGATAGATCATCTCATTGCCTCTTGACCTGATCAGGGGCTTGCCTTTCCAGGAGGACATCAATTGTTGCCTCTGGTGGACTACTTGATTCACTTCATGGAACCTTTTTGTCTGCTTCTAGGCCACTCTGTCCTGCATCCATCCTTCAATCCATCAATCTGTTAGATTATCACCATCTGCCTCACTTCTGTTACAATAAAAAGATAGCATTTCAGCCACTCTTTTGTATCTCTGGATTGCCTACTGCTGCCAGCCATCTGCTTGGTGGTCACACCTGCTATGGACTCACTTCTGCTGGACACTCATCTTACCGTTCTAGTATCTTTCAGCTGGCTTACTTCATTCACTGCCATCCACTGACTCTTTGCTGTTCCAAGGGCTGGCACTTCCCTAAAATGTTCCCTGTGAGAGCATGAAGGGCAGATCCCATTGCTAGAACCATATGTCACACTGGCATGGGTCACAGAGTGCCAGAGAGGCACAAAAGTCTGGTTAAACACCCTTGGCACTGCATATGTTTATTGCATCTCTTGAAAATATGAGCAGTTCAGGCCAAAACTGAGTTTATTTCAGGATAAACCATGCTGTTTTAACCATGTGACAGTCTTTCATCAAGCAACTGTCTTTAAATGGCAGGCAAACTTTTTAGAGCATAAGGACTGCTTCTAACAGCTAGCATTACCTATTTAAAGCTTAAAGAAGATAAGAAATGAGTTTGTAATAGTTTTACCTGTCACATAAATCATTACTGTCAAATGATGGCCTGTGAGATAAGCAGCTGCCCTAAATTTGTAAAGTAACCAGCAGACCTCCTTTTGGCTGGTCACATTGCACATACGAGTAGCTGGCCACTTCTGAAGCAGCTCTTCAAATAAAGATCACTATTTAATTTTTAAATCGTGCCATCTGATTTCTTCCTGCGTGCCCAGCCTGTCATTCTCAGTCCCCACCCCACTCTTACTCTGTGGAGACCATGAAAGTTTACTGTAAATAGTAACATACACTACTACTGATTGCAAGTATGTGGGGACTGACACAACCCTTCATTTCGTCACCAGCTGTTGACAGATTAATGTAAACTGCAAAGCAGAAAGTGCAGTTTGCATTAGCCAGTCAACAGATGACAGATGAAGTGAGAGGAAGAAAGTGTTGGCCCCTGAATACTGATTTTTCAAACAGTTCAAAAGTAATCTAGATAGCCTTCATATTTATTTCCAACCACCCGTCAGATGCTTACCTTAGCTTTCTAGTGCAAACATGTCTCCCCAGAATTCCTCTATTTTGCGCGTAGCAGCCGCCAATGGTCTTCATACCCCCCCATTCCAGTAAATTTATTTAAGACTGGGAAGCACTCAAAACCCCACTCCAAATGCTCAAGAAGTCCATTTGCCTGCCCCCCTGCCTTCTGCAAGCTGTGACCAAAGGGGTACAAATAACTTCCAATTAGTGGACTGAAAAGCAGTATATGATCTCCCGAAGAGACATTCCAGCATCACAAGGGGGAGGAAGCCTTATCCGGCAGTTATTCTGGTGCCTCATTTGTTATCCATGGATCTGCAGCAAGCAAGATATCTCCTCCATCCAAAAGACTGTACCAATATGTAAGAAGGAAGCAACAGTCACAGCAAACTTGATACTGGTTCTCTGGTTAAATCTTGCTATCTCTTTACCTGAGGAGGGGAAGGAGGAGGGGACTATGATGACTACTGGCAGATGTCACTAGCAAAATAGAAACAAGTGTTATGGGTAGTCTGGATGGGCCTTATCTGTCGACAGTTTCTATGTTTTTATGGTGCTATTCTGCATCTCCAGGATATTCCATGCTTTCTGGCCCTGATTTAGTTCAGAAGAAGGTGAGGGTAGTAGTCAGCTACCAGCTGCAAAATAGAGGAATTCAGGGGAGATGTGAATGGTTGCACTAGTAACCTGAGGTAACATCTGTTTTGACGTGGATGGAGGGGGCATCTTGTATGCTGTTGATCCCTTTGGTCAGAGCTTGCAGAAGTAAGTGGGGAGGGAGGGAGCAGGAGAATGGACTTTCTTGAGAGTTTGGAGTGGTCTTCTTTTTTGAGTGCTTTCCATCCTTGAATTACTTTACCAGAACGGTGATGGGGGGTATGAACACCACCGGCGGCTGCCACTCACAAAATAGAATTCGGGGGTGTGGGTGGGTGATTGCACCAGAAAACTGAGGTGAGCCACCATTGGGTGAGGGAAATGAATTTGAAGGATCCCCAGATCACTTTTGAACTGTTTGAAAAATTAATATTCAGGGACCAACACAACCTTCTTCTCACTTCATCTGTCATCCACTGACTGGCCAATGCAAACCACATTTTCTACTTCGCGGTTTGCAATAATCTGTCAATGGTCAGAGACGAAATGAAGGAAAGGTTGTGTTGGTTCTGAAATACTTAATAATAATAATGCATCTTTATTTATATTGCACCTTTCTTATAACCAAGGCTCCTTACAAAAATTACATATAAGACAAAATAAACACAAATCTAAAACTTCTGAATTCAAAAAGTACCATAAAATATCATCATCAAGCATATGCCTTTAGTCATAAATAGGTCTTTAAGGCCTTTTTAAATTCCTCCATGGACTCACACTGCCAAAGCAGATGGGGTACACAATTCCAAAGGGCAGGGGCCACGTACATAAAAGCATGGGCCCCCGAAGATTTTAGAAAACCTCTCTGAATCTCTAGCAACCCCTCATCCGCTGCCATGTGTGTTACTATTTACAGTAAACCTTCATGGTCTCTGAAGTGCAAGAGAGTGGGGTGGAGACTGGGAATGACTGGCTGGGCACACGGGAAGAAATCAGATGGCAGGATTTAAAAATTAAATAGTGATCTATATTTGAAGAGCTGCTTCAAAAGTGACCAACTACTGGTATGTGCAATGCAACTGTCCAAAAGGAGGGCTGCTGGTTACTTCACAAATTTAGCGCTGCTGCTTGCCTCACAAATTTAGTTGCTGATTAGACTTTAGTGGAGTTGTTTACTGGTAGACAGTTACAGCTGTATTGTATCAGGAGTCTGTGATGCCAGCACTTCAACACTTGACACACGCTGACTCCTGATACAGTAAACTAGACAGTGCCAGGTTGTAGGCAGTACTGAAAATGAATGTAGCACACCAAAATGGTACTGAGCACTAAAAGCATAAAAAAGACTGACACAGGCTGTTGTTTGACTGTATTGATTTATGTGACAAGTAAAACTATTACAAATTGATTTCCTATCTGCTTTAAGACATTTGTAGGGTTTCAAGGCCTCTTTTATTTCAAAAAAGGGTTTACCTTCTCTGGTAACAGCACAACTCTCAGCACCTCTCATAATAGTTTTTCAGTTTCAACTGACTTCTTCAACTAAAAACACTCCCTTTTTATATCCTTCCCAAGGGTCACATGATGGACTTGTCACATGCTTATTGTATCACTTTAAAACAATTAGGCTTTTATTTCTTCAAGCATGATTTTTTACTTTCATTGTCAACAGCTATATACATTTAGGTAAGTATATACTTTATGCTTCTATGATTAACATTTTAGTAAACTTGCTCTGAAATCAAGCAAGATCTGAAATACCATAAATAAAGCATCTAATTTTATTATAGCCCCACCTACAGTGTGTGCATATCTTTCTGGATTGTATCATATAAAACAGGTGAGAAACTGTCTACTCAGCCTTAATGCAAGCATGATTTGCTTCTAGCAGATACATTTAAAAGACATCATGGTTTAATTATCTTTTTCTTTTAATTTCTTTAGGTTCAGCATTCACTAAATCCTTAGTTATAAAACAGTCTGTGTCTTTACTTATAGACTTCAAGCCTTTGATAAGGTCCCCATGGTACTTTGGTGAAGAAACTAGATAACTCTGGTCTTAGTTCTATATTGGTAAGGTGGGTTAACAACTGGCTAAACAACCAAGTACAGTACAGTATGTAAATGTAAATGGATTTCTTTCAAATGAACAAAAAGTGACAAGTGGAATCCCCCAGGGCTCAGTCCTAGGCCCTACTCTTTTTAGTTTTTTCATCAATGACATCCAAAAGAGTATTACAAATAATTTGATTTAAATCCATTGCTGACATTAAACTTAGTGGTGAGGTCAGTACCTTTAGTAATCATCTGTCTTTGGTCAACTATTTAAATGAGTTAACAGAGTGATCTATTTCTAATGGCATGCAATTCAGTGCAAAGAAATATGCCGTTATGCACTATGGTTGCAAAAATCATACCTATAAATATATTATAAATGGTTGTAGTATGCGAACATTTACAGCTGAAATGGATCATGGGGTTAAAATACATAATACTCTCACATCATCTGATCACTGCAAATTTGCCACTGCTGGAGCCAGAGGTCTTGTTAGAAAAATTAATTGATTCTTTATTTGTAAGTCCGAACAGTTTATTGTTCTTGTTTACAACAGTTATATTAGGCCAGTTCTTGATTATGGTTCTCCAGTTTGGTCACCATACCTTATAAAAAATATAAAAATGATCGTAGATGTCCAGAAATCGGTAATTAAGATCATTCCAAGAGTTAAAGACCTTCCTTATAATCCTAGGCTAAGGGAAACTGGTTTGTTTTCACTCAAGCAGAGAAGAGAAAGAGGTGATCTCTTATTGTTGTATAGATTGCTACACATACAGGAGCTGAGAAACCAGTGTAATCTTGTTTTTACTAACTTGCGTAATAGCTTAAGGTCACACAACATAAAATTAGTCGTCCCAAAGTCAGTAACATCCAAAAGAGACAACTTCTTCACTGTAAGAGCGATTAAAGCATGGGATGGTTTATCTAAGGAGGTAGTAGAGGCTCAAAGCTTTATAGAATTTAAAAACACTTTAGATAGGAAAAATTATTTAAATTAAAATAGGGTTTCAGTATACCCACATGTGTGGGGGAGATCATGGTGGGCTTAGTTGCCCCCTTTCCTTGTTTTCCTAGTAGTAATCCTAGTAGTAAAACAAGCAGTGCTATACATATACATACATAGTCAGCTATACAAGAAATGTAAACAATTTTATGTCAACTTTCTTCTTGTCTTTGCATTTTATATGAACATTCAGGGTAGACAAACCACCACTCAGGCCTCAAGACAGCAGCACTGCTCTGTTCTGAGCTGAGAGGGTCTGTTTTATTTTGGGTAACTGCTGTCCCTTTTCTATTTGTGAGGCTCAGTATTCTGGCTAGCCTTCTGAGTGAATGACATCTACAATCACTCCCTTGTGAAGCTGGGGAGGGGGCAAGATACCAACCATGAGCACATAGCTCTCTTTTCTCTTTCTTTTTTCTTCCAGCTGCCCTTCATCCTGGTCTGGCATAGACAGCTGAAGGAGAAAATATTCTTTTTTTATATACACACATTTAGTTGTATTCATCAATCCCTTTTTGGCTAATATTATGGGCCCATGAAGTGGAACACAATCCCGGCAGTATTTCTTCTGTCTGTTGTTGATTTATATCAGGCAGCATGGACAACTTAGGACCCCAAGGTTAAGATCCATTCCAATTCTAGTGCCCTTCAGGCTACCTGGACTTGGGCGTGCAAAAAGCTGGTACAGCAATAGGAAATCTTTATTTAAAAGTAAATCCCCTGGCTCCAGCTGAGAATGTTGGGTCCCAGGGCAAGCCATTTGAAATGGGTCCCTGGTTCCTAAACCATCTAATGCCAGGGGGTAACCACAGCTCCTTGATAGGGCCTCCCTGGGCTTAAAGTTCATGACAACAGTCTCCACTTATATCCCTCATGACTGCAGCACTGTAAGTCTCTGAGGAATACTGTGAGCGTAACCCTTTGTCTCTCTTGACACACTCCTGCCACGAGTAATACAGGTGGGGAGAATGAAAGAGCAAAGTGTATCATATTTTGTTTTATTCTCCCACTGGACTCCAACATCCTTTTTTTTCATATTCTCCACCTGTTGTTGTCATGCTTTTTTTCTGTGGTAATGGCATTCGCTATTATACTGAGTAGTAAAGAGCAGTCTTGCTTACTAAATGGTTGTTTTAGCTGTCTTTTAGAATATTTCTATGTCATGTTCACCCCACTAGACCAAGTTAAAGAGATGCTTGAGGTTTAACTGTATTGAAATTCTATGCAAGGGGTTAGATAACCACATGACAACATACTGTTTCTGTTTTAGGAGATGGTCCCAACCACTTCCCCAACTCCTGCAATGGGCTGCTCCCACGTAGTAGTCTATTTTATTAATCTCTAAGTGAGAGTTTTGTCTATGTGTGGGTGTTGCTCATGTTGGAATTCTCATTATCCTTGGTTACACTGTATCTGAAGATATTACTTTTAGGGCTGCAGGTAGGAGGAGCCTGCAGCCCTCTAGTATGGGATAGGCCTAAAAGGGATATGGCCATCAAAAAATGGAGAGTCATGAGCACTAGTGCCCACAGTCTGTGTAACAAGCTCCCTGAACTAGTGGCCTTAATGGAAGAGGGATGCCTGGATATCGTAGCAGTCATAGAAACATGGTACACAGAGAACCATGACTGGGATGTCTACATACCAGGGTACACAATCTACAGGAGGGATAGGGAGGGTAAAAGAGGAGGAGGAGGAGCTCTCTACATAAGGGAAGGAATCAAAGCAACAGAACTAAAGGGTAAGCTGGGAGGGAAGGAGGCACTGTGGGTCACCATGGAGACAGGAAATGGCATCATAATCTGCACAGGGTTCTTGATGGACCCCCATCTCAAGGGGAGGCAATGGACAAGGAAATGATAGGAGGAATCCTTAGAATGGCAGAAAAAGGAGAGCTATTGTTGATGGGGGACCTGAATATGCCAGATGTTAACTGGAGCTGGGATGGCTCTCACTCGCAACCAGGAGAAAAAGAAATGCTCTCCTTTGGATGTTTAGCATGCTATCCAATAATCTCCCTACATACATCTCAAGCTTCTTTGTACATGCCACGGGATCTCATGGATTAAGATGCTTCAAGGGCATCATTTGGGGTCACCAGGGGTCGCATTTACGACCCATAGGAAAATTATGCGACCCCCATGACAGGGCTTGTGACCCCTGCCTGCCCTGGGGCTCTTTATGGGACTGGATGATGCACTTTGCTGAATTGCTGGCTACTGCAGGCTGCTTGCCCACTACTGCTTGGCTGTGCGCACGCTTGTGGTGCTGCACACAGTCTGTGTGTGTGTGTGTGTGTGTGTGTGACGACTGGAGGAGCGAGGAGGGCCAGAGATGGGGAGGGGAGGGGAGCCATCTTGTCTGAGCCACTTTCTTTCAGGGACTGCTTAGTAGCTAGCCCTACCCCCCAAAATTGGAAGTGGAACAGCTTTGGGCAAGGCATAATTGAAGGCAACTTAGGCAAGTTAGTGAGGCAGTGCCACTTTTTTACTTACTGGGGCTGGCTCTGGCTGGCGCTGCTGCAATCGATTGGCTGCCTGGCTGGCTGGGAGGTGGGGACTGGAGTTAGGCTTGAAAATCCGTGATACGTGCGTGCGTGGGGAATTGGCAGGATATGAATGGCGGGGTCATCTCCTTTCTGGTCTCACTGCAGTCATGTTTCAGCAGGCAGGAGCAGCCTAGTGACAAGAGTCGAGACTCGAGAGGCTAGAGCAATAGAGCATCCAATCTGTAGACAGTCGTCAGAGTCAGGCAGCAGCCAGCCAGCTGTACTAGCAAGGCAAGTTTTTTTTTTTTTTTGCAGTGAAAGCTGATGGTCCGGTCTGAGCTGTAGCACAGTGCCAGTGGCCAGCAGCTGATCGATCATCCAGGCGGGTGTCCGCGGGGCGAATCGGGTGATCGATCCGATCTCCATCACAGGCAAACAGGTAACAGGCATCCATCTGTATGGTGGGGTGCACCCAGATCAATTGGCAGAAGCAAGCCAGAGCAGGCAGCAGCCAGGGCAGGCAGAGAGAAGACAGAGAAGAAGACGCAAAGACTGCAGTAAGTAGTACAACTGTCAACTGTGTTGTGCAAGTAGGGGGACAGGGGATGGGGGAAGGGAGAGGAGACCAGTGGTACTCTGTTGTCCTGTTGTTCTTGTTGTTGGCAAATCTGGAAAGGTCCCTTGATGCTCTGTGTGATTTGGTCACATCCTGCTCATTTGTAAGGTCTGAAGTTAAAGTCGGAAAAAGCTGTACATACTCAATGTTTGCAAGGGGACACCCAGTGAGAGCAGAAGTGACACTCAGCAACGAAGGCCGAAAGGGGGCTTGCAGTTTTAAAGTCTGTTTTAAATTTTTTTTTTCATACTGATTACTTTGCATCTTTACAAATTGCACTGTACTGTGTTGTGGCTGTTGATTGTATTACATACAGTATAATGCTGCTGGTTTCTTGGTCTGTCTGCTCTGTGATCTTGCCTCTATCCCATTTTCTTTGTCAATGTAATTTTCTGGCATTCTGATCCGTTGGCAGGATGCTGGACAAATAAGTCTACTGCTACTACAGAATGCTGTTAGTTGATGGTTTAAACTGATTAAGCAAGGTTTTGTTTTTACAAGCTCACTGCTGGATGAATTCTCTTATCGCTGGCTGGGGGTTTACCTGGGATTCTTTCATTCTGCCCAGTCACTGAGCTAACAGCACTGGTGCTCTCTGGTCCCCCTTAACAACTTGCAGTGGGGACCAGGGGAGAGCAGGACATTGCCATTCATGCCACACATAAAAGGCCTGAAGCACTGGCAGAGAGTGAATGCAGTCCCAACAGACTGTTTCCTGAATGGAGCCCCAACCATACTGGGCACTGAGCATGGAGCATGCAAAACACTATCTGGGCACCAGGGCTTGTTTTGAAAACAGAAGCCCTACAAAAGGATGATTCCATCGTGGTCCACACTGGCCCCATCGGAGATCAACAGGAGCTTCTGGGATGCATGAAAGGACTGTCCCAGGTCCTTGCTCAAATGGGGGGACTTTATGGGCACATACCTTATATTGACCACTGACTGTGGTCTGGAAGGTGTCAAAGGCTGTGAGGGTACCTTCCCCAGGGGCGCAGTGATCATCCACTGCACCCAGTGATGGCTCCAGGAGTGGCGTCTGGCATGTTAGACCAGCTCTGGGCTGATCTTAACAGCTGAGGACCATGTGCCCTTTGGGGGGCTTCTAATATCCCATTTTAGGGGATACTGCAGTGCTGCCCTGGTGCAAGCCCCCTTCCACCATGGTGCACCATGGCTGTTGTAAGGATGGCACTAGCCCATTTGGTGCAGGCATTCACCCCAGTGGTGCAGGTGCATTACAAATTGGGACTGGTGCAAGATGTGGCACAAAGAGCCCACTGTGCCATTTTTCTTTGATGCAAGCCCCTTGTGTCGGTCCCAATGGTTTGAAATGTGTATATTGATGCACATCACTACACATTAACATAGTAAAAAAAAAAATACATAAATACATAGACAGTGTCGGCAGATAAGGGCCTATGGCCCACCCAGTCTGCCCATTTGAGCTTGTAAGTTCAGTTTGTTTTCCTAGAAGTCTGTTTCCCCTTACCCCTGACCTCTAGAATTCCTTTATGTCTATCCCATGAATTCTTAAATCCCGTGATTGTTTCAGCCCCCACCACTTCCTCTGGCAGGGTGTTCCACTTGTCCACCACCCATTCTGTGAAGAAATTCTTTCTCATGTGTCCTCTAAATCGTCCTCCCTCCAACTTCATCCCATGCCCTCTAGTCCTGGAACATCTTTTTCGCTTAAAAATAGTGTTTTCCTGCACCCTGTTTCTCCCTGTAAGATACTTGTATGTCTCTATCATATCCCTCTCTCCGCCTCTCCTCCAGGGAGTACATATTCAGTTCCTTCAACCTGTCTTCATGGGACTTGTGATGCAATCCATGCACCATCTTTGTTGCCTCCTCTGAACCTTCTCTACCCTGTCTATGTCCTTACGTAGGTATGGTCTCCAGAGCTGTACACTGTACTCCAGGTGGGGCCTCTCTAGTGTCTTGTATAGCGGAATTATGACCTCCTTTCCTGCTGGTGATGCCCTGCCTATACATCCCAGCATCCTATTTGCTTTACCTGATGCCTTGTCACACTGTTTCCCTACCTTGAGGTCATCAGAGATGACAACCCCAAGATCCCTTTCCTGCTTGGTGCATGCTATATCCTCACCCCCCAACTGATATATTGTGCCAGGGTTTTTGTGCCCCATATGCATTATCTTGCACTTCCTTGCATTGAATTTCAACTGCCAAACCCTTGACCATTCTTCAAGTTTCTGCAGGTCCCTTCTCATTATGTCTACACCCTCTGGTGTGTCTACTCTGTTACAGAGCTTTGTGTCATCAGCGAACAGTGAAATTCTGCCTTCTAGGTCCTGCGCAATGTCACTGATGAAGATGTTGAATAGGACCGGTCCCAGCACTGATCCTGTGGTACCCACTGGTCACTCTTCCCTCTGTGGAGTGACAGCCATTACCACCACCCTCTGTGTCCTGCCACCCAGCCAGTTACCTACCTACCACACTACTGTCCTGCCCACACCCATATTCCCCAGTTTGTGTAATAGTCTTCTGTGTGGCACAGTGTCAAAGGCCTTGCTGAAGTCCAGATAGGCCATGTCCACTTCCCTCCCCTGATCCACCTCCCTAGTCACCCAGTCAAAAAATTCAATGAGGTTGGTCTGACATGACCTCCCCCTGGTGAAACGGTGCTGCCTTGAGTCCTGTAGTCTATTGACAGCCAGATGTTCCACCAATCTCTCCTTCAGTAGTGCTTCCATGATCTTTCCCACTACCAAGGTGAGGCTGACTGGTCTGTAGTTCCCTGCTTCCTCTTTGTTCCCACTTTTGTATAAGGGGACTACATCTGCTGTCCTCCAGTCTTTGGGTACCTCCCCTGTTTCCAGTGATTGGCTAAACAGGATAGCCAGAGGTTCAGCCACCACCTCTCTTAGTTCTTTAAGGACCTAGGAATTTGCCATCTGGCCCCATTGCTTTGTCAACTCTTGTTCTTCCAGTTCCTTCAGGACCCTTTCGTGTAAAGGGACTTGTGTCCATTTCTGCACCATTCTCACCCTTGTACTCCTTCAGACCCATTACCCTCTTCCTTAATAAAGACTGAGCAGAAATACCTGTTCAATATGTCAGCTTTACTGTTGTCATCCTCCACGTGACTCCCATCCTCCCCTTCAGTCTCACTATCCCTCCTTTTGTCTTTCTTTTTTCACTTATGTAACTGTAAAGGTTTGTCCCCTTTAACCACTGATTTTGCAATGTGTTCTTCTGTCTGAGCTTTGGCTTCCCTTACTGACTTCCCTGCCTCCCTTTGTTTCTCCTGGTACTTCTCTCTATCCCCTTCTGCCTGTGCCTATTTGTATTGCCTGAATGCTATCTTTTTGGCTTTCACTTTCTTTGCTACCTCCTTGGAAAACCATAATGGTCTCCTCTTCCTTTTCCTCTTGCTAACCTGCTTAATGCATAATTCTGTTGTTCTTATAATCCCCATTTTAAATACCTTACTGTTCCTCAACCCCTGATTCCTGTCCCATTCCCTTAATGCCTCTTTCAAGTATTTCCCATTTTCCCAAAGTCTGCCCCTAAATCCAGGATACGTGTTTTTTGTGTGGTTTGGTTCTGCTCTTTCTGTGATTTCAAATCACAATGACTGTGGTCACTGTTACCCAGGTGCCCCCACTGTTACCCCATCACACTGTCCTGTTTGTGAGCAGAAGGTCCAGTATTTCCTTCTGCCAAGTTGGTTCCATGACCAGTTGCTTGAGGAAGGCACCCTGAAGGGAGTCCAGGATAAATCTGCTCCTAGTTGATGCTGCTGCTGGGATGCTCCAGTCCATGTCTGGAATATTGAAGTCTCCAACCAGTACTACCTCACTCTTGTCTGCCATCCTTTGGATGGCTAGCATCAGCTCCCTATCTGCTTCTTCCTCCTGGGCTGGTGGTCTATAGGCCACACCTGCTGGATGGCTGACCCCATTTTCCTTTCTAGCTTAACACAGTATCTCTCCCCATTTTGTTCCTCCTGGATCTCTGTGGCCCTGTCATTTTTTTTCATACAGTGCCACCTCCCCCTTCCTGCCTGCTCTGTCTCTTCTGAATATGTTGTAGCCAGGTATGGCCATCTCCCAGTCATGGTTATCATTACACCAGGTTTCAGTGATGGCCACAATGTCCAGGTCTGACTGTACCATGACAGCCTCAGATCTTCCAACTTGTTGCTAAGGCTCCTGGCATTGGCACACATGGCTTTCCATGATTTGACCTCCTAGTCTGCTTCACTGTTCTACTCCAGCCCCTTCCTTGGTTGTCATTTATCCCTGGTTCTCCTTGCTGTCTGCCCTTCTGCTGAATTTTGCCCCTTTCTGCTTATCCACCTTTTGGACACTAATCTCCATCTTTTGCACACTGCTTTTGCAGAGTTAGCCTCCTCTGGTTCACTGGTTCCACTGCTAGCTGTGGGGTGAGCAAGTAGGTACCCTCCTTGCTGGCCTGCCCCCTTTGTTCATTTAAATGCTTGTCAATGTAGCATTTAAACTTATCATTGAGTACTTGATTCCCTCCAGGATGGATGCAGGCGTCAGGCTTGAACAAACCTCCATCCCTCCAGGTGGGTCCCCAGTCACCAATGAATCAAACCTTTCCTCACAGCACCAGTTCTTCAACCATGAGTTAAAGTTCCTGGTGCATGCACTCCTATGCTTTCCTTGCCTCTCACAGGTAGTACTTGAGAAAGTGACAGAAGTAGCTATTTGCTTGAGACCCTCCCCAGTTTCCTAAACTCTTCCTTAACTTCCTTTGGCTCCCCATTTGCCAAGTCATTAGTACCTAGGTGGATAATGACATCTGCTCACCCTCGTCTTGCCTTCCCAGTGATCCCCAGTATCTTCCTTCCATCCCTCCATGCCGTGGCACCTGGTGACACCTCACCTCCTGTCCTCTCCTCCTGTGTTCCTAGCTGGATCCCTCTTACGATGGAGTCCCCACCAGAGTCACTCCTCATTCTCTGGGGTCCACTGCTTTTCCCACTGAGGTCACCTCCTTGGCTATCCTCCACATCCTTTCCTTCCACTTCTCTGGGTACCTCTATTTGGTTGTCCTCATTTGCCAGTGTGGCATATGGTTCTTGAGGGAATAGGATCTGGGATGTGCCTCTGCCTGACTGCTCTAACCCTCCTGAGCCCACTGCCATCCAAGTGCTCCTCGTTCTCGGCATCCTTTGAGGCAGCTGCATTGGACTGGGTGGTCCCTGGATGGGGTGATGGTACTCCTGACCCAGTTTACTTCCGCTCTGAGTCTGGTTACCTCATCCCACAGTCCAGAGAGATGCATGCAGATAGGGCAGCACCTCAGTGTCCAGAAGGTCTGCCTGAATATGGCTGCACCACAGCCACTGCATTGCACTACTCCCACATTATACTGCAATTCCACTACTTGTCTGCTACTGAAACTCTCTTAGTTCTCTTTTATTAATTTACAGTACTAAAATCCTGTAACTGATCCTCAGATATTTTTTTTAAGGAAAAAGAAACCAATAAATAAATAAATGACTCAAAACACTTGTCGTGCTGAGGGTGGGCTTCTTCCCCATTAGGCCCCTCCTACTTCACATCTCTTACTATGCCCTGTGTTTAGCTCCTGTCAATCAGATTTATCAGGGCATATAATTAAGAGTTGGGGGAAGGGGAGGAAGGGGGCGAAAATTTGCAGCAATTAAAGACAGCACAGAATTACACCACCACTATGTTTTAAATTTTCAACAGCCCAACAACAATTATAAGTAAAGACAGCAAAGAAAGACAGTATAGTGTCACTACAAGCCCACAATCTAAGTTTAAAAGAAAAATACCAATTACCAGTTACTCTAAAGCACTGAATTGAATATGTTTCCTTCCTTCTCCTTCTGGCTTCTTCTGAGAAAATCAACCTCTGTTTGCTACTTTAACTCTGACTAAGCCCCACCTCCAGTTCTCACGTAGCTGAGGTCAGAGGCCAGACAATTAACACCCTTCACCCAGCTACAGGACAGTCAGACAAGCCAAGATAAAATTTGCAGCAATTAAAGACAGCACAGAATTACACCACCACTATGTTTTAAATTTTCAACAGCCCAAAAACAATTATAAGTAAAGACAACAAAGAAAGAAAGTATAGTGTCACTACAAGCCCACAAACTAAGTTTAAAAGAAAAATACCAATTACCAGTTACTCTAAAGCATTGAATTGAATATGTTTCCTTCCTTCTCCTTCTGGCTTCTTCTAGCATGTCAATACAGCAAAAGTGTTTTTTTTAGCATACCAGTGCATTAAAATATCTTATTTTAATTATTTGTTAACCAAGTAAGAAGATTGGGCTAAAAAGCCAGTTTACAAGATTGACCCCAGCTATAGGCAACACTGAGTTATGTGCAAGAATACATAGTGCAGGTGCAAATTACATTAGTCAGTGACATCAGTTATTTATTTACTTATTTAAAAGTTTTACCAGGAAACTTAGGAAAGGCATACTGAGCAGAAACTGCTTCAAACGAGGATGGGACAGGACAAGGGGGAGGGTTTATGAAGGGGAAGGGTGGAAGGGAGGGGCAGCTGCAGAATAAGGGGTGCTAGCTGCACATTCGAGCAGATTTGATAGACCTCTAGGTCTTTATCTGCTGGCAAATTTCGTATGTTCATAAATGTTAGCTCAATCATTCCAGAGTTTTGGGACATGGCAGTGAAAAGCTCTTTTTCAGTAGTAGTGGAGACTGGATCTGCAGTAAAGAGGTGATGGTTGGATAACTTCAGCTTTGTAGCATGAGGTTTTGGTGGCACTTGTCTCAGTTTTTTTTCTGTAGTATTTAATTTATACAGAGATCTCTCCATACCTTTCCAGGATGGAGGAAATTGTTCTGAGGGAGACATCTGGATTGGCCAAATAATGGAGGAAGTCATCCACATATGAAGCCATGCAATGTTCCCTATCCCCAAGATGTATCCCTTGCACTGTGGGGCTTTCCCCGATGGCCTGAGTGAGAGACTCGGTATACAAGGCAAACAGGAAGCGGGTAAGAGACAACCTGCCGGGTGCCCCAAAAGAGATGGAAACTCTGCATGATATGTCCATTCATCTTAAAGAAAGTTTGGGGGTTGGGACAAAACAAATCCTCTGCAGCAAGGCAATGAAGTCTGTCAAGAAGGCCATTTTCTGTAAAGCTGCAGACAGGGCCAGGAGAACCTATCAAAGGCTTTCTCCACATTCAAACTCACCAAAAGGAAGGTGGTGGCAGTCAAGCGCACTTGATATAGGATATGGAGTATGTGACCAGGTGTTATAGTTCATCTGGCAAGCACACAAATCCTATCGGATCCAGGTGGATCAATTTTGGCAGCAGAATGTCCAGCCAGTTTGGCAGTACTGCCATGAACAATTTATATTCCATATTCAGGACTGACAGCAGTCTATAAGCATGGTACTCAATGGAATCCTTTCCTAGATTTGGGATTGCAGAAATGGTAGCATATTGCCATGTTCTGGAAATTTCTTTACTCATTATGTAATAAAAGATTAATATAAGGCTGTTAGAATGTTTACAGCCCATCAGAAAGCTTCATTTCTGAGACCACTGTTATAATTTTATTTAATGAACTGAGGAATTAGCTTAATGGTGCTTCATATACACTTATCACATAAGATGAACTATATTCTGAAAATGACATTTCTTCAGAGTGATGCTGTAGGCAGGCAGGCAGCATTGGTGCCCCCCACCAAAAAAAATACCAACTAAAAGAAGAAAAAACAAATCTCACTGGTAAAGAGGTTGACAAACTGATGCATTTTATGACTTACTGGGAGACAGTCAGTGGCCCAGTGGTTAGAGCACAGAAGTGTGATTCTGAGACCTGGTTTGAGTCCTGGAACTGACACTTGCTGTGTCACCCTGAGTGAGTAAGTTAATTTCCCTCTGCTTAGTGGTCTCTCACTGTTTTTTCTGGGTGCTCGTTCTCAATCTCCCTGTGTGCTTAAAGTGGCAGCAACATTATAACATGAATGGCACCATTTAAAACCCAGTGAGTCTAAACTACAGTTTTGAGCTGCTTGCAAACAAATTGGATGCTGGTAGTTTGTAACCACTCTGTGCTGACCATTTATTAATAAGACACTGATGTTCTAAAGTTCAAGCAGACTCGATAGACCGTAAGGCCTAATCTGCTGGCAAATAGTATGTTAGTATGTGTACAAATGTCTTGGTAGAGCGGACCGAGGACTAAATTTATTTAAAAAATGTAGTTGTTTTTTTTTCTAGATAAGAATTTCAGGTGCCAACAATGCTCCAAATTATGTTGGCAATTTATTCACCAGTTTTAAAACATAGTGAGTAAAACAAAAGTGGGATGCATACAAGTGTAAATCTGGCAAAAAACATTTACTTTTTAATCACCAGTTATGTTATGAAGCACTATTCTTTGGTGTGTGGAGGAGTATTGACACATGTTGGATGAGTACAGGTACTCATTTAAAAAAATTTCTGCAGAGTAGTTCCTAAAATGATGTGAGTATAAAAGACTGGCACACACCTTATCTGGAGCCGTGGTGGTCACGACTGTGGGGGTAAATGCCATCTGTCACTGACATCATGACTGTAGATAAATGTATTTATTCAATGGCTCTGCAGATCTGTTACACAGTGGTGAGAATATATGCATTTATCCAGTGATTTGACCACTCACCCCTATTGTATAAATATAAATAGATATTTTATTTAACACCACCTGAGGTTGTAGGCATTGTACAGTTGACAAGGACTCAAAAGTCGAAAACAAACCACACAGATTGGTCCGATACCATCAGCATCTTTAAACATAACCCCTTCTCCACTGGTTACAATAAGTACTCCCAAACTGACCAAAGTTAATCTGCAAAGGCCAATTGGAAACATCAAGGTTTTTAAGAGTCTTAAAGCACCTTAAAGACGTGGCCAGGGCTCCAGATAAGGTCTGTACCAGCCTATTTTACTCACCTGTCCTCATTTGAGGAAATATGCTTCAGAAATTTTTGTAATGAGTACCAGTACTCACCCAACATTTGTACAAACTCCACAGGTCAAAGAATAGTGCTTCAAATCATAACATAACTGGTGATTCAAAAGTAATGTTTTTTTTTGACAGATTTACAGCACTTGTATGCATCCCACTTTTGTTTTATAACAGAAATGTTTTTGCGTCCGTCCTTGCATTTATAAGATTACTTTTAAAATTCAGAATTATTATAGACCTTTTTTTTAGGTTCATAGGTACAGTTAAATGTACAATTTACACCTATATGTTAATGTTTTTAATTCCCTGATGTCATGACTCTTTGCAGATTTCGTAACGCACACTGGTGATTTCTTTAGACTGTGTGCACATTTGAATTCATAGCAGTTTTTTCACGGGTTTCAAAACTGATATCTGATTTGCTATTCACTGGGCATAGCTGCTGGCAGGCTGTACATTGCTAAATTTCTTCTTTAGTAGCCTTCACTGATTGAAATTTCTTTGAAGCTGGCTGCTAAATAAGTATTACTGAAATGTCTCTGTCTAAGAAGAAGGCATCCAGTGATCCAAAGCAACTATCAGTGCTTCAGTTATTTGCTAAGAAAAGAATTACAGTAGATACTGCACATGCTGAACATACAGTGAAGAAATCAAGACCTGAAGATAGTGTTATGTTAGCTGGTATGCATGAATCTGATAGTAGTAGTATAGTTTCAGAGCCTAGTTCTGCTGCTACAGGCCCATTACTTGTTGCTTCACCCTCACCCTCTGATGCATGTGAAAGCACATCCTCCGATGCATGTGAAAGCATGTCATTGCCTCCTAGTGAAGGCCATTCATTTTCAGTGGGTGAGTGTGTTGATCACGATACTGTGCCAAGTGACATATCTGCTACTCCTTACCAAGCTCCAGTTCAGCCAAAGTGTGTTTTCCCTGTGACAAAATCACGTAAATTTAATGGTGTTTACAAAACTCCTAAGTGGATAGAATATTCAGTACAGAGAGATGCTGTATACTGTTTTGCATGCAGGCAATTTACTAGCACTCATACTGCACTTGGAGGTAGAGGTCATGAACATGGAAACATTCCTTTTGTCGATATTGGTTTCTGTAAATGGGAAAAAATTGGTCATGCCTTCAGAAAGCACAGCGAGTCTGAGAAACACAAAGCTTATGTTGTAGCATGGTGTAAATTTAACCATATACAGTCTTCATCAAGACATCAGTCAGTTGTGAGACGGCGTGAAAAAAATAGGGACATTGAAATTGAAGAAAATAGATGCCATGTTGAATTACTACTGCATGCAGTGTGTTACCTAGGACGGCAAGGTCTTACTTCAGAGGTGGTGATGAGTCGACAAATTCTGATAACAAAGGCAATTTTATTGAGTTTCTGGAAACAGTATCTGCACATGACCCAAAATTAAAAGAAAAAATGTCTAGGAGATACGGTCATTAAACCTCTCCAGAGTATCAAAATGATTTGATTAACATCGTTGCAACATTAATACAAGAGAAAATTGTAAGTAAAGTTACAAAATATTTCTGTTTTAGTCGATGAAACTAAGGCTGTATCACACAAAGAGCAGCTCAGCTTTGTAATCCGTTTTGTTGACGGAGATGGTAATATCTGTGAAAAACCACTTGGCTGCTACCACATGGATAAACTGGATGCTGGTAGTTTGGCTGGTGCCATCAATCAGGCAGTATGTCAGGCTGGACTGCAGTGGAAGCACTGTGTAGCACAGTGCTATGATGGAGCCTCTGTCATGAGTGGGTGCTTCATTGGAGTACAAGCAAGAATAAGAGAGATTGCTCATCAAGCTGCTTATATTCATTGTCATGCACCCAGACTGAATCTTGTCTCGGTGCAAACAATTAATAATATATCAGAAATGAAAGACGTTTTCAGCATCTTACAGGCTGTATATGTATTTATTTCTCAAAGTTCACCAAGACATGAGTTGTTTGTTAAAGCTCAGAAAGAAGAAGGTCTACACGTTCTGGAACTGGAACGACTGTGTGGTACACGATGGTTTTACTGGTACAACTGTGTCAAGAAATTTCAGTTACGTCTAGAGTCAATTATTATAACACTTCATGCTATTGAGTCACAAAACACTGACAAAGAGGCAAGTAGTGAAGCAAAAGGTCATCTATTTAAAATTCAGAACTTCACCTTTGTAGTAACACTGTACAGCCTAGAAAGTATTTTAAGGAAGATACAATCAGTGTCTGAGGAACTTCAGAGAAAATATCTGGATTTGCCAAGTGCTTGCAATCTTGTTCAGTCTTCGAAAAGTGAGCTCTTGTCTCTACGTAATGATTCACAGTGGCAGAAGATTTACAAGGAGGCACAACAAGCTGCTGATCACTGTGGCACTGATTATAATGTACAAGCCACTTTGCACACAGAAAGGCCACTGCGCAAACATCAGTTGAGCCGAAAACTAACAGAATTGTTTGTTTCATCCACGTTGGGGAAACGGACTGCAAATATAGAAATTCAGGACATTTCTGCAAGATCTAACAATGATAGGCTTAAACAGGAAATATACCTGGCCTGCATTGACAGGTTTGTTACTGAACTTGATTCACACTTCACAAGTAATCTGGACCTCTTAAAAGCTGTTGCTGCTCTCAACCCAAAGGATGAGAGTTTTCTGAATTACTCTGTTTTAAAGGTTCTAGCAGAATCTTACCCAGGAGCAAATATAGACACAATTGTATTAGAGTCACAGCTGGACTCAGCAAAGGTATACCTACAGAACAAAAATATGCAAAGTATTCATTGTGTCAGACAACAGTTGCAATGCCTTCGTAATGCATTTTCAGAAGTCCTAGAGATTTTGAACCTGGTGCTGGCACTCCCTGTGATCACAGCTTCAAATGAACGTTTCTTCTCATGCACGAAAACAGTGAAAACTTACTTAAGAAACAGTTGCGGTGACAGACAACTCACTGACTTAATGATGATGGCATGTCAGCCACTGGCGGTGAAGCAGCTAGACCTGTCAGTAGCAATAGACAGATTTGCTCAGATGCGTTCACGAAGATACCCATTACTGGAGTAACATTACTATCTACAGTCAGCCATCAGTCATGTGTGCTACCAGTGTTTCCAGTCAGCTAGCAGTCAGTGTGCCAGTTCTGTCCCAGTCAGCTCAGCAATGAGTCCCGTTTGCAACTTGTGCCTCCAGTCAGCAACCAGTCCAGTATGCCAGCAGTGTTACCACCAGTCAGCCAACCAGCAGTCCCATCTGCCAGTAGTGTCTCCAGTCAGCCAGCAGTGTGCCAGTTCTGTCTCAGTCAGCTCAGCAACGAGTCCCGTTTGCAACTTGTGCCTCCAGTCAGCAACCAGTCCAGTATGCCAGCAGTGTTACCACCAGTCAGCCAACCAGCAGTCCCATCTGCCAGTAGTGTCTCCAGTCAGCCAGCAATCAGTGTGCCAGTTCTGTCCTAGTCAGCTCAGCAACGAGTCCCATTTGCAACTTGTGCCTCCAGTCAGCAACCAGTCCAGTATGCCAGCAGTGTTACCAGCAGTCCCATCTGCCAGTAGTGTCTCCAGTCAGCCAGCAGTCAGTGTGCCAGTTCTGTCGCAGTCAGCTCAGCAATGAGTCCCATTTGCAACTTGTGCCTCCAGTCAGCAACCAGTCTAGTATGCCAGCAGTGCTACCACCAGTCAGCCAACCAGCAGTCCCATCTGCCAGTAGTGTTTCCAGTCAGCCAGCAGTCAGTGTGCCAGTTCTATCCCAGTCAGCTCAGCAACGAGTCCCATTTGCCTCCAGTCAGCAGCAAGTCCAGTCTGCCAGCCTTTTCTCCACTCAGATACCAGTCCAGTGTGCTAGCAGTGTCTCCAGTCAGTCAGCAGTGTGCCAGCAGTCTCAACTCAGATACTAATCCAGTCAGCCAGCAATTCAGTGTGCTGGCAGAGTCTACAGTCAGATATCAGTGTGCCAGCAGTGTCACCAGTCAGCCAGCAGTTCAGTGTGCCAGCAGCCAGTGTCTCCAGTCAGCTTTGCTACCAGTCCAGAGACAGTTTGCCAGTTTTGTCTCCAGTCAGCTACCAGTCCAGTTTGCTGGCAGTGTCCCTGACAAGTCAGCAGTCTAGTGTGCCAGCAGTCACAAGTCAGCTTCCAGCACTTCCAGTCACCTACCATCCCAATCTTCCCAATCTCCAGTGTGCCAGCAGTGTCTCCAGCCTCCAGGCAGGTAATAACACTCCTATGTCCTTTGCTTTACCACTTTCATGGGTGTTTGGGAGGGAGTTTATGCTCATTTAAATTATTGTAAGAGGGGGTAGTAGCCTTGGCGTGGAGAGTTAAAGAGTACTTTCATTTGCTTTGCTGCAGTAATTGGAAGTCTGGAAGACTTTCTTTTGTGTAACCCTGGGACTCAGTTATTTTTCCTTTTATTACAATTTTTCTTTATTGGTTTTTTTGGTGTACAATTTTACTAAGATCTTTTCTTTTATTGCTTTTTTCTTTACAGGTTTTTGGTGTGATTTTTTTTATCAGTTCATTTTCCTTTTATTACTTCTTTTACAAGTTTTATTGTGTCAATTCTTTTACTAAGCTCTTGTTTCAACAGAGAAGAAGTAAAGTTCTCTCCATGGTTCAAGGTTCAGAGTATGCTTTCATAACAGTATAATTTCTCTCATGTTTTGATGTGTATTTTTTATGTACTGTAAGGTATTGGTATAGAGATGGCTCTTTATTTTTAGCAATGTGTGCCTTAGCTTGTATAGTGCCAGTCATTTGACATGAACAGTGTGGTAATATTTTTTTTGGACACAGACAGTGTGGTAATATACAGAGGATAATGCCTGATGTACAGGTGATAACCATGGTATAATCACTTCGAGTGGTGTCTAGGGTATCAGTAAAACTAGAATGCACAGCTTGAGAGGTTTACAACTGCCCTAGCAACCACGAGAGTTGATTACACCCTGGTTATCACCTGTACATCATGCATTGTCATTTATAGTGCATGGGACTCAACATGAGAAGTCCCCCCCCACATAAGTAATTTAGCCTTACCTTATTAATAAATCTGCACTACACCCACATGATTGTTTAGGAAAACAATTTATTAGGGTACACGGACTGAATGACAGAGGGCCAAAATAGCACCAGAGTTAAAATCTCTATCAGACATAGTGATTGCTAGACAATAAACTGTGACAATTGGAATATTTTAATACTGTACTGAGACTAACAATCACATTCTGTTTATGTAGAATACTGAATAACACTGGCATTCCATTTTGTAAACCCACTGCAATGACATAGAGAGATAGGTTTATAAGGTTCTGAAATCACAACAGTGGGATTACAAGGTTGCAATCTGTTCGATTTCAATGGGTAATAAGGGCTACCCATGCATTAAATAGAGGACAATGTAAGGTCCTTTATCATTAACCGGTCAGTTAACAGTCAATAGGTTGCCAGGGTGACCATGTAAACCTCGAGAGCGAAGCTCGAGAGGTTTACATCACCATGGCAACCTTGAGATGGTTAAAATTGACCGATTAACTATAGAGGGACCATACATTATTTTTTATAGTGTATGGTCCCACCTCAAAAGGCTGCTTACTTTTCCATAAGTAGTCACTGCCGCGGCCCTTCAGTCCTTCCCTAACCACTGCCGTTCGTGCGTCGGTTCCCCGTTGAAAAAAAGTGCGCACATGCGCAGACCACTCGCTGTTGTTAACCTATCAATGTGACGTAGGGTCGATAGGTTAACAACATATCTACGTCACATCGATAGGTTAACAACCTTAGGAAATGATGATTTCCTAAGGTTAACAGCATTCTACCATACATTATTATTGTTTAATATTTGTACAGTTGAGGAATGGGACTTTCACTATACTGATGATTCCATAATTTGATGACAACTAGCTATTTAAGTTGAATCAATATCTGTAACGACCCACTTCAGATTTATACTCAGACTTTACTATCCAATTCATACCCATTTTTAAATTACTTGGTAACTAGCTCTATGTCACATTGACAAATTCCACCCTCTCTGGCTCAGCTCACACAGTGGCCCCACCCAAACCGTGGCCCCACCCACATCATGCTCACCCCTCCTTGCTACCCCTATGATTTTGCTGAAATGATGCCCCTGAGATGCTTCTCCTTGATTTGCTTCCAGACTCCTAGAGTGAAAACGACGCTTGGCCTGGCAGCAATCAATTTTTCTCTGCCATCACTTTGGAACTGTATGCAAAAATCTTTAAAGCTTTCCACACTCCCTAGCATCTTCACATTCAAAACACAGATATGGGACCTGTTGAAGGATACATGCAGTTGCTTTAGATGACTCTTTTACCTCAATTACTGATCCCTTCTGCAAACCTTACACTCCGACGGTTGCCCCTTCTCTCCTAGCAAGGATCCGCTGCACTTATGCCCTTCTCCCCTAAACTTAGCCTAACTTCCTTTTTTTCCCTTCCTGGCATACTCTCGCTCCCCTTCTCCTCCATTACCTGTTCTTTCCCTTCCCCCTTGCTTCTAGTATAAAGGTACTAGCCTCTAAATTAGTGGTAACAGCTAGGATGGTACACTTTGCTTTCCTGTAAATCATGTTTGAAATGGTGTATGTAAACTATATTGGACCTTATGTATATGCCTCCCATGGTCTACATCTCTTCATTATCACCACATTAATGTCTACCATATTGTACTATGTCATGTTTTGGTTTTTTACCTTCTGCTCACTGTATTCTCTGTATTGTATCGAATTTATGTCCAGGACCGCCTTAAAAATGAGCTTGCTCAATAGTGTTATATGCCTGGTTAAATAAAGTTGATTGATTGATTACTGTAGCCATATCCAAGAGCAGGGTTATTCTTGATACCCTACATGGGGCATGCCTTAGACAGCTAGTGAAGGACCCCTCTTGGGAGGGAGCAGTCTTAGACCTGGTACTCTCAAACAGGGATGGCAAGGATCTCTGATTTAGAAGTGGGTAGCCATGAGGGAACAAGCGACCACCAAACAGTGTGTTTCACAATAAACACAGCTGTAGAGTCAAGCCATACAAAAGCAAGGGTGTTGCACTTTAGGAGAGCTGACTTTGGCAAAATGTAAGAGTGCCTTAGAAAAGCACTAGCAAACAGGCAAGAAGAAGGGGTGGAAGAGCAATGGGGAAAATCAAAATTGCCATCACAGAGGCAACAAGCCTTTGTGTAAAGCAAATCAACAAAACAAAATGAAGGAAAAAGCCATTATGGTTCTCAAAAGAGTTGGCAGGAAGGTTAAGGAAAAAAGGATAGCATTCGGGAAATATAAGGAAACACAGAAGGAGTAGAACAGAGAACTATATCAGTTAAAGTGAAAGGAGGCAGAGAAGGCAATCAAAATAGCAAAGGCACAAATTGGGGGAAAAGCTAGCCAACTCTGTTAAGAAGGGGGATAAAACCTTGTATAGGTATATTAGGGAACAAAGAAAGACCAAAGGAGGGATACAGAGGCTTAATAAAGGGGAGTGAATGTAGGCAGAGGGTGACAGTGAAAAAGCAGGGATACTGAATGAATACTTCTGTTCAGTATTCACAAAAGAAAAGTAGGGGGGAACACACTAGATAGGGGAGTTGCTACCAGTCCATTCACAAAAGAGAGGATTCTGAAAGAACTTTTAAAACTGAAGGTGGACAAAGCAATGGGGCTTGACAGAATTCACTTCAGAATTCTAAAAGAACTAAGGGCAGAACTAGTGACACCACTGACTACCCTCTTTAACAAATCATGGGAGGGTGGAGTGCCACCTGAGGACTGGAGGAGGTTGGATGTGATTCCACTTCACAAAAGTGGGAGCAAGGCAGAGGCAAGAAACTACAGACCTGTTAGTTTGACCTCAGTGGTAAGGAAAATGATGGACTCACTTCTGAAGGAAAAAACTGCTGAGTACCTAGAGGCCAGCAGGGCACAGGACCCAAGGCAGCATGGATTCACAGTGGGAAGGTCATGTTAGATGAATCTAATAGATTTCTTTGACTGGGTGACCAAAGTGGTAGACCAGGGAGGGATCATGGGCTTGGCCTACCTAGACTTTAACAAGGCATTTGACACAGTCCCACACAAAAGATCAATAAAAAAGTTAGCCAGCCTTGGAGTAGGTTCCAAGGTGGTAGCCTGGTTAAAAAATTGGCTGGTCAACAAGATGCAGAGGGTAATATTAAATGGAGTCCACTCTGAAGAAAGGGGGAAGTTACTAGTTGGGTACCTTAGGGTTCAGCAGTGGGACCAGTCCTCTTTAATGTCTTTATAAATGATGTTGCAGAGGGACTGGAAGTAAAGTATGTCTTTTTGCAGATAACACAAAGATCTGTAATAGGGTTGGTACACAAGGTGGGGTGGAAAGGATGTGAAGGGACTTGTCAAGGTTGGAGGAATGGTTAAATGCATGGCAGCTTAGATTCAGCATAAAGAAGTACAAAGTAATGCACTTGGGAAACAAAAACCTGGGGAACGAGTACTCAATGAGGGGTGAGATGCTAGCAACAACAAAAATAGAAAGGGTAGTCACTCCAGATGGCCTAAAGGTGGGCAAGCAATGTGAAAAGGCAGTAAGGAGGTCTGGGGGGATACTGGGTGCATAGGGAGAAGCATCACCAGTAGTAAACAGGAAGTTTACTACTGGTAACTAACACACCGAAATCTGGCCAATGGAAAATCATGTACACAAATGCTCGCAGTCAGGGAAACAAGATCCCAGACCTGCAGGCAATAATGACAGAGGCTAAACTGGACATAGTAGCAATTAGCGAGATGTGGTTTACCTGTAACCACACTTGGAAGACTTCAGTACCTGGCTATGTACTGTTCAGAAGAGACCGAGGTGCAAAAAGGGGGGTGGAGTGGCCCTGTATGTCAATGAAAATATCAAAGCTTCAGAAATTCAGAATACACATAAGGAGCCAGAAGAACTGTGGGTCACCCTGGAAACAGGAAATGTGACAGCCACAAGAACTGGGGTTGTCTACGGGCCCCCGGACCAGGGGAAGAACATAGACACATTACTGTTAGAAGATATACAAAACATGTCAGCTAAAGGGGAGGTTCTGATAATGGGAGACTTCAACATGCCAGATATAGATTGGTCAATACCAGCAGCATTTGCCAGAATGAGACACATGGTGGATTCCCTGCAGGAGGAGCACCTCAAACAACTGGTACAACAACCCACAAGAGACAGGGCTATCCTAAATCTAGTACTGACTAACAGGGAAAGGTTCACAGATCTCCGGGCCAGTAACCATCACAAGGTATTGTTCAGTTTGGCCACTGCAACTAAATCATCCCATTCCAAGGCAAAAACATGGGACTTCAGAGGTGCTGACTTTGATAAGATGGCCAACAGAGTTAAGCTAGCCCTGGCAAAAAGTAATACAGGTGAGGGCTACAGGCAAAGTGGGCAAGCATTAAGGATGTGATACTCGAAGCAACATCCCATTGTGTTAGAGAGAAAATGAAGTGCAAAAGAAGAAGGAAGCCACTTTGGTTTTCAAAAACAGTAGCAGAAAAGATCAGAGCCAAAAGGCTGGCCTTCAGGAAATACAAGGGAACACAGTGGGATGAAGATAGGGAGGCATACCAAACTTCCCAAAGGGAAGCAGGGAAGGCAGTAAGGCAGGTAAAGGCCCAAACTGAGGAAACACTAGCACAGACAGTAAAAGAAGGTGACAAGACTTTCTATAGATACATTAGTGAAAGGAGAAAGTCCAGACTGGGTATTGTTAAGATCAAAGGAGATAAGGGGTCGTGTGATGAGATTAGGACCATGTAAAAGTATCTATCCTAAATAGATACTTCTGCTCAGTATTTACTGAAGAGAAGGCAGAGCTGGTCTCACAGCTCAGCACCATGGACACAGGGGGGAAGGAGGTGAGCACTAGTCCCTTCACAAAAGAAAGGGTCCTACAAGAGCTCGATAAGCTCAGGGTGGACAAGACAATGGGACCTGATGACATATAGTACATCCAAGGGTACTAAAGGCACCAAGGGTGGAACTAACAGAGCTATTACCAGAACTGTTTAGTGAGTCTCTGAACACAGAAGAGATCCCAGAAGATTGGAGAAGGGATCATGTGGTCACACTGCACAAGAGTGGTAGCAGGGAGGAGGCAGGGAACCACAGACCAGTCAGTCTTACCTCAGTAGTGGGCAAGATTATGGAACACTCCTTAAGGAAAGGATAGTGCAACACCTGGAATCCATAGGAGCACAGGATCCAAGACTGCAAGGGCTAACAAAAGGAAGGTCCTGTCAAACTAATCTCATAGATTTCTTTGACTGGGAAACCATAGTGGGGGACCAAGGGGGAGCGGTTGATGTCACCTACCTTGACTTCAAAAAAGCTTTCAATACTGTTCCACATAGAAGATTGATTAATAAACTGGATAGGCTCGGGGTGGGTCAGAAGTTGGTCAACTGGGTGGCAAACTGGTTGATGGGCAGAAAACAGAGAGTGGTGGTAAATGGTATACTGTCAGAAGAGATGCAAATCACAAGTGAGGTACCTCAGGGATCAGTCCTGGGGCCAGTCCTCTTCAATATCTTTATCAGTGACATTGCAGATGGACTGGAGGGTAAGGTTTGTCTGTTAGCCGATGACACCAATATATGCAACAGAGAAGATGATCCAGATGGGGTGGGCAGAATGAGAAGAGATCTGGATAAACTAGCAAAATGGTTGGAAGAGTGGCAACTGGGGTTTAATGCAAAGAAGTGCAAGATCATGCACATAGGGAAGAGAAACCCTGAAGCCACCTATGGGCTGGGAGGAGAGTTGCTGGCAGTCACAAGGGAAGAAAGTGACTTGGGCTTCATCATCACAGATGATCTGAAATCATCCAAGCAGATCACTAAAGCAGTAGGTATGCCTAGGGGGAAGTTGGGGTGTATTAGTAGGAGTATCACAAGTCAGAAGAGGGAGGTAATAATCCCTCTTTACAAGACACTGGTTAAGCCCCATCTGGAGTACTACATGCAGTACTGGAGGCTACACCTTCACAAGGACATTAACCAAATTGAGATAGTCCAGAGAAGGGCAACCAAAATGGTGCAGGGACTGCATCAGAAAACTTATGAGGGAAGACTAATGGAGCTCAATATGTATACCCTAGAGCAAAGGAGGGAGAGCGGTGATATGATTGAAACATTCAAACACCTTAAGGGCATTAACAAGGGAAAGAGTCTAACATGTTTCAATATAAGAAAAATAGCAGGACAAGAGGATACAGCATGAGATTAGAGGAAGGCCGATTAAGGGATAATGTGAGAAAGTTCTTTTTCAAAGAAAGGGCGGTGGATGCATGGAATTGCCTACCTCAGGAAGTGGTGGATATAAATACAGTGCAGAGCTTCAAACAGGTATGGGATAGGCATAAGGGAGCAATACAGATAAGTATGAATAGATAGGCCATTGATAGAGCAAAGGCCAATGGCACATTTATAAGGTAGAAAAAGAAATGGGCAGACTGGATGGGCCTTGTGGTTCTTATCTGCCATCAACTTCTATCTATGTTAAGTTGATATCCCTCTGTAGAGACAGCTGGTGAGACCTATCAGGAGTACTGCATGCAGTTCTGGAGATCTCGTCTCTGCAAGTACACTAACAGGATGAAGGCTGTCCACAGGAGGGCAACTAAAATGATGCAGGATCTGCACCAGAAGCCATATGAAGAGATAGATACTAAAGGAACTTAAACCCTTGAGGAAGGTTGGGAGAGGGGGACATGATAGAAACTTTCAAGTGCCTCAAGGGAATCAACACAGTCCAAGAGGAGAACACCTTTCAGAAAAAGAGTCGTGCAAGAACAAGGGGGCACAATTTAAAGACAAAGAATGGATGGCTCAGAGGTAATGTGAGGAAGTATTTTTTCATGGAGAGGGTTGTGGATGCATGGAACAGCTTTCCCGAGGAGGCTGCGGCATCAAAAACTGTGGGGGAATTCAAGACTGCATAGGACAGACATAACGCAATTCTAGTGGGGGGGTAGAAGGATGTATTCTGTTGGTTAACTAGGATCTGCAGCATATCCATTAGATGGGGAAATGGGCAGACCAAGTGGGCCAAGCGGTCCTTATCTGCCGTCAAATTCTTTGTTTCTATGAGCTCTAAAACTGGCTTATCATGGAACTTCCTATTTTGGACTTTTGGATGTATCCATCTACAACTGCAAAGTAATGCACTCCCCCTCTGGTTTGTGCTATTTGCTGCTCTGTCAGACAGGAGGTATGCTACTCTGTCTCCCAACCACTCAGGATATGAACAATAAAAACATATGTTTTGAAGCTGCTGCCATCTAGCCCTTGTGGGGCTGCAGAATGAGCATTTGTCCAGCTCAATCAAATAGATTATTTCTAGTTTTTTTAGCAGCCTAAGGGTTAACTTTTTATTACCTTACTTTGAATGAATATTAACCCAGTAGCACATGCCTAATTAGGCACATGTGTTATGTGGGAGACAGAGCAATATGGGAGTAAGCTGCCCACCCTATGTGACACAGGATTCTCTTTATATAAGACACTATCCTACTGCAGGTACGAAGTAAACCAGGATCCCCCCCACCCCAAATCCTTATATATGCTAATTTATTCAGCCTTGGAAGGAAATGTCTAAGATATCGGTACTGGCATTTTAAATGTAGTAGCTCATTACCTTCTGGGGACAGCCATGTGAGCACAGAAAGCGATGTTTCCTTAAGTCAACTATGGGAGGAAAGTGACCAAACATTGTGCCGAACAGATGGCTAGGCAACCCCTTCAGCTCCTGGCTTGCCAGCCCCATCCCATGCTCAGGCAGTTTGTGATGTCTAACCAAGCAGAACATGGATGAGTGCCACATAGAAGTCGACGGAGGACATTTTTGAAACAGTTTTATGCATGTTAAAACAACCTTTGTTATAGATAAAAGCCGTTGCTCAACTAATGGGGCGCCTCTTCGCTGGGCAGTGAGTTTCATTTAGAGGACTTAAAGGGACACTGTCAACCTGTTTCATTATACTACAGCATTTCTAGTTAAAAACCTACATTTTATGTTTGCTTACGTTCTCTAAAATGCATTGATGTTTGTTTTGTCTGTCTTCTTATTTAATAGAACTGAAATGCATGCTAATGTATATTTATAAACAGCCTTGTTTTGTTTACGATCCTGGATCTGTTCTTACTGCACACTTTCTGAGCATTACAAACACACCCAAACAGTGCAGTAACTCATGATTCAGCAGCCTCCTAAACTCCCACTGCATCATGAGGGGCTAGACTGTGCTGAGGGTGTTAAAAATCCAGGAAAGATGCAGTTTGAGCAGAGCAAGGAATGTAAACAAACCCGTGTTGTTGTGGTAACACCAGTATGGTGGGCAGTCTGTTTTTCACTTTTTTAAAGAAAACAAGAATCAGAATCAAACTACCAGCTACATCAGCAATCTTTACAGAATGTCTGCAATCAAAAGATTAATTTTTTAAACTACGGCCACTTTGAGCCCTAAGGGGGTTAGCAGTGTCCCTTTAATGAAAAAAAATCCTTTCTGGGCTCAAATGAGTGTCACTAGCATAAGATAATGGACTAATTTATTTTAAAAGCCATTACCAAAATCTTAGACATTCTCTTGAAGATGGGGGCGTCATGTAGAAGTTTCTACTGTCTGCTATTGTCAGCCCTCCCACATGTCTAAGTTACGTAATTCAAAGAAAATTAAAACTACAAAACCAGTCATACAGAGGGTTTAATGATGTGAAAAGTTTTGTTTTGTTTCTTTTTATTTGTTTCCTAGTACTGGTCCAAAATAAGTAACCGTTTATAAGTGTATGAGCCCTGTTTGATAAATGAGTGCTCTGCTATACCATGCAGTTCCAAATGTCAGTACCAGAACAATGTTATCAAAGCAGTTTCTTCTGTAACTAGTTATTTTTCTGGTAACATGGTAAGTCCCACTAGTCTCAGGGCCTGTTTTCAAGGGCAACCCAAGGACATTAGGAAGGTTAAATAACTTACTCAGGGTCACTCAATATGCAAGAGGAAGTTGTGGGTATCAAACCCTATTCTGTTAGATGTTTCAGGTGCATTCACAGCTCATTACTCTAATGTCTAGGCTGTTCCACCAGTGCTAGCTGTGATTTAACTGCCCTACTCAGAACTTTCTCCAGGTAATTGAGACATATGGTTTTCTACTCTACTCTCTGCCACTGGACAAAGTTTAAGACTGAATCATCAACTACAGGTGCTGATTGACTAAATACTATTAATGCTATTTTTCTATCAAATAATTAGCTGCAGCAGTCAATACATTTCATTGGGGGTACACAAGTATTGTCATACTGTATTATAAACAGTCATCACTAAGGGTTGGAAAAATAGATCATTGACAACTTCCGTTTGACTTTAAACCAATACATTTGGTTAAGCATCTAGAATTCAGCAAAACTATTTAATCTACACATAAAGTAATTGTCATGGTGCAAGCTGACCACAAATAGGGGATAAGAAAGTCTTAATCAGCCAGCCTGGTGGCACAGAGGGCTGAGGCGCTGGCGCCTTACCTCGCACTACAACAGCGACCTGCGTTCTGGAACAACCTCAGGTCACTGGGGTGCTGTCTGGGGGGGAGATTGGAGCAGGACTGAGCCATGATTCTCCTCTCCAAAGGGGTGGACACCTGCCTGTCCGTAGTCCTGCTTCCACTGGTGGAGGTCTGGTGGGTGCGCAGGCAATACAGGTGGTGACATAAGTCAGGAGAGTGATGGAAGGGGCCACTAAATCCTGGTGTGTATGTGCACATACATGAATGTGTACACCATGGCCTGGGGGGGGGGATAGGGAGAAAACAGAAATAAAAATGTATATAAACAAAAGTCTTAATGTCTGCAATAAATATGAATTATTATTGCTTACTAGTTGCAGGTGCTGTTGGCATGCATCTGCTGTGGATTGCTGTTTGTGGTGTTGTGACAAAGCCTGCAAATCCCACCAAGACAGCCACAGCCCAGCGTGAGCTACTATAATAGTTACTATTTATCGCTGACCTTAAAACATATTGTATACTCCCATGTAGTCTCTGCTTTACATGCGTGCCACTTTCTATATTTTTTCTCTGTCTGGCCACACTGATTTTCAAATTACATAAGCATACCCCACTCCAATTAAAACAAGTTATGCATCAAAAATCCTAAAAATGAAAATATATTAAATATACAGCATTAATTTTCATGTGAGGGGTCTTCATTAACTGATATCAACTCTGTATGCTCTGTGTTCTCAGTGGCACACCAGATCATATGGTGCCTGTTGGTGATGATAACGTGAAAGTTGTTAGCGTTGTCATCAGAAGAAGGAGTTGCCTTACTACTGCTGAGATAGTATGCAAGACTATGGGGCCAGTGGCAAGGAGGAAAAGTCCAGACAGACTTGCCACCATGAGACAGAGGAGTGGGACTAATAGTAGATGTTCAAGCAATACACTGAGTGTTAGTCAGTGGGAAAGTTACCTGTCCTCCTGTTGTGGTGTGGTATGAGGTGCAGCCATGTGTCTTAGCCTACATAGAAAATGGGTAAATCCCACAGCAACCCTTAGAAATGCAGAAACATAGACTTTAAAGGCCAATAGGGACTACTTGGCCCACCTAGTCTGCCATTTCCCCTACCTATTGAATGAGCTACAGATCCTAGTTAACCAACAGCCTACTTCCTCCTACCCACCACTATAATTGCCTTATGTCTGTCCCATGCATGTTTGAACTCCCGCACTGTTTTAGACCCCACAACCTCCTCAGGAAGGCAGTTCTATGAGTCCACCACTCTCTCCATGAAACAAATATTTCTTCACATTGCCCCTCAGCCATCCCCTCTCTATCTTTGAATTGTGTCCCCTTGTTCTTACACATCTCTTTTTCTGAAATATGCTACCCTACTGGACTTTGTTGACTCCCTTGAGGTACTTACTCCTTTCATCAAGGATATATATATATATTTATTTACTTATTATTTCGGAAGACACCTTTGAGCCAAAGCTCTTTTACAAAGGTTCCACGTTGGGGAAACAATACAGAACATAGTGAGGACAATAACAAGTACAGTAGTTTAAAGCAGCTATAGGCTTTGTTGCACACGTTAAAGCTTTCATATGGAATTACTGCAATATGTACAATGATTCACAGTATGTACGTTAAGTTACAGTAATTTGTATATATTATTCAAAAATGTACAATAAAAAAAGAGTTGTAATATGGTTCACTAGAATAAATTAGAAACTGCTAGGAGAGATGGTAGATACATGTAGAGGAAGCTATGGAGATTGAATGTAGATAACAGAGGGGAAATAAAAAGGGAGGAGATAGGAGACAGTGGGGGGTAAAGGTGGGAGGGACTTAGAGGGGGGAAATTAGAGGGAAGGAAAGTAAGTTTAGTTAGGAGAAACATTCACAGAAGGCCACTGTGATAAGGTGCTGATGCAGGTTGCACTTGAAAGTGCCCAAGGTAGTGTTGTTGGTAACACACATTAAGCTCTGTCAGTCTCTCGTCATACAGTTTCTGATGTAGACCCTGCACCATTTTAGTTGCCCTCCTCTGGACTGCCTCTATCCTATCTATGTCCTCATGGAGATGAGGTCTCCAAAACTGCATGCAATACTCCAGATGGGGTCCCCTGAGTGGCAGCACAGTAAATAGAAAAAGAGAGAGAAAAGATGGAAGATAGGGAAGAAGGAGAGACCTCCATCATGTTCATCCAGATGACAATTGGTTTATTTTTATCCTCAGAAACCTGGAAAGTAAGAAGGCATAGGTGCAAGGATCACATCAAACTTCAGGGACCACCGGACATTGGTCCAGAACAAGAGAATATGAGATGCTGTTGGAGAATATAAAGCATGGCAGAGTCTGACCCTCCCTGCCCCTAAACCTACATTCAGGATGAAAGTCCTGGAGCATGGCCCTCTCAAGCTTACCACCTGAGGACTTAGCCAAGGAGGGAACCCTTAAACAGGAAAGTATCCTGTCCAGAAACAGCCCCAATAATGTATGAGGACACTGAGAAAAGAAAAAAAAAGGGGGACTTAGGGTCCCCCCACAGGATGCACCGATGAAGTCCTCACCTTTAACCAAGTTAACAATAGACCAGTCAGGTCATGGAATGGACCCCTCAGTGTACTCCATGGAGAACCCCAAGAAGTTCTCTCCATGGCCAGAGTGAAGACTCTGCTCACTGTCCTCCTGAGGTTGGGAGCTTTGCGATTTTAGAAAAGGGCCCTGAGGTACAAGGGGGACTCTGCTCCCAACTAGCCTTGAAAAGGGGGAGGGCGGGCAGGGTGGAGGTGGTGCCCAGAAGCTGAGGCCCAAAAGGGGAAGGTGGGCAAAAGTCAGTAATGAATAGTGAAGATAAAAGAGAAGGTCATGAATTACAGTAGGTATGTAATTTACATATCTTCCCTTTGTCAGTCTTCACCATTCATTATTGCTGGGTGAGAACCATGCCCCTCCCCCTCGGAGGGGAAAGACACTGCAATGAGGGAACAGTTTCCCTCATTCTCCTGCTAGAGAAAGTGGGGGAGGGACCCTATTGCCAGGCCACACTAGATCATACATGGCTTAAGGCTGGTCAGGCCAAGGAGGTTTCCACGTAGCTGGAGTGGGGTGGAAGACACCCCTGCAAATTCTTCCTCACCCTGCGGGAGAAAAGGCGGGTCCCCCAGAAGGCAGAGTAAATCACCATATGCCAGACAATGGGTGACACTGTAGAAAGGTGACGCCATGCTGTCCGCCTAATGCAGATTGCTGTTATAACCAGTCTGGAAGCCACCTCACTGGTGTCATATGATGCCCTTGCCTTGTGCCTTGCAAGCTCCAGACCCTCGGCAGAGAGGGCAATGGCTTGCCTAGATTTCTCTGAATCAGGTGATGATGCTAACATTTGTGCCAGATTCGACCACAGATGTCTGTTGTAGGCAATGTGGTAAGCCTGATGTGCAAGGCCACTGATTTACGGCTGGTTAAAACAATGAAATTCCATTTTCAAGACTTCAGATTTTGGAATTGCACCAGTGATTGTTACTCTAATTTCCAGATTTTACTGGGATTCTGCTATCATTCTTTAAGTATGTGCAAAAATAATCAGAATTAAAGAAGGCCTAATATACAGAGTATTAAATAAGGCAAACTGAAAATAGAACAGGAAGGAATTAAAAGAAAAACACAAATTTTGTTGATATACTGATCTAATATAAAATGCCAGATTTCATGAAATCTTTGTTTTTACCAGTCTTCAAGCATTCCTAATTCTGGAATTTTACTGGATTTTCTGGTTAAAAACCAAAAACAGTGCTCTTGCATGATGTGCTATGATGCAGAGCTGCACATGAGATAAAGAGAAAACTCTTCTACCCCACCAGTCGAACTCAGCGGAGTCTATATCTGGTGGTTGGTCATGTGCCGGGTATTGTTGCCCAGAAGGAGTATTTAGAGCCATCAGCACTGAAGGTGGGTGAGGCAGAGAACTAAGAGACTCCTGGGGTGTGCAGTACCTCTTCCTGAAGTCCACTGGGGTTGGGGATTATGCTGCTGGTGACTGCCAGGTGCAGATTGATGCTCCCTGGAAGGGGATAAGCCACGAAGGTACCACAAGGTGGTTCACACTGAATTTGCTCAAAAAGGAGAGCATCTCCTGCTTGGTACTGCATCTTACCACATGAGAAATATGGAGCACCTGAACCAATCTCAAAAGGAGTTGCTGATATTCAGTGAAATCAGCATCAGAGAGGTGGATGGAATGCTTCTCTTCCTGAGACGAGGAAGCTGAGGAGCTTGGATGTTCAGAGTCCTCCTGTGGCAGTAGAGACAAGGGAAATACCTGCTCATCCGTAGCTCTAACATACCTTGGGAAAGCCACTGCAGCAGCCTCGCACATCATACACAGTAAGTGTCCCAAAGGGCCCACATGGCCAGGGAGAGGAGGTGGTGTTTGCTGATAGATTGGGGAAGAGCACCTGACAGAAAGTGCTCGGCATCTGCAACCTCGCAGTAGATTCTCCCATATGGGAGGATGTGGTGGTCGACCCAGTCAGTGGATGCTGCAAATTTGAGAACAAATCCTGGCTGAGCCCTGAGAGGGATTCTCCCTTGTGGTGCAAGCAGAGTTGCAGGGTTCCAGAAGGGCAAACCCCAACACTGCCCACTAAGGGCACCTATACAGTCTCCTCAGAGAAGAAGTGGGATTCGGCACTGCAACTCTGACCCACCCCAGCAATGTAGTGGAAGAGAACCCCCATGCTTTACTCTGGCCTCTCAACCCCTCAGACACCGAGGTCACCCTCTTCCTTAAACCTAGTGTTAAGTTCAATTCAATTCACTTTATTTACCAGGTAAGACAACTGGGCCAGGGCCCTTTTTCAGTATTGACCTGGTGCTTCAAACATTGAAGTAAAACATACATTAATACAAATATATAAAACAATACAAAAATACAAGAGTGAACACAATACTAAACATATTTACATACAAGTGATTGTAAAGAGCAGTACAATTTTTTTTTTAATTTCCTGTTTAGCAACAGTAACACATTATCAGGACGTGTACTCCAAAAAAGTTGAACATTGAAATGAGAAAGCTCTCTCATCCATACAGGTGTCTATCCTAGAATAAGGGGTCCTCCAATCCCACAGACAACCTGAGAGAGGCCACAAAAGAAAAGGTCCCTTCCCAACCATAGTAGCCAGGACAGCAACAGAGATGGCAGCTGCCCTAGCCCCAGAGGTTGGGACCATTGTTCCAGGCACCCCAAAACTGCCATCTGCTGCTGGATCAACAATGGCATTGACATGGGGGCTTGCAGAGTCCGTAGAATCTAGAGTCACTGAGGGACAAGCACCAGAGTTGCTGGTGTCATATCAGAGGGACTCCCCAACTCCAAGGAGTTGGGACACCAATCTGGATCAGTCAGTGAGTCACCCCTTCTGAAGAGAAGGAGACCATGCACACCACCAGACTAGCGACCCTGGAAGCCGCCCTGCCAATGACACTGTGAACAGCATGATGCGGGACATAACACCACCCATGGCATCGCCCTGATCACCAGCACTGCAAATGGAGCTGGAATCTGAGACTGCATCGCTGGGCGGCACCAAGAACATGTTGGTACCGAGCTCAGCAGCTATGGGCCTCAACACCAGGGAAGCCTGCACTGCTCAGGAGGTGACTGCCACAGCAGTGCTCCTGACCCAGCTCTGAAGGGAACCAGGACATTCCTCCAGCACAATGGAAAAAACCTCAAGTGTAAGGCTTGAATCAGAAGAAGAGGTTTCCTCCTCACTGGACCATATAGACCCGGGAGGAGACCTGGAGGGAGGGTCAAGCGTTCTAGCCATGGCATCCCTAGAATGATACCATCCTCTGAAAGTCAGCAGGGCCCGGCAGTCCATGGAGAAACAAGTGTTACAATTATCCATATTGTGGTTGGGACCTAGACAACGAAGAGATACTTCATGCCGATCCTTAATGGAATAATGTTGGCCACAGCAGCACTGACACATGGGGGCATGGCCCACTTTGGATTTCTTCCCAGCCCCCTGAAACAGGCATGATGCCGAAAACAAACTTGCAAAAACTACAGCAATAGACCTGGCATCATCGGTAAGAAATTTAAGAAAAGGAATAAGCTTACCAGGATGTAACAGCATCGGTTGAGTACTTCAGAACCGGGATGGAAGAAAAACAGCACGGCAGGAAATACCGGGTCAAAAGCACAGAAAGGCCTTCTGATGCAGTAAACATTCTGGTCACTCTTCCAGCAAGTGCTACCATGATGGTGGAAGAAAACAGAACTGGGGTGGAGGAGGAGGAGTCTGTGGCACCTCATGGCAAACCCTTGAGTGCCACACACTGTGTTGGTCTTGTGGGCTGCGCCATTGGTGCCGACCCCCCCCCCAAAAAAAGCTCCTGAGCAGGTGCGCACCTCAGGCTTACACCAAGCAGTAATTAATAGTGAAGACTGACATGGGAAACATCTGGTTAGCCGTTGTTTATATTAGGGAGCCTGCAACACCCATTTATAGGCTTACAGTGGGTGAAAAGATCAAAATGGATCCTTTTCTCTGATAAAGCAGATACAAATTTGTTGCAGGCAGGAAGCCATCCTAATTATGGCATCGGAGGTAACTGTAGCTCACTCCCGTGGTCCTAATATAACAGGGTTGTGCCTCCACAGCACTTCTTTCCATGGCAGTTCATAGGGAGAGAAAAAACATGCCAGTATGTTTATAATTATTGAGCTTGACTCTACAGTCATTTGTTTCACTTCTTTCTAACAGTACTTTTTAGATTATTTTCTTATTAATAATTTGCATCACATGTGAATATTCTTTCTTAGTTTCATAATTAACTGAATGGCACCGTTTTTGATACATTCTAATAACGATATGTTTGTAACCACTGGTGGCTCCCTTACATAATCCACATGCACTATACTACTTTATGGTGGTACTTCTGCATTTACTTCCACACACGTGCGATAAGACTCTGGTGCAGTGAGAGCACAGCAAAAGCTTCGAGTATTCTTTTACTCACTCTTGCCACACTCCCCTCACCCTGAGCGGCCATATCAACTCTGACCAGAACATGTATATTTTTGTAAACATCCCTTTGCTGCCACATTTTCATTTTACTACCTTTCGTCTTGCAGTTTTGTGCCATAATTGTGAACCGATTTACAAGATTCACACAGGAGTGTGGCATGCATATTTTATGGAACACATACAAACAAGGGAGAGGAAGAATAAGCGCCTCAGTCCCAGCTGAGGCACTTATTCTTTCTCACTCTTGTCTGCATGATTTACAAGATTCACTTCAAATAGAGATGTAAGATTTATTTAGGGGTTACAGTCCCACCATACTCCACCCTGTCAGAGCTAACTAACCTTTGGTGGTGGCCTGGGCTGTGGGTGATTAATCAATCAATCAATCAAAATCTTTATTTAGTCAGGCGAACATCATTGAGCGTAGCTCATTTACAAGATGGACCTGAGTGGTCATACAAATCAGAGTACAAGTATATATATATTTTTTTTTACATGGACAAGAAAATAACATAAACAATAGTACAATGACATAAAATGATAGTATACAAAAATTTACATATATACAAGGCACAGTAAAAATCACTTAACCTGTAAAAAGTAATATAGCAGGGATATTATACAAATAAGAGGGCCTTTATGGCTTTTATAAGAATATAGCAGCTGACTGGATAATAGAAGGAGAACTAAACAGAATGGAATAGGGAAGGGGGAATGTAGGTTGGATGGGAGATTAGGCCTTATGGAAGCAATTGCAGAACTCTGGGAATAGGGTGGAGAATAATCTTTTGAAGGATGATAAGGGTAAGAGGTATTTAGATTCATAGATTTTTGGGTGAGTTCCAAGTAACTGCTAGGGTAGCTGATAGCAGCCTCCCAAACGGGTGCAGGCATTGGAACCTTTAACATGATAAGTTTACTGATCCTTAAGGTGTATGGCCTAGAAGTAATTCAGGTAAAACAGTCTGTGATATAGGAGGAGTTTGCCTGATAAAGCTTTGAAGATCCAGATTGCAGCATTCCTATTTCTTCTGTGTTGTAGGATGTCAATGTTTACCATGTAAAAGAGCAATGATGGGTGCTGGAGGAAGGTCAGTAATAAATCTGATGGATCTATGATACAGGGTGTCCAGCTTATTTAAGAGTGAGAGTGAGGAATGGCCATAGAAAGTCAGCATAATCAATGAGGGATAGAAATGATGCCTGGATTAATCTTTGTTTGGAGTCTCTGGTAAGGTAGTGTTTTATTCTGTAAAATAGGCCAAGCCTTTGTCTCAACTTTTAGTAGCTCTTCAATATGGACAGAGTAGTCAAGCTTATTATCAATCCAGACTCCAAGATATTTGAATTTGTCCACAAATTCCAGCTTCTCTCAAGTAAGGTGAATAATTGTGGGGTGGTGGGTGATGGGGTAATGGCAGAGCAACTCTTTGTGAAAAGAACATAGAGATTGTGTATGTAAGCATACAACAAAACAGTGCGATCAAGAGGTTTCGTGGTAACCTGAGACCTCGGGCGTGGCTCGAGAGGTCCATTACCACGGAAACCTCAAGATCACAAAACTGCCTTGTTTGTGTATGTTGCTCATACACAATCTTTATAATGTATGGGCAACCATAAATACCACTCATGAACACTCGGGGAAAAAACACTTCTGTGTCTGCAGCCAAAGTGCGCCTTCCGTGTTGCCCGTCTGGCATCGCTCTGTGCGCTTGTCTGTGATGTGTCGATCTTGTTGTGCTGCACGGTGGCGCACTGGGTGCAGCACAACAAGATCGTGACGCACCGAGTGAAGGACAACAACGCTGTTCCAGGCATGGATTTCCATGCGGAACTGCGTTCCACCATACACTATATAGCTTTTGTTTTTTTGGCATTTAGAAGTAGTTTTTTTCCAATAGATTGTGTTGTAGGATGGAGAATTCTGACTGCAACAGTTCACAGGCTTTTGATAATGAGGGATTGCTGACATATAATACAGTATCATCAGCAAATAGATGAATGCTGGAGTGGGAGAGATTGGCATCAATATTATTAATATGAATGGCAAAGAGGATGGGGCCAAGAATAGAGCCTTGCGGTACACCTCTTAGCAGTGGTTTAGAGGTGGATAGGTAATTTTCATTTTTTACCAGTTGTGACCTATCAGTTAGATAGCACTTAAACCAATTGAGTGAGAGAGAATCCAGGCCTAGAGAGCTAAGGGAGGTGATTAATGATTCATGATCCACTGTATCAAATGCTTTACTCAAATCCAGGAACACAGCACAGGTACTATTCTTCTTATCCAAGGCAATCTGCCAATCATTAGTTACTTTGACTAGGGCAGAAATGGTGCTATGCCTTGATCTAAATCCCGATTGTGCTGGATTTAGGAGGTTGTTTTTATCCAGGTAGGCCCTTAACTGTGAATTTACTAATTTTTCAAGCTTCTTGGATAGTACCAGTAGGATGGAAATGGGCCTGTAATTGTTAAGGTCCATAGGATCACCTGATTTAAGTAGTGGAACTACTTGAGCTGTTTTCCAAGTGGAGGGAATAGACCCAGTAGCTAGGGAAAGATTGAAGAGATGAGTGAGGGGCAGATAAGGTGTGTGATGCTATTTTCAGAAAGTAGGGATCCAGGAAGTCTGTACCTGCACTCTTAGAATATCTAAATTAGATAGGAGGTCTTCTACTTCTTTCAAGGATATTGGATTGAAGGAGAAGGTTGAAGTAACCTTTGTCCCACAATGGATTGAAGATTTAAAGATGATCTCAAGAGACTTGCAGGTGAGGAGTCAAATGCAAGGCCAGCTGTGGAGAAGTGATCATTGAAGGTATTCAAGATTTCTTGCTTGCCCGTGATTTCTGTGTCATTCAGTAGCAGTTTGGAGGTTAAGGCAGGGGTAGAGTTTTGGCCCAGAATTCCCTTTATAGTACCCCAAAGTCTGGATGGGTTATTGTAGGAAGCATCTAATTCAGCTCTATAATAGGCAGCTTTAGCAATTCTTATTTGCTTTGTACATGAATTTCTTGCTTTTCTAATTGAAGCCAGTCTCTGGTATCCTTTGTTTTCTTGCCTTTTTCAGAGTTTGTCTCTGGCTAACAAAACTGATTTAAGATCAGCAGTGAACCAAGGACAAAGATCTTACTTAGTTCTGATACTGGTGATAGGTGCATGAATATTGAGAGCATTAGTGATGATGTCCTTTAATATCTGGAGAGCTGTTTCAACTGAGGATGTAAGATAAAAGTCTTGCCAATATGTTGTATTGCACAAATCATGGAGATATCCTGAGATGTTGAATTCCTTTTTTGACCTTTTGAGGACAAACTTTGCAGGATTGGATGGTTTGAATGTAGTTCTTATGCCAACTATAGGACAATGATCACTTACATCATTGGGTAGTACTCCTGCATGTGAATATAAGTGAGCTTGTTTACCAACATAATATCCAGGAGTGAGCTGTTGATAGAATTTTTAGGTTAATCCTGGTTGGATCTTTGATTAATTGTGAATCCATAGGTGTCACAGAAGGATACTAGTGGTGCAGATGCATTAGATAGCCAGTTTAAATTCAAATCACCAAGGATGATGGTATCTTCAGGGCCTAGATTGAGTATTGATCCTAGGTGGGATAGGAGTTTGAGGCCTGCAGAGGGGGGTCTATAGCAGCCAATCAATTTAAATGAAGACAAGTTTGGAAGGGATATTTTAATTGACAAACATTCAAATTCCTTTGGTTCGGATGTATTGATGAGGCAGGATGCAGAGATGGTGTCCTTAATGTAGATGGCCACCCCACCACCCCTGGAAGGGCGATCTGATCTGAAAAGCTGATAGTTGGGAAGGTTTATATCACTGTCTTTTCTTGTAGGTCTAAGCCAAGTTTCAGAGATAACCAGGAAGTCAGGTAGAGTATGTGCAACCCAGGCCTGTATTAAGGAGAACTTTTTTAGAAGGCTGCAAGCATTGAAGTGAAGGAAACTTAGGCCATTTATAGAGGTTAGATCAGCAGGGGATAAGAAACTTTCAATGGGGCCAGGATTTATTTCAATAGTACCAATACAGATCAGAAGGAAGAAGATTAGTTTGAGGAGGCACCAAGTGAAAGGAAAGAGAGTGGTCAGAGCATTTCCTCCTCTTCTTGGGGAACCACTGTATAATAGGTGAGGGACCTGTTATATAGGTATGAAGTTTATCACAAAATAATAATCTGATGGACAGGCATAGTGGGTTAATATAAAGCCAGGATGAATGTAAGGTACTTGAGGGATGTTGTAGGGTTAGAGAGACTTTATGTGGGATACCCCAGGGGTTGCAGTGCAAAAATGGCTGGATATAAATAAGGAATTAATCTTCCTATTGGGTCACTTTGTCATATGCTGTACAGCATCCAACAAAACTTGTGCAACAGGAACATTGTGGTAGGGAAGAGAGAGAGAGAGAGTGCAATACCACAAAAGGATGTATTAATGGTACTGCACCCTCTTTCTACAATATGTGGAGGGAGAACTCCAGCAGAGGCTCGCTGGAGGTTGGTGGAGGCTGGAGTTCTCCCTCCACATATTGCAGCCAACTCCCGAGTTCTGTCCCGGTATATCCCATTGTTGGTCAGGCCCCCCCTCCTTCAAGGGGGAATAGCACACTATTATTTTTACTGCCCCTGAGGGTGCTGCTGTGGGAGAAGAGACTCTCTGAGGTACCGGTGGCGTGGAGGATGGAAGCCATCATCTGGCGTGTTCCGCAGCTGTTTTTCCATTTTTCCTCAAGTCCTTCCTACGCCGCTGTTTGTAGTGCCCCTGGTCTTCACCAGGAGCTGCTACATAGCAGGGCTGTCCCTAACCCATCCCAGGAGAGAAGTGCAGTCCTCCGGACGCTCAATCCTCTCCTTCCCCTGCCAGCCCTTGGCGCCCGAGTCCGTTCCCAAACCAGGGTCACCGGCATGGCTCGAGGTGTGGCTTCCAACATCTCAACTCTCTGTGCCACCGGGCCGGCCCAGGGAGTTCATATTTATATAATCCAACCACTCCTGTCCTGTCAGGCCATTTCAGTGATCACCAGGGCAGGGGCTGCCCAGATCGCTTGTCTGTTCCAGAGTGGAGGACAGCTACAGTGTCAGACAGAATATTTTTAACTTTTTAGTTTGTACCATGGAAGGGGGGCCCTTTTTAAGATAACACAATTTATCACCAACTAATCCCAATACATAACCTGTGATAGGTGCATCTGCACCCTTTCACATACCCCTCTTGAAGAGAGAACCTGATTTATTTTCTTTTTCTCTAAGCAGGTTTCCTAACCTCTGTCTTAATACTTCTTCCAGCTTATTCTAAGTGTGGCACCCAACACATATGGATTTTCTCTTCAAACTGTGATATAGCCTAGAAGTTGGGTCTAGCAGTATAGCTTAAAGGTTAGCGTTATAAGCTGTGAATGAGCTTAGCACATCAAGCAGATCTTTGTTTGATTCCCACAACCTCCACTTGCATACTGTGTGACTCTGAGCAAGTCTCTTAACCACCAAGTGCTCCCAGGTCACCCCTGAAAATAGGCACTTGTGCCTGGTGGGCCTTACCCAGTTACCAAAAATAATAATAAAAAAAAAGTTAACAATATGCAATTCCTGTCCTAGACAGCATACATTTTTATAACCATTTTCACTTTGATGCAGCCAGGGATCCCATTATCCTTCATTCAGAGATCCTAAGCTTTGAATCCTTTCTAATGAAAAAGAGTACTTAGATTATCGAACTTCCCAATTTAGTCCCCAAGGAGTGTTTATTTAGAGTCATGGCTGCCTATGACTCATAGAGAACATTCCATCCAGGCTATAGGCCTGTTCATTCTGTAAAGGGAAATACAGAAGTAACCTTAATCTTTTGCTTCAATTCACTTGTCTGTTATAATGGTACACAGTCAGGTGGTTACATACATTATGAGAAAACCCCACCAGTCCTGACCTTGGTCCTGGTTTCACCAGCAAAGGCTCAGCAATGGACCCAGACATGCAGGAACACAAATAGTTGTCTTGCCCACTGATCTCCTTTCTTAAACATTCTTACATGATCTGAGTACTACTGGAGTAGCAAAGGAACTCCCTCCTGGCTGAAAGCTCCACCCTCCAGAATTCTCCCTTCTAAAGGCAGTATAGCTCACTAAATGCCAACCTTATCCAGAAGAGGATCTTTAATCCCCAGTATTCTTCTATGGGTGCACTATTTATTTATTTAGGAAATTGGAATTACAACCCTTTGAATCATAGACTTGTTTCCAAAGGCTCCATATCAGAATAAAACATAGACATTCATACAGTACATACAGTACATAGAATAAATGTGGGTGAGCAATCATACAGAGTATAAGTACAATGAGCACGGGTAAATGCCTATACATCTGGTAGCTAAAATCAGACAGAGCTATCAACATATTTACCTAATGAGTGGTTAAGACCTATACAATTGGTAGCAAGCTGCTTCAGGGAGGCCTTGTCTTATACATAATACAATGCATTCATAGTCCAGTGCAACTATATGGCAACTGAGGGAGGTGACAAGCCTGCAGGCTAAAAATAGTGAGGGCTCTCCACTGCCAGGCCAAGGGCAGGTGCGTGGCCTACTGGCATGGTGCAGGATCCACAGGTAACTGGTTACATTGGCACTGATGTGAGACGAGGATATGGGCCCTTAAGGCAGTTTTAAAAGGACCTAGATTGGTGATCGATGTGACAGCCGGTGGGAGGGCATTGTACCAGGATGGAGCTCTAAAAGGGAAGGATCACTGGGCCAGGGTGGTCCTGATCCTAGGCACCTTTCACATAGTTTTTTGGGTGGCCTGCGTGGACACTGAGATGGTGGCTGCCTGAAGAAAAGCCATGACACCTATTGGGGTTAAACCCAGGTGGGTTTTTTGGGTGAAGAGACAGATCTGGTATAATAGTCTTTCCTCAAGGGACAGGATATTGGTGAGCACGTATAGGGTGCAGGTATGTGTATTTCTGTCAGCACCAGAGAGGAACTGGCAGGACTTATTGATGACTACTTGTATTTGATGACGCGCATTAGGGTCGGCAGCAAGACAGATTGTGAGACCATAATCCACCAGCGATAACATTGAGGAGGTAATGGCTAGGTGAAGTGCGTCAGGTGGCAGGCAGTCTTTATGTCTGTACAGGAGACCAATCCGGGTGTTGGTGGTGGAGGCAAGGATTTTTATATATCTGTGGAACAAGAGGGAAGAGTCAAATGCAATACCTAGATACTTATACTTTTGGACCTGTTCCAGTGGGATGAGAGAGGTGGAATATATTTCAAGGGGGAAATTCTCTGATCTGTTTTGGCGGTGGGCATAGAGCATCATCTTAGTTTATTTTAATGTTGACCACCAGTCTGTGTTCAGCAAACCAGTGTTCAATCTGAGAGAAGGAGTTTTGTAAGGTACGCTGGAGAGAGAGGATCAAGATGTATGGTGTAAAGAACAGCGTTGTCTGCATAGAGGAGAAGGTTTCTGGGGCAGGATTTAGGCAGGGCATTGTGGTAGATGCTGAATAGCAGGGGACCCAGGACAGATCCCTGGGGAACTCCTCAGCACACAGGCAGCATAGTAGATATGGTATTATTCATTTTAACACTTTGGGTTATAGATGAAAGATAACTGGAGAACCATGAGAGTGGACAATGAGAGACCCCAATTTGTTGTAATGTGTTAAGAAGGAAGAGGAGGTGAGAAACCATGTCAAAGGCCTTTGAGAGGTCTATAAACAAGGCCCCTGCAAGGTGTCCCTTGTCAAGTGTGGAGTGCAGGGAGTTAGCGAATTTTGTGAGGGCAGTCATAGTGCTATGACCAGCTCAGAAACCATGCTGCTCCCTACATAAGAGTTTGTATGCAAGGAGGTAGTCAGTGAGCTGATTGGCCATTATCTTTTCAAGGCCTTTAGAGAGTGGGGTGAGAACTGAGATGGTCCGGTAGTTGTTTGAGAGGGAGCTGTCACCATACTTCAATACTGGTGTTATCACTGCCGTTTTCCATGAGGTTGAGAACTGGCCCAGGTGCAGGGACAGATTTAGAAGGTCCGTGAGTGGGGATATAACTGAGTCTAGCACAAGGTATAGGATATGCATATCAAAGGCGTCTTTGCAGTAATTGGAGCTCTGGAGGGCTTTGGATAGGTAGGCTTTCACTTCTGTAGGGGTAATGACTCAGTCTGAAGGGGGTGGGGTATGCTGAATTAGATCACAAAAGTAGCTAGGGAGGACTGAGCTGAGTTCTGAGGTAGAGCTGAGGCAGTTAGCAATGTGAAGTGTGTCTGTGGTGGTAGTACCATTAACGCTAAGGTGTGGGGGTGGGAGAGCGGGATGTACCATTAAGCTCCTTGATGTTATCCCAGAAGTTTCTTGTGCTACCCCAGGAGGAGGCTAGGGCAATTCTGTAGTGCTCTGCCTTGGCCTTGCGGATTGCCCAGGTATACTTATTGTGGGCAGCATTATAGGCCTGCCTATAGCTTAGCAAACCAGAGGCAGTGGCACAATGCCAGAGGTTGTCATGCATTTTGAACTGTTGTTGGAGTACTGGGGTGATCTAGGGGGCACTATGTTTCTTAGTGGTCACTTTGATGGTCCGTGCAAAAAGCATCACAGGCGGTATTAAAGGTGATGGTGAAGTAGTGCAATGCATCATCTATGTGCTGAGCTTGGGAAAGTACAGTATTGTAAGAACTTACCGTAACAGAAGATCTTTGAGAGAGGCTCTTGCAGTAGGTAATTACAAATAGGACTGAAGCCGGCAGGCACCAGGACCCCACAGAAAAATTTCTAGCTAGCAGTCTCTGGCGAAGGACCGCCCCCATGTCAGGTGACTGGCGTCAGGAGAAGTCAGTATAAAGGGGCAGTCCCTCACGCCCACCTTCCAGTTCTTTCCTGCCACAGGCAAAAAGAGGCCGGACGAGAGAGAAGCTAATATTTCCCGCACTGGAAAAGGAGCTGAAAAAGCTTAGGGGGATGGAGGGCGGGAAGGTATTACCTACTGCAAGAGCCTCTCTCGAAGATCTACTGTTATGGTAAGTTCTTATGTAACTGTACTATCTTACTTCGAGAGGGCTCTTGCAGTAGGTAATTACAAATAGGACTGAATCCCAAGCAATCTGGAACAAGAAGAAGCAAACAGGAGGAGGAAAGCTACTCAAAGTAGATCCTCTAGCTGTGAATGCCTCAAGAAAGGAGGCCTTGCAGAACAGCAAGCCGGAAGCCTGCTCTACGGCGAGAGGTAATAACCAAACTGTAATGTTTTGTAAAGGTATGGACAGAAGTCCAAGTGGCGGCAGCACAGATGTCTGCCACTGACACATTCTTGAAACAAGCCACCGAGGCAGCTACTCCTCTGGTGGAGTGGCCTCTCACTTGACCCAGAAGGGTCTTGTTGTACTTGTCATAACAGAAGGTGAGGTAATGAGCTAACCATTTGGACAGGCATTGCTTAGAAACAGCATTGCCTTCTCTTTTGTGGGCAAAAGAGACAAACAGTTGATCAGTCTTTCTGAGATCTTTCATTCTGTTAGTGTAGTATCTCAGAATTCAGTGAACGTCCACAGTGTGTAATAAATACTCCCCTTGATTGGAGTACTGCATAAAGAAAGCGGGTAACTCTATGGACTGGTTCAATGTAGATTCCGCTACCACCTTGGGGAGAAACTGAGGATTGGTGCGTAGAGCCACACGTTCCTTGTGAAAAATCAAGTACGGGATTTTACACATCAGGGCCTGGAGCTCGGAAAGCCTCTGAGCAGAAGTAATGGCCACTAGGAAGAGCATCTTCCATGAAAGGAACTTCATGTCTGCTGAGGCTGCCGGTTCAAAAGGAGGCAAAGTAAGCTTCTCAAGAACAAAGTTCAAATCCCAAGGAGGGGCGGGAACTCGGATAGGGGGTCTCAAGTGAAGAACCCCTCTAAGGAAAGTCTTTGAGACTTCCAGTTGAGCAAATGTCCTGTCTGCAAAAGGGACATGGTAGGCTGAAATGGCCACCATGTGTACTTTTAGGGACAAGTGACTAAGACCCAGATCAAAGAGGTGGTGCAGGTACTCCAGCAGCCACCCAGCAGAGCATGAGAAAGGCTCGAAATCTTTTGAAGCAGCCCAGACTGTGAACCATTTCCATTTCATGGCATAGGTAGACCTAGTGGAGGGTTTTCTAGCCTCCCCCAAAATCTCAGGCTCTCGGGGTGAAACCGCAAATCAGGCTTGAACTACGTCTGCAGGAGCCATGCATGCAGTTGAAGGGACTTGAGACCTGGATGGACCAGGGTCCCCTGATCCTGGGTCAGTAAAAGTCACGATAGAGGAAGAGGAGGTTCCTCTGAAAATTGTTGCAGAAGAGAGAACCAAACTTACCTGGGCCAGAAAGGAGCGATCAGAATCATTCATGATCCTTCTGAACCGAGTTTCTGCAAGACTTTAATGATCAAAAGGATCAGGGGGAAGGTATAGATGAATCTGTCCTTCCAATCTAGAGACAGAGCGTCTCTCCAAAAAATGCCTCGCTCTTGAACAAGCGAGCAGAAGTCGGGAAGCTTCGCGTTTAGAGGTGAGGTGAACAGGTCCACCTGTAGCGTTCCCCAACGTAGGAAGAGATCGTCTAGGACCCCCTGATCCAGTTCCCACTCGTTAGCTTGAGCAGACGAATGACTGAGTTTGTCTGTTAAGGTGTTCTTGACCCCAGGACATGAATTGCCGTGAGGTGAAGGTTGTGCTGTGCTGCCCAATCCCAAACTCTCACCACTTCCCTGCAAAGAAGATGGGAACAAGTCCCTCCCTGTTTGTTGATGTACCATACCACACACATATTGTCCGTCTGGACGGCTAAGTGGCCTGGGAAAAGAAGATGCAGATGTAGAGCCTGGAGAGCATAAAGCACTGCCCAAAGCTCGAGCATATTGATATGAAGCATTTTTTTGAGCTTGGACCAGGAGCCCTGGGTCCTGTGAGGTCCGAGATGGGTTCCCCAACCTTCGCCTGAGGTGTCTGTGGTCAGAGTCTGGAAGGGGGGAGGAAGACAGAAGGGAACTCCCAAAAAAAGGTTATCTCAAACCATCCACCACTGCAAGTCTCGAACCATGGGGGAGGAGAGTAGGACAAGCTGGTCCAGGTCGTCCACCAACTGATCCCATTGAGACCAAAGTGCCACTGAGAGACCCTTATGTGGAGCTGAGCGTGAGGGACTGTTGGGATAGCAGTCACCATAATCCCGAGGAGGCGAAGAACCAACCTCGCATTGACCCGCCTGTGGCCTGACAACAGGCTTATCTGAGTCTGGAGTGTGGCCGCCCTGTCCAGTGGCAGGAAGACCCTGCTCAGGGTCGTGTCCAGGATCACCCCGATAAATTATAGCCTCTGAGATAGGATCAAGTGAGACTTGGTATGGTTGATGGTGATACCCAGACAGGCAAAGACCTGTTGGGTAAGGGAGGGGAAGCGTAGGAGTTTCTCCCTGGATGAGGCCGCCAGGAGCCAATTGTCCATGTATGGGAAAACCTGCACCTCCCGGGTACTCAGGTAGGCTGCTACCACTGCAAGGCATTTGGTGAATACTCGGGGAGCCAAGGGAGGGCCTTGAACTGGCAGTGGCCCCCCTGGAAAGCAAAACGGAGGTATTTTTGATGAGAAGGGTGGATAGGTATGTGCAGGTAAGCATCCTGAATATCCAGAGCACACAGCCACTGTCCCAATTGAAGGAGGGGCAGGAGGCTCTGCAGGGAGAATATCCTGAACCTCTTGTACTCCATGAATAAGTTCAGGGAACAGAGATCTAGAATCGGTCTTACATCTCCTGTCTTCTTCGGGACCAGGAAGAAGTGGGAATAGTAACTCGTTCCCTGTAGAGGAAGGGGGTCAGGCTGTTTCGCCTCTTTCAGAGAACTCTGTAAAAGAAGGATCCTCCGGAGGAGACTTTAGAGGAGTCCTTGGCCTGGGCTTAGACAGAGAGCGTGGCTCGTCGTCCTGCTCGGAACAACCATCGGAGGTGTCCGAGGAAGAAGAAGATGGTGATGAAGAAGACTCCCTCTCCCTGCGAGGGGAAGGAACGGACCTCTGGGGAAGCCCTCGGGGAAGCGTGTCCTACCCCTCTCTGGACCCAGAGGGTTTAGCCCTGGTGTCTGGAGGTGGGGAGGGAGTTTGTCATCATGGACGTATGGGAACTGGGACCGGTACCGTCATCAGAAGATGACTCTCCACCTCTCTGGTGAGCTGAGCCTTGGCCTTAGCCCACCAGGAGGCCAGAGTCTCCTGCAAGTCCACCGGTGGCTGGGGGAGCAGTGGAGGTGGAGGAGGAGGGGGATACGGATATGGATTATACCCATAAGGTGCATATCCATAATCCGATGGTGGGAAGCCCGGTGTCGGGTAGTGAGGTGGCGGGTACTGCTGCATTGGATAGGCCAGCGCTGGGTACTGGGGTGTTGGATACTGCGGCCCCGGGTAAGATGGCATCAGATATGATGGGGTCGGATACCCAGGAACCGAGGGGGCTGCTGGAGCAGATGGCCCAGCCGGAGGCCCCACGGGTGGGTCTGGAGCAGAAGGCCTGGTGGGCAGAGGGCCCGGCTTGGAGCAGCATCAGGGAGCGGGATGTCACCCGGAATCAGCAACACTGGCGTCAGAGCCGACGGCCGAGGAGCCGGCATCGGGGCCAGCGTCTGGGAAGCCGGCATCAGATCGGTCGGACCAGCAGGTGGACGGTCTGACGGGGGCAGAACAGGAACCTCAGCATTGCCCGGGGATGGTGGAGAAAAATCCTCGTGGTCAGGCTGAGGAGACCCAGGGTCTCTGGAGGGCAGTGAAGGCTGCAGAGAGCCGTGGATGACAGATGTGGGAGGGTCCGGCATCAGCTCTTCCACTGCGCAGACGTCGGTGAAATGACATCCGACTTATCAGCGGGATCTGGGTGGGCGCCTGAGGAGCCAGCGTCTGACTTAACGGACCCTTCGCTGGAGGCAGGCCACGATGGAGGGGCAGTCTGGTCAGGCAGAATAGGGGCTGTGCGCCACCCTGCAGGGTCGGGTGACTTACCGACCTTCTCTGTGCAGGTGTTGGAGGAGCCGACATCTGACTTACCAGAGCTGCTCACACCAGTAAGCTGCACCAGGATGGCTTTACCGGGAGTGGAGGCCTCCAAAAGCCCAGAAGCACCCGAAGGGCCCCAGTGAGAGCTAGATGGGTGGGCCACCACCACCTTAGAAGCCCGGGGGGGATGTTACCTGCAACATGGTGACTCCTGAAGAAGACACGGTGGATGAGGAGCCCTTGTCCCGGTGCTTCTCCTTGTCTTTTTTCTTTCGATGGCCTTCAGAGGAAGTGGACGCCTGCCGGAGCTTTTTCAACTCTTTTTCCATGGAGCTAATTTTCTTTTTCAAAATATGGGCCTCCAGGGACTGCTGCCGCTGTCTTCGGGTGGCCGTGTTGAACTTGAGGCAGTGCTGGCACTTCTCCACTGGATGGTCAGGGCCTAGGCAAAAGAGGCACAGGGAATGGCCGTCCTTGTGCGGGAGTTGGGTGCCGCATGAGTCACACCTGTTCTTGTGCTCAGAGGGTGTAGGGGACGACATACACTGATGAATACCTGATGATCGATCAAAAAATACTCAGTCAAAACTACCGACGATAGAGGCTGATGAGCGACAAACTTTACCGCGAGGTGCTGGCATGAGCTAACAGCGGGAAAGAATTGGAAGGCAGGCATGAGGGACCGCCCCTTTATACCGACGTCTCCTGATGCTAGTCACCTGATGTGGGGGTGGTCTCTCACCAGAGACTGCTAGCTAGAAATGTTTCTGTGGGGTCTTGGCACCTGCCGGCTTCAGTCCTATTTGTAATTACCTACTGCAAGAGCCCTCTAAAGTAAGATATAGGGGACCAGTCCCAGTTAATTAGATATTGTTTGAGTTTGGCTAAGCCTCCTGGGCATAGTCGACGATGAAAGGTGATATTTGGTGGTGTTTAGGTAGCTGGCAGGACTAGCTGAAGATGATTGGGGAGTGGTCGCTTAAGGCATTGGGTAGGACACCCAGGTTGGTAATATGGTGGGGATGATTAGTGAGCAGGATATCTAGTAGGGTGGGGGTTCCATTAGTGGGGTTGGATCTGGTAGGCTGGGATAACAGTTGAGTCATATCTAATGCAGCAAAGGTATCTTTGGCATGTGTTGAGCTCTCCAGCCAGTTTATGCTGAGATCCTCAACTAGGATTTGTTCCATTTTGTGAGGGTAACTGGCTAGGTAGTCAGAGAGCACATTACAAGTAGGGGATTGGCTGTGGGGTGGGATGTTGGCGACAGTGAGAGTAAGAGGAGCACAGTTTGGGTTAAGGGAGCATTTTATTGAGAGGGCACAGGCAGGGCTCAGTAATGAGTGAGTCATTTACATAGTAGGTGCAGCCACCTCCTCTCTTGCTGTTACGATCAGGCCTAATGAGAGAGTAGCCAGGAATAGAGACAAATGAGTCCAGGGTCTTGGCTGACAGCCAGGTTTCTGTTAAAGCCAGAATATCTGGTTGGTGCTGTGCCATCCAGCATTGCAGGGGTGCCATTTAATTTAGGCAGGCTGCAGATATTCATAGTGGCTATTCGAAGCCCCGTGGGTGACTGCAGTTGAGGGGGGGGCGCTGCTGGGCCAGGTTTGGGGTGAACATTGCCAGATAGTAAAAGAAGCTAGTAGAAGATCCTGACAATGGCTATGAATTGGTGGCATTTTGCTGGATAGCGGCAGCTGGAAGGCTTAGAAGGTGATGAGCAGGGAATGGGCAGTTGTGTGTGGGCTGGGATGGCCAGGTGGAGGAACAGACAGATGGGGGGAGGAGTAGAGGGAATGGCTGTGTGGGGGGCTATGGGGAGAGACAGGATGACAGAGAGGCTATGAGGGGCGAGGTGCTCCCCCAGCAACAAAGGTGTGTACATACCAGAGGCAACTGAGGGTTTGTTGCTGAGCAGGGTAAACTTGGTTGGCAACAGCAGTATGGTTAGTTTGTGTGGGTGGGTGGGTGTTGTGAGGGAGTACAGTGAGGATAGATGTGACCATGGGCAGGTATGAGTGGGCCTTGCTGACACCGCAGATACAGTGGCGCAGTAGCAGGGTTGCTGCCTTTGGCGGAAAAGGTACCTGGTTTGAACCCTGGTTGGGATGCCATGTTGTATGCCTAGTGATAGTCTGGGAGACTGTGCAAGGGACACTACAGAGAGGTGCGAAAGGCAGATGATTTAGGAATGAATGACACAGGATGAATACAGCCAGCAACTGGCTCAGGCCTCCTCTCACCACCATGGCTGGCCACCAACTGCGGTTCGAATGAGTGCTACTTTATTACAGTAGTGTTCATTCGTACCTCAGTCAGTGGTGGTGAGAGGAGGGCTGAGCTGGTCGCTGGCTCTATTCATAGGATACTATATTGATGAGTGAGGGCGTCACTGCCAAGTGGGGGGACCACTAGACTACTAGGGAAAATTATTTCCTAACATTTTACAGGGTCGGGATTCATGCAGGGGGGTGGGGGACCACTAGACTACCATGGAAAACTCTTTCCTAATGTTTTAGGGGTTGGGATTCGTGCAGGGGTGGGGAATCACTAGACTGCCAGGAAAATTATTTCCTAACATTTTACAGGGTCGGGATTCATGCAGGAGGTGGGGACCACTAGACTACCAAGAAAATTATTTCCTAACATTTTATGGGGTCAGGATTCATGCAGGGGTGGGGACCACTAGACTACCAGGAAAATTCTTTCCTAATGTTTTACGGGGTTGGGACTTGTGCAGGGGGTGGGGACCACTAGACTACCAGGGAAACAGTATTGTTTCAATATTTTCCGGGGTCAGGTTTCATGTGGGGGGGGACCACTAGACTCCCAGGGCTTTTCTTGCTATATTGCGACTATGGGGGTCCACGATGGGGGGGGGCACCACCACATTACTGCCAGCTTTTTTTGGTGGTATCTAGCACCACACTACAGGTCGCGCTAATGCCTGTAGCATGGCACTGGACCTTTGAATATGCTGCACTGCTGGCATTCATGGGCGCTCTCCTAACCCGGCCCCTGCATACGATTATCTATTAGTGTCGGCGCTACCACACAGCGCCAGCACTAATAGGGCTTTTGAATTTGCAGCCTTGCACAAATCCAGCGCTATGGTTTTGCACAAGGTGCTATGGTTTGAATATCTGGCCCCTAGTAGCTTACCCTGACTATTTAGTAGTTTCACAGGGTATTATATGTCAGAACCACGGGTGTTTAGAAAAGGACTGGCTTGCTGCAGTGAACTAGCCGCATGTCACTGCACACAGCTCTATCTAAAGGAAAAAACTTTCTGACTATTTCAAAGCTGCCACCATTGTCTGGAACGCCAAAGACCTCTTCTCCTCGAGGATACTGGACAGAAGGGGCTGGGCTGCTTTTAATCACACTACTGGTGGAACATGATGATGTCACTGTTGTGACACGCTTTGCAGCCAAGGAAACCAGTGCTTAGCATTGCGCTGATCTCCCTTCAAAATCCAAAAGCTCACAAGGTTAAAATGTATAAATATGACTGAAACTGGCACAAATGGTTTAGTTAAGTTAGCATGAGACAGAAAGCGTTACTCAAATTATTCATTATTAGGGGATGTTATATGCTCCATGAAAAAGTGGTTGTGGTGGGAGTCGAAGCTAATTACTAATGAATCTAAATTTGTCATGGATAATTTGGCATATTATTCTTCAATTAAATGGAAGATCCTTATTAAATGTGGGTAGTGTGGATAAATAATTATACCACATGTGAAATATGAACAAAACATATTTCTAAATTAAAGGGGGATGCACCAAAAAGGAAAATTATATCTGACTATTCAAAATACTGTTTTCTATATAATGTAAAAATTTAACATGCAAAGATAATGTCCACATTCTGAAAATGAAGTCCATAAAGCAACCAGTATGATACGTTCTGTCAGGCTGAAAGTCCAAGTCAATCAGCAGGGCATTTTGTAGAATCATCGAATGATGTCCAAACTAAGTTTTTATTAAGACCATATTTTCTTAGGTATGTTCTTAAAGTATAACTCCAGCACACTTCTCTTTGTAAAAGCTTAGTTTCCCAGCTTTGTCCTCCTTTAAGTTTCCCCACTTTCTCAATCCCAAGAAATTTCAGACTGGAAATTTGATGATTGTGTGTCATGAAGTGTCTTGCCAAAGGTGACCTCTCATTCGCTCTTCTGGTATTACTCTTATGTTCTGTGATCCTTATTTTTAATGTTCTTGTAGTTTCACCTATGTAATATAAAGCACAGGAGCAGATAAGGAAGCAATAAGACACGACAGGGTGTGGGTTGTTGATTGATAAGAGCATGAGCAGCTGGGTAGGTGCTCTTATCAATCAACAGCCCACACCCTGAAGTATCTTATTGCTCTTATAAAAATGGGTAACAACTATTTCTATAACAATCAAACAAAACTCTGGATGCATTATTAAAGATTTAATAATATTTTATTTTATTTAAATATGATGAAAAATAGTCCCCAGACTTGGGCAGAGGAGTGGTAAAATTGATTGAACAGCAACTCACTGAAAAATGCTAAACCAGTGAGTTGGAGAGACAGCAATGTATCATTTGAGCAGTTTGGGTCTGCCTCTGTAACTGTGTTTTCCCACCTTTTCTTTTTGTTTATAAAGTATCACTGTATTGCCTACTTTCTTCATCTTGTGTTTTTTTCTATTTTTTCCCTCATTCAAGACACAGTGGGATATTCAAAAGGGTTGCGCCATGTGCAAGTCCGAATTTGCACCATTCTGCGATATTTAGCAGGAGGCAGTTGCGCCACTGAAAACAGGCTGAGCAACAGCGCAATGAAAATGAAGGCATGTGCAACTGAAGGGGGTGGATCCATGCATAAAGAGTGCAATGCGATATTCAAAGGCTTGCGCAATGCGCAATAGCGGAACAGCCGGAAGGTGCGCCACAGTGGAAATGAGCCAAAATAAAAAGGCTCAATGAAGAGGCGCAAGAACACTACAGGAATGCCAAGCAAGACAGAGAGAGAGAGAGAGAGAGACAGTGACAGTCCAGAACAGGGCAGGCAAGGGAAGTTGTGTGGGCCATAGGCTGCAGAGGCCAGTGGGGGTACCCGGTGCAGTGGAGGTAGCAGTCAGGACAGCAGGGGTATCAGAGCAACATCAGCCGGGGGGGGTCACAAGCCAGGGAGATGGACAGTGCCAGCTTCCACATGGAAGCAGTAATGAGGGGGGTGAGAATGCATGCTGCAGGGGGACATGGCCATGGAAGGACCCGTCGGTGTACACCCCCAACAGGCAATACCGTGCCTGCATCGGCTTTGAGCTGCACACAGATGTAGAGATCATGGGCCAGTACCACCTGAACAGGGCAATACTGAGGCGGCTCTGTGAGCTGTGCAGTGAAGTGATGCAGGCACCCTCACGACGGAGTCACGCTCTGTCAATGGAGACCAAGGTAACAGCCTGCATGTGCCTGCTCACCACGGGCACCTCCCAGAGGCCGACAGGGCACACCACAGGTATCACACAGTCGGCTATGTCACGCATCCTCACTCAATTCCTCAGTGCACTGCTGCCACATGCTGCGGAGCACATCCATTTCCCCAGCACCATGGCAGAGCGTACAGCAAACATGCAGGAGTTCCACAGGGTAGCACATACGCCTGGCGTGCTGGGGCCATAGACTGCACCCATGTGGCCATTCGCATGCCACCTGGCCCCAATGGGGCCGCATATAGGAACAGGAAGGGCTATTCCAGTGTCAACTGCCAGGTGGTGTGTGATGCCACTGGGCCATAATCAATGTCTGTGCCACACACCCTGGTGGAGCACATGATGCCTTCATATGGTATCAGTCCACACTGTGCCATCGATTCGAGAGTGGGGACTTCCCCACAGGCCATCAAGTGGGTGAATGCGGACGTAGGAATTGCAAACTCGGGGCAAGGTGGGAATGTCACAGGTGCCATGGTAGTGGCACACAGGGATATGGGCAATATGGACCTGAACATGATACTTATCTCCACTATCTCCACACAGGTGACAGCAGATACCCACTCCATCCCTGGCTGCTCACACCGTACTGGTGCCCCATGGCCCCATTGCAGCAATGCTATAATGAGGCACATGCCTCCACATGCAGCATCATCGAGCGCTTGTTTGGGATGCTCAAGGCATGCTTCCGATGCCTAGACACCTCCGGTGGTGCCCTACAGTACAGCCCCTCAAAGGCTTGTGGGATATTCCTGGCCTGTTGTATCCTGCACAACATGGCCAAAGACTGTAGGATAGCCATACAGGTTGAGGAGGGGGACAGCGATGGGGACGCCAGCGCCAGTGATGATAGTGATGAGCAGCCCCCTTGGCCAGGCGGGGACCCTGACTGATCCGGCAGGCCCAGCTGCACCGGGACACCATCACGGAGAGCATTATGCACAACACAGGTAAGTCAAGGGGCCATGTGCAACCAACACTGTCCAGGCGCAACCCACAGGCACACAGGGTAACACACCAGGGGTGCATGACGGCAAGGGGAGTGGAAGGGTCCAGGCACACAATCACATCATCAGGGACGGGTGAACAGTCATATGGACACACACACACACACACACACACACACACACACACCAGGCACAAAGCGTACATGGGCAGGTGCACAGCAGAGCAGGAACAGACATGGCAAACACACAGATCCACAGACCACACCCACCACCTGTACTGTCCAAGTACAAGTGTCAGATGCTGGGCACCCTTGCACCTTGGTGTACAGTACAATGCAGGAATCATCATGCACATGCACCTGTGGACAGCAGTTGGGAGGGTGTGCAGGTGGTCCATGTGTCGGCGTGTTGGGCAGGGCACCCACCAGTGCACTGCCCACCATGACACAAATTGCACACAGGGCAGCACCAGACAGGGCCCACACTGGGAGACAGGTCAGTCATGTTGCACTGTTCCACGGCCACCGCGGATGCATGGGTGGCCTCGTCGTGACCCAACAGCACTCGCAGGCTGAGCAGGGGCCACATGAGGTGGTATCGATGGACCATCAGGGGTCCCACTGCACGACCACGACCTTGTCCACACAGGGGTCTGCAGCATGCCAAACATACCTGCACCAGGGGTGCTCGGGATGCCCACAGCAGAACCCGGCATCAACAGGCTGGGTGTCTCACGACACCGGGAATGGGGAGTGGAGAGCGTACTGTGTGGGGTGCATGGTACAGGGGCACCTGCTTGTGTGCCCAATGCAGCCACGACAGTGACTAATGCCTGGGTCTGCCTGTCAATGGTGGTCACATCCATCCATATTTGGACCATCTCTGCAAGGATCAGAGCACAGTCCCTGCTGTGCCGCTCCACAGCCACGCACTGTGCCTCCACGGACGTTGCAACCCACCTTTGCTGCTGTACTGATTCCCACAGCAGGTGGGTGTGCTCTTCAAATGGGTACTCTGCCACAACGGCATCCTGTCCCCCAGGGTATGGAAGGTCCTGATGCTCAACACCCCTTGAGGGTGGGCACTGTTCACCAGGACCAGGAATGGGCATATCAAAGGGTGGTGTGCATGTGCCACTGCTGGACCCTGTACCCCCAGACCTGGTGGGTGACTGCTGCTGCCCCTCTGACTGCTGTGCCCCAGGGACCACTCGTTCCACTGCTGTGGCCACAACAGTGCCAGACACCTGCACAGCCATCGGTGCTGACAGGCACAGCATGGGACTGTGCCGACATGCTGGCACTCACGTTGGAACGAGCTAGGCCCAGGGGCACATGCTGGCCTGCTGTGTGTCCGTCATGGGACACACACGTGTCACTGCCCGTTGCAGTCCTTGCATCATCAATGGTGCAGGTACGTGCTACAGCCACAGTCACAGCGTGCTGGCATGCTTGCATGCCAGACTGCTGAGACACAGGCTGTGCAACCCCCACACCTGACTCACCGACAACAGAGGAGGCAGCCAGGCATGCATGCTGGTGCAGTGCATGCTGGCTGGCGACAGAGGTGGATGGACCCTCCTCCAACTCCAGCAGGTCTTCCTCACTGCCTGATCCCACCACCACCACCATCCCCTGAAGACGAACAGGATCTGTAACAGAAAGTGAGGACATGTGAGTGCATGTGATCAACCTTCCCCCCCACACCACCACCATGTCATACTGTGCAGTGATGGGCTTCCACCTGTCTGGAATCCACCTCCTGGTACGCCCTCAATGGCACTCTGCTGCACTGATGCAGCCAGTCGGTCCTCAGCTGGGGTCAGCTCTGCCACCGCTGGCTGGCACCTGCCTGTGCCAGCACATGCCACCCTGAGGGCTGCCACCTTCTCCTTCACCCTCCTGCAGTCTGTCCCCATCTTCTTTTTTGCATTCCTGCATGGAGCGCTGGTGGCTTCTGTGCAGGTTCCCTGCCCTAGCTACCCCCTCCCATGCAGCCGCATGGGCCTGAGGGGTGCCCCGTCATCCACTCAGTAGTGGCTCCTCTTCCAGGTAGGCCTGGAAGAGGACCTCTGTCTCCACCTTGGTGAAGTTGGCCCTCCTCCTTCGCCCACCATCCTCACCTTGGCTCTGCTTGGTCATGTCGGTCTGTATGGGTGAAAGTGGACACCTGTCACTGTGCAGTCTACAGCGTTATCCCATGACCATTGTCCAGAACATCACACAGCATGCAACTCACCTCTCACCTGCAGTAACCGAATCTGGCCAGCGCAGCCCAATGTCACGTATTTATAGTGCAATGCATGCAAATCAGGAGTGGTGCAGCTTTAATGACATGCTAATCGTGCCACTGCACCTTTGAATGGCTGATCAGATGATTTGCATGTGTCTGCTTAATATCGCGCTGTTGCGCTTTGCGCAATATGGTTGAGCCGGCTGAGCCAGTGGCGCATTTCTGTGACTGTGTGGTACACTGCATTGCACATGCCCAGGTAGCTTATGCAGGCATCTGCCGCGTTGATGACGTGCTGTGTGTGATCAGCAATTCAGGCCACGGCCACCATTGTGCCAAAGGTGCTACAGCGCTGGTCACCATATGGCGCTGCTGTGGCAGTACTGCACAATAGTCCACTGTGGCACTGGCACGCAGGTGTCTGATCGCGCAGGATGTGTAGAAGTCCGATGATGCTGTGCGTGGCCTTGCGCCACTGACCCATGATCTTGTGTCCGACCTTTGCCCCCTGGCGCTTTATGTCTGGCATGTATACGGCTCTATCACGCTATTTGGTGACAGCACGATGTGGACCAACGGCGCTGTCCGAACAGCGCAATAGGCAGTGATGGAGTTGTATTGCACAACATTTCCATGTGGGGTTGCCGCGATGCGGAGCACCATATTGTCACTGTACATTTTGAAAATGGCACGCAGGAGAGCACCACAATGGGGGACTTTGGAATTATATAACCTGGTGGCTGTGGTGGAGCCACACTATGGCTCATTGTTTGAGGGAGTGCCCCTGCAGGTGCCACGCACCCATGTGTGGCAGCAGGTTGCTGCTGCCCTGGAGCAGGCTACTGGGCAGAGGAGGACCCCTGAGCAGTGCAGGCACCGCTACAGTGACCTGCAGAGGAGGAAGCATGCTCTGCTTGCGCACCTCAGGTCGCATGCCAGGAAGGGCATTGTGCCCAGGCCAGGTGGGTGTGCTGTGTATGCATCGGTATCGTCTTCATGGGTGACTGTGTAATTTAATCTGTGCATGGGGGTGGGTTGGGCTGTGGTTTGCTGTGAGGGTGTTTGCAGGTGTGCGCTGTTTGGGTCTGGTTGTGTGGGCAGGCACACTCAATGGGACAAGGGGCTGTCTGCTTTGGGATCTCACAGATGTGTTTCTCTTCCTTTGTCTCCCACAGGCATGGAGGAGCGGAGGTGGGCACAGGCTGAGGCCTGGGATGGCAGTGCCAGGATGGCTGGCAGAGGAGGTGTGCAACAGCCACAGCAGCAGCTTGATGAGTGTGAGTGTCATTACATCATGGATGCTACTGCATGCTGGGGGGGCACGGACACCTTCCGTGGACAACACTACCATTCATGCAACATGTGACAGTCATCACTGTCCAGTGGCACTGCATGTGTGTGTGTGTGTGTGTGTGTGTGTGTGTATGTGTGCGCATCACTGGTGGTCCATGCATGCACCGGGCACATGGCTATGGCACTAGCATCCCACCACGTAGCCACGTCACTGGGCAGCCTTGGTTGTGCTGTGCTGGACATGGGCGGTGTGTCTGTGCAGTGGTACACATGGCCATTGCTGGCTGGTTGGGCATTGGGCTTGTCTTGTACATGGTCACGGTGGGTGGGTGCAGTCCCTCACAGGAGCAGGGCACTTGGCTGTATGCTATGCATGATGGGTGGGATTCAGGGATGTGGACAGTCACAGCCACTGACTCTGTCCCCTTGTCCTAGGTATCCGGATCCTACGTTTGTTGGAGCAGGGCATGCGGAGGCTAACACAAGTGGCGATGGATACCCATGCATTACTCCTCGACCTACAGCAGCATGGCATGCGGCGCCGGAGGAGGCCACAGGCACAGCGCCAGGTGGGAGGAGGGCAGGCTGCCAGGCGGTAGCCAGTCATCAGCAGACCCCACCTTCCCTCTCCCAGTTGTTCACCCCTGTCCCTAACCCACCCCTACCTCATACCCATACCCCCAACCCTGCCTTGTACATATGTTTGTTGTTCTCATTATACTTCTTAATTACATTTATATTTTGATATGAATGCTGTGGTGGTCTCTGATTTGCAACTGGCTATCGGTGCTCAGTTGCAGTGGTGTGCATGGCATTAGGTGTGGTATGGTTATGGGTATGTGTGTCGTGTGTGTGGGGGCGGTGTCTCTGTGTGGGGGAGGCTTCCAGTCAGTATTGTTGTGTGCTGCCACCCACTGCTGGGTGGTCATGGAGGGTTTGGCTTGTGTGGTTCTGTAGGTTCACGAGGTTGCAATGTTCGGGGGCTCTGGGATCTCTGCAGTGCTGGCTGGCTGCGCATGGGTGATGTCTTGTGGTCAAGTGCTGGGTGTGCTGTGCAGGGGCTGTTGGGCACTGGGGTGCTCCGCCCCTTTGTGTGCCAGTCTCGGGTTGATGGTAGGTGCAGCAGCACACTGGGATGTGCTTTGTTTGCTTGTCCCCATGGCCCAGTGGCTGTTCCATACCTCCACCAGTTATGCTGTGCTTGGGGTGTGGGGTACATTGTTGATTCAGCAGTGTGTCCCTGTGCCCATCTGTAGCATGGGTGGTTTGCCCCTGCCTACCTCCCTGGTTGTGCAGTTCCATTGCTATGCTGCTGGGGGTGTCTTTGCTTGCCCTATGGTGCCACTGGACTGCTCAGCTGGGTTAGCCTTGTTGCGCTATGGCGCATCATTTCTGCTCAGCTTCCCCTTCCTGATTGCGCTTGGCACAGTTTGTGCGATATTCAGACATTGGCTGCTTACGCAATTGGCCTTGTTCCATGTTTAAATATTGCGACGATTGCGCATGTGCGCAAGTGACCTGCACTTGCTCCTGCTGTTGCGCACTTTTAGCGCAGTTTGAATATCCGGCCCAGAATGTTTATCATGGAATACAGGGATTCAAAATTCTGCTCAGTTCTGCTGGTAGAATGTTACTCTCCCAACATGCTGTACACACAGACAAAAAAGGCCTGTTTTAGAGCCAGTGACTCAATTATCTCACTGTCAAGGCAAGCAGAGAGATTTTCCAGATCAGTAGGTGAAGTGATTGCCTTCTGAAGCTTTTTGCTTTAACAGAACAGAGAACTGCATCAGTTAAAGCAAAGGAAGCTGGAAAGGCAGTCAGAACAGCAAAGCCCAAACCGAGGAAAAGATAGCCAACTCTGTTAAGAAGGGGGATAAAACCTTTTTATAGGTACATCAGGGAGCGAAGGAAGACCAAGGGAGGGATAGTGAGGCTTAATAAAGGGGAGAGAGGGTAGGCAGAGGGTGACTGTGAAAAGGCAGAGATACTAAACAAATATTTTTGCTCAGTATTTACAAAGGAAGAGGGGGAGGTACCTAAAATAAACAGTAGAACACTCTGGATACAGAAGTTGATACCAACCCATTTACAAATGGAAGGGTTCTGAAAGAGCTCTTAAAACTGAAAGTGGACAAAGCAATGGGGCCTGATGGGATTCATCCCAGAATTCTAAAAGAACTAAGGGTAGAACTAGTGACACCACTGACTACCCTCTTTAACAAATCATGGGAGGATGGGGTGGTACCTGAGGACTGGAGGAGGGCAGATGTGATTCCCCTTCACAAAAGTGGGAGCAAGGCAGAAGCAGGAAACCACAGACCTGTTAGTTTAACCTCAGTGATAGGGAAAATGATGGAATCACTCTGAAGGAAAGAATTGTTGAGTATCTGAGGCCAGAGGGCACAGGACCCAAGGCAGCATGGATTCACAGTGGAAAGGTCATGCCAGACAAATCTGATAGATTTCTTTGACTGGGTGACCAAAGTAGTTGATCAGGAGGGCTGTGGACATGGCCTACCTAGACTTTAGAAGGCATTTGACACAGTCCCACACAAAAGATTAATAACAATTAGCCAGCCTGGGAGTGGGTCCCAAGATGACAGCCTTGGTAAAGAATTGGCTGGAGAATAGGCCACAGAGAGTAATAGTAAATAAAAGTCCACTCTGAAAAAGGGGATTAGTAGTGGGTAATGCAGGGTTCAGTATTAGGACGGTCCTCTTCAATGTCTTTATAAGCGACATTGCAGAGGGACTGGAAGGAAAATATGTCTCTTTGCAGATGACACAAAGATCTGCAACAGAGTTGATGCCAAGGTGGGGTGGAAAGGATGAGAAGGGACTTGGCAAGGTTAGAGGAATGGTCAAATGTATGGCAGCTTAGATTCAATGCTAAGAAGTGCAAGGTAATGCACCTGGGAAACAAAAACCCAGGGAAGAGTCACAATGGGGGTGAGATACTAACAACAACAAAATGGAAAGGACCTGGGGTAGTCATATCAGATGACCTAAAGGTGGGCAAGCAATGTGAGAGGGCAGCAAGGAGGGCTGATGAATACTGGATGCATAGGAGGCATCACCAGTAGAAAACAAGAAGTTATTATCCTCTGTACAGACAGCTGGTGAGACCCCATCTGAGTACTCATGCAGTTCTGGAGACCCAATCTCCAAAGACATAGACAGGATGGAAGCTGTCCAGAGGAGGGCAACTAAAATGGTGCAGGGTCTGCCCCAGAAGACATATGAAGAGAGCTTAAGGAGCTTAATATGTATAGCCTCGAGGAAAGGAGGGGGGGGACATGATAGAAACTTTCAAGTACCTCAAAGGAATCAACAAAATCTTTCAAAAATGTGTCTGCAAGAACCAAGGGCACATTTAAAGATAGAAGGGGCGACTCAGGGTAATTTAAGGAAGTATTTTTCACAGAGAGGGTTGTGGATGTATGGAACAGCCTTCCAGAGGAGGCTGTGGAGTCAAAAACAGTGGTGGAATTCAAGCATGCATGGGACAGTCATAAGGCAATTCTAGGGCATGGGGTTAGGAAGAAATAGGCTGCTGGTTAACTAGGATCTGCAGCTTATCCATCAGGTAGGGAAATGGGCAGACTGGGTGGGCCAAGCGGTCCTTATCTGCCGTCAAAGTCTATGTTTCTATGACAGAAGGGGAATTTTTCACTTTTAGTAAAGAAACAGTTGTAATGAAAACTATAAACAATATTTAATGGCCCGGATATTCAAACTGCGCCAAGCTGTGGCGCAAGCTTGGGTGCAGCTCAACTTGGCTGCGCAGGGGTGTGGCCTGGGCGATATTCAAAGGAGCTGTGCCATGGCTCAGCAGCTTTGAATATCACACCCTGACCACCCCCAGTGTGCATGGCGCAGTGGCACTGCGCCAGCCCAAGTGGCCAGAGTGGAGCATGGAGATGCGCTAGCACAAGTACCATTGCACCATGCACAGCACCCATGATATTCAGAAGTTGATATGCAAATGGGGCTATCATTTATGCAAGGCAAACATGGGGCCATTTGCATGTCATTATGGCCCCATTTGCATGCAGGTGCACCAATCTCCGACGACTTGCACCTGGCGCCCTGCCAGAGCAGCAGCTGTCAAGACCAACCCCTGTGTCAGCCGGTCATCTATAAAAAAAAAAAGTCCAATATCCCTGGTGGTCCAGTGGACCGCTTTCTGCCCAATGGCAGACATCTGTATGAATAAACAACCCCGTCCAATATCCCTGGTGGTCCAGTGGACCTCTGTCTGCCCAATCAGTGGCATCTGTATTCAGAAAACCCCCGCCCAATATCCCTGGTGGTCCAGTGGTAACCCCCTCCCCACCTGCCCACTGAGCCCCACCACCCCGCTTCCCCCCCATCAGCCGGCAGCACCTCACCCGCCTGCTCGCCGACCGACACCAGAGCAGACCTACTGGTTCACATCAGAACCAATGGGCGGCAGCCCTACCGAGGTGTCAGTTGGTAGGTGGTGGGGCAGCAGGTGGGTGGGTGCTGCTGCCTGCTGGCTGACGGGGGACGGGTGGTGGGGCTCAGTGGGCGGGGAGGGGGTACCACTGGACCACCAGGATATTGGTCAAGGTTTTGTTAATACAGATGCCCGAATCGGCAGAAATCGTCCACTGGACCACCAGGGATATTGGACGGGTTTTCTAATACAGATGCCAAGATCAGGCAGAAAGCGTCCACTGGACCACCAGGATATTGGATGGGGTTTTTCTAATACAGATGCCCGCATAATTGGAGAAAGTGGTCCACTGGACCACCAGGGATATAGGACGGGTTTTCTTAATACAAATGCCCGCGATCGGCAGAAAATGGTCCACTGGACCACCAGGGATATAGGACAAAGTCTTTTTTTACAAATGCTCACAATCGGGCATGGGGGGGGCGCCCCAGAACTCAGATAGCCACCCACAGGTGGCAGCTGCCGTGTTGCGCCCTGCACTGCGGCAGTTCACCTGTGGGTGGCCATCAGTTGTTCCTTTTTTGGGGGGCTTAACTTTGTGCTGGTGCAAGTAGGGGTTACACATGCATGGCTCTGTACATCCCGGGCTGAATATCAGGCTGTGCAGGTTATGCATGGGCACACCCTCCCATCTGTGCCTGCACAAATTCTGATGCGGAATTTGTGCAGCGCACTTTTCCCTTTTGAATATCATGCCGGGGCACATCAGTGGGTTGCACATGGCACAACACTGTTGCGCCATGTGCAACCCTTTTTAATTATCTGGACCAATGTTTCTAATTTGTTTATGTGTGTAAGGAGAGTATGATGATCAGGGAAACGTGTACTTAATTTGCTTTATTTTTTTATTTAAGGTACTTTTATTTTCAATTGTCCCAATAGTTGTATAAAATGTATAGAATCTCTCAGGAATGCTGGGAAGCATGTAATACGTTCCTTACAATGATGGTGCACAAATATTGAGAGGGTTTCAGTAATGGAATTAACTCCTGAAATTAAATGTCTTCCTGGAGGATGTGTAGAATTGTTTTGGGTTGAGAGTCTCCTTTTTTCATTGATTTGCACTAGATGTAGTCCCACCAGTTTTATTTTTCTCAGGTTTCAGAGTTTTCGCCAAATTACTTTTTATTTGGAGGGGGTAACAGCACCATCTGACATACAGCAAATTCAGTAAGTGTTTTAGATTGAAAAGACACTACAGATTTTGTCACCCACTGACATTTCTTATTACTACAATACATTTCCTTTTTAAACAGTTATCACAGCCTATTCTCCTGGCTGATTACCCTCTGTTTAACTGTGTATTGAGTTCTAGTTTCTTCATTGTAGAACTATTATGAATCTGTCACACAGTGTTCATTTCCCTCTTATCTCTTCCATTATGTTTCTCTCAACCTTGGAGGAGGTATGCCCTTATTTCTGGAATACTACCTTGTTCCCACAGCTGACATCCTTTTGAGGGCCTTTAGCTTCTCCCCTCAGGGATATTAAGCCTCTTTTCTGTAGGGTAATCACACCCTTTGCCTTCTTGGTTACAGCCCTCATAAACTGGCAGTCGACACATAATCTACAGTGGGTCACTACCTGCCTGTAGGATCCAGACCAGTAAACATGTGACAAAAGTCTTGCTAAGGTTTTGTTCTTACCCAGATGCCTTCCATTGGTAGCAGTATGGGCTCACTGGATCATTTGCATCCAACATTTAAAAGAAGCAACCACCTGTTCTACTATTTTCATTCCGTGGCTAGGGTGTAATCTAAAAAATACCCCTAGCTTAATTATATAATGGGGATGGGATCTTCTTATCACCCCAGTACCAAGAGGTACCCCTTCAATCATTATTACATGTTGGTACAATTTGCAAACATGTTTTTTGTTTTGCAGACTGCCACAGTCCAAGATCCTCCAGGGAATTCCTAGTTTAGCCACAAAATCAGTCCCTACGGTCATTTCACAGACATCTTCTTCTGCACTGCTTGATGCTCCACTAAAGAGATGACAACGCCATTGTTGCATCAGACAATCTACATGCTGGACTGGCATCTGTCTCTGCCATGATCAGGCACCTCATTATCTGCAGACTCTGCAACAGCCTCACCTGATCCTTCACAGACCAAAAGCAAATGCTCTTTCACGTCAGACCTGGGGTCAGCGAGGTAACACCCAGGAAACACTGGAAGTTCCAGCATAACTGTCTCCATCAGTAGCATCACCTCTATGGGCAGGGTCTCCTTGTGAATGACTATTACAGTACAAACTGCAAACCCATTGGTCAACAGTCTGGACCAATGAACTTGCAGGTGTTACTGTAAGCTGCCAATATGTGGGCAGCTGTGGCGGTAAGTGGGTGGGTTCGCTGCCCACCGATGACCTGTGTGGGGGAGCAGGGTGGGATGGGGGAATACCACTAGACTACCGTGGACAATAAATATTCTTTAATTTACTATGATCGATGCACTGGGCAGGGAGGGGGGACAGCTAGATTATCAGGGACAAGGGATATTCTTTCATTTACTATGATTGGGGAATGGGGCAGGGAGGAGGGACTGCTAGACTACAAGGAATGAGGGATATTCTTTTATTTACAGTGTTCGGGGTACCACTTGACTACCAGGGCTCTGTACATTTCACTGTACAGGGATTGGACATGGAGCTGGGAGGGTAGCCACCCAGGCTCTCACGGCTGCTGTGTTAGGCCGTGCAATTTGGCAGCCTGCCTGTGGGTAGCTACCAGTTAGGCCTGTTTTTTACAGGTGTAACTTTGTGCCCATGGATGTGGCACATCTCTGAGATGTGCCGGCAGATACGCTTCAGAACTCGGCTGAACACTGATGTGCCAAATATGCATGGGCACACCCCTGGAGATGAACCACATACATTACAGATGCACATCGGCAAATCTGGAGTTCTGCAGTCCATCCCTAGGGTTTGAATATGACTCTAGAGCACAATTGTGGGGCTGTGCTGGCACAACTCAGTTGCACCAGGCACATCTGTCCTGTACATCTTGGCTATAGTGAGCAATACAAGAAATTCAACAAACAGTTTTATGTCAGCTTCCTTGTCTTTGCATTTTACATAAGCAGTCAGGGTACACAAACCATCACGCAGGCCTCAAGCCAGCAGCACTGTTCTGTTCTGGATGTGGAAGGTTTGTTTTATGCTGGGTAACTCCAATCCCTTTTTCATTTGTGAGGCTCACAATTCTGGCTAGCCTTCTGAGCAAACAGTATTTACAATCATTTCCTTGTGAAGCCTGGGGAGGGGAGGCAAGATACCAACCATGAGCACATAGATCTCTTTCATCTTTTTTTTTCTTCTTCCAGCTGCCCTACACCCTGTTCTGTCATAGACAGCCTGAGGAGAACATTTTCCTTTTTATTTTTATATACACACATTTAATTGTATGCACCAGTCTCTTTTTGGCTAATATTATGGCCCACGAAGTGGAGCACAATCCCAGCAGTGTTTATTCTGCCTGTTGCTGATTTATGTCAGGCAGCATAAACAGCTTAGCACCCCAAGGTTAAGGTCCATTCCAATTCTAGTGCCCTACTGACTACCTGGGCACGGGTGCGCACCAAGATAGTATACCAATGGAACACCTTTGTTTAAAAATATAAAAGCAAGTCTCTGAGGCACAGTGTATGTGTGTCACCCTCTGTCTCTGTCTCTCTCTCTCTCTTTTGACTCACTCCTGCCACTAGCAATGCAGGTGGGGAGAATGAGAGAGTAAAGTGTACCATATTTTGTTTTATTCTCCTATTAGGGAGACCATATTTTTATAACCCAATCACTCTTGCTAGGCCATTTCAGTGACCACCAGGGAAGGGGCTATCCAAACCACTTGTCTGTTCCAAGGTGGCTGGACAGATACAGGGCCAAACAGAATATTTTTAACTTTTCAGTTGGCATCACAGGAGGGAGCCCTTTTCAAGGCAATACCATAAATCACCAACTAATCCTAATTCATAACCTGTGATAGATGTACTGGCATCCTATCACATAGCCCCCCTCTTGAAGAAGAAAACTGTTTTCTTTAAACAGGTTTCCTACCCTCTGTCTTAATACTCCTTCTAGCTTATTCCAAGTAGAGTGCTCTACATATATGGATTTTCTCTTTCAAACAGCAGTATAGCCTCGAGGTTGGATCTGGCAGTATAGCCTAAAGGTTAATTTAATGAGCTGTGCATGAACTTAGTACATCCAGCAGCCCTGTATATGATTCCCACAACCTCCACTTGCATACTGTGCAATTCTAAGCAAGTCACTTAGCCACCACAGTGCTCCTGGGTTGCCCCTGAAAACAGGCACTTGTGCTTAATGGGCCTTACCAGGCTACCAAAAATAAAATAAAAAACAGTTAACAATATTCAATTACTATCCCAAGACAGTATACTTTTTTTATAACCCTTTTCAGTTTGATGCAGCCAGGGATCCCAGTATCACCATTCAGAGATCCTCTCCTTTGAACCCTATAGAGAAAAACAGTACTTCGATTATACACTGTACCTTCCCAGTTTAGTCCCCAAGGAGTGTCTAGTTAGGGTCATACCTATTCCCCATGGAGAACACTCCATCCAGGCACAAGGCCAATTCGTTTTGTACAGGGAATTACAGAATCTCCCAATAATGGCACCTGGTTGGGTGGTTACATTCATTATGAGAGAATCCCACCAGTCCTGACCTAGGTCCTGATTTCACAAGGAAAGGCTCAGCAGTGGACCCAAACATGCAGGAACACAAACAGTTGTCTTGTTTATTGATCTTACTTAAACAGCTTTGCATGATCAGAGTACTACAGGAGTAGTAAAGGAACTCCCTGCTGACTAGAAGCTCCACCCTCCAAAATCCTCTCTTCTGAAGGTAGCATATCCCACTAAATGCCAACCTTATCCAGAAGAGTATCTTTAATGCCCAGTACTCTCCTATGAGTGCACTTAATGCAATCCCACCCGTTTTGTTTTTCTCAGGGTTCCGAATTTTCTCCAGTTTACTTTTTGTTTGAAGGGGGCAACAACACCATCTGTCATACGACAAATTCAGCAAGTGTTTTAGATTTAACAGATACTATATTTGCTTTTGTTATCCACTGACAATTCTTATTACTACAGTATGTTCCCTTTTTAAACAGTTATCACAGCCAATTATCCTGGCTGATTATCCTCTGTTTAACTGTGTATTCAGTTCTAGTTTCTTCATCATAGCAATACAATGAATATGTTACTCAGTGCCCATTTCCCTCTTATCTCTTCCATTATGTTTCTCCTAACCTTGGAGAAGGCACACCATTCTTATTTCTAGAATATCACCTTGTTCCCACAGCTGACAACCTTATGAAGGCCTTCAGCTTCTCCCAACCTCAGGGATGTAAAGGCTCTTTTCTGTAAGGCCATCACACCATTTGCCTTCTTGGTTACAGCCAACATTAACTGGCAGTTAACACAGAATCTACAGTAGGTCACCACCTGCCTGTAGACTCCAGACCAGTAAACATGTGACAAAGGTATTGCTAAGGTTTTCTTCTTACTCAGATGCCTTCCATTGTGATTAGTATGGGACCACTGGTTCATCTGCATCTGACACTTAAAAGGAACAGCCACCTGTTCTGTTTTCATCCTGTGGTTAGGGTGCAATCTAAACAGTTCCCCTAGCTTAATTATATAGTGGGGATTGGATTTGCTTACCACTCCAGGACCACAAGGTGCCCCATCTATCATTGTTACATTAGTACAATTTGCAAACATGTTTATCATAATTTTGAAGACTGCCCCAGTTCAAGACTCTCCATGGAATTCCTGGTTTAGCCACAAAATCAGTCCCTTTAGCCATTTAACAGGAATCTTACTCTGCTCTGCTTGGCTAAAGACGCCACACCTCCATCTTGTGTCAGGTGATCTGCATTCTTGCCTGGTATCTCGTCTCTACCACGATCAGTCACCCATTATTTGAAGACTCTGCAAAAGTTTCACCTGATCCTTCACAGACCAAAACCAAATGTTCCTCCACAACTGATTTGGGGTCAATGAGGTAACACCCAGAAAACACTGAAAGCTCCAACATCTCTGTCTCCATCACTGGCATCACCTCTGTGGACAGGGTCTCTATGATCCACTACCTCAGATTTGGGGTCAGTGAGGTAACTCGCAGGAAACAGTGGAATCTCCAACATCACTGGCATCACCTATGTGGACAGGGCCTCTTTGCTCCTCCACCTCTGATTTGGGGTCAATGAGGTAACACCCAGGAAACACTGGAAGCTCCAACATCTCTGTCTCCATCACTGGTGTCACCTATGTGGACTAGGTCTCCTTGCTCCTTCACCTCTGATTTGGGGTTAATAAGGTCAAGTTAATTCATATTTATTTATAGAAAGGTGCTGTTCAAAGTTATCAAACCGCCCGTACATAAAATATTAAAAACAAACACAGTAATAAATACCCAAAATAATATCAACAGGATCACATTAAAATATGCAGCATTTCTCAATTACTATACATCTAAAAATGCTAATCTAAATAAATATTTTTTAGGGCAGTCTTGAAAGTCTCAGTGGACAGGCACTCTCTATCCTGACAAGTTTGAGAGTTCCACATGGTCGGGCCATGAATGCATAAGATCTAGCTTCTGAGGTCTTCAAACAGACCCTGTGAATCTCTTACAATCCCTCATCAGTGGAACAGAGAGGGTGCTAGGGGCACAGGAGATCTTGCAAATAGCACGGTCTGTGTCCATGTAGGGCCTTACAGGTTAGCAAACTGACCTTGAAGGTGATCCTCCACAGCACTGACAGCCAGTGCAGCTTGCATAGCACAGGTGTGACATGGCTAGATCTAGGTAAGCCCATCAACAGCCTTGCTGTCATATTCTGCACCAGCTGCAGGTGGCGAATGTCCACCCCTGGAAGCCCTAGGCAGAGAGCAGAGCAGTAATCAAGGTGGGAGGTCACAAAGGCATGGACCAGAGTTGGAAGGTCATCAGGTGAAACCGACTGTTTTACCCAAGTGATATTCCTCACATGCTAAAATGAGGACTTGATGATAGCTGACACTTGTGATTTACATGTCAGCTCACCATCAAGAATAATGCCCAGATTCCACACCTGTTCAGAGGACCTCAGATGACTGCCTCCAGCACAAGCCTAGAGGGCTGAATAGCTGAGGAACTCTCTATCCAATGACCCGGGTCCACAACCAACACTTCAGTCTTGTCTGGTTCAACCTTAACTGATTGGCACTCATCCAAACCTGAATCTCAGTGAGGCAGCTGTTAAAGACAGCCCGCATCCTCCTGATCGGGTACAAAGGACATGATGATCTGAGTGCCATCTGCATAGCAGTGAAAACTCAGCCCATATCACCATTTAATGTCCCCTAATGGCAACATATATACCTTGAACAACATGGGAGACAGTACGGAGCCCGGTATGATCCCACAGGTCAGGGGGAAAGGGGCCAGGGAATAAAATCCTCAACACCGCTCTCTGTGACCTGCCTGAGAGAAAAGAGTGGAACCATCTGATGACTGTACCAGACAGTACACAAATCAACAGCAGGCACTCCAGCAACATCCCATGATTCATAGTGTCAAATGCTGTGGAGAGATCAAGAAGAACTAAGATCTAACAGCTCTTCCAGCACCACCATTAGACCAGCAGGGGATACATCCCTTAAAGGGTGGTACCAGACCATCTCCACAAGGGCAGGTCTACTGGGGGGAGTAGCAAAACTGAACCCTATAGTGTGATGGTTAGATCAACTGGCTGATTCCACCACCAAGTCAGATATCTCCATCCCCAGGAGGAACACCAGATCTAGAGAGTGAACAATTAAGGGAAGCAGAGCTAACCACCTGTGTAAAGCCCAGCAAAATGATCAGCTGGAGGAAGTCTTGCCCAAAATATGACAATTCATGGTCAATCAAGGCAGTGAAGTCTCCCAAGACCAACCACCTGGGAGACTCCAACACCATGTCGACATCCAAGCCCATGACTTCCTGTCAATTTGGAGGGGAGGGGAATCCTTAAGTTGAAAATGGAGGAGTTCATTGGTGAAAAGTGGGGTTTAAACTTGTGAAGGGGGTGGGATGGGAGAAAAGGCAGTCAAGGGGATGCCGATAAAGGAGGGACTCTGTCTCCACCCCCCTGGGGACCAGGAGGATTGCAGGAAAAGACCAACTGGCAAAGTGCAGACCAGGAGAAAACAGAATCCCCAAGGGAGCACGAGCAGGGGAAATGAAACTATAGGGAAAGGGTGGAAGGTAGTCCTGCTAAATGCCAGGAGCTTGGGCAATAAAATGCCTGAGCTCCAGGCGATGTTAACTGAGGGAGCAGTGGATGTGGCAGCAGTCACTGAGACTTGGGCCACTGCAAGACATGACTGGGACCTGAACCTGGAGGGTTACACTATGTTCAGGAAGGACAGGGGGGAGGGAAGGGGAGGAGGGGTAGCAATGATAGTAAAAACTGCATTGGCATAGGGAAATTGAGAGGCCGGAGGGAACCGTGGGCGATTTGGGTCACCTTGATAACAAGGGGGGGCAAGAGAGTAAAAATAGGAGTGGTGTATAGACCCCCTGCCCTGGCGGAGGAGCTGGAGGACAGTCTGGTGGCAGATGTTAGGAGACACTGCAGACTGGGCAGAGGAAAGGTGGTGGTGTTAGGGGACTTAAACATGCCAGGAACAGACTGGGAGACTATGACATCCTCTGTGACCAGGGAACAGAGGTTGTTGGATGTCTTTCAAGATGCGTCCTAACTCAGCAGGTGAGGGAACCCGACCAGGAGGCACGGTACTGGATGTGGTCCTGGCAGACAGTGACCAGATTGGGGCCTGGGGTAAGGGACCCATTGGCGGGGAGTGACCATGCCACGGTCTGGTTCTGCCTGGACCTAGGAGGGTAGAAGGCTGCACAAAGACGGAAGTTACCAACTCAGGGGTGGATTTTAAGGAAATGGGAAGGATCCTTAAGGAGCATTTGGATGGGATTGGTCAGACATGGACGCTGATAGTAGGTGGAAATCATCAGGAGAGGGGTGCAGGATGCTACCAGCACCTGTGCAAGAGTAAGACGAAATGCGGTAGGGCCTAAAACCCTGTTGGTGGACCAGGAGGTCCAGGAGGTGGTGCGGGAAAAGAAAGCAGCCTATAAGAAATTCAAGTGCTCAAGAGTGAAAGGGATCGGGGGAGTATGAGCTGTTGGCTAGAAGGGCCACTAGAGTGGTGAGGGCGGCTAAGGCAAGGAAGGAGCAGAACCTGGCCAGGGAAATTAGGAGAGGGAAAAGGGTTCTTTAGATACATTGGGAAAGACGAAGGGTGAAGGGCAGATTAGCAGGATTAAATCTGGGAGAGATGGGCACAAGACCCAGAGGAGCAGGCTGAGGTACTAAATGAGTACTTCACCTCAGTTTTCACCAGGAAAATAGGGATGCTGCATCATACATGGGAGGAGACAGAGATAATGAGGAGGAGGGACCCTTACCAATCTGGCAGGTCTGGGGAGGGGGGCTAAGCAGGGAGAAGAGGTACTGGAAGTGGAAATCACAGCAGAGAGTGAGAAGCCCTCAAACCTTTAAGACGGAGAAAGCACCGGCCGGATAAATTACATCCTAGAGTGCTGAAGGAACTTGTAGATGTCCTGGCGAAACCCCTGGCAGAGCTTTTCACCATCTCTCTGAGGACAGGGTGGGTGCCCCAAGACTGGAAGGTGGCACATGTGCCTATCCACAAGGGGATCAAGGGAGGTGGCAGGGACTACAGGCCTGTCAGCCTGACATCAGTGGTGGGCAAGGTGATGGAGGGCATTGTCAAGGGAGTGGCTAGGGGCGCCTGGATAAGTCAGGGTGCCTGGACGAAGACAGCATGGATTCATCCTGGGAAATCATGTCAGACAAACCTGGTGGAGTTCTATGACTGGGTGACAAGTGCCTTGGACCTGGGTAGACCAGTGGATGTCCTCTTTCTGGACTTCAGCAAGGCATTTGACTCTGTTCCTCACGGGGCCTGTTGGATAAACTAGGAGAAATGGGGTGGGAAACCAGATGATCCTATGGATAGGCAATTGGCTCCAGGACCGGACCCAGAGGGTGTGGTTGGTGGGATAATCTCTTCCCAAGGAGGGTCATTAGTGGGGTCCCACAGGGATCAGTCCTTGGGCCCCTTCTGTTCAACGCCACGTATTGACATAAGGACAGGAATCAGGAGTGAGATGAGTCTCTTTGCAGATGACTCAAACTGGGGCAGTGGTGGATGGGGAGGAGTGGAGGGTGGCTCTGCAGGGGACCTGGAGGCTCTGGAAGATGGTCTAGAAAGTGGAAGCTGAGGTTTAATGCAGGAAATGCAAGGTACTCCATCTGGGGCCAGAACCCAGGCCAAGTGTACACCCTGGGGGAAATACTCAAGTCTCAATGCTGAGAAGGACCTGGGGTGGTGGTGGATGTCAAGATGAACAACTCTGAGACTTGTAGGAGGGCAGCAGCCAAGGCCAACAGGATGCTGGGATGCATCGCTGGGATCACCTCCAGAAGGAGGAAGTGATACTCCCCTGTATAACTGCTTGGTGAGGCGCACCTGAGTACTGCATGCAGTTTGGAGGCCTCATTTAAAGAGGGACATTAACCTCCTGGAGAGGGTCCAGAGGAGGGCAACCAAAATGATTTGGGGCTTGGGGGACAGGACCTATGAGGAGAGGCTCGAAGAGCTAAATATGTACACTTTGGAAGAGAGTAGGGACCGGGGGGACATGATAGAGGTCTTCAGGTACATGAAGAGGGTATATAGGGGAGGAACAGTGAGGGTGCTTCGAAGGAAGGAGGAAGGGGCCACTAGAGGGCATGGGTGGAAGCTGGAGGGAAAGATTCAGGGGAGAAAGGAGGAGGTGCTACTTCACTGAGAGGGTGGTAGAGCCATGGAATGCACTACCTAGGGGGCTGGTGAGGCAGAGACAGTGGAGGGGTTCAAGAGGGGTGGGACAGGTACAGGGAAGGTTCAGGAAGCAAAATCCAATGCAGCAAGAATATCCGGAACTGGGAAGGGAGAAGCCAGAAAAGGCGAGGGGGACAGCAAGGTCAGCACCCAGGGTGGGGGCTGACCAAACGAGCAGACACGAAAGACCATTAGGCCTATTCTGCTGGCATTTTAGTATGTTAGTATGTAATTCTTTCTTATCTTCTCCAGGTTGACAGTAGACAAGGAGTATCCTGCAGCCCACACATGCACCCATGATACACTCAAAGGATCTGGTGGTCCCCACCAGCCCAACTACAAGGTTCAGTTCTGTCTTAAAACAGATGGCTACATCCCTGCCCCATGATCCAATCTCAGGTGGTGCATCACAGAGTACCCAGCTGGCACTGCTGCCTCCAAAACAGGACCAGCATTTTCTGCCTGCTAGGTCTTGGTGATGCAAGCCAGGTAAGATGGTTCAACAAAATCAGCAATAATTGCTACCTTGTTCCTAACTGACCTGCCATTACACAACATCACCCGAATTGGATGAGTGGTTATGGGAGAGCGTGTCATTTGGCCACTTAGTATGAAGCCCTTGGGTATGGGAACTAGGCAGGGAGGACCCCTTTTCTGGACCCATTTCACCCCAGGGCTTCTCCTAGTACCACAACCCCAATCAGCCCACCCCACTCCACCACCTCTAGGCCTGGGACCCGCCCCACCCCGGCCTCTCAAAGCTATCCCCAAGGCCTGATACTGCCTATAGACCTCAAAGGAAAGCAGAGGGCAGTCAGAGGGGTGCAGGTACCTTAGTCTGGAAGGGGAGTTGTGCCTGTCCACCTAAGATAACTGCCAACACATAGCTGCTTACTTAGAAACCAGCAACAATAACCCAGTAAACAGCAGACAACATAAACAACCGAGAAACAAACCTTCTCCCAAACTGACCATAACAATACAACCCCAAATCCCAAGATTCAACCAACTAATCCCCAATTAACAAAACATATATCAGCAGATCACAGAGTGTAGCTAAAATTAGGGTCTATAAATGTTAGGTATGTGGCAGTTCACTGTAGACGAGTTGCTAATACTCTCAAAAAGTGGCCAGCCATAAGTCTATTAGAACTCACACATCAAAGGATGAAAGGATGAAGAAATTCTCAAAATAAGTGCACCTCCCATTTGGACTCAAAGTGAGTAGCAGAGCTTATTATTTGCAGCCAGGATTTAAAAAGTACTCTCACTGCCTACAATCAATACAAGAAATCACCTCATAAAGTCAATACCAGTTAAATGAGAAAAAGCTTGGGATCCTTTGTCAAACTGAGAGCATGCGTTAAACAGATCAGCCTTAGGGAGACTTCACAACTGTTCTTCCATGCAGGCTACACCATATCAGTCACCCCCTACCCCTCAGCGCGAACCTTTTCCCTGGCAACCAGCACTGCAGCTGCCTCCGGAGCTTATTTTAAGGCTGTGGCCAAGGAGAGGACAACAAAAGATCAGCTATGACCCTGGAGGGGAGTCCCCAAAGTTGTCTGTCCAGTGAGGGGTTGACCTGCCCAAATAATCCCCACAGAGATCTTGGGACAATGTCCATCCACCGACAGAGACCCGCAAGGACCAAAAGACAACAACAGAAAGACAAGTTCTTCAGCAAGCCTAAAAACTGGGACCTCTTGTTTGGGAACTGGGGAGACAAACCCCTGATGCCAGCAACGGAGCCCCAGTCCCCCATGGGTCAAGCTCATTTTGGCTAAATTGAACAAAGGACGACTGACCAACCAATGTACAGTCCCACTCAATAGAGTGCTTGACATTGCTTCACAGAGGGTCCCACAAACTATGCCTCTCAGTGATGATCCAGTGTGCAAGTCCTCACCAAAAGGTTCCTCACAGGCTGCTCTAATGGAAGCTTGACTCAAATGGCTACACAGCTCAACAGGGCCTCTTGAGAAACCTGGCAGGTAATGGATTTCAAAAAATGAAAAATAAACTGCTGAAATGTGTTAGCGAGCAATTTTGTAACTCTGCTAACAAGATGGAACAAACAAATAATTCAGTAACTCCATCTCAATTTGAACTCTCCACTAGACTAACTCCCCAAAAACACCAATAACAGTTACTTTCTCTCTAGATGTCCTAACTAAGCAATCACTCAGCTAAACTCAATCCATGTATTTACTTATTTCAATTTTGTGTAGCACCAGCACTGTGCAGCTAGCCTTTGCCGTGCTTTTCTGGGTTGTATGTGGCACTAAGCTGAACTGCAGCAAAATAAAAATAAAACACAAATGATTAACCAATAAAATTAACAAGAGCAGCATGAGGGGGTGCTGTACTTCTGAGGTACTGTCTTTCAGATGAGATGTTAAACCAAGGTCCCATCTGCCTGTTCTATTGGTAGTTCAGGTGGATGTTAAAGACCCCATGGTAATTATCAAAATGAGTAGGGGGCTTTCCCTGGTCTCCTAGCCACATTTCCCCCATTCACTGGAAATACCACCAACAGCTTAATCTTGTTCAAGGTCAATTGGCACTCTTCTGTGTGTGTGTGTGTGTGTGGATTAAGGGATGAGGGACAGCTGCAAGGTGGGTGCTAGCTGCACACTCGAGCAGACTTAATAGACCATGTGGCCTGTTTCTGTTGGCAAGTACTAAGTAAGTAAGTAAAAATAAAAACACAGCACTAACACTGCTGCTACTCCTGCTGATGATGATTAGCCCAGCACGGCTGCCACCCAGGAAACACTGGAAGCTCCATCACTGTCTCCATTATTGGCATCACCTCTGTGGACAGGGTCTCTTTGCTCCTCCACCTCTGATTTGGGGTCAATGAGGCAACACCAGGAAACACTGGAAGCTCCAACATCTCTGTCTCCATCACCGGCATGAACTCTGTGGACAGGGTCTCTTTGCTCCTCCACCTCTGATTTGGGTCAATGAGGTAACACACAGGAAACACTGAAAGCGCCAACATCTGTCTCCATCGTGGGTGTCACCTCTGTGGAAAGGGTCTCTTTGCTCCTCCACCTCTGATTTGGGGTCAATGAGGTAACACCCAAGAAACAATGAAAGCTCCAACATCTCTGTCTCCATCACTGGCATGAACTCTGTGGTCAAGGTCTCTTTGCTCCTCCACCTCTGGTTTGGGGTCACTGAGGTAACACCCAGGAAACACTGAAAGCTCCAACATCTCTGTCTCCATCACTGGCATAAACTCTGGGGACAGGGTCTCTTTGCTCCTCCATCTCTGATATGGGGTCAGTGAGGTAACACCAAGAAAATACTGGAAACTCCAACATCTCTCTCTCTCACCATCACTGGCATCACCTCTGTGGACAGGGTATCTTTGCCAGGCTGGAATTCCTTTGGACTCCATCTGTGCTGGATGTACCCTCTCCTTTCCTCTTGACCTGGTTCAGGGGCTCATCTTTCCAGCAGAACATGCAATGCTGCCTCTGGTGGGCTACTTGCTCCACTTCATGAAATTTTTCCCACCTCTAGGCCATTCTGTTCTGCATCCATCCATCTTTCAATCCATCAATCTGTTAAGATTCTCACCATCTGCTTCACTTCTGTCACTGCACAAAGATTGAATTTTGGCCACTCCACTGCATTATTGGTTTGCATACTGCTGCCAGCCATCTGCTTGATGGTCAGACCTACTCTAGACACACTTCTGCTGGACACTCGCCTTGTCATTCTAGCACCTTCTGCTGGATTAGTTCATCTACTAACCCTCTGATGTACTGAAGGCTGGCACATCTCTAAAATGTTCCCCCTGTCAGAGCATGAAGGGGAAATCCCACTATTAACACCATATGTCATGGGGCATGGGTCACATTGAGTCAGGCAGGCACAAAAGTCAGGTTGAACACCTTTGGCATGGTGTATGTATATTGCATCTCTTGAAATAACTAAAAATACTACCAGCAGCTTAATCTGGTTCAGTTTCAGCTGGCTACCACCTGTAACCCCCCTCCCTCCAGGCTGCCCCTGAAAAAAGGTCTTCTAGTCTCAGTGGGCCAACCGAGTCAATAAAATTCAATAAATAAATAAATAAAGTATGACCAGTTCAGCCAAATATCAGACTTTTTTTTCAGGATGATCAAGACTGTATTAACCCTGTGACAGTCTTTCATCAATAATCTTTCTTTAAATGGCAGGCAAATATTTTAGAGCATTAGGACTGCTTCTAACAGATGGCATTACCTCTTTAAAGCTTAAAGTCTTTTCAGGGTTTCAACGCCTCTTCATCTGTTATTTCAAAATGTTTTGGTCCTTCTCTCTGGTCACTGCATGACTCTAGGCACCTCTCACAATAGCTCTTCACTTCCAACTGACTTTCACAATTAAAACACTCCCAATTTATATCCCTCCCAAGGAATACATGACAGATTTGTCACACGATTACATCACTCTAAAACAATTAGGGTTTTATTTCTTCAGTAAGCTTTTTTCCTTTCAGTGTCAAGAGCTATACATTTAGGTACATATATACTTTATACTCATGAACAGAAGATGTCAAAGCTAGAATTAAAGTGCAGACTGAAATGGATGTCTACCCTGAATACTCATATTTCTGAGGACTCCTGGAACCGTGATCTCCGAGATTGTCATTATACCTTTATGGATACCAAGAGCCATTTTTTGCAGCTCAAGATACTACTGCTTTGGTATCATACACTATCATCTCTACACTCCCACGGCATTTCACAACATTCTAACTGTTGGTGCTGTCAGCAACCTGGGGCACATCTATTTCATATTTTATGGACATGCCCTTTGCTTTCACACTTCTGGGCATTTATAATGCAGGATTTGTCTACAATACTGGGCCTCCAGATCAGCCTCTCTGATCCCAAACTCCTTCTAGGAGACACTACCTCCCTAACTGCTCTAACTCGACCTCAGAGGCAATATGTTGTACTTGCACTTATGGAGGCTAAATGATTTGTACTTATGCATTGGCGTAGACCTACTCCTCTGACTCGCTCCCAGTCGCATGAGGTGCTAGCTGGATTAGCCACACTAGAACGTCTATCTTGTACTCACCTAGGTCATATGGACCAATATGCTGCCAGATGGGAAGCCCATCTCCAATCATCTCTTTGCAATATTCTGAACCTAGGCTGTGACCCCTCTTCTTTGACTATATGATATTTCATCTCTATATACCTTTATTCCTGCTCCTATCTGTCTCTAATACTCAAAGTTAGTGGAACTCCACCTTGGTACATTGGGTAGTTTTTCTTTTGTTAAGGTGCATCCTAGGTGGGCTCATATGAGAATATATTAAATCATGTGTTTTGTGAATATAACTACACACTATTGTGGCAATGTAATAGTTTCTGGTTGAATATAGCTGCATATGGAACATGTTACCTATCTATGAACATGAATATGTGATACTATACTTCTGTATGGAACAAAATAAAAATTATTCTATGATAAAAAAAAGCTAGAATTAAAGATGTAGCAAGATAAACAGATCTACAATATGGCCACCAAAACTGTATACAGATGTCAAAAAATAAGAGAGTTAATGGGTTAGAAACTTATCTGATCCATGTTTAAGAACCCAGTAAAGGAAAAGTATTTCTAGATTCAGATATGAAGTTTATGAAAGCAACTGGTTACACTCACATTATAAAAAAGGGGGATGAAGACAAAAAAATATGTAAATGTGCACTAGGCCAAGCCAATCTTGTTCATATGTTAATATTATACCCCTACTACACAAAAGAAAGTAAAACATTTATAGGGCACATATTGGGGAGAGTAAAATACAGTATGAAACAAAATATATGGTTACACATCCATTAAATTCAGAGATTTGTCCAACAATAAACATTAACGACACTTATGCTCATATGACTAACATTTCAGTAACACTGTTCTGAAATCCATCAAGAACTGAAGTACAATAATTAGAGCATCTAATTAATCACCACCTATATGCATATCATTCTGGATTGTATAATATAAAACAGGTTGAGTAATGGTCCATTCAGCATTAATGCAAGCTTGATTTACTTGGTTCAGGTAAGATTGAAAGACACCATGGTTTAACTGTCTTTTTCATTTCTTTAGTTTTTGCAGTCAAACATCCTTAGTTATAAAATAGCTTGTGTCTTCACTTATAGACAAACAGTGCTATATATCTCTATATAATGAGCTATACAAGAAATGTAACCAATTTCATGTCAACATTCTTGTTGTCTTTGCATTTTATATGAACACTCAGGGTAGACAAGCCACCACTCAGGCCTCAAGACAGCAACACTTGTATTCAGCACATTTATAAGATCTCTCTCAGGTTTAGTGCCTCCAAATGTGTAGGGATTTCTGGTACTGTAACAAGAATGGCCCCCATTCTTAAGCTAGGGCTGATGTTTGATCAAGTCACTCTTTTGGCCACATCTCTTGTCGCATTCAGCACATTTATATGGTCTCTCTCGGGGTTAGTGTCTCCAAATGTTTAGGGATTTTTAATACCGTGGCAAGAATGGACCCCATTCTTTAGCAGGGGCATATTCAAAACTCAAGAAATTAGTACTGTATTAATCTTTGATGTTTGCTGAGAGCACTCTTCTCAGCACATGCAACGTCCCCAAAATAGCTTCCTTTTGAAGTTCATAAGGTGTCACAAGTATTGGTAGCATATTTAAATGTGCCTGAAAGTTCTTTTTGATTAGTCCCATTGCTCCAAGCACTACTGGAACAATCTGTGTGTCCTTATTCCACATCAGTTTAGTTTCTGACTGCATATCTTGGTATTTCATGATTTTGTGTCTCTCTGTACACAGCACACTGTAGTCACTAGGGGTGGCTATTTCAATCAGTAATGCTACCTTTCTCTTTTCTTGTATTACAATATCAGGTTTTCTTGCTTCCACTTTCTTGGCTGTTGGTATTGGGTGATCCCATGTGATCATTACTTCTTCATTCTCTGTGATTCTTTGAGGTTCATGTTTCCAGTGTCTCTCTGCTACCTGTATGTTATAGTGTTTGCACAGTTTCTAGTGGATCAGTCTTGCTACATTGTTGTGTCTTTCAGTATACAGGCCTTCTGCCATGAGTACTTCACATCCAGCCACAAGATGTGCAACCGTTTCTAATTCTGTACTACAGAACCTGCACTTGTCTGTTTCTCCTGTTTTTTTCAATGGATTTTGTGAACCATCTTGTGAGTAGCCCACGATCTTGGGCTGCCATTATTAGTCTCTCATCTCGTGGCCTAAATTCACCTCTTTTTAACCACTCATGGGTCAGAGCTTGATCGACCTGTGGTTGCTCCAGTAGCTCCCTGTATTTTCCACTATAATTATGGACTTTCCAATTGTTTTTCTTTTCTGTTGGTCTTTATCCTTATACTCCTTTTCTGATTCTTTACGTTTTCTGTTGCTGACAATTCCTTATCTACTTTTGGATTGACATCAATCTCTGCTACCCTTCTGAAGGCTTCTCTAATTTGATGGTAAAGTCATTTTAGGCTTATTTTCTTCATGATGTAAGACCTTGGCTATATTTGGGTCCAAGGATGTCAGTATGTATGTATGCAACCCACTATTGTGGATCTATATGTGTAATCAATCTCAATGAGGCCCATGCCTCCTTCTGCCCTTGGGATGTATAATCTTGGCATGCACTGTTTTTTGTATATTAATTGGTGAGCACGAAACATTTTTCTTGTTTTTATATCTAGCTGGTTCAACACTTTCTGTGGCCAGTTTATCACACCCAAAGCTGTATGATATCACTGGAAGGGCGAGTTGATTTATAGCTTGCACTTTATTTCGTGTTGTCAAGGCAGTTTTCAAAATTAGCTTTAACCTTCTAAAATATTCCTTGCTTACTTTTACTCTCATTTGTTCATGTTGTGCTGTTGCTCCTTCATATATCCCCAGATATTTATACACTCCCTCTTGCTCAAGTTCTTTTATGTCACAGACCTCTGCCAGGTTCAAGTTTTCTTTACGAGTTAACTTTCCTGCTAAACTTTGTCTAGGCCAAACGTCATCCGTATGTCATCAGAAAAGGTCTTAACAATTTGTAGTTGTTCTTTCAAATGTTTGTCAGATGAACTGTAAAGTTTTAGGTCATCTACAAATAGAAGGTGAGATGTTAGCTGTTGATTATTTTTGTTTCTGGGATTCAAGCTGTATCCATAGCCTAGGTTGTTGATTAGGTTACTCAAGGGATTGAGGGCAAGGCAAAACAGAAGCGGTGACAAAGAGTCACCCTGAAATATCCCTCGTTGGATACTTATATTTGGGATGGTGATTTGACCTTTCTCATGATTTAATTGCAGGGTGGTTTGCCACTTTGTCATTGTTGTTGTGATGAAGTTTATCAGTGTAGGGTGTATCCTATAGATCCGTAAGCACTCAGTGATCCAGGAGTGTGGGATACTGTCAAATGCTTTTTTGTAGTCGATCCATGCTACACTAAGGTTTCGGCATTTTTTTCAGCTCTCCATAATGGCTTTGTTCAACAAGAGATGGTCCTTTGTGCCATATGATTTTCTTTTATTACCTTTTTGTTCTATTGCCATGAGTTTATTGCAGTCTAAATGACTGTAGACTCTATCTGCATCGATTCCAGTATATAGTTTATATGTTGTTGGTAAACAGGTTATTGGGCGATAGTTCTTGGGGAGACTGGCAGGTTCAGATTTAATAAGAAGTGTGGTATTCCCTGTCGTTAACCATCTAGGTGTTAAGTCAGGGTGTGCATATAAATAGTTTTTTGAGGTAGCTAAATCTTGGTGCTGATGTTTCATCAGGGCATTCTTCCCACTAAAACTGTTACCACATGTATGTGGTGTCTCTCTCAGGGTTAGTGTCTCCAAACGTTTAGGGATTTCTAATACCGTGGAAAGAATGGACCCCATTCTTTAGCCAGGGCATATTCAAAACTCAAGAAATTAGTACTGTATTAATCTTTGATGTTTTCTGACAGCACTCTTCTCAGCACAAGCAACATCCCCAAAATGGCTTCCTTTTGAAGTTCATAAGGTGTCACAAGTATTGGTAGCATATTTAAATGTGCCTGAAAGTTCTTTTTGATTAGTCCCATTGCTCCAAGCACTACTGGAACAATCTGTGCGTCCTTATTCCACATCAGTTTAGTTTCTGACTGCATATCTTGGTATTTCATGATTTTGTGTCTCTCTGTACGTAGCACACTGTAGTCACTAGGGGTGGCTATTTCAATCAGTAATGCTACCTTTGTTCTCTTTTCTTGTATTACAATATCAGGTTTTCTTGCTTCAACTTTCTTGGCTGTTGGTATTGGGTGATCCCATGTGATTATTACTTCTTCATTCTCTGTGATTCTTTGAGGTTCATGTTTCCAGTGTCTCTCTGCTACCTGTATGTTATAGTGTTTGCACAGTTTCCAGTGGATCAGTCTTGCTACATTGTTATGTCTTTCAGTATACAGGCCTTCTGCCATGATACTTCACATCCAGCCACAAGATGTGCAACCGTTTCTAATTCTGTACTACAGAACCTGCACTTGTCTGTTTCTCCTGTTTTTTCAATGGATTTTGTGAACCATCTTGTGCGTAGCCCACTATCTTGGGCTGCCATTATTAGTCTCTCATCTCGTGGCTTAAATTCACCTCCTTTTAACCACTCATGGGTCAAGCTTGATCGACCTGTGGTTGCTCCAGTAGCTCCCTGTATTTTCCACTATAATTATGGACTTTCCAATTGTTTTTTCTTTTCTGTTGGTCTTTAACTTATACTCCTTTTTCTGATTCTTTGCGTTTTCTGTTGCTGACAATTCCTTATCTACTTTTGGATTGACATCAATCTCTGCTACCCTTCTGAAGGCTTCTCCTAATTTGATGAGTGAAGTCATTTTAGGCTTATTTTCTTCATGATGTAAGACCTTGGCTATATTTGGGTCCAAGGATGTCAGTAAGTATGTATGTAGCCCCACTATTGTGGATCTATATGTGTAATCAATCTCAATGAGGCCCATGCCTCCCTCTGCCCTTGGGATGTATAATCTTGGCATGCACTGTTTTTTGTATATTAATTGGTGAGCATGAAACATTTTTCTTGTTTTTATATCTAGCTGGTTTGACACTTTCTGTGCCAGTCTATCACACCAAAGCTGTATGATATCACTGGAAGGGCGAGTTGATTTATAACACTTTATTTCGTGTTGTCAAGGCAGTTTTCAAAATTAGCTTTAACCTTCTAAAATATTCCTTGCTTACTTTTACTCTCATTTGTTCATGTTGTGCTGTTGCTCCTTCATCTATTCCCAGATATTTATACACTCCCTCTTGCTCAAGTTCTTTTTATGTCACAAACCTCCGCCAGATTCAAGTTTTCTACAAGTTAACTTTCCTGCTACAAATGTTGCTTTGGCACATTTGTCTAAATAACGTCATCCGTATGTCATCAGAAAAGGTCTTAACAATTTGTAGTTGTTCTTTCAAATGTTTGTCAGATGAACTGTAAAGTTTAGGTCATCTACAAATAGAAGGTGAGATGTTAGCTGTTGATTATTTTTGTTTCTGGGATTCAAGCTGTATCCATAGCCTAGGTTGTTGATTAGGTTACTCAAGAGATTGAGGGCAAGGCAAAACAGAAGCAGTGACAAAGAGTCACCCTGAAATATCCCTCGTTGGATACTTATATTTGGGATGGTGATTTGACCTTTCTCATGATTTAATTGCAGGGTGGTTTGCCACTTTGTCATTGTTGTTGTGATGAAGTTTATCAGTGTAGAGTGTATCCTGTAGATCCGTAAGCACTCAGTGATCCAGGAGTGTGGGATACTGTCAAATGCTTTTTTGTAGTCGATCCATGCTACACTAAGGTTTCGGCATTTTTTTCAGCTCTCCATAATGGCTTTGTTCAACAAGAGATGGTCCTTTGTGCCATATGATTTTCTTTTATTACCTTTTTGTTCTATTGCCATGAGTTTATTGCAGTCTAAATGATTGTAGACTCTATCTGCATCGATTCCAGTATATAGTTTATATGTTGTTGGTAAACAGGTTATTGGGCGATAGTTCTTGGGGAGACTGGCAGGTTCAGATTTAATAAGAAGTGTGGTATTCCCTGTCGTTAACCATCTAGATGTTAAGTCATGTCTCTATTCAGAGTGAATTCGCTGATGTGCTGTCAGGTTGCCTTTCTGGGCAAAACCTTTGCCGCATTCAGCACATTCATATGGTCTTTCTCCAGAGTGAATTCGCTGATGCTTGACCAAGTCACTCTTTTGGCCAAATCTCTTGTCACATTCAGCACATTTAAATGGTCTCTCTCCAGAGTGAATTTGCTGATGTAATAGCAGGATATCCTTTCGAACAAAACTCTTCTCACATTCAGTACATTTAAATGGTCTCTCTCCGGAGTGAATTCGCTGATGGACGATCAGGTTACCCTTCTGGGAAAAACCTTTCCCGCATTCAGCACATTTATGTGCTCTCTCTCCAGAGTGAATTTGCTGATGTTTTATCAGGGCACTCTTCCCACCCAAATTCTTGCCACATTCAGCACATTTATGTGGTTTTGCTCCAGAATGAATTTGCTGATGTTTTATCAAGTTGCTCTTTTGGCCAAATCTCTTGTCACATTCAGCACACTTAAAAGGTCTCTCTCCAGAGTGAATTTGCTGATGTAATAGCAGGGTATCCTTTCGACCAAAACTCTTGTCACATTCAGCACATTTAAATGGCTTCTCTCCAGAGTGAATTCGCTGATGTACTATCAGGTTGCTCTTCTTGGCAAAACGTTTGTTGCATTCATCACATTCATATGGTCTTCCTCCAGAGTGAATTCGCTGATGTTTTATCAAGTCACTCTTTTGGCCAAATCTCTTGTCACATTCAACACATTTAAATGGTCCCTCTCCAGAGTGAATTTGCTGATGTTTTATTAAGTTATTTTTTTGGCCAAAGCTCTTTTTGCATTCACAACATTTATATGGTTTCTCACCAGAGTGAATTCGTTGATGCCTCATGAAGGTACTTAGGGCTATAAAATTCTTTTCACATTGAGCACATTTATATGGATTCTTGTGAATTTGGTGTGTTATAGTTGTATGGTGCCTAGTAAAACTCCTGTCAGTACTTTTAACTCCATTTAGCTTGCTTAAACTCCTCTGATGTTTGGTAGATTTAAATGTCCCCTCTCCTTCATGTAACTGTTGTTGAACAGTGATGAGATACAGGTCATGAAAATTCGGCCTACACTGAGGGTACTGATGAGGTATTTCTATTGTGTCACTTGGCAGGCAATTCTGAAATGAGGATTGCTGGCTCCAACTCACATTGTACTCAGATTTCCTGTTGACTAAAAATAGATATTTAATTACTATACAGGGTTTTAAATAATAGATTAGCAGTTTTTTTCTTGGAACTATACTGACTGTACAGAAAATATTTATATAGATTTTCTAAAAGTGCTGTGTTTGTTAAACACAGTAAGGCAAAAGCTATGCATTTTCACAAAGATTTAGCACTTTTATGAGCAAAACGCTAATCAATTTTTAGAGTTAAATAAATCCCTGCTATATTCTTACAAAGAGAAAATAAATGTGTCAGTTGTTTTTATGTGAATCTTATCAACAGCTCCATCAACTTTCCTGAGATTTAACTTCAGAAATGTGCTTTTCAGGCATTCCCATTTAAAAATATTGTAGTTTGGATTAAATTATTCTATCTGCAACATTTCAATCTATTGTTTTATTGAAAATATGTATTTATTGGAATGTTCAGATAAACCTTTGAGCATAGCTCGTTTACAAAGATTCCAAGTCTGAGGTGATAACAGTACTAACAGTTATACGTGATGGCAAAAATACAATGATTATACAGTGTTCACAGTTATTCTTGCTTGCTACATTCAGTTACAAACAAATTACTTTTGAAATCACTTACAGTCAAATTGCTTTAGAGGAGATGGGTGCAAGTAGTAGCCCTTTACATGGTGCATAGGTGCTTGTGGCAGTTAAAGCTTTAGAGATGCAGAGGAAAGGGCCAGGGCTTAATATTACAAGAGCCAGTGTACTAGGCATGTTTAGTAACAGTAAGCAGGGCTCCTAAGGTCATCTGTTAGTAGGGGAAATAGAGTAGTAGCTGGAGGACTACCTTGTTGAAAGAAGCTTGACAGTTAGGAGAGGGGAGCGCTAGGTGGGGAAGTGATAAGCATTGAGCTGAGTAAGGCACTGGTTAAGGGCTAGCCTGAACTTATTCAACTTGGACAGCCCAAGGACTGCAGGAAGTAGTTCGTTGAGCCAGGTTATGGTTCAATGGGCGAAGTTCCTCATGGCCTGTGTAGTTCTGCAGTATGGAATGTGCAAAGTGTTTCTTGCTACATTCTTAGTGATGTGATGGGTTTTGGATGGTGTAGTAGGGATTGGATATATGGGGGTAGAAGAGCCTTCCTCCCAAGAAGGAAGGTTTCGTACTTGATCCTGTATTCTAGGGTTAGCCAGTTAGTGTTTCCACAAAGTCTGCAAGTGTACTTGAAACTGTCAGCTGCCTGGACTAGGTGGCATGCCTTGTTTCGGGTGGTCTCGACTTTTGAGAGGGTGGTGTCCATGGCAGCTTTATAGATTACTATACCATAGTCCAGTGGGGATAGAAATGAGGAGGCCACAATATGTTTCCTTGTTTTAGGTGTTACATAGTGGTCGTGGCAGTACAGGGCCCCTTTTTACTTGCTATGTTCACCATTTCATGAACATTAGAGAGCTGTCTGTGTAAATGCCCAGATACTTAAAATTGTTGACTTCTTCTAAAGTCTCACCAAGTTGATTGCTTATGGCCATGGTAGTAGTTTATTTATTGTCTGGTGACTAGCAAATTGCACAGATTTTATTTTTTATGGTTTAGAAGCTGCTTATTTTGTAGGAACCAGTGCTCTAGTGACGTGAAGTTTTTTTCTGCAGTGCCAGGTTGTGCACTGGAGAAAAGGAAATGTGTGCTCTAGGACAGGACAGGTTCCAATTGTTTGGTGAAGCAGCTGGTTACCACAACCAGAACAGTATTCCAGGCAGCCTGGGTTTAAGACCCAGCTGAGGTACTTACATCTTTCTCCTCTGTTTGTATATGTTCCATAAATATGCACATTACACCCACTTGATTTAAAATGTAGTAATTATTTGTGCAGTATGAGGTTGTGCATTGGAGAAAGAGTAATGTGTGCTCTGAGACAGCCCAAATTCTGGTTGCCTTGGTGGTGCAGTTGTGTAGCGTGACCAAAATGATATTCTGGGGGGCCAGTGTTTGAGTCCCAGCTGAGGCACTTACTTCTTTCTCCCCTCTGTTTGTTTGCATTCCATAAATATGCACACCACACCTACTTGAGTGAAAATGTAGTAATTATATGTGTAGCAATGGGTTGTGCTTTGGAGAAAGAGTAATGTGTGCTCTGTGACAGCCCAGGTTCCAGTTGCCTTGGTGGCACAGCTGGTTAGCATGACCATAATGACATTCCAGGTAACCTATGTTCAAGTTCCAGCTGAGGCACTTACTTCTTTCTCCCTTCCATTTGTATATGTTCCATAAGACACCCACTGATTGAAAGTAAGCTGGTAAATCCATTTTGTGAAGGGTAAGGATGAGAAGGAGGTAGCCAGATATAAAAAGGAGGCAGTAGAGTAGTGGGGAAGAGCAGCTAATGAGAATACTGGTTGAAGGGAAAATAGGAAACACCCTAGTTAGGGTAAGGTAATACATCCATTTCAGATACTCTAAGGAAGGTGAAGTAGTTAATGAGCATATATAGAAGGCTAAAGCAAACGGGTTAAGCAGGCAATGACATGGAAGTGGTGCAACAGATGAGGAGTCACAGTCTTTGGGGTCAACTTCTGGAGATGGTGGTGCTGCACCATTTGCACTCACCTCTCTGTGTTGAAGGCAGAGGTTGCTGGACTCTAAGACAAGCTGGCAAGAATGAAGACCCCAGTGACCACCTAGGATGCAGGCACTAGATCAGAAAATGCCTAGGAAAAGAAATAATGGCTGGACTGTTGTGGGCCCTGGAAGGGTGGTGGTGGTGGTGGTGGTTTGGGTACACACTCCTCATCCTGTGCCAGTACAAACTTCCTTCACCATACTGGTGGGACAGGACAGCTGAGAGATGGCACCTAAAGTAGTGGCTATGGAGATGTGAGGGTCTCAAAAGAGGAGACCTCAAGATAGAAGGAAGAGGCCCCCAGCTGAGGAGGAAGCAGCTGCCAGTAAGAGGCTCTATCATTAGAGAGGCAGACTTGGTGGAGAGAGCTGGGGATTAGAGAGAGGTAAGTTGCCTTCTGGAGCTTTGGCTAGGTGGGATAGTGAGCTGATCTTGGGGATTGCTAGGCCAACTGGTCACAAGTGGCAACTAGAAGCCATTAGAAAATCAGTACAAAAGACAAAAAACTCAGAGCAAATGCCCTGAGGCAAGGGTTACCCATGGACAGCATTGATGATGCAGACAAATTTCAAACAGAAACACTACTGCACATACCCCAATAATGCAAAGCATCATAGGATGCATATGCATGTCTTTTGTATTGCTTTTCTACTATGACACCCCATGACCCAAACAATTAAGACTTTCCTATGTCTGGCTGTCTCCCTCCCTCTGGACTGAGACAAATATGGCACACTGATGAGTCTTAATAAGTGTCTGTGTCTGGTGTTTTTAACCTTTGCTGGTTATATTATTTGGTATTACTCAGTCACTAAGGTGTAAGTAGGCTTCTAGCCCATCGGGACCACCTTCCCCACACCGGGTGGGGGATGTTAGCCTTCTCTTTGAAGCACGTAATCATCCAGTGCTTTTTTAAACTGTACTTTATTGCTTGCTTCTGCTATGTGGTTAGGGAGAACATTCTACATTTCAGAGGCCCTAATTGTAAAAAAGTGTCTACGTTTGTTTATTGTGGATTTTGGAATGAGAATCCGTTTCCTGTGGGATCTCAAGTTTGCTGTTTTGTTAACTTGAACAATTATACTTCCCTTCATAAGATCCTGATCTTTAAGAATGTTGGAGCTCACAAAGCCCAAGGGCCTTTACTCTGTCTGGATAGGGCAAGCTGGTGAGTATCAGGATAAGCTTTATGGTTCTACGCTGTAAGCTTTCAATAATGTTTTTTTCTTCTACAAGGCAGTGTGGAATTAGGGCAAAACATTAAAGGAACTAGTAAAGTGTTGAAATAAAGGAACTGGTAAAGTGTTGAAAGGAAAAGTACTGAGAAATCACAGTAAATAAAAATGAGCTAAGAAATGAGAAAAAGGGTTATACTATGTTAGATTAAGGAGACTGAAATGAAATTAAATACGCAGAGATCAGATGGTACGTGAAATGAAGGAAGTAAGGTTTGCTTAAACACTGTTTAAATGAAACACTGATAACGGCACAATATTGCTGGTTATATCAGGTTAATTCTGTCTTTTTCAAGAATAGCTACCAAAGGCTTGAAGGGTAAGGTTACTGCAGCCCAGCTCAAAGGACAGTTCAGGCTGACCCTGCAAACAGCTGTGTGACTTTACTTACTAGGATAGCAAAATACTTTTGTGTAAAAAAATAGGACTACTGTACAGTTCAAAGATCAGCTCAGACCGGCCTTGCAGACAACATCACCTATTAGAAAAAAAAATATTATTGTAAGAAAGCCTTATCTGATAGAGGTCTTCCCTGTTCCTTTTCTTGCTGCTATTCTAAGAAGCCTGCCTTGTTTGGCAGAGCAATGATGTTAGCTGTGAATAAACTCTGTATAAATACAGGCTAGACAGTGAGCCTCACTAGTGTTTTAGAAAGAAGCAGGACCCTAAAACACTCCAAAAAATAAAGTATAATCTGCTTTGATTTTCTGCATGCTTATAGCTATGACAGTGGTGGCATGTCATTTGTCTAGTTTTTACTGTATTAGGCATAATTTTATTTATGTTACAACAATAATAAAAAGACATTTAATTTATATAAAATAAGTGTAGCCTGAGACACCTTTCTGGACTGACCCGGCCACCGTCCAAGCTGAATCTGTCTGGAGTATAAGAACTCTACAGTAGGAGGCCCAGAATGATACAGTATAGCCCGTGTGAGGTCTATATTGTAAGGCCTTTTGGCACCAGTCAATTTTGCTTGAAGTTGAGCCACTTCAAATTCTGTCATGGGTATTAGCTTCTGCTTCCCATTAAGTATTGTCTTACTGAGATATGTGCAATTGTGTTTCACTAGATGCCACTGTTCCCCTGGGGAAAAATGACATGACAAGGGATGGGGTAAGACTAGTGCATGATAATTTCTGGCAGATGGGTACTGGTCTTAAGCAGGTAGTGTGTACAGTGGCATTGACTAAAGATAAGATAGCCAGTTGAGTGGAAAACTGGGGGTGGTAGAGTTATCTGGCACAAGAGAGGTCTCCAGTGGGGTCCATCAGGGCTTGGTGCTGGGGATGGTGTTGTTCAATATCTTCATCAATGACATGGGGATGGCATTAAGGGAAAATGTGCTTATTTGTGGATAACACCAAGCTCTGTGGGAGAGTGAACACAGCTGAAGGGATACAAAACCTATATGATGATCTAGAAAAATGGGGGGAAGTGGTCCAGAATCTGGCAGCTTGGCTTCAATGCCAAGAAATGCAAAGTTATTTTCCAAGGCAGAGTACTACTTGGGTGCAGTACATGTATCTGCATTAGAGGAGGAGAAGGACCAGGGAGTGATGATCACTAGTGACCTGATGCACTCCATGCAGTGCAAGAAAGCAGCAGCAAGGGCAACCAAGATGCTGGGATTCATAGCTAGGGGGATCAGTAGTAGAAAAGAGGAGATTAAACTGCCATTGTACAGGTCTCTGGTGAGGCCATATCTCGAGTATGGAGTTCAGTACTGGTGCCCACACCTCAAAAAAGGACATTAACCTGCTGAAGAAAGTACAGAGGAGGGCTACAAAGATGATAGTGGGTCCGCAGGGTAAGGCACGTGAGGAGAGGTTGAAGGCACTGAACATGTACTCCCTGGAGGACATGAGCGAGAGGGGACATGAATGGGACCTTCAAGTAGTAGAACAGGATAAATAAGGTAGATATGAAGGGTCTCTTTAAGCTGAGTGGCAGCATAACATTAGGGGGAACAGTCTTAAATTTGAGGGTGGGAGGTTTAGGAGGGAGGCCAGGAAGTACTTTTTCAGAGAGAGGATGGTAGACATTTGGAATGCGCTGCCAGTAGAGGTGATCTCGCTGAAGACATTGGGCAGCTCCAAGAGAAGTTTGAATAGGCATAGGATGAAGGTAAGGATCTTGGGTAGAAAGGATGGGAGGGGTGTGTAAGGGGTAGGGACAGAGTTGGGTAAGTTACTTTTAAAAAGTAATCAGTTACACTTACTAGTTAATTTCAAATAAATGTAATCGGTTACAGTTACTTTATTAGTTTTATATCAGAAGTAATTTGTAACTGTAACTGTAATGCATATTACTTTTCATATTACTTAATATTACTTTTGATAACATGGTTGTATTTACTCATTAAACATAGCTATGTGCTCATGAAACCCATTAAGTACTGTATGTAAAAGAAATAAAACAGATTCTAAAGACAATGAATATGATAATTTATAATACAGTAACCATCTGACTTTGCCAAAAACAATCCCTTTATATTTCTATAAATAACAGCTCTATTAAAAAACACACTCAAACACACACCCTGCATCTGCTGCTGCCCTCCGCAATTCCCCCCCACAGCTGAATCCTCACACTGCTAGCCACTGTTGTCCCTAACCTTTTTCTATTCCATAACACCCACACTCACCCTCTCACACACAGACACACACAAACCCTGCATCTATTACCAGCACCTTTGACGATTCCTCCCACATAGCTTTATATACTGACAGTGCCAGTCATACATATCCCTTTACATCCCACCCTTACCCCATTGCCACACACACCCTGATGCATCTTCTGCACTTGGTGATCTTTCCCACATCTAGCTTGTATTCTCCTCCTGACTATGCAAGATCCACAATTACCACTTTCCGTAACAAAATCCCACCCTCACATAGCTCCCCTACAATCACACATGCACCCTGCAGCTCTACTGCCCTTCCTTGCCTTGATGATCTGTTCGTTTTGGCCCAGTACAACTTGAGTCCTAACTTTGCCAATGCCAGTCACAGATTCACACAACGCCACATGCAATAAATTCCACCAGTGCACACCTGCATACCCATAACACAATTTAAACACTCTTTCCCACAGCTGAACCTTGATGAGACACCGTTATAATTAAGTCTGCCATGACTATTATGCCACTGCCAGTATGCCACAACTGAAGTCAGATAGTGTCACAATCAAATGATCACATAACACAACACACTTGTTGCACACCAGAGCATACCCTTTTTGATGAGGATTTTCTCTGAGTGGGTTGGGTGATGGTGACAGACCTGGCAGATGGGCGGGTGGACAGATGGTCAAGCGGCCTGCTGTGGCAGTTTGGCTCATGTCGTGTTGGTGGAAATAGGCTCAGAGCCCGGTCTGCAGACAGACTACTTGTCTGTTTCCCTACAAAAGCTATGCTGGCCCAGATTCCCTCAGGGTTTGCAAAGCCTACTTTAGAGAGCCATGACGGAGGACATACAGGGGTATAGATAGCTATAAATTTTACATCAGCTGGTCAGTCTGTGCCCCCTCAAACACATTTCATCAGTTCTAATGGTAATCCTTAGCTATACCATGTAGCAGTGCATAGGTAGTATAATGTGTATTTTAAATGTTTCAAAATGAAGGTAGTATAGCGCAGTGGTCTAAGGCTCTGAGCTGCAAATTTGGTGACATCCAGCAGACCAGACCTGGGTTTGAATCCCACAGCTTCCACTTGCATACTGTGTGACCCTGAGCAAGTCACTTAACATCCTTGTGCTTCCAGGTCGCTCCTGTAAAAAAGCTTTCAGCTTAGTGTGCTATACCTGGTTAAACAACTAAATAAAAAAAATCATATATTTAATACTAGACCAATGAATAAAATGTTGTTTTCTGACATTTATTTGCACAGTACATGTTACAGATATAGTATACCATGGTAATATTAAATGCAGGCTGGAAATAGAAAATTCAGTGTGAATCAATGTTTCAACCACATTTCTTCAGGAAGTATCTAAAAGAGAAAAAAGTAGGTAAGAGAAATAAGGGAAATATATGTGAGGAAGGAAAATGAGGAGGCTATATAAGAAAAAGTGATAATAAGTGAGGTAAGAATAGAATCTAGAACATGAAAAGGTGACAATACTGTAGGTATGAAAAGGCATAGAAGAAGTGAATAAGCTGAGGAGTCCCTCAGAGGAGAGTAATTAACAGGACCTAGTAAGAAAGCTGAAAGGTGAAATCTATGTGTGCACACTCATTTTCATTTTCTATAGATCAAAGAAATACTGAAACTGGAGAGTCCAGTGATTTACATCAGATCTATGACAACTGGTACAAGGACACACTACAACATCTCATCAGAGCCACTCAGCCTGACATTTTCTGTAATGAGATAACTAGCAAAAATAACCCAACACCCACTGGCAGTGGGTCTGTAACCAAGTAAAAAGCAGTGGTGTGATAAATGAGGCTATGCTGCTGTTGTAGCCACTGTATTAAGCAAAGATCTCTTAGGGCAAAATAGTATTTGATCAAAATTCCTAGGCTGCATGGCTCTGCTTCATTTGTCATGCCACAGGTTTACACCACTGAAACCTCTGGCAGCTCATAATACCTAGACACTGTGACTACTCAAACCCGAATGTCAACAAGGCTACAAAAAAATAGCCCCTCACAGCCATGAAATATTGCCTAAACTTTTTATTGTGAAAAAAAGGCAAAAAATGTTAGGCAACTTGCATTCAATGTGCAAGGTGAAGATGTTGGGTGCTCATGCAACGCTAGTTAGAAGGCAGTTTTTTTAGCCTGATGTAATAAATCGAGCATGAAGGCAGCTGAGCAGCCTTTATTTGCACTGAAACCTGAATATCAAAACACACCTGCATACTCTCAGGATTCCTGTGATGTCATAAACGAAGTCACAGGAACTCCTTGCTGGATTACAGGAACTGTAACAGATGGCTGCCCATCTGTTATTTTATTTATATTACAGTAACTAGTAACTTTTAGTGAAAAGTAATATCATTACAGTTACTTATTACTGTATTTTAAAAGTAATCTATGACTATTACTAGTTACCTAGAAAATGTATCAGATTACAGTTATTAGTTACAAGTAATTAATAATGTATGGTAGAACATTGCTATCTGGTGATTTTCATCTTTTCTCCATGTTGTTATGCTATCGATGTGACATGATTAAGTTGTTAACCCACTGATGGTACGTCACATCGATGGCATAAAAAAATAGAATGCTGCCGAGATAAACATTCCACCGCACCAGCACATCACAGTCTTTCACAGTACTTGGCAGCATTCAAACAAAAACGGTGGGTATGTCACAGCAGTAGTATAACAAAATGGAATTGACATGCACGGCCATCCCCTAAGCAGCATGGGCAGCCATGTGATACAAACACCGTTTCAACTCTATGAATGAACTGCTGCTTCATGTAGGCTGCATAATACAAAGGCGTCCGTAACTAAATGAAGGCAGCAGCTACTTTTTCTGAGCGAGGAGCACAAAGCTTTCAAAGTGGAAGTTTTCCTTTTTTTTGCTGCCCTCCCCGCTGCTCATACAGAAACTCTGTTATCAGTTCCTCACTTTCTCCCTGTAATGCCTGTCTGCAAGTCCTTATTTTTTTATCCTCTACTTGCCTCTTAAATAAGTTGTATTTTTTTATTCTCTCCCTCAGCCCTTTCTTGCAGTTTTGAATGCCAAAGCTCCGAGCCATACTGCATTTCCCATCAATTCACTACACAACCCCAGCAAATGTTTTACGGCTTAACCGATTGGACGTATCACGTCACATGATCCATGCCTACGCTCATAACTATTGTGATTTTTGTTTGCTTTTTTGAACCGTTTTTACTGCTATTTGTTCATAATAAAAATCTGTACTTGTTTTTTAAGAGGCCGTCAGGTATTTAAATAAATGTTTTGGGTTTGTTTTTCGCACCGAGCCAAGTAATGTGAATGTCATCAGTACAAGGTAATAAAAGGACTGCTACTATTCACTGTATAAAGCGACTGGAAATTAAACATGTCATCCATTAGCCACAATGCCCATACACTATAAAAGACAAAGTGTGGGCATCGGTGATCAACCACACTATGCTAGTGTCTTGTGGTTCCCTTGGCAACTGTGGTAAACCTTTCGAGCTCTGCTTTCCAGGTTTACCTAAGTTATCAATGGGGCTACCTCGGCAACAACATGGTGTCAGTTAATCACAATGCGCATACATTATCCTCTATGTTACTACCCAACACTGGGCAGAAACAGTAGCTCTAGCTGTGGTCATGGGGGTCCTGGCCCCCCATTGCTTTACCTGATATACCCCAGTGCCTATCCCACATAGGAATTAGATCAAAACTACACTGACTGACAGAGCAAAAATGAAACTGTGGGCAGTGGTAAAAATCCTTCCAAAATGAATGGCTGTATTGAACATAAAAACTTGTTACAGAAATTCCAGAAGAATGATCGTCCAAAGTTCAATACAACACTCACTGTAGGAGGATCTTCCCCAACAAATTACATAGAAAATGTTTAAAAAATTATCACCGTGGAGTTTTATTCATTAACTTACGTGAAGCAAATCAGAAGACTCAGAGTTCGCTTTCCACACACAACTATGGACTCCACATAGAGTAACTATTACAACTCCAAGGGGACAAATTTCCAAATAGTTTCAATAGAATTTGTTAGGGAAATCCTCTTGAAAAGAATTCTGTACTGAACCTTAGAACTTGTTACCGAAATTCCAGTAAACTCCCCACAGTGTCTTCCCCCACTACCTCCTCTGGCAAGTTGTTCCAGTTATCCGCCACCTTTACTGTGAAGAAGCTATTTACTCACATCCAGACTAAATATTCTCTTTCAGCTTCACTGCATGCCCCCATATTCTGGTGCATTTTCTTCTCCGAAACAACTCTCCAACAGCACCCTGTTCACACCTGTGAGGTACTTGTTTGTTCCAATCATGCCCCTTCTCACGGTTCCTCTCATCCAGAGCACACGTTGTGTTCCTGTAGCTTCATCACATTAGGATTCTCATGTAACCTTCACACCATTTTGGTTGCTGTCTGTACCACCTTCACCCTGTTAGTTTTCCTACAGAGGTGTGGCTTCTAGAAGTTTTAACCCAGTTCACTACTTTGGATCCAACCCTTAGGCTGGTCAATTTCCTTATCAGTCTCCTGTGCAGCACAGTGTTAATGGCCTGGCTAATGTCCAGATAAGCCAAGTCAACTGCCCTCGTCTGATCTATTTCCCTGGTAACCAAGTTGAAGGAATCCCCCAGATTCATCTGGCACAACCTCCCAGCCACATTAATCCATGTTGCCAGCCCACTGTATTCATTATATTCCATCTTTTCTTTAACAGGATTTCCACTGTTTTACCCACAACTGAGGTGAGAATGACTGACCTATAGTTGCTAGCCTCCTCACAGCTGCTGCTCTAACGTAGAGGGACCAAGTCTGCCCTTCTCCAGTCCTCCAGAATTGTGCTTGTTTCTAGAGAGCTGTTAAATAAGGCCATCTATGAGTTAGCACCATCCCTGAGTTCCTTAAGTGCCCTTGGGTGAATCCTGTATAGTATCATAGCTTTGTTCACTCTCAGAGCAGCAAGTTGCTTCACAACTCTTTCCACTGAAAATCAGCTCATCCTTAGCCCTTTTGTTCCTTGGTGGTCCTTCCCCCATTGTGAAGACAAAGCAGAAGTATCTCTTCAGGATCTCCACTTTTCGTTTTTTCTCTTCTGTGCACTGTTCTCCCCTACACTCCTGCTACTGCACTTCTTATCCTCAATGTCCCCACTTGCCCCTAGTTACCCTTTCCTCTGTCTGTACCTTTGCTCCCTCACTGCCCTTTTTGCTTCTGTTTTACTTGGAACACCTCCCTGTCTTCCTCCCTCTGCATTTCCTTATGCCTCCTGAATATCTCATTTTTCCTTCACCACTGTGGCAACTTCGCTTGAGAACCTTAACTGTCTATTTTTGCTTAAGCCTGTACTAACTTCTTTTATGCAGAGACCAGTTGTCTGAGTTATATTCTTCCTTGGTTTCCCCACAGTACCTCCCATCCAGCAATCCAACCCTACATGGCAGTTTCTGAGTCAGTCTCTCATTTTTTATTTTGCATTATCTGTTTATCGCCCCTTCATCTGACCAGCCACTCCTTCAGGCTCTGCCAAGAAAGCCCCCCCTCATCTCCTCTGAACCACCCATCACCACTTCTGGTTTCAAACTGCAGCTGGCCCAGGGTAACTAGACATATTCCTTCATCAGACAGGTTCTCTCCTTCTGGGAAAAAAGTGCCTTCCTGGCTTACTTTTCTTGGTCCAGGATGCTGCTCCGTGGATGCAAGGGTCCGGGCAGCAGTCATCCAGCAGATCAGGACACCATGTTTCATAGTTTTCCTGTCTCCCCATACATTGCACCGCATCTGCATTGCTCCCAGTCTCCACCAGGGGCTGCTGCAGAGTGAGGCAGCCTCTCTAGCCCACCCCAGGAGAGGAGAGCAGTCCTCCGGATGCTCAAACCTCTCCTTCCTTTTGCCGACCCCTGGTGCCCCGAGTCTATTCCCGAACCCAGGTTGCCAGTGTGGTTTGAGGTAAGGTGCCAGCACCTCAGCCCTATAAAGACCTACATGGACAGTAACCATGGTACCTGCAGGATCTTCTTTGCCCCTACCGCCTGCTTCACTCTCTCTGTTCCACCAGTGAGGAATTTCTAGAGATTCCCAGGGTGCATTTAACAGCTTCAGATGTGAGATCATTAGCTTCTGCAGCTCCAACCCTGTGGAATTTTCTATCTCGTCGGGTGAGGGAATGCCTGTTCATTGAGGCCTTCAAGTCTGCACTGAAAACATATTTATTTGAATTGGCATTTGAACGATGCTTAGTCCTGCTATTTATACGTTTTATATTTATGATTTATTTAAATGTTTTTATCTGTAATTGTTGTAAAATACTATGATCTTTGGAATAGTGGTTTATAAATAAAATTTGCTTGCCCTCTGCAACACCGGGCTGGCCTCCCACTTCTTTAAAATCTGACCACCTAAAGTTCAGGAGCCTGATCATTATCTGGTTTGCCTCTGTTTCTGACTTACTGTTAAACTACACTGTACAGTGATCACTTGTACCTTGAGAACTGCCCACTGTGACATTTTTTTTTTTTTTCACCAATTATTTTACCAGGTGAGACACACTAAGCTGAAAGCTTGTTTGCAGGTGCAACCTGGGAGCACAAGGAAGTTAAGTGACTTGCTCAGGGTCACACAGTATGCACCTAGGGGGCTGTGGGATTCAAACCCAGGTCTCCAGATTTGTAGCTCAGAGCCTTAACCCACTGCACCATACTGCTTCCTTATCTGTATTGCCATCCTCATTTGTAAGTACCATGTCCAGTACCACCCCATCCCATGTGGGCTAATTATCTACCGGAAAAGTCCCTGTTCAGGAAGTCAAAGAATGCCCAGCTCCTTTCTGAAGCTGCACTTGGAAGGTTCCAAGCCACATTTGGTGGGCAAGCAATGTGAGAGGACAGCAAGAAGGCCTGGGGGGATACTGGGATGCATAGGGAGAGGCATCACCAGTAGAAAACAGGAAGTTGTTATCCCTCTGCACAGACAGCTGGTGAGACCCCATCTGGAGTACTGTGTGCAGTTCTGGAGACCCAATCTCTGCAAAGACATAGACAGGATGGAAGCTGTCCAGAGGAGGGCAACTAAAATGGTGCAGGGTCTGCACCGGAAGACATATGAAGAGAGACCTAAGGAGCTTAATATGTATAGCCTCGAGGAAAGGAGGGAGAGGGGGGACATGATAGAAACTTTCAAGTACCTCAAGGGAATCAACAAAGTCCAAGAGGTAGCATATTTCAAAGAAGAGGTGTGCAAGAACAAGCGGCTCAATCTGAAGATAGAGAGAGGCTCAGAGGTAATTTAAGAAGTATTTTTTTCACAGAGAGGGTTGTGGATGCATGAAACGGCCTTCCGGAGGAGGTTGTGGAGTCAAAAGCAGTGGTGGAATTCAAGCATGCATGGCACAGTCATAAGGCAATTCTAGGGGGTGGGGTTAGGAAGAAATAGGCTGCTGGTTAACTAGGATCTGCAGTTTATCCATTAGGTAGGAAAATGGGCAAACTGGATGGGCCAAGCGGTCCTTATCTGACGTCAAATTCTATGTTTCTATGTTTCTATTTGGCACATTGACATCACCAACTAGAACATCTTTCCTGTATTTGCCATTATGATGATGGTGTTGCCAAGTACCAGATCCAACATTAGAGTCAACATTAAATGGAGGGCAATGAGTACCAGTGCCCATAGTCTGGGAAACAAGCTTTCTGAGCTAGCAGCCCTGATGGAAGATGAACAACTGGATACTGTGGCAGTCACGGAAACATGGTACACCAAGAACCATTACTGGGATGTCTACATACCAGGGTACACAATCTACAGAAAGGACAGGGAAGGTAAAAGAGGAGGTGGATTAGCTCTATACATAAGGGAAGGGATCAAAGCAGAAATAAAAAGTAAAGGGGGGGACAAGAGGCACTCTGGGTCACCTTGGAGACAGGGAATGGCATCACAATCCGCACAGGGGTTGTATACAGACCCCCATCTCAAGGGGAGGAAATGGACAACAAAACAATAGAGGACATTTTCAAAATGGCTGAGAAAGGGGAGATACTGTTGATGGGGGACCTGAATATGCCAGATGTTAACTGGATAACGTACTGCAGCCACATCCAAGAGCAGGGTCATTCTCGATGCCCTGCAGGGAGCAGGCCATACACAGCTAGTGTTCGAACCCACTCAGGAGGGAGCAATACTAGACCTAGAACTCTCAAATGGAGAGAGGATCACAAATTTAGAAGTCAGTAGACATCTGGGAACAAGCGACCACTGCACAGTGTGCTTCACGATGAGCACAACCATGGAGATAAGCCATACAAAAACAAGGATACTTGACTTTAGAAGGGCTGACTTTGGCAAAATGGGTGATTACTTGAAAAATGCACTAGCAAATGACCAAAAATAAGTGAAAGAACAATGGAGAAAATCAAAACTGCCATCATAGAGGCAACAAGTCTTTGTGTGAAACAAAGCAAACAAAGCGGAGTAAAAAAACACTATGGTTCTCAAAAGAGGTGGCAGGGAAGGTCAAGGAGAAAAAGGCTGCATTCAAAAAGTATAAGGAATCACAAAAGGAGCATGACAGGGAACTGTATCAATTAAAACAGAAAGAAATGGGGAAGGCAGTCAGACTAGCAAAGGCCCAAACCGAGCCAACTCAGTTAAGAAAGGGGATAAAACCTTTTATAAGTACATTAGGGAGCATAGAAAGGTTAAGGGAGGGATAGTGAAGATTAATAAAGGAGAGGGGAGGTGAGCAGAGGGAGACAGTGAAAAGGCAAAGATACTGAATGAATACTTTTGCTCAGTATTCACAAAAGAAGATGAGGAGGAGTTACCTACACCAGACAATGGAAGCACTCTGGGTAAGGGGTTGACACCAGTCCATTCACAAGAGAAGAGTCCTGAAAGAACTCCTAAAACTCAAGGTGGACAAAGCAATGGGGCCTGACGGGATTTACCCCAGAATCCTAAAAGAACTAAGGGAGGACCTAGTGACACCACTGACCATGCTTTTTAACAGATCATGGCAGGATGGGGCAGTACCTGAGGACTGGAGGAGGGCAGATGTGATACCCCTTCACAAAACTGGGAGCAAGGCAGAAGCAGGAAACTACAGACCTGTAAGTTTGACCTCAGTAGTACGAAAAATGATGGAATCACTTCTGAAAGAAAGAACTGCGGAGTACCTACTGGCCAGCGGGGCACAGAACCCAAAGCAGCATGGATTTACAGCAGGAAGGTCATGTCAGATGAATCTAATTGATTTATTTGACTGGGTGACCAAAGTAATAGACCAATGAGGGGCTGTGGATATGGCCTACCGAGACTTTAGCAAGGCATTTGACACAGTCACGCACAAAAGACTAATAATCAAGTTAGGCAGCCTGGGAGTGGGTCCCAGGGTGGTAGCCTGGGTAGCAAACTGGCTGCACAACAGGACACAGAAGGTAATAGTGAATGGAACACAATCCGAAGAAAGGGGCTTACTAGGAGTACCTCAGGGCTCTGATTGGTCCAGTCCTCTTTGACATCTTTATAGGTGACATTGCAGAGGGTCTGGAGGGAAAGGTATGCCTCTTTGCAGATGACACAAAGATCTGTAACAGAGTTGATACACAAGGGGGGGGTAGAAAAGATGAGAAGGGACTTGGCAAGGTTGGAGGAATGGTCACACATATGGCAACTTAGATTCAATGCAAAGAAGTGCAAAGTAAGGCACCTGGGAAACAAAAACCCAGGAGAAGAGTACACAATAGCAGGGGAGGTACTAACAACAACAAAAATTGAAAGGGACCTGGTGTAGTCATATCAGATGACCTAAAGGTGGGTAAGCAATGTGAAAAGTTGGTAAGGAGAGCCAGGGGGATACTCGGATGCATAGGAAGGGACATCAGAAGTAGAAAATGGAAAGTGGTTATCCCTTTGTACAGACAGTTGGTGAAACCCCATCTGGAGTACTGTGTGCAGTTTTGGATACCTCATCTATGCAAGGACATAGACAGGATGGAGGAAATAGTCCAGAGAAGGGCAACTAAAATGGTGTAGGGTCTGCAGCAGAAACCATATGAAGAGAGACTGAGAGAGCTTAATATGTACACTCTTGATAAAAGGAAGGACGGGGGGACATGATAAAAATGTTAAAATACCTCAAGGGTATCAACAAAGTCCAGGAGGGTAGCATCTTTCAGAAAAAGAGATGTGTATGAACAAGGGGGCACAATTTAAAGATAAAGGGGGGACGGCTCAGGGGTAATGTCAGGACATTTTTTTTTCATGGAGAGAGTGTTGGATACGTGGAACAGCCTTCCTGAGGAGGTTGTTGGGTCTAAAACAGTGGGGGAATTCAAACATGCATGGGACAGACACAAGGCAATTGTAGTGGGGGGTTGCAAGAAGTAGGCTGTTGGTTAACTAGAATCTGCAGCTTATCCAGTAGGTAGGGAAATGGGCAGACTGGGTGGGCCAAGTGGTCCTTATCTGCAGTCAAAGTCTAAGTTTCTACCTCCCTAGGCTGGAGGATGGTATACCAGTCCTGTACAGACAGTGGCTCCAGTGCCCATCTCCAGGATGACCCACAGCACTTTAGGCCATTCCTTTTCCTCTGGATGCTTCTGCATTTCTGTGGCTTTGTTTCCCTCCATACCTATTGTACAATACCTCCTCCCCACCTCCCTTCCCTGTCTCTCCTAAAAAGATAGTAGACCAGTAAAGCAACAGAAACACAGATCTTGATAGCAGTTACTTGGCCCACTAGTCTGCCCACTTACCTACTGGATAAGCTGCAGATTCTAGTTACCCAACTCCCTACTTCCGCTTGCTTCCCCACTATAATTGCCTCATGTCTGTCCCATGCATTCTTGGATTCCCCACTGATTTTGAACCCATGACCTCCTCAGAAAGGTGGTTCCATGTGTACACCACCCTCTCCATGAAAAAGACTCCCTCACATTGCCCCTGAGCCATCCCTGCCCCCCATCTTCAAACTGTGCCTCTTGTTCATGCACATCTCTTTTTCTGAAAGATGCTCCCCTCTTGGACTTTGTTGATTCCCTTGAGGTACTTGGAAGTTTCTATCATGCCCCCCCTCCCTCCATTCCTCAAGGTTACACATATTAAGCTATTTTAGTCTCTCTTTGTATGACTTCTGTTGCAGACCCTGCACTATTTTAGTTGCCCTCATCTGAACTGCAGTCTGTACAGAGGAATAACAACTTCTTGTTTTCTACTGGTTATGTCTCTCGCTACGTATTCCAGTATCCCCCCCCAGCCATCATTACTGCTTTCTCACATTGCTTGCCTACTTTAAAGGTCATCTGACATGACTACCCCTGGTCCCTGTTCATTTTTACTGTTGTTAAACCCCACCAATTCCATTTGTTTTTTTGTTTCCTAGTTGCATTATTTTGCACTTCTTTGCATTGAATGTAAGCTGCCATACTTTTGACCGTTCCTCCAACCTTGCCAAATCCCTTCTCATCCTTTCTATCCCCCTTGTGTATCAACCCTGTTGCAGATTTTTGTGTCGTCTGCAAAGAGGCATACTTTTCCTTCCAGCCCCTCCACAATGTCTCATATAAGACATTAAAGAGGACCAGTCCCAGTACTGAACCCTGCAGTGTCCCACTAGTACCCACCCTTTCTTCAGAGTGTACTCTCCATTTACTATTACCTTCTGCGTCCTGTTGTCCAGCCAATTTGTTACCCAGGCTACCACCTTGAGACCCCCTCCCAGCTTGGCTAACCTGCTTATTAATCTTATGTGTGGGACTGTTTCAAATGCCTTGCTAAAGTTTAGGTAGGCCATATCCACATCCCCTCCCTGGTCTACTATTTTGGTCACCCAGTCAAAGAAATCTATTAGATAAGTCTGATGTGACCTTCCCACTGTGAATCCATATTGCCTTGGGCCCTGGGCCCCACTGGCCTCTAGGTACTCAACAATTCTTTCTTTCAGAAATGATTCCATCATTTGCCCTATAATTGAGGTCAAACTAACAAATCTGTAGTTTGTTTTCTCTGCCTTGCTTCCCCTTTTGTGAAGTGTAATCACATCCACCCTCAAAGCGGTCACTAACTACTGGGCTGCCCCTGAAAAAGGGACCTTCGGGGCCCAGTGGGCCTGCCTGGTCACCAAAATTTAATAAATAAATAAATAAAACTTCACTGATAATCACCCCCGCTGCAGGGAGACAATTGTTATGGGTGTCTTTTATGTGAATTGGCTGGCTCCTGAAGCTTGCCTGTACAAAGATGCCATTGCTGTAATAGATATCACCCAAATAGTTCCTACCCCCCCCACAAGATTCAACTACAGGACCAGCTGTAGCACCCTGCTTGATCTGATCCTCTCCCAAACACCGTAGTAGTCCCTGACTCTCTCATTGACCATTCCTCAGTTATCTGTCGATGGTCGAATAAGGTACCCAAGTCAAAAGGCACTTTCTGCTACCAGTGTATCCTAAAAAATAGAACGCTTTCCCTATTCCTTGCTACTCTCTTATAGATTGACTGGTCGCCCCTTGACTCCATAAGCAGCATCAACGTTGCCCTCAATTGCTTCGTTACACTGTTTAACGAAGTCTTCAACAACTTTGCCATACTTAAAAAAAGAAAACTTAGATCCTCCAACAGCTTCTGGATTATCCATGAGCAAATCACCAAGATGAAGTACAGGGATAATCTCTGGCACTATGCCATGGCATTTGGGCAACAGCCAGAGTTGCAGAGCTATAAAACTCCAAGGAATCAGTGCACCCAAGCTGTGTGTAGAACCAAAGAAGAATATTACAAACATGAGCTGACAAACACATTGGGTAACACCAAGTCCTTTTGGGGAAACATCAGATGCCTTACAGGGAAACCCAACAGATCCTCTCCCTCCATGCTTGAGGTCAACGGGAAAATCATCCAGGATCATAAATAATTTGCTAATACCTTTAGTCTCGTGTTTAACGATCTTAGCAGTGTCTTACCCCAAAACTTTTTTGATGACTCCACCCTGCCCAGCAAAACTGACCACCCCATGACTACCTTCCCCCTATCTTTTTCAGGAGACTATCCCTGGCTGAATCTAGGAAATACCTTCAAAAAGTCCTATGCAAATCCAGATTCAGCAATGCCACCTTGAATTTTAAACATCTCTAACTTTCCCTTGATGTCATCTTACTCCCACTTGCTAAACTCTTAAATCTCTCACTCTACCTCAGACATTTCCTCCAGCTCTGGAAATCTGCCACTGTTACACCCATGCACAAAAATGGTGATAGGCCCCTGCACTCCAATTACTGCCCCATCTCCATCTTACCACCATTTTCCAAGGTGCTTGAATGTATTGTTTCAGACCAGCTCTCTGAACACCTCTACAAATAACCTACAGTGCCCACAGCAGCACAGCTTTAGAAAAGTCCACAGCACTGCCACTGCCCTACTTGAATTTACTAGCCATATAGACAAAGTCCTGGACACAGGAAGCATACTAATTGCAGTATACAATGACCTAACAAAGGCCTCTGACACCGTGAATCATTGTTTTCTGCTGGATTCCCTTTCTACTCTTGGCCTCTCAAATGAGATCACAAAGTGGTTTGAAAGCTACCATACTGACAGGAGCCAACAAAGTTAAGATCAATGACACTCTTTCCTGCAGCCTCCCAGTGTGCTCTGGAGTACCCCAGGGATACATCCTTGGCCTGCTACTATTTAGTCTCTTCATTAACAACCTTCCTGCAGCCTGTGGAAAAAAATGATACTTTATGCAGATGATGCAGTGCTCTTTTCCATCCATACTGACCCTGTCCCTCTCTCTCAGAATCTCCAGAAGAAGTTCAGTCATGCAGAGTCTTGGTTTGATCAGCATAAAACGCTAATGAGCTATATAAAAAAAAAGGCCATGTTGTTTTATAGCTCACACATAAAATTTAGAATGGCTAGCCTTACTATCTATAACAAGCAACAACAACCACTTACTCAAATACACAAGTTTAAGTATCTTAGTAGTACCCTTGACTGCACACTTTCTTACAATTAGCATGTCCCCCACATCTTGAAAGCCATTAAGTCAAGAATTGGGGTCCTCTACCACCATCACCATCGCCACTGTCTGACCAATGAAGTGATACACAATGCAGTAACTAGCTCTATCCTGCATTACTGATTATGGGCTAGTTTTCTACAAGGCACCTCAGACACCACTCTTTAAAAAGAGTCAGGACCACCCTTAATAAGTGCTGTGGACTTCTCACAGGAGCAGGTAAGTGTGTGCATATCTGTGATCCATACAAATACTCTAACTGGCTCAGTCTTGATGGCAGATTAGCCCATCAGACCAGCCTCCTGGCAAAGAAAATCTGCTTTCACCTCACCCCTCCTGTAATGCATGCCTTCATGCAACCTACCCATAACACATGCTTTACATGTAGCACACTCAAACCCACATATCTTATTCCATTCTGCAGCACATCCCAGGCTCATCATGCCTTCTATAGTAGGGCCACATCCCTAATGAATGGTCTCCCTCCTGAAGTCTCAGATGAGAACAAACGTGGCCCATACAAGTACAAGCTATGTCATCACTTCACTAATTTCAACAAGTGCAACTGCACCCTCTAGGTCTGTGGGTCACCCACTCTCCCTTCAGGTTCCTGCTGCCCACTAAATCACTTTCTCACTCATCCTGTCCACCTCTCTCCCCCTCCTTCCTCAAACTGTCAGGTCCTCACTTCCTGGCCTTCACCTCTCTCTCTCTCCCTCTCCTTCCCAAAACCTCCAGGACCACACCTCCTGTCGCTCACACTGTTTTCATTTTCCTGCTACCCTCCTACCCTTGACACACCCCTCCATTCCCCCTCTCCACTCCCCCTCTCCCTTCCTCCTACCTATAACATACCACCTGCTTACTCTCCCTTGCTGGACCCTTGATCCTCTTCCAAACTCCTAGCCCTCATCAAGCCCCAGTATTCTGTAGCTTAGCACTTTGCGACAATGTCATAATTTTGACAGCAGTTTTCTCCTCCTTGTTCTCCTTCAACACTGCACACCTCCCACGTGTTCATCTAACCCTACACAATCTGTTCTCCTCCTCCTCCTGCACTGTGGTACATCTTCTGGAATATATACTCCCTTTAATCTGGCATTATGCTACCTGAACCTATCACATCTACTGTTTATGACTTACAGTATGATGCCATTATTTTGTCAGTGTTTTCTGTACTCTTGTCCTATGCAACCTGAATGAACTGTAGTTGTTATATTTACTGTCAATGTTTTATGATGATTCTTTACTGTGTGGATTTTTCTTTTATTTGTACTCTGTTTATATTTCATGCTGATGAGGAACCTTTTTAAATGATCCAGTGGTTGAAAGGTATCTGTAATCCCTGTACTCAAATAAATAAATAAATAAATAAAAATCCACCTTCCTCCAGTTCTTAGGTACCACACTATCCTCCCATGATTTGCTAAAAAGAGTAGTCAGTGGTGTCATTAGATCTCCCCTTAGTTCTTCTATAACTCTGGGGTGAATCCTATCAGGCCCCATTGCTTTGTCCACCTTGAGTTTTAGGAGTTCTTTCAGGACCCTTTTGTTCTGTGAATGGTTTGCATTGACTCCCCGTCTAGAGTGCTTCTATTGCTTGGTTTAGGTACCTCCCCTCGTCTTCTTTTATGGATGCTGAGCAAAGTATTCATTCAGAATCTCTGCCTTTTACTGTCACCCTCTGCTCACTCCCCCCTTATAAACATCACTATCCCTTCTTGGTCTTATTCGCTCCCTTATGTACATATAAAAGGTTTTAAACCCCTTCTTAACTGTGCTGGCTATCTTTTCCTCGGTTTGAGCCTTCACTATTCTGACTGCCTTACCCCCTTCCTTCTGTTTAACCGATACTGTTCTGTGTCCTGTTCCTTCCATGATTCCTTGTACTTCCTGAATGCAATCTTTTTCTCCCTAACCTTCCTTGCTACCTACTTTGAGAACCATAGTGTTTTTTTTACTTCATTTTGTTTTTTGCTTCATACAAAGGTGAGTTGCCTCTGTGATGACAGTTTTGATTTTTCCTCATTGTTCCTCCTCCCCTCCTACCTGGCCATCTGCTAGTGCATTCCTTAGGCACTCACTGATTTTGCCAGTCAGCCCTCCTAAAGTCCAGTACCTTCACTTTTGTATGGTATGATTATAAAGCTGTGCTTAACATGAACCACACTGTTTCATGGGTGCTTCATCCCAGATGGCTACCCACTTCTAAATTTGTGATCCTTTCTTCATCCCCATTTGAAAGTACCAGGTCTAAGATTGCTCCCTCCTGAATGGGTGCCAACACTAACTGTCTGAGGCATGGCCCCTGCAGCGCATTGAGAGTGACCCCACTCTTGGATGTGGCTTCAGCAAATCTGCTCCAGATAACATCTGACTTATTCAGGTCCCCCATCAACTTAGGCCTGGTGGCACTGAGGATTGAGGCACTGAATGCCACACCTCGTGCCATGCTAGTGACCCGGGTTCAGGAATGAGCCTGTGCCATGAGAGGTCAGCAGGGCAGAGAGAGGACTGAGCATCTGGAGGACTGCTCTCCTCTCTCAGGGAAGGATCCAGGATCAGCCTAGCATCACAGCAGCCCCTGGTGGAGACTGGTAGCACTGCAACACCTTGGGACTGCACACAAGGGGAGACATCAGGCAGCTGCTTTCTGGACGTGGATGGGAGCATCCATGCCACAGGCAGGGCAGCATCGCATGTCCTATGTCTGGGGACAAGCTGTGAAAACCCCTCCTCCCATCGACAGGTGAAAGTGACTTCCTTCCCCTCCTCAGTCCACACTCCCAATGTTGGACTTGCCTCTCAGCTGGCCCATCCCCCGGTCCGGAGCTCAACACTGTGGAAAGAGTGGATAGGGAGGCCTTTCCTCAGAGGAATCAGACCTGAGGGATGTGCCAGGCGGGGGGTGGTGAGCAGATACAAGCCACGATGGGAGGTTGAAAAAGGGGAACCAGGAGGATGGCAGAGAGAGTTTGATGGGGTAAGTAGGAGATAAAAATAGTTTGAAAAAAGAATAGGCCCCTTATCAACAATAGCTCCCATTTTCTTGCCATTATAAGGATGTCTTCCATCATTTCCTCCCCCGAGAGGGGACTGTGTATACAACACCCTCCGTAGATTGTGGTGCCATTTCCTGTCTCCAACATGACCCACAGTGCCTCCTCTCCTCCCTGTTTACCCTTTAGTTATGCTGCTCTGATTCCTTCCCTTATGAAGACAGCTACTCCTAGAAACATAAACTTTGACAGCAGATAAGGACTGTTTGGCCCACTTAGTCTGCCCATTTCTCTACCTACAGGATAAGCTGCAGATCCTAGTTAACCAACGGCCTATTTCTTCCTACCCCCCCACAAGAACTGCCTTATGTCTGTCCCATGCATTCTTGAATTCTCCCACAATTTTAGACTCCTACTTTTCTTTTACCCTCCCTGTCCCTCCTGTAGACTGTGTACCCTAGTATGTTGACATCCCAGTCATGGTTCTCCACGTACCATGTTTCTGTGACCGTCACAATATACAGGTGTCCCTCTTCCAGTGTTCCATTCATGGCAGTCAGTGCACCTCAACTTTGTTATGGTCAGTAAATCCTGACTAGCCTTTACCACAATGGCTTCCAGGTCTAGAATTGTATTTTCCAGACTCCTTGCATTGATGCACATGGCTCTTCCTACATTTCCCCCCAGCCTGTGTTGCTCCCCTTGATTCACCACTTCACTTGTTACTGTATCCATTACAAGGCTCATTTACTCCTTCTTTCTTTCTTCTCTGATTTATACAGTATCTACTTTGTCCTCATCTCATAGAAACATAGAATTTGACGGCAGATAAGGACCGCTTGGCCCACCCAGTCTGCCCATTTCCCTACCTACTGGATAAGCTGCAGATCCTAGTTAACCAGCAGCCTACTTCTTCCTACCCCACCCCCCAGAATTGCCTTATGACTATCCCATGCATGCTTGAATTCCACCACTGATTTTGACTCCACAACCTCCTCCAGAAGGCCATTCCATGCATCCACAACCCCTCTGTGAAAAATACTTCCTTAAATTACCTCTGAGCCGCCCCTCTATCTTCAAATTGTGCCTCTTGTTCTTGCACCTCTTTTTTGAAAGATGCTACCTTCTTGGACTTTGTTGATTCCTTGAGGTACTTGAAAGTTTCTATCATGTCCCCCTCTCCCTCCTTTCCTCGAGGCTATACATATTAAGCTCCTTAAGTCTCTCTTCATATGTCCTCCTGTGCAGACCCTGCACCATTTTAGTTGCCCTCCTCTGGACAGCTTCCATCCTGTCTATGTCTTTCATGGAGATGGGGTCTCCAGAACTGCACACAGTACTCCAGATGGGGTCTCACCAGCTGTCTGTACAGAGGGATAATAACTTCCTGTTTTCTACTGGTGATGCCTCTCCCTATGCATCCCAGTATCCCCCCAGTCCTCCTTGCTGCCTTCTCACATTGCTTGCCCACCTTTAGGTCATCAGATATGACTACCCCCAGGTCCCTTTCCATTGTTGTTGTTGTTGTTAGTATCTCACCCCCCATTGTGTACTCTTCCCCTGGGTTTTTGCTTCCCAGGTGCATTACCTTGCACTTCTTAGCATTGAATCTAAGCTGCCATACATTTGACCATTCCTCTAACCTTGCCAAGTCCCTTCTCATCCTTTCCACCCCACCCTGTGCATCAACTCTGTTGCAGATCTTAGTGTCATCTGCAAAGAGACATACTTTTCCTTCCAGTCCTCTGCAATGTCGCTTATAAAGACATTGAAGAGAACTGGTCCTAATATTGAACCCTGCGGTACCCCGCTAGTAACCCTCCTTTCTTCTGAGTGGACTCCATTTACTATTACTCTCTGTGTCCTATTCTTCAGCCAATTCTTTACCCAGGCTGTCATCTTGGGACCCACTCCCAGGCTGGCTAACTTACATATTAATCTTTTGTGTGGGACTGTGTCAAATGCCTTGCTAAAGTCTAGGTAGGCCATGTCCACAGCCCCTCCCTGATCTACTACTTTGGTCACCCAGTCAAAGAAATCTATCAGATTCGTCTGGCATGACCTTCCCGCTGTGAATCCATGCTGCCTAGGGTCCTGTGCCCTTCTGGCCTCTAGATACGCGACAATTCTTTCCTTTAGAAGTGATTCCATCATTTTCCCTATCACTGAGGTTAAACTAACAGGTCTATAGTTTCCTGCTTCTGCCTTGCTCCCACTTTTGTGAAGGGAATCACATCTGCCCTCCTCCAGTCCTCGGTACCACCCCATCCTCCCATGATTTGTTAAAGAGGGTAGTCAGTGGTGTCACTAGTTCTACCTTAGTTCTTTTAGAATTCTGGGATGAATCCCATCAGGCCCCATTGCTTTGTCCACCTTCAGTTTTAAGAGTTCTTTCAGAACCCTTTCTTCTGTAAATGGGCTGGTATCAACTTCTGTATCCAGAGTGTTACTACTGTTTGTTTCATGTACCTCCCCCTCTTCCTTTGTAAATACTGAGCAAAAATATTTGTTTAGTATCTCTGCCTTTTCACATTCTCCTCTGCCCACCCACCTCCCTTTATTAAGCCTCACTATCCCTCCCTTGGTCTTCCGTTGCTCCCTGATGTACCTATAAAAGGTTTTATTCCCCTTCTTAACTGAGTTGGCTATCTTTTCCTCAGTTTGGGCCTTTGCTGTTCTGACTGCCTTCCCAGCCTCCTTTTGCTTTAACTGATACAGTTCTCTGTCCTGCTCCTGCTGCGATTCCTTGTACTTCCTGAATGCTTTCTTTTTCTCTTGAACCTTCACTGCCACTTCCTTTGAGAACCATAGTGGTTTCTTACATCGTCTTGTTTTGTTTATTTGCTTCACACAAAGGCTCGTTACCTCTGTGATGGCAGTTTTTATTATTCCCATTGTTCTTCCACCCCTCCTTCCCGCCCATTTGCTAGTGCATTCCTTAGGCACTCACCCATTTTGGCAAAGTCAGCCCTCCTAAAGTCCAGTACTTTGTCTTTGTATGGCTTGACCTCTATTGCTGTGTTTATTGTAGAACCATACTGTTCGATGGTCGCTAGTTCCCAGATGGCTACCCACTTCTACAACTGTGATCTCTCTCCATCTCCATTTGAGAGTATCAAGTCTAATATTGCCCTCTCAGTGGGCTCCAGTACTAGTTGTCTAAGGCATGCCCCTGTAGGGCATCTAGAATAACTGCACTCTTCAGTGGCAGCTGCAACTGCGCCTCCAGTTAACATCTGGCATATTCAGATCACCCATCAGCAATATCTCCTTTTTCTGCCATTCTAAGTATACTTTCATCATTTCCTTGTCCACTTCCTCCCCTGAGAAGGGGTTCATACAACCCTCAGCGGATTGTGGTGCCATTGCCTGTCTCCAAATTTCTACCCACAGTGCTTCTTCTCCTCCCTGTTTACCCTTTTGTTCTGTTGCTTTTATTCCTTCCTTCCCTTATGTAAAGAACTACTCCTCCTCCCCTTTTACCCTCCTTGTCCCTCCTGTAGATAGTGTATCCTGGTATGTTTATGTCCCAGTCATGGTTTTGTGTGTACCATGTTTCTGTGACTGCCACGATATCCAGATGTTCCTCCTCCATCAAGGCCACTAATTCAGGAAGCTTGTTACCTAGACTACGGGCATTGGTACTCATTGCTCTCCATTTTTTGATGGCCTTACCTTCTGTTGCAGCATCCCCCACTGACCGTTCTACCTTGGTCTTTTTCTCATTTAGTACCCTGTTTTGTAGGGAGAGGCTGGGATTTTTCTGCTGCTTGTCAGTGCCTCCCCCATTGACTAGTTTAAAAGCTTGCCAATGAAGCATTTAAACCGATTGCTCAAAAGACTTGTTCCTTCCTGGACAGATGCAGACCATCCTACCAGTATAGGCTGGTGTCCTCCAGGTGGAACCCCAGTCCCCAATGAAGCCAAACCCTGTGCTCCGACCATTTTTTCAACCATTCATTAAACTGCATGGTGCCAATTACCCTCGCCTCCCCCATGCCTTTGACAGGCAGCACCTCTGAGAAGGATACTGTGTGTGCTACTTGTCTTAGGCCCCTCCCCAACTCTGCAATGTCCTCCTGCACTGCTCTAATCTCATGATGAGCCAAGTTATTTGTCCCTGGGTGGACAATTACGTCCAGCTCAGAATCCTTGCAGCTGTTGTTGTGATCCTGAGGATGTGCTTCCTGTCCCTCAAGCCATGGCACCAGGCAGGCACCTTACTCAGATTTCCAGCTCCTCCCAGTTCTATCCCTAATAATTGAGTCCCCCACCAGGAGCTGCTTCCTTTCCTTGTGGTGTCCTCTGCCTCCTTCCTGTGGGCCTCCCTTGTGACAGTTGTCCTCAGCCTCCTTAGTCTCCTCTGCGGGTGTATCTATAGGGGAGCTATGCTCCCCCAGAATGGCGTATGGATTGTGGTGTGTAACATCTGACTGGGTGTGCCTCTGTTTCACCATCTCAATCTTCTTGCACTCCTGCCATGGAGTTTATTCCACTTGGACCCTCTATCCCTACTGCATTAGCATCTTTGGAACAACTGTTGCCTCCTTTAATTCTACACCCCCCCCCAACAGGCCCGTTTAAATACTCATCCAAGTAGCATTTAGACCTCCCGCTGAGGTTTGTGCATCCTACATGAGGTTGCAATCCTCTCCCTACTGCGCTCCCCTAACACTTCTAGTCCTGGGTCCTTCAAAATCTTGACTGCTCCATGGTGGCTGTATGCTCCGGTTTTAACTGAACTTCCCTCAGATCGTTGGAATATCATTCTTAGGCTAAATTCACTCAATACTATTGGTATCAAGAACTCATAATGCCCCTCAAATCCGAGGGGATTTCTGAAAGCCTTGTCCTGCTCACCATAATATTACTTGCAGGTCCACTCAGTGGACTGCGCCTTCAACCTACGCAATGGATCTCCCAACTAGCAGTGCTAAATGCTTATGGGGGCATCACATCCCATGGCACTGGAGTCTCTGAGCACACCTCGCATGGGCACATTATGCCCTGGTCATGAGAATACCAACTTAATGGTCCATACACACTGTCACTCTTCCCTGGGATGGTAGCACAATTCAACACTGTGAAGGAGTGACCATCTAGGAGAAGGAAACGAAGAAGGAATCTAAAATTCCTACTGTGCCATTTTGCTCTCCTGCTCATGCTCCTACTATCAGGCAATGTGCACCCCAACCCAGTCCCACCTGCACAATAGGTGACTTGAATGACCAAGCCAGCCGGACTTACGCTTGCCTCAATTACCATATGCAGCCTACTCCCTAAACTGGATAATCTGAAAGCATGAGTTACCCAATACAGTCCGGATGTTCTCTCAGTGGTGGAGTCTTGACTCACTCCCAAAATACTGGACTCCGCTATCCTTTTACCAGGTTACACCTCACTCAGACTGGACCATCTCTCAAAAAGAGGTGGGGCTGTGTCCTGTACATCAAGGGTATGTCCTCCCCGCCCCAAGTAGTAGTGATAGCCTGCAGGTCCTGACCATAAGACTCCTTCTGGGGTCACAAGGGGTCAGAAGAAGCCAGAAGGGGAAGGAAGAAAACATTCAATTCAGTGCTTTAGAGTAACTGGTAATTGCTATTTTTCTTTTAAACTTAGATTGTGGGCTTTTAGTGACACTATACTTTCTTTGTTGTCTTTACTTATATTTGTTTTTGGACTGTTGAAAATTTAAAACATAGTGGTGGTGTAATTCTGTGCTGTCTTTAATTGCTGCAAATTTCGCCTCCTCCTCCCCTTCCCCCAACTCTTAATTATATGCCCTGTTAAATCTGATTGACAGGAGCTAAACACAGGGTATAGTAAGGGGTGTGAAGCAGGAAGGGCATAAGGGGTAAGAAGCCCACCCTCAGCACAAGTGTTTTGACTCATTTATTTATTTATTGGTTTCTTTTTCTTTTAAAAAAAAATTATCTGAGGATCAGTGGCAGAATTTTTAGTACAGTAAATTAATAAAAAGGGAAGTAGGAGAGCTTCAGTAGCAGACAAGTAGTGGAATTGCAGTATAATGTGGGGAGTGGTGCAATGCAGTGGCTATGGGGCAGCCATTTTCAGGCAGACCTTCTGGACACTGAGGTGCTGCCCTATCTGCATGCATCTCTCTGGACTGCGGGATGAGGTAGCCAGACTCAGAACGGAAGTAAACTGGGTCAGGAGTACCATCACCCCTATCCAGGGACCACCCAGTCCAATGCAACTGCCTCAAAGGATGCCAAGAACGAGGAGCACTTGGATGACAGTGGGCTCAGGGAGGGTTACAGAAGTCAGGCAGAGGCACATCCCAGATCCTATTCCACTCAAGAACACATATGCCACAATGGCAAATGAGGACAACCAAATAGAGGTACCCAGAGAAGTGGAAGGAAAGGATGTGGAGGTTAGCCAAGGAGGTGACCTCAGCGGGGAAAGCAGTGGACCCCAGAGAAGGAGGAAGCGAATCCTGGTGGGGGACTCCATCATAAGAGGGATCCAGCTAGGAACACAGGAGGGGGAGGACAGGGAGGTGAGGTGCCTACAGGTGCCACAGCATGGAGGGATGGAAGGAAGATCCTGGGGATCACTGGGAAGGTAAGATGGGAGGGTGAGCTGGATGTCATTATCCACCTAGGTACTAATGACCTGGCAAATGGGGAGCCAAAGGAGTTCAGGAAGAGTTTAGGAAACTGGGGAGGGGTCTCAAGCAAGTAGCTAATTCTGTCACTTTCTCAGAAGTACTACCTGTGAGAGGCAAGGGAGAGCATAGGAGCGCATGCACCAGGAATACTTTAACTCATGGTTGAAGAACTGGTGCTGTGAGGAAGGGTTTGGATTCATTGGTGACTGGGGACCCACCTGAAGGGATGGAGGTTTGTTCAAGCCTGATGGCCTTCATCCATCCTGGAGGGGAATCCAAGCACTCAATGATAAGTTTAAATGCTACCTTGACAAGCATTTAAACTAGCAAAGGGGGTGGCAGGCCAGCAAGGAGGGTACCTACTTGCTCACCCCCCACAGCTAGCAGTGGAACCAGTGAACCAGAGGAGTGGCTATCTCTGCAAAGCAGTGTGCAAAGATGGATATTAGTGCCCAAGAGGTGGATAAGCAGAAAGGGGCAAAATTCAGCAGAAGGGCAGACAGCAAGGAGAACCAGGGATAAATGACAACCAAGGAAGGGGCTGGAGTAGAACAGTGAAACAGTCTAGGGAGGTCAAATCATGGAAAGCCATGTGTGCAAATGCCAGGAGCCTTAGCAACAAGATGGAAGATCTGAGGCTGTCATGGTACAGTCAGACCTGGACATTGTGGCCATCACTGAAACCTGGTGTAATGATAACCACGACTGGGAGATGGCCATACCTGGCTACAACATATTCAGAAGAGACAAAGCAGGCAGGAAGGAGGAGGAGTGGCACTGTATGTGAAAATGACATAAGGGCCACAGAGATCCAGGAGGAACAAAATGGGGAGAGATACTGTGGGTTAAGCTGGAAAGGAAAATGGGGACAGTCATCCACACAGGTGTGGTCTATAGACCACCAGCCCAGGAGGAAGAAACAGATAGGGAGCTGTTGCTAGCCATCCAAAGGATGGCAGACAAGGGTGAGGTAGTACTGGTTGGAGACTTCAATATTACAGACATAGACTGGAGCATCCCAGCAGCAGCATCAACTAGGAGCAGATTTATCCTGGATTCCCTTCAGGGTGCCTTCCTCAAGCAACTGATCATGGAACCAACTCGGCAGAAGGCAATACTGGACCTTGTGCCCACAAACAGGGACAGTGTGATGGGGGTAACAGTGGGGGAGCACCTGGAAAACAGTGACCACCAGTCATTGTGGTTTGAGATCACAGAAAGAGCAAAACCAAACCACACCAAATCATGTCAAGGTCATCTTGCTGGGGCGGTCTTCACAGACCTGTCCAAGGCCTTCGACACAGTGTGCCACCCCCTACTACTTAACTCCCTCAGTACACTCGGTCTCGCAACTGGCCCCTTGAAATGGTTCGCAAGCTACCTACACAACAGGTCCCAAAGAGTCAAACTAAATGGGACCCTCTCCTCCTATCTTCCAGTATTCACGGGTGTCCCCCAAGGCTCTATCCTTGGCCCAACCCTTTTCAGCCTATTCCTAAACACCCTCCCCAGCTCCTGCTCCAGTAAAATATTACTCTATGCAGATGACGCCGTTATCCTTGCATCACACCCTGACCCACTCCCACTCCAAAGCATGCTGCAAAGCGCCTTCCTCCAGACCGAAAAGTGGTTCGATAATCACCGCCTAGTCCTGAACCTAAAGAAAACAAAGTCCATGCTCTTTGCCCATCGGCAAAACAATGCCAGAAACTTCCCCCTCCACATCACCACCAGCACGCCCCACCTCTTGGAGCAGGTTGCATCCTATAAGTACCTGGGTATCACCTTGACTCTGGCCTTACTTTCCATGTCCCACCTCAACGCACTGTCATCTGCTATAAACTCCAGGATCCGCCTACTCTAGTCGGCATAAAGACCGTCTCCCTGAACCGGCCTTAAAACTAGCCATCACCTCATCGGTATTATCGCTGGCTGACTATGGGCTCCCTGTCTATGCCACTGCTGATGCCTCTGCCTTATCCAAACTTCAGACCTCTATTAATAAAGCATGTAGGCTCTTTACCGGTGCCCACAGCAGAACCCACACCTGTTTACTATACTCTGCCGCTAAAATACTCACTCTTGAGGAAAGACTGTATTATCAAACCTGCCTTCTGGCCAAAAAATCCCTGTCAGGACTCTGCCCTCCTGGGGTCTCTGGTCCTTTGCAGCGTGCTGCTAGGGCACTGCCAACCTGGTATGCCGCCACGGCCACTTTCATAGTCCCCAGAGCAAGGACCTCTCGGTGCCAAAGATCCTTCCATCAAACAAGCCCCGTCCTGTTTCAACTCCCTTCCCGAAACCATCTCCAAGATCCCTGGCATTGGCCGCTTCAAAATTGCTCTTCGCCAGCATATTATGGACAGCCGATGTTGTGAATGCCTGTAGCTGCCTCTTGCCTGACCCCTCTGCCCTATGCCGGTCCCTGCTAATCCCCTTTCAAATCCCCAGCACACCGGTCTCTATATACCCACATATTAGCCTGTCATGCTCACTTTGTCTACTGTAACCATTATCGTTACACCAATGTTCTACCTACTTAACTTATGACTTGCTATCAATTTGAATCCCGTGTTGTTTTTACCTACGCTAGGACCTTCCACAAGTTTAATCCAGCGCAGCCTAGCTGTCTGCTCTCTCCAAGTGTATATTTATTTTTTTTTTGTATCTAACATGTTCTGTCATTCCACTGTTCTAACCTCTTTTTATTGTTGTCTCCCCCCCCCCCTATTGACGAGGTACCTTTGTAAACGAGTCTTTGACTCAAAGGTTGTAAAACTGATTCTCTAAAAAAAAAAAAAAAAAATGTATCCTGGATTTTAGGGGGGGCAGACTTTGGGAAAATGGGGAGATACTTGAAAGAGGCATTAAGGGGAATGGGACAGGAATCAGGGGTTGAGGAACAGTGGGCAGTTTTTAAAATAGGGATTACAAGAACAACACAATTATGCATTAAGCAGGTTAGCAAGAGGAAAAGGAAGAGGAGACTATTATGGTTTTCCAAAGAGGTAGCAAAGAAAGTGAAAGCCAAAAAGATTGCATTCAGGCAATACAAATAGACACAGGCAGAAGGGGATAGGGAGAAGTACCAGGAGGAGCAAAGGGAGGCAGGGAGGTCAGTAAGGGAAGCCAAAGCTCAGACAGAAGAACACATTGCAAAATCAGTGGGTAGAGGACAAAACCTTTACAGGTACATAAGTGAAAAAAGAAAGACAAAGGGAGGATAGTGAGACTGAAGGGGAGGATGGGACATGTGGAGGATGACAACAGTAAAGTTGACATACTGAACAGGTATTTCTGCTCAGTCTTTACTGAGGAAAAGGAGGTAATGGGTCTGAAGGAGTACAAGGGTGAGAATGGTGCAGAAATGGACACAAGTCCCTTTACACGAGAAAGGTCCTGAAGGAACTGGAAGTAATAAGAGTTGATAAAGCAATGGGGCCAGATGGGGTGCACCCCAGGGTCCTTAAAGAACTAAGAGAGGTGGTGGCTGAACTTCTGGCTATCCTGTTTAGCTGATCATTGGAAACAGGTGAGGTACCCAAAGACTGGAGGACAGCAGATGTAGTCCCCTTATACAAAAGTGGGAACAAAGAGGAAGCAGGGAACTACAGACCAGTCAGTCTCACCTCGGTAGTGGGGAAGATCATGGAAGCACTACTGAAGGAGAGATTGGTGGAACATCTGGTTCTCAATGGACTACAGGACCCAGGCAGCATGGTTTCACCAGGGGGAGGTCATGTCAGACCAATCTCGTTGAATTTTTTGACTGGGTGACTAGGGAGGTGGATCAGGAGAGGGCAGTGGACATGGCCTATCTGGACTTCAGCAAGGCCTTTGACACTGTGCCACATAGAAGACTATTACACAAACTGGGGAATATGGATGTGGGCAGGACAGTAGTGTGGTGGGTAGGAAACTGGCTGGGTGGCAGGACACAGAGGGTGGTGGTAAATGGCTGTCACTCCACAGATGGAACAGTGACCAGTGGGGTACCACAGGGATCAGTGCTGGGACCGGTCCTATTCAACATCTTCATCAGTGACATTGCGCAGGACCTAGAAGGCAGAATTTCACTGTTCGCTGATGACACAAAGCTCTGTAACAGAGCAGACACACCAGAGGGTGTAGACAGAATGAGAAGCAACCTGCAGAAACTTGAAGAATGGTCAGGGTTTGGCAGTTGAAATTCAATGCAAAGAAGTGCAAGATAATGCATATGGGGCACAAAACCCTGGCACAATATATCAGTTGAGGGGTGAGGATATAGCATGCACCAAGCAGGAAAGGATCTTGGGGTTGTCATTTCTGATGACCTCAAGGTAGGGAAACAGTGTGACAAGGCAGCAGGTAAAGCAAATAGGATGCTGGGATGTATAGGCAGGGGCATCACCAGCAGGAAAAGGGAGGTCATAATTCCGCTATACAAGACACTAGTGAGGCCCCACTTGTAGTACAGTGTACAGTTCTGGAGACAATACCTACGTAAGGACATAGACAGGGTAGAAAAGGTTCAGAGGAAGGCAACAAAGATAGTGCATGGATTGCATCACGAGTCCTATGAAGACAGGTTGAAGGAACTGAACATGTACTCCCTGGAGGAGAGGAGGGAGAGAGGGGATATGATAGAGATATACAAGTATCTTACAGGGAGGAACAGGGTGCAGGAAAACACTATTTTTAAGTGAAAAAGATGTTCCAGGACTAGAGGGCATGGGATGAAGTTGGAGGAGTACTGATTCAGAGGAAACATGAGAAAGAATTTCTTCACAGAACGGGTGGTGAACAAGTGGAACATCCTGCCAGAGGAAGTGGTGGGGGCTGAAACAATCACAGGATTTAAGAATGCATGGGATAGAAATAAAGGAATTCTGGAGGTCAGGGGTAAGGGGCAACAGACTTCTAGGAAAACAAACTGAACTTACAAGCTCAAATGGGCAGACTGGGTGGGCCATAGGCCCTTATCTGCTGACACTGTCTATGTATCTATGTACATAAGAGGGCTCTTACCATACTCTCTGTATATATCCTGGCCAAACTCCCTTGTGCTGGTACCAGGGAACTGATGGACTATGCGAGCACCCCGAGTCTTAATACTGAAATCGTGATGCTAGATTTCAACATCAGCTGCCACTCCTCTACTGCCACCTCAATCAAAGATGCCTGAACAGCTGTCCATTTCTCACAGATGGTTGAAACTTCAACTCATATCAACTACAAAACTGGGACCAGCACACTCCTTGACTGGATTCTGTCCTGCATTCACAACACTAGTGTTCTCCCTGACTGCCTGAGCGACTACTCTCCGGTCACATGTACCTGGTCCTTCAACTATTGTAAACCATCCACCAGAACAATTACAATCCAAGTCTTACTAAAACGGCACCAGAAGCTGCTAAAAATGGACCTCAAGAGTGCAGACTGAACTGCACTCTATAATGCCCTTACCATCCCCTCCGGACACGTCAATCCACCAGTGAAGGATTGTTAGAGTTTCTCAGGGTCTGTTTAAAGACCTCGGGGGCCCAATCTTTTGCTTTTGTGGCCCCAACCCTGTGGAATTCTCTACCTTGTCAGATAAGAGATTGCCTGACCATCTGGAGTTTTAAGGTAGCTTTAAGAAATATCTGTTTAACCAAGTATATTCAGATTAGTTGTAGCTAACAGTTACTTGGTATACTCAGATTTTAGAAATTAATATTTATAGTACTATAGTTTTTATGGATTTTAATTTTCTGACTATAATGTGTGTTTTAAATTGTTATCCTGGTTTATGTACAGGGCGTTGGTTTCAGAAAGGCGCTCTATAAATAAAGATTTATTCAATGTCAATAATGTGTTCACAGTCCTGGACTACTTCATAAAATTCTTTAATGCCATCTGTGATAAAAAACAGAAAGATAAGAGGGCACAGTAATCCAATGATCACCCCTAACCTCCTAGAGCAAGTACAAGCTAGAGATCACTTATGGCAGATAGCGAGAGCACAGGGTACCACCACTAACATACAGAGGTATAAAAAAGCTAAGAATGAGTGCACTAAAGCAGTATACTGTAGTGGTTTAAGGCTCTAAACTGCAAATCTGGAGACCTGGGTTTGAATCCCACGGCTCCTACTTGCACACTATGTGACCCTGAGAAAGTCACTGAACTTCCCTGTGCTCCCAGGTTGCACCTGTAAACAAACTTTCAGCTTAGTGTGTCTCATTTAGTTAAACAATTGGGGGGGGGGAAGCTGTCTGACATGCCAAAAGCAAATACTACAAATAAGCCTTCTCCAGCACCTGGAATGACAGCAAGTCATTCTGGGATAGTCTTGACAACATAACCGGCAAAGACCCCAAATCTGCACCCCTCATGCTCTTGATTGATGGCGTACCATTCTTGGACCACATGCACATTGCCAGCGCACTTATTGTCACATTCACGGACCTAAGTAGTGTGCTACCAGCAGACTGCTTCAACCCCCCACTGCTGACTGATCCTAATATGGCCAAACAACCATCACTTAACTCATCTACTTTAAATAAGTCTCTGAAGCTGATGCTAAAAAGTACCTGGATAAGGAACTGGAAAAATCTAGACACAGCGGGGACACTGTGGACCTAAAATTCATCAAGCTGGCCCTGATTAAAATTCTAGACCCACTGATCAAACTAATCAATCTCTTCCTCTGCACCTCACAGTTCCCCCAGAGATGGAAATCAGCTACAGTAACTCCAGTAGCCAAAGGTGGTGACAGGACCCTACATAACAACTATAGACCTTTTTCCATACTCCCCCTCTCTTCAAAGCCCTTGTGCCGATAGTGGTGGACCAGTCAGACCAGCACCTGAACCAATACCAACTTCTCTGTCTTGAGCAACACGGGTTCCAGTCACGTCACAATACTATCACAGCCTTGGTCAAATTCACCGGATGCATTTACCATTCAATTGATCATGGTCTCCTGGTTGGGGAAAATTTCATTGACCTATCAAAAGCATTTGATATGGTGCATCAAGTGTGTCTGCTGGACCAATTGTCAGCTACATAACTCTCCTCAGAATCAGTATGCTGGTTCAGTAATTACCTTCACAATCACTCACAAAAGGTCAAAATAGGTGGGAATTGTCACAAACTCACTCAGCCGGTCAGCCCTCTACTCCTAAAGTGCTATTCTCTGAGCATATGATTTATGGACAATGAACAGAACAAGGTAACCCTCTTGTCTGTTTTGTAGGTTCAAGTCACCTTAGTCTCAAGTTCTGGAGGGATTCAGGCAGATAACCTTTTGTTAGCGTACCCAATTATCAGGCTCAGATAATTCTGTCTTCGGGAGGCCAGATATCTTTGCCTACGGGCACCCAACCAGGTCTACAAAATTAACCCTTAGAACTCTATGCAAGACTTTGGAGAACTCTATCCGTTACCCAGTTTGGTATAACAATAAGCTTGCACACAGTGTCAGCAATAACCTTTAAAAGCTTCACTTAAATAAAAAAAAAAAGAAATGTCAAGGCACTCCAGGCAGTTTCCGTTGTAAAATATATCTTTACTTTAAAATATCAAAACAGAACAATAAATACAGAACAAATATCCCAAACACATACAATCTTAAAAACAAAACAGGTTTTTAAAGTACAAACTAAGCTCTCTTATCCACATAATACTTTTCTACTACAGTGCTGATGTTGTTTTTCTCTTAGTCAGAAATAAAATAAAAATGTATCTCTCTAAGGCTTGCTCAGTTGGATAAAAGCAGTCCTGAGCCGGCCTCCTCTCTGAGGTAATTAAACTCCGCCTTGGAGTATTAAAAGTTATATTTTACAGCACAGGATGTCCCAACAAGATTTAATAAAAAATGATAAGTGACATACTCAATTTTCTCTCCTCAGGTTAACTGGTCAGAACTGTTTTTTGTTCTGCCACACACACACACAAAGAGTTTCTGTAATGTCCTTCCAAAGCATCCTGGGAATGTGTAATGGACCTTTCAAATTCATTTGGATCCTTGTTATCTTTACATCAAGGTCTTTCTGGTGTAATTCAAGGGCTCCCTGTGACACCCCTCCCAACATAGGTTCTTCTTGGCAACTACTGCAAGTCAATGTTCTCCCTGAGGGCATTATAAAGTGGATAATTTGGTTCCTGATTGCAAAGAAAATTTAACAAAGGAATAGCATTTTAAATAGCTGCAGATTTAGCTATGTCCTGTTCTTTGAACTTATCCCTGGGGTTTTTTGGATGTGTCAGTTCAGCAAGACCGTGGGTCTTCTGACTGCGTTTCCCTTACATAAATTATATACTAACATACTAAAATGCCAGCAGCATAGGCCTAATGGTCTTTCATGTCTGCTCATTTGGTCAGCCCCCACCCTGGGAGCTGACCTTGCTGCCCCCCTCGCCTTCTCTGCCTTTTCCCTTCCCAGTTCTGGATATTCTCGCTGCACTGGATTTTGCTTCCAGAACCCTTCCCCTGTACCTGCCCCACCCCCTTGAACCCTCCATCGCCTCTGCCTCCACCAGCCCCTGGGCAGTGCATTCCATGGCTCCACAACCCTCTCAGTGAAGTAGCACCTCCTCCTTTCTCCCCTGAATCATCCCCCCCTCCAGCTTCCACCCATGCCTTCTAGTTGCCCTCTCCTCCTTCCTTTGAAGCACCCTGACTGCTCCTCTCCTATTTACCCCCTTCATGTACCTAGAGACCTCTATCACGTCCCCCTGGTCCCTTCTCTCTTCCAATGTGTACATATTTAGCTTTTCGAGCCTCTCCTCATAGGTCCTGTCCCCCAAGCCCCAAATCATTTTGGTTGCCCTCCTCTGGACCCTCTCCTGGAGTTCAATGTCCCTCTTTAAGTGAGACCTCCAAAACTGCACGCAGTACTTGAGGTGTGGCCTCACCAAGCAGTAATACAGAGGGAGTATACACTTCCCTCCTTCTGGAGGTGATCCCCCTAGCGATGCATTCCAGCATCCTGTTGGCCTTGGCTGCTGCCCTCCTACAAGTCTCCGGGTTGTTCATCTTGACATCCACCAACACCCCAGGTCCCTCTCAGCCATCGAGACTTGTAGCATCCCCAGGGTGTACACTTAGCCCGGGTTTCTGGCCCCCAGGTGCAGTACCTTGCATTTCCCTGCACTGAACCTCAGCTTCCACTTTCTAGACCATCTTTCCAGAGCCTCCAGGTCCCCCTGTAGGGCCACCCTCCCCTCCTCCCCATTCACCACTGCCCCCAGTTTTGAGTCATCCATAAAGAGACTCATCTCACTCCTGATACTTGTCCTTATGTCAGAGACATAGGCATTGAACAGGAGGGGCCCTATGACTGATCCCTGTGGGACCACACTAATGACCCTCCTTGGGGATGAGACTAACCTGCCAACTACAACCCTCTGGGTCCGGTCCTGGAGCCAACTGTCTATCCATCTGATCATCTGGTTCCCCACCCCCCATTTCTCCCAGTTTATCCAACAGGCCCTCATGAGGAACAGAGTCAAATGCCTTGCTGAAGTCTAGAAGGAGGACATCTACTGGTCTACGCAAGTCCAAGGCACTTGTCACCCAGTCATAGAACGCCACAAGGTTTGTCTGACACTATTTCCCTGGGATGAATCCATGCTATCTATCGTATAGGCACCCTGACTTTCCCAGGTCCCCCCCAGCCTCTCCTTGACAATGCCCTCCATCACCTTGCCCACCACCGATGTCAGGCTGACAGGCCTGTAGTTAGCTGTCACCTCCCTTGATCCCCCCTTGTGGATAGGCACTATATGTGCTGCACTCCAGTCCTGGGCACCCACCCTGTCCTCAGAGATGGCGGTGCTCCGCCAGGGGTTTCACCAGGACATCCGCAAGTTCCTTCAGCACTCTAAAATGTAATTTATCTGGCCCTGGTGTTTTCTCCATCTTAAGGGACCAGAGGGCTTCCCACACTCTCTCTGCTGCGATTTCCACCTCTGCTACCTCTTTTCCCTACTTAGCCTTCTCCCTCTCCTGCCAGTGATGCCTCCCCCTCTCCCCGACCCACCGATTGGTAAGGATCCCCCGCCTCAGTATCACTGTCTCCTCCCATGTGTGATGCAGCACCCCCATTTTCCTTGGTGAAAACTGAGGTGAAGTATGCATTTAGTACCTCAGCCTACTCCCCCGGGTCTTGTGCCCATACCTTCCCTGTTTTAATCCTGCTAATCTGCACCTTCACCCTTTGTTTTTCCCCAATGTATCTAAAGAACCCCTTGTTCCCTCTCCTAATTTCCCTGGCCAGGTTCTGCTCCTTTCTTGCCTTAGCTGCCAGTACCCGTGCCTCCCTGGTCAGTTCCACTACCTGTTGAGTTAGGAATGCATCTTTAAAGACATCCAACAACCTCTGTTCCCAGGCCACCGAGGATGTCATAGTCTCCCAGTCTGTTCCTGGCATGTTTAAGTCCCCCAAAACACCACCCTTCCCCTGCCCAATCTGGAGTGTCTCCCAACATCTGCCACTAGACTCTCCTCCAGCTCCTGTGCCAGTGCAGGGGGTCTATACACCACTCCTATTTTTACTCTCTTGCCTCCCCCTTGTTATCAAGGTGACCCGAATCGCCTCCACAGTTCTCTCTGCCTCTCCTACTCCCACTATGCCAATGCAGTTTTTGACTATTATTGCTACCCCTCTTCCCCTTCCCTCCCTTCGTCCTTCCTGAACATAGTGTAACCCTCCAGGTTCCGGTCCCAGTCATGTCCTGCGGTGGCCCAGGTCTCAGTGACCGCTGCCACATCCACCGCTCCCTCAGTTAGCATCACCTGGAGCTCAGGCATTTTATTGCCCAAGCTCCTGCCATTTAGCAGGACTACCTTGCACCCTTTCCCTATACTTCCATTTCCCCTGCTCGTGTTCCCATGGGGATTCTGTTTTCTCCTGGTCTGTATTTTACCAGTCGGCCTTTTCCCGCATTTCTCCAGCTCCCCAGGAGGGTGGAGACAGAGTCCCTCCTTTATCGGACCCCTCTCAACAGCTTTTTCTCCCATTCCTCCCCCCTTCACAAGTTTAAACCCCACTTTTCACCAATGAACCCCTCTATTTTCATTGGATTCCCCTCCCATCCAAATTGAGATGGAGCCTATCTCTAGCATACAGCTCCTTATCCTCCCAGGTCCCCCCCAGTTCCTCATCAATCCATACCCTCTGGCCTCAAACCACTCCCTGAGCCACTGGTTTATCTCCCTAATCTTCCTTTTGTTTTCCCCACTAGCCCTTGGCACCAGCAGGATTTCTGAGAAGGAAATCGTGCACCCTATGTCATGACAGACCCTGGCAAGCTCCCTGAATCATGCCTGTATCTCTAGCTCGCTATTTCTCTCAATGTCATTTGTACTCAGGTGGACCAGTATGTCCAGGGAACCCCCACAATCCTTTGCCAGCTGATATACCTCATGCTTGGCCCTGTGCACTGTTAGTCCAGGGAAGCATTTTGTTCTAACTGGCAAGGCTTCCCCCTCCCTATCCTATTTGATACCCCTGATCACAGAATCTCCAAACAGGAGCACTCTGACTGCTCCTTTTCCTCCATTTCCCCCCTTCCATGTCCCTCATCCTTTCTACCGGCCCCTTCACCCAGCCGGCTCCTTGTTCCTCCCCCCATCTGGGTGCCACATGCCACCTCCTCATTTACCCTGGCCACCCCCTCCTCTCCGATCCTATACCTCTCCTCCTCCTGAGTACCATTCTGTGCCTTGCTAACTCACCCCTCACTGCTCCCGACTGGTCCTTCTCCCCCATCCACTAAACTAGCCTAGCTTGTCCTCTCTTCCTTCCTGTCTCAGTTCAGTCCCTCCTTGCTTGTCGTGCTCCCCTGGCCTAAACCCTCAGCTCCCTTTACTGTATCCTCCTTGTACTTCTGGTCCTTCTCCTTGCCCTTTCCTCCAAACTGGTCCTTCTCCTTGTGCTTTCCTTCCTCTTCCCCCTGCCCCTCCTGCTCTGATCCACTGCTCCCCCCATTTTCCTGCATTCCAGGTTCCCCCGTTTCTCCTGCTAGCCAGCCCCTGCCTCCTGCCCCCACTCCCTTTCCATCTCTAACCATCCCAGTCATGGCTACATCACACCTCTCATCCTCAGGCAGAAGAAGAGAATTGAAGTAGTTACTGAGCATAAGGTCTGATCCACCTCCCCACCTTGCTTCCTTCTGTCCCGCCCCAGCCATCTGTCTACGTCCCTGAGAATGTTGTCCCTCTGGCCCCCCCTTTGTGAGGCTCCCCAATTACCTACCTGCTTCCTTGGTAGTGTTCTCTTTTTGGGCCCCCTCGGCCAGGCTCCCTATGTGACCCCAGAGTATTCTCCTGCACTACTTTCCCTATGCCCCCATCCCTAGTGCTTGGTGAAACTCTGTGGGAGATCCCCTGCCTTATTCCCTAACCATACCTCTCCCCCTTCCTCCAGCTGTCTCCTAATCCCCACAACCTCCTCTCTAAGCTGTGCCAGCTGGTGGCACACTGGGCAACCAGCAAAATTCTAAGCTCAGTCCAGTTTCATGACTGCCCCATACCCTGTGCACCCCACCACCCTCCCAAAGATGCTGGCCCTAATGACGTGTGGTCCCATCTCCCTCCAAGTAGGTTTCCTTGGGTGAGCCACAGTTCCCCACTAATCCAAGATACACCCCTACTGACTAATCAGGTCACCCACTAATCCTAGATACAGTCCCCCAGTAAACCGGTAACCCTGTTACTAGGTGCAGTATAACACAGTAAACTTATAAGGGAAGTGAACAACTCCCTAAGCTTCTCTCTCCCAGCCTTTAAATCCAACCCCCAGTGGCTAGAACTACATGAGCTGCACCTGCAGCCTTTTCCTCCAATTGCAGGGCAGATGTTCCCCATAATAAGCAGAGCTCTGGGGAGGGAGGGGTGGGAGGGTGAGATTAAGGCCTACAGCCGACTCAGCGATTAGTGTATTAGCCTGTGTCGGCCCCTCCAGGCCCTGCAACCAAAGAAACAGCCCCAAGCAAATCCCACCACATAGGTTTTAAATCAGAAGAAATAGGCCTCTACCAGCTCAGCCTGTTACACAGTGAAACATATAACAAATAAGCCCACTTACAGCCACCAAACCAGTTTTCAAACTTCCAACAGCCCCCAAAACAATACCTTGCTTGCCCCTTAGAAGTAGTAAGGAAGAAAAGAAATAACCTTCTACCAAGTAAAATCCACAAGAAACCCTGTAAAAACAAAAAGAAGCAGCTACTGTACTGAAACACATCTGATTCTGTCCCTTCTAGTTCCTTGTATGTCATACAAAAAAAATTTGATATATGTATCAGAATCGGTGGCCAAAGTGTGACAATTCCTCCCCACCTAGATTGAATTTGGGAGATCTATCCCCTACATGAGATGAGCTTCCCAACTCAGTTCATTCCTCATACACATGGGACAAACCATCTGAGTTCTGAATCTTGGCTCCGAACCTATGTATGATTTTCAAATCATACCCATGTAAAGCAAGACTCCATCTGAGCAGTCTGCCATTGTTTTTCCCCATCTGCGTCAGCCAAACCAGGCGGTTCTGGTCAGTCTGCACCACAAAAGGCTGACCATACAAGTATGGCTCCAACTTCTTTAAGGCACACACTATGGCAAGACACTCCTTTTCCACAGTGGAGTACGCTTGCTTCCTGGGAAGCAGTTTTATATTCAGGCAGGCAATGGGGTGGTTCCTCTCATCACTGGATGTCTGGCTTAGTACTTCCCCAATACCCACATCTGAAGCATCCATCTGAACTATAAAAGTGTTGCTATAGTCCGGACTTATCAAAACAGGAGCACTGCACAGTGCCTCCTTCAGTATAGTAAAGGTTTCCTCAAAGGCTGGGCCCCAGGTGATTTTCCTTGGCATTTGTTTCTTTGTCAGGTCAGATAGGGAACCAGCCAGGGCACAGTAATTAAGTACAAACTTTCTGCTGTACCCTGCTGTCCCTAGAAAGCTCCTGACCTGCTTCTGGGTTTCTGGTCTGGGCCACGCCTGGATCACCTCTATCATTATTTGGCTAGGACAGAGCTGTCCTTGGCCTACCACATGCCTGAGGTATGCCACTTCTCCCATGGCCACCTGGCACTTCTTGGCTTTGACAGTAAGCCTGGCCTTTTGTATTCTGCCCAGCACTTCCCTAAGGTGTGAAAGGAGTTCCTCCCAGCTAGTACTGAAGATGGCAATGTCTTCCAGGTACACCATGGTGTACTCCTCAGCACCATTTAACACCTCGTTCACCAACCTTTGGAAAGTGGCCAGGGCATTCTTCATTCGGAAAGGCATTACTTTGAACTCAAATAAGCCTATCAGAGTGATGAAGGCCGAACTCTCTCTAGCTCAGTCCATCAATTCTACCAACCAATACCCCTTTATCAGGTCAATGGTTGTAAGGTAGGTCACCCCTCCCAACTTGTCCAAAAGTTCATCCATCTGGGACATCAGGTGGGTGTCTGACATCATGACTGCATTTAGTCCATGATAGTCCACACAGAAACAGGTTGAGCCATCTGGCTTGGGTACAAGGACTATGGGTGAGGCCCAGGGACTGTGGGATCTCTGGATTACCCCTAAATCCAGCATCTCCTCCACTTCCCTCCTAATGTCCTTTTGGACAGCCTCTGATACCTGATATGCTGTCTGCTGTATGGGCATCTGTGTCCCTGTCTCCACATCATGTGTCGCTAAGGGGGTTAGTCCAGGTTTGATGCTAAACAAGGGGGCAAAGTCTGCTAAAACCTCCCTCACTTTCTGGTTCTGGTCCGGGTTTAGTTGGGGAGACAATTTTACTGCCTCTACAGAGGACTCTCGCTTACTTTCCTCCAGCAAGTCCAGAAGGGGGTCTCCTTCACTCGTCCCCTCCCCATGACTACACACTGCGAACACCATGTCAGCCCTATTAGCATATGGCTTCATCATGTTGACATGGTACATCCTTTCTGTCTGTCTACAGTCAGGTAACTCCACAATGTAGTTTACGCCATTTACCTTCCTAACCACTTTGTACAGTCCTGCCCACTCAGCTTGCAGCTTGTCTTTCTAGACCAGAATAAGGACCATGACTTCCTGACCCACCATGTACGAGCGAGCTCTGGCTCTCCGGTCATACCATACTTTTTGTTTCTGTTGGGCAGCTGCCACATTGCTCTGGGCTGTCCCCATAAACTTCTTTAGCCTTTCACTAAACTGTAGGATGTAATCGACAATGAGAGTTACCTGGGTGGCGTGCTTGCTTTTGCAGTCCTCCCAGATCAAGTCTAGGGGCCTATGTACCCAGTGTCCATACAACAGCTTGAAGGGGGAAATCCTGTCGACTCTTGGGGCACCTCCCTGTATGCGAACAACAGGTGGGGAAGGTATTTCTCCCAGTCCCTCCCATGCTGGTCAGCAAACGCCCAGAGCATTGACTTTAGGGTACCATTGAATTGTTCCACAAGTCCATTGGCTTGTGGGTGATATGGTGTCATGCATCTCTGCACCACCCCACACTTCTTCCATAAACATTTCATTAGGTCCAACATGAAGGAACCCCCTCGATCGGGATTACCTCCTGCGGAAACCCAACACGGGAGAAAATCCCAAGTAAGGCATCTGACACTTTGTCTGTACTCAGTGAAGACAGAGTGACTGCCTCAGAGTACCGGGTGGCATAATCCACCGCAGTCAAGATGAACCTTTTCCCTGTGAAGCTGGGGGAATTTAAAGGCCCCACAATATCCAATCCCACCCTCTGGAATGGCTCCTCCACTACGGGCAATGGAATTACGGTGACTTGGGTTTTCTTGCCCACCTTCCCTATTTCTGGCCACCGGTGACAAGACCTGCAATACTCCTTCACCTGCTGGGTGAAGTTAGCCAGTAGAAATTCTGGGCTAACCACTGCACTGTGTGCACAATTCCCAGATGACCAGGCAAGGGAATATCATGGGCAACCTTGAGCAACTGCTCACGATATCCCTGGGAAACGACAAGCTGCCTGCCTAGCATCCCTCCCTCTGTCTGTATTACCTGTGTATACATAAGTCCATTTTCCCAATAAACCTTATGTCTGCCATCACCTCCCTGTGCTCCGTTCGAGTCTGCCTAAGCCCTCAGCTTCTCTAAACTAGGGTCACTCCTCTGAGCAGCTGCAAACCCCTCACACCTTCCCAAGGCATGGGACAGGTCCCCTTCAGTCGCTAAATTAGGGTCTCTAGCACTAGCATCAGGGCCCTCAGAATCACTGTCAATCCCAACCCTCACAAGAGGTCACCCCTCCCTCTTCGGAATAACCCTTGGTAGCTATGTGGTTACTTGGTACTGGGGAAATTTCCACCTCCTTTTTATCAGTTTCCCTATCTGGAGACAGGCTGAGGAACCAGCCTCTTGGTATCTTCCCCAGTGGCTTCTGGGGGGCTCAGGAAATTACAATTTTCTCTGCCCACTTGGCTATGGGTAACTGCAAATACCACCCCCTGCTGGAGATTGTTACTCAGGATCACATCCACTGCTAATGTGTTGGCTACAGCCACCTGTTGCACAGTTCCCCTTGTTTCACCCCAGTCAAAGAGAACACTAGCGAGTGGCAATGTTTTCTCTTCACCAGTAAACCCTTGTACACTTATGTATTTATTGGGTATAAGCTGACCAGGCTGTACCAGATCCCCCTTTCCCAATGTCAGGGATGCCCCTGTGTCCCTTAACCCCTGCGTCTGTATGCCATTTACCATGACTGGGTACATGTGTTCCCTCATGTTCACTGGCATGCTTCCAGGGACACACAAACAACCCACTTCCTTTCTGCTACTATTTTGCGTATTATTGCTTGCCCTTCTCGGACACTGTCTGGCAAAGTGCCCAGTTTCTTTACATAACGAACACACGTTTCTTACTTCAGAGAAATCTTTTCTTTGAAACCTGGGGCTAACTGGTTTCAGTGGAGGCAGTGAGGGTTTTAGCTGCCTTGGAGGCACGCTTTTCCCTTTCTGCACTGCCACACTCGCCCCATTCGCTCTCAGAGCAGGTCTGCTCTTGGCATAGCGGTCTGAGAGTTCAGTAGCCTCTTACACTGTTTTTGGATCTCGGTCCTCTAGCCAGGTTTTTAACTCTGCTGGGCACGCCCAATAAAACTGTTCTAACAAAATCACATTTTCAATTTTATCAACAGAGGTTGCCTCAATTCTTTCCCACCATTTTAAAAACTGACGTTGTTTCATGGCTAGCTCCTCATAGCTCATATCAGGACTTCTCCTGAGCTTATGGAATTTAGCTCTGTATGATTTAGCAGTTAATTCAAACTTTTTTAACAGTGCAGCTTTTAACTTGCTGTAATCATCACTGTCTTCATTATTCATTTCACCCAATGTGTCCCAAACTTTTCCGGTAAGTAGCTGGAAGCTCCAGTACTCGCCAGGAATTTCAGCCTGAATACAAACTTTTTCAAAAGAATTTAAAACGGCATCCATGTCCTCCCATTCCTTAAACTTGGCTATTAATTTGGAGTTCAATTTGTAACCCAGTCCTGCAGTCCCAGTTAAACCCAAGCCACTTACCTGCCCTGGTGCCGCTGGTTGGAGTCGTAGCTTCTCCAGTTCGTGTTGCCCCTGGCGCTCCTCTCCCTCTCTGCATTCTCGCTCTCTCTTCCCCTCTGCCTCTCTGTGTTCTCACTCTCTTTGCTCCTCTGCAGCTCACTGGCGCTTATGCTCCTCATGGTTTGCCTCTCACTGTCCCCTTTCTCTCCTCTCCTGGGACTCCAGCTCCATCCTGCGCAACTCAAGTTGCAACCTGAGAACTTTCGGATTCAGGATACTGGTGACTTGTCCCTGCTGCTGTGGTCCTTCACTGACAGTGGTCCTGCTGTCCGCCTCATCGGCTCGGGACCCCTCACTGGCCGCTAGCTCTTCCAGACTTGAGGTTTGGTCCCTTTCAGTCATGGTCTGTGACTCGCTGTTCTGGGTATCTGCTACCATCAGGGCCTCTATGAGGCACTGCTTACTGGCTTTCACACCAAACGGTGTTCTCCTGTCACTGCACAACTGCTTTAAGAAATCTACAGTGTGCCTGCTGTAGTCAGAAGCCATTTTCTTATTCCCTCACTACTAGTACTATTCTGACTGGCACTTCAGAGAAAAAAAAATAAAATGGGTGGGAACTTAACTGTAAGTAAAGGGATACAGTTCTGTTTCCTTTTGAAATAAAATACTGCCTTTCTTTTTTTTTTCAAGTGAGCTAAATGGTCTCAAGCTGACACAATGAACAATGAAGCTTATTCCACCAAACTTTTTATGCCACCGCTGCCAACCAATCTGTCACAAACTCACTCAGCCGGTCAGCCCTCTAATCCCAAAGTGCAAACCTCTGCGCATATGATTTGTGTACAGTGAACAGAACAAGGTAACCCTCTTGTCTGTTTTGTGGGTTCAAGTCACCTTAGTCTCAAGTTCTGGAGAGATTCAAACTGATAACCTCTTGTTAGCGTACCCAATTATCAGGTGTAGATAATTCTGTCTTCGGAGCCAGATATCTTTGCCTACGGGCACCCAACCAGGTCTACAAAATCAACCCTTAGAACTCTCTGCAAGACTTTGGAGAACTATATCCATTTCCTAGTTTGGTATAACAATAAGCTTGTACACAGTGTCAGCTATAACCTTTAAAAGCTTCACTTAAGTAAAAAAAAGAAATGTTAAGGCACTCCAGGCAGTTTCCATTGTAAAATATATCTTTACTTTAAAATATCAAAACAGAACAATAAATACAGAACAAATATCTTAAACACATACTGTACAATCTTAAAAACAAAACAGGTTTTTAAAGTACAGACTATGCTCTCTTATCCACATAATACTTATCTACTACAGTGCTGATGTTGTTCTTCTTCTTCCAGTCAGAAATAAAATAAAATGTGTCTCTGTAAGGCTTGCTCAGTTGGATAAAAGCAGTCCTGAGCCAGTCTCCTCTCTGAGGTCATTAAACTCTGCCTTGGAGTATTAAAAGTTATATTTTACAGCACAGGATGTCCCAAGATTTAAAGTAAGCAATAATACCCAACAGGGTGGGCGGTATTGGGAAATACTGGACCGCCCAGGGACGTAATGAGGCCTGACACCACAGGCGGAGGGCCTTATAGCCCCTGGAAGGTCCGGTATTTCCCAATACCGCCCACCCTGGAGGTATTATTGCACTTAGAAAATGGCCCATATGCGGCTGTTTTAAAAAATAGAAAAATATATATATTTCTTATGAGTAAAATAAAGAAAGGCTATTATAGTGGTAAAGTAGGCGTTGAATTGGTATACTTTCCAGCAGAGGGCATATTAGTCTTTCACAGTTTGTTTACTGTGGATCGTACTTATACATACTGCTGCATTTCTTTTATTGTGGTCTGTGTTGTTTTTCTGTGCTCTCCTGCATCTTGCCAGTGATTGATTGTTTGAGGGGGCTCAATCGCGACTTTTCAGTGTGTAGGGAGTCACTGTTTCAGTAAAGCAGACTGCAGTGTATGTCGGGGGAACAATGAGCTCAACTGAAAGTCTATGGAGTGTGAGGTAATAGATTTAGTTTCTTTACTGGACTGGACCACATTTCTGTTACTGAGAGCAGAGCGTTTTTGATTTTATGCTGTCCTGCATCTCGTCAGTGATGAGCGGCGGGGGGGGGGTTGGTTGCAAGCTATCTACGGAGTCACTCTGTTGCAGTACAGCAAACTAAAGGGAGAAAGAATGAGCACCATCGGGAGTGTACTGAGTGTGAGGTAACTAATGCTGTAAAAAAAATATTTGGGGTTTCTAAATGAGCGCTATGCCATACCACTCTCTGTAGGAATGGTATACTTTTTGCTTTGTCTTTCTCCCGCTGGTGGACGCTCAACGACTTGTGAGAGTTAAGCAAGCAGCCGGTCCACTGTAGGAGGTGGGTCTGTGTTGTGGTCAGCATACGAATGGTATTTATGATGTTCCCAGAAGAACTGGTGAAGACTTTTTTGGCTGTCATTATTTTCTTTCTTTTAATTTGTGATTGTTTCTTGTGAGCTGAGGACGTATTTATTAAATTGTGCTGGAGAGATTTTGTCTCGTTTGTTGGCTCAGTTAGCGCATTTCTTACCGATGGAAAAAAAGGCACCTGTTTGATTTTGAAATTTTTTGTTGCTCAGCTTTTTAGCCAATGAGGAAGGGGATGGGCAAAAGGGTACCTTGTGAAGTGGTACTTGGACTGGTTCTTATTTTTCACTGGGCATCTATTGAGAAATAGACGCCCAGGTTGGAGATGGTTTTAGCCAATCAGACTGAAGAATCCATTCTTGTCATTTTCTAAAAAAATAAGTGACATACTCAATTTCCTCTCCTCAGGTTAACTGGTCAGAACTGTTTTTTGTTCTGACACACACATAAACAGTTTCTGTGATGTCCTTCCAAAGCATCCTGGGAATGTGTACTGGACCTTCCAAATTCGTCTGGATCCTTATTATCTACATCAAGGTGTTTCTGATGCAATTTAAGGGCTCCCTGTGACACCCCTCCCAACACAGGTTCTTCCTGGCAACTATTGTAAGTCAAAGTATCTCTCTGAGGGCATTATAAATTGGATAATTTGGTCCCTGCCTTCAAAGAAAATTTAACAAAGGAATAGCATTTTAAACAGCTGCAGATTTAGCTATGTCCTGTTCATTGAACTTATCCCTGGCAGTTTTTGGATATGTTAATTCAGCAAGATTGTGGGTCTTCTGACTGCCCTTCCCTTACACAAATTATATGTAACACAACAAAAAATTTGATACATGTATCGGAATCAGTGGTCTAAGTGTGACAGGAATCACTTCTGATAACAGACCAGTCTGCTCAGGGGTCCCAAAAGGATCAATTCTGGGACCCCTACTTTCTAGCTTTTCAGTTAATTCCTAAACAAACTGCTATCCACATGCCCAGGCTGAATGTTCCTATACGGAGATGCTGTGACCATATTCAACAGCAACCTTAATCCTGAAAAACTGGCGGTGGATCTCCAAAATGGGTTCTCAGCCACTAAAAAATGGTTTATGGATCACAAACTAGCCATGAACTGCAAAAAAACTAAGACTATGATGTTCATCAGCACATAGAGCAAGCATAAGGCCCCCCCTTTGCAATCAGGAATGCCAATGGGGACCCACTTGAAAACGTCCAGCAGTTCAGGTACCTGAGCATCACACTAGACTCTACACTTTCATAACTGAACAGCTAATATTTTGCAAGTCAAACTACCTCTGGCTGGAAGCTGCAATGTTGAAGATAGGATCTGCAAGAAAGTGAGTTGGGCTCACAAAAGAGGGAGGTGAACCTTGCAATTGTCTTTGGTTTGTAGCAGATATTCTGCAGGTGGAGGCTACTTCTAACTGAAAGGTGAAATAAGGATCTTAGAATTATCAGGAAAAGACAGTCTTTGTTACAATTCTTAAGATTTTTAGTGCAGGACGAGTTGAAACATTGGGCTAAGAATTTGTCATAAATCCTGAAATAAGTGCAGGTACAGGTTGTGTATTTGACCCAGACAAGTGCCCTAGGGGGTGGAAACAGTTTTTTTGTGTTTATCTGTGTGTGCCTTAAAAGGAATTTCCAGACTTTAGCAGGAAGTGCTTACATCATAGCTACTTATCAACCAATAGCTTTGGTAACAGACCAGAGAACAATAGTAATATAAGCAAGTGTTTTATAGCAAACTCATCAAAAAAACTAATATTTTTCAAGTCAAACTACCTCTGGCTGGAAGCTGCAATACTGAACATAGGATTTGCAAGAAAGCGAGTTGTGCTCACAACAGAGGGAGGTGAACCTTACAATTGTCTTTGGTTTGTAGCAGATATTCTGCAGGAGGAGGCTGCTTCTAACTAAAAGGTGAAATAAGGAACTTAGAATTATCAGGAAAAGACAGTCTTTGTTGCAATTCTTAAGATTTTCAGTGCAGGAATAGTTTAAAGCATAGCTGACTTATTTTGGGGCTGACTGCTTTCAGAGCACAAACAACCAGGCTGTTTTGGGGCTAGGGAGGTTTTACCTGTGTCTGACTTGGATGTCTGGATTTTTCTCTGTTTGATTAACAGGGTATTTTCTCTGTCAAATTGTTGTGTAGGGTATCTTGCTGACAGGAAGGCACTCATCGCAGTGGTGGGTCATAGCTCTTAGCTGATTGTCTTGTGAGTTTAGCAATCGGTTTAAATGCTTCATTGGCAAGCTTTTAAACTAGTCAGGGGGGAAGGCACTGATAAGCAGCAGGAAAGTCCCAGCCTCTCCCTACAAAACAGGGTACTAAATGAGAAAAAGACCGAGGTAGAAAGGTCAGTGGGGGATGCTGCAACAGAAGGTAAAGCCATCAAAAAATGGAGAGCAATGAGTACCAATGCCCGTAGTCTGAGTAACAAGCTTCCTGAATTAGTGGCCTTGATGGAGGAGGAACATCTGGATATCATGGCAGTCACAGAAACATGGTACACACAAAACCATGACTGGGACGTAAACATACCAGGATACACTATCTACAGGAGGGACAGGGAGGGTAAAAGAGGAGGAGGAGTTGCTCTTTACATAAGGGAAGGAATAAAAGCAACACAACAAAAGGGAAAACAGGGAGGAGAAGAAGCACTGTGGGTAAATTTGGACACCGACAATGGAACCACAATCCGCACAGGAGTTGTATACAGACCCCCTTCTCAGAGGGAGGAAATGGACAAGGAAATGATAGAAAGTATACTTAGAATGGCAGAAAAAGGGGAGATATTGCTGGTGGGTGATCTGAATATGCCAGATGTTAACTGGAGTGCAGTTGCAGCAGCCACTTTGAAGAATGGGGTTATTCTAGATGCCCTACAGGGGGCATGCCTTAGACAACAAGTATTGGAGCCCACTCAAAAGGAAGTAATCTTAAACCTGGTTCTCTCAAGTGGAGATGAAGAGAGGATCACAGATGGAGAAGTGGGTAGCCATCTGGGAACAAGCGACCATCGAACAGTATGGTTCACAATAAACATAGCAATAGAGTCAAGTCATACAAAGGAAAAAGTACTAGACTTTAGGAGGGGTGACTTTTCCAAAATGGGTGAGTGCCTAAGGAATGCACTAGCAAATGGGCAGGAAGGAGGGGTGGAAGAACAATGGGGAATAATAAAAACTGCCATCACAGAGATAACAAACCTTTGTGTGAAGCAAATAAACAAAATGAAATGATGTAAGAAACCACTATGGTTCTCAAAGGAAGTAGAAGTGAAGGTTCAAGAGAAAAAGAAAGCATTCAGGAAGTACAAGGAATCACAGAAGGAGCAGGACAGAGAACTGTATCAGATAAAGCAAAAGGAAGCTGGGAAGGCAGTCAGAATGGCAAAGGCCCAAACTGAGGAAAAGATAGCCAACTCGGTTAAGAAGGGGGATAAAACCTATTATAGGTACATCAGGGAGCAAAGAAAGACCAAGGGTGGGATAGTGAGGCTTAATAAAGGGGAGGGAGGGTGTGCAGAGGGAGACTGTGAAAAGGCAGAGATACTAAACAAATATTTTTGCTCAGTATTTACAAATGAAGAGGGGGAGGTACATAAAACAGTAGAAACACTCTGGATACAGAAGTTGATACCAGCCCATTTACAGAAGAAAGGGTTCTGAAATAACTCTTAAAACTGAAGGTGGACAAAGCAATGGGGCCTGATGGGATTCATCCCAGAATTCTAAACAAACTAAGGGTAGAACTAGTGACACCACTGACTACCCTCTTTAAAAAATCATGGGAGGATGGGGTGGTACCCAAGGACTGGAGAAGGGCAGATGTGATTCCCCTTCACAAAAGTGGGAGCAAGGCAGAAGCAGAAAACTACAGACTCATTAGTTTAACCTCAGTGGTAGGGAAAATAATGGAATCACTTCTGAAGGAAAGAATTGTTGAGTATCTAGAGGCCAGAGGGACTCAGGACCCAAGGCAGCATGGATTCACAGTGGGAAGGTCATGCCAGACAAATCTGATAGATTTCTTTGACTGGGTGACCAAAGTAGTAGATCAGGGAGGGGCTGTGGACATGGCCTACCTAGACTTTAGCAAGGCATTTGACACAGTCCCATAAAAAAGATTAATATACAAGTTAGCCAGCCTGGGAGTGGGTCCCAAGATGACAGCCTGGGTAAAGAATTGGCTGGAGAATAGGACACAGAGAGTAACAGTAAATGGAGTCCACAGTGAAGAAAGGTGGGTTACTAGTGGGGTACCGCAGGGTTCAGTATTAGAACCGGTCCTCTTCAATGTCTTTATAAGCGACATTGCAGAGGGACTGGAAGGAAAAGTATGTCTCTTTGCAGATGACACAAAGATCTGCAACAGAGTTGATGCACAAGGTGGTGTGGAAAGGATGAGAAGGGACTTGGCAAGATTAGAAGAATGGTCAAATGTATGGCAGCTTAGATTCAATGCTAAGAATTGCAAGGTAATGCACCTGGGAAACAAAAACCCAGGGGAAGTGTGCACAATGGGGAGGTGAGATACTAACAACAACAAAAATAGAAAGGGACCTAGGGGTAGTCATACCAGATGACCTAAAGGTGGGCAAGCAATGTGAGAAGGCAGCAAGGAGGGCTGGGGGGATACTGGGATGCATAGGGAGAGGCATCACCAGTAGAAAACAGGAAGTTATTACCCCTCTGTACAGACAGCTGGTCAGACCCCATCTGGAGTACGGTGTGCAGTTCTGGAGACCCAATCTCCGCAAAAACATAGACTGGATGGAAGCTGTCCAGAGGAGGGCAACTAAAATGGAGCAGGGTCTGCACCGGAAGACATATGAAGAGAGACTTAAGGAGCTTAAAATGTATAGCCTCGAGGAAAGGAGGGAGAGGGGGGACATGATAGAAACTTTCAAGTAGCTCAAGGGAATCAACAAAGTCCAACAGGGTAGCATCTTTCAAAAAAAAAGTGTGCAAGAACAAGGGGGCACAATTTGAAGATGGGGGGGTGGCTCAGAGGTAATTTAAGGAAGTATTTTTTCACAGAGAGGATTGTGGATGCATGGAACAGCCTTCCGGAGAAGGGTGTGGAGTTAAAAACAGTGGTGGAATTCAAGCATGCATGGGACAGTCATAAGGCAATTCTAGGGGGCGGGGCAGGAAGAAGTATGCTGCCGGTTAACTAGGATCTGCAGCTTATCCATTAGGTAGGGGAAATGGGCAGACTGGGTGGGCCAAACAGTCCTTATCTGCCATCAGATTCTATGTTTCTATATACCCAACACATCAACAACACAGCAAGGGCAATTAATACAAGAATAGGGATCCTATACAGGCATAGACAATGCCTAACACATGAGGCATTGAGCCTGGCCATCAACAGCTCGTTAGTCTCCCTTGTCGACTATGGCCTAGCAGTCTATGGGTTGGTGACAGACACAGCCCGAAACCACATCACCAAGTCAGCTAGACAAGGTGGGATAAATGCTCACAGGTGATGAAAGACTAACACATACCTGTAAGCTCTACACTTGGATAGGTTGGCTACACCTGAAGGAAAGAATAAACTATCAAACCTGCCTCATTGCCCAGAAATGCTCCCTCAACCAACTACCCACAGGGGTCCAGAACCTCTGAACTCCGCACTCAAGCACCCGACCCACAAGAAACTCCTCCAGTAAGACCTAAAAAGTTCCCAGATGCCTCACAGCCCTGGCACAATGTGCCTTTCATTATAGAAGCCAGAAGGAGAAGGAAGGAAACATATTCAATTCAGTGCTTTAGAGTAACTGGTAATTGGTATTTTTCTTTTAAACTTAGATTGTGGGCTTGTAGTGACACTATACTTTCTTTCTTTGTTGTCTTTACTTATAATTGTTTTTGGGCTGTTGAAAATTTAAAACATAGTGGTGGTGTAATTCTGTGCTGTCTTTAATTGCTGCAAATTTTATCTTGGCTTGTCTGACTGTCCTGTAGCTGGGTGAAGGGTGTTAATTGTCTGGCCTCTGACCTCAGCTACGTGATAACTCCCTCCCCTTCCCGCAACTCTTAATTATATGCCCTGATAAATCTGATTGACAGGAGCTAAACACAGGGTATAGTAAGAGGTGTGAAGTAGGAGAGGCCTAAGGGGGAAGAAGCCCACCCTCAGCACGACAAGAGTTTCGACTCATTTATTTATTGGTTTCTTTTTCCTTAAAAAAAAAATATCTGAGGATCAGTTGCAGGATTTTAGTACTGTAAATTAATAAAAGAGAACTAAGAGAGTTTCAATGTAGACAAGTTTTGGAATTGCAGGTATAATGTGGGAGTGGTGCAATGCAGTGGCTGTGGTGCAGCCATATTCAGGCAGACCTTCTGGACACTGAGGTGCTGCCCTACTGCATGCATCTTCTGGACCGCGGATGAGGTAACCAGACTCATAGCGGAAGTAAACTGGGTCAGGAGTACCATCACCCTATCCAGGGACCACCCAGTCCAATGTAGCTGCCTCAAAGGATGCGAGACGAGGAGCACTTAGATGACAGTGGGCTCAGGAGGTTAGAGCAGTCAGGCAGAGGCACATCCCAGATCCTATTCCTCTCAAGAACTCATATGCCACACTGGCAAATGAGGACAACCAAATAGAGGTACCCAGAGAAGTGGAAGGAAAGGATGTGGAGGTTAGCCAAGGAGGTGACCTCAGTGGGAAAGCAGTGGACCCAGAGGAGGAGGAAGTGAATCCTGGTGGGGACTCCATCGTGAAGAGGGATCCACCTAGGAACACAGGAGGGAGTGGACAGGGAGGTGAGGTGCCTACCAGGTGCCAGACATGGAGGGATGGAAGGAAGATACTGGGGATCACTGGGAAGGCAAAGGCGGAGGGTGAGCTGGATGTCATTATCCACCTAGGTACTAATGACTTGGCAAATAGGGAGCCAAAGGAAGTTCAGGAAGAGTTTAGGAAACTGGGGAGGGTCTCAAGCAAGTAGCTACTTCTGTCACTTTCTCTGAAGTACTACCTGTGAGAGGCAAGGGAGGCATAGAGTGCATGCACCAGGAACTTTAACTCATGGTTGAAGAACTGGTGCTGTGAGGAAGGGTTTGGATTCATTGGTGACTGGGGACCCATCTGGAGGGATGGAGGTTTGTTCAAGCCTGGCGGCCTGCATCCATCCTGGAGGGAATCAAGTACTCAATGATAAGTTTAAATGCTACATTACAAGCATTTAAACTAGCAAAGGGGTGGCAGGCCAGCAAGGAGGGTACCTCTTGCTCACCCCCACAGCTAGCAGTGGAACCAGTGAACCAGAGGAGTGGCTATCTTGCAAAGCGGTGTGCAAAAGATGGAGATTAGTGTCCAAAAGGTGGATAAGCAGAAAAGGGCAAAATTCAGCAGAAGGGCAGACAGCAAGGAGAACCAGGATAAATGACAACCAAGGAAGGGGCTTGAGTAGAAACAGTGAAGCAGACTAGGGAGGTCAAATCATGGAAAGCCATGTGTGCAAATGCCAGGAGCCTTAGCAACAAGATGGAAGATCTGGAGCTGTCATGGTACAGTCAGACCTGGACATTGTGGCCATCACTGAAACCTGGTGTAATGATAACCATGACTGGGAGATGGCCATACCTGGCTACAACATATTCAGAAAAGACAGAGCAGGCAGGAAGGAGGAGGAGTGGCACTGTATGTGAAAAATGACATAAGGGCCACAGAGATCCAGGAGGAACAAATGGGGCAGAGATACTGTGGGTTAAGCTAGAAAGGAAAATGGGGCCAGCATCCACACAGGTGTGGTCTATAGACCACCAGCCCAGGAGGAAGAAACAGATAGGAGTTGATGCTAGCCATCCAAAGGATGGCAGACAAGGGTGAGGTAGTACTGGTTGGAGACTTCAATATTCCAGGACGTGGACTGGAGCATCCCAGCAGCAGCATCAACTAGAGCAGATTTATCCTGGACTCCTTCAGGTGCCTTCCTCAAGCAACTGGTCATGGAACCAACTCGGCAGAAGGCAATACTGGACCTTCTGCTCACAAACAGGGACAGTGTGATGGGGTAACAGTGGGGAGCATTCCGGGTAACAGTGACCACCAGTCACTGTAGTTTGAAATCACAGAAAGAGCAGAACCAAACCACACAAAACACGTATCCTGAATTTTAGGGGGCAGACTTTGGGAAAATGGGAAATACTTGAAAGAGGCATTAAGGGGAATGGGACAGGAATCAGGGGTTGAGGAACAGTGGGCAGTATTTAAAATGGGGATTATAAGAACAACAGAATTATGCCTTAAGCAGGTTAGCAAGAGGAAAAGGAAGAGGAGACCATTATGGGTTTCCAAAGAGGTAGCAAAGAAAGTGAAAGCCAAAAAGATAGCATTCAGGCAATACAAAAAGACACAGGCTAAAGGGGATAGGGAGAAGTACCAGGAGAAACAAAGGGAGGCAGGGAAGTCAGTAAGGGAAGCCAAAGCTCAGACAGAAGAACACATTGCAAAATCAGTGGTTAAAGGGGACAAAACCTTTTACAGGTACATAAGGAAAAAGAAAGACAAAGGGAGGGAGGGATAGTGAGACTGAAGGGGAGGATGGGAGTCGTGGAGGATGACAACAGTAAAGCTGACATATTGAACAGGTATTTCTGCTCAGTCTTTACTGAGGAAGAGGGGTAATGGGTCTGAAGGAGTACAAGGGTGAGAATGGTGCAGAAATGGACACAAGTCCCTTTACAGAGAAAGGGTCCTGAAGGAACTGGAAGTAATAAGAGTTGACAAAGCAATGGGGCCAGATGGGGAAAATCCCAGGTCCTTAAAGAACTAAGAGAGGTGGTGGCTGAACCTCTGGCTATCCTGTTTAGCCAATCACTGGAAACAGGAGGTACCCAAAGACTGGAGGACAGCAGATGTAGTCCTTGTACAAAAGCGGAACAAAGAGGAAGCAGGGAACTACAGACCAGTCAGCCTCACCTCGTAGTGGGAAAGATCATGGAAGCACTTCTGAAGGAGAGATTGGTGGAACATCTGGTTGTCAATGGACTACAGGACCCAAGGCAGCATGGTTTCCACCAGGGAGGTCATGTCAGACCAATCTCATTGAATTTTTGACTGGGTGACTAGGAGTGGATCAGGGAGGGCAGTGGACATGGCCTATCTGGACTTCAGCAAGGCCTTGGACACTGTGCCACATAGAAGACTATTACACAAACTGGGGAATATGGGTGTGGGCAGGACAGTAGTGTGGTGGGTAGGTAACTGGCTGGGTGGCAGGACACAGAGGGTGGTGGTAAATGGCTGTCACTCCACAGAGGAAGAGTGACCAGTGGGGTACCACAGGGATCAGTGCTGGGACCGGTCCTATTCAACATCTTCATCAGTGACATGGCGAGATCTAGAAGGCAGAATTTCACTGTTGCTGATGACACAAAGCTCTGTAACAGAGTAGACACACCAGAGGGTGTAGACAGAATGAGAATGGACCTGCAGAAACTTGAAGAATAGTCAAGGTTTGTCAGTTGAAATTCAATGCAAAGAAGTGCAAGATAATGCATATGGGGCACAAAAACCCTGGCACAATATATCAGTTGGGGTGAGGAAATAGCATGCACCAAGCAGGAAAGGATCTTGGGGTTATCATCTCTGATGACCTCAAGGTAGGGAAACAGTGTGACAAGGCATCAGGTAAAGCAAAGAGGATGCTGGGATGTATAGGCAGGGGCATCACCAGCAGGAAAAGGGAGGTCATAATTCGCTATACAAGACACTAGTGAGGCCCCACCTGGAGCAGTGTACAGTTCTGGAGACCATACCTCACGTAAGGACACAGACAGGGTAGAGAAGGTTCAGAGGAGGGCAACAAAGATGGTGCATGGATTGCATCACAAGTCCTATGAAGACAGGTTGAAGGAACTGAACATGTACTCCCTGGAGGAGAGGAGGGAGAGAGGGGATATGATTGAGACATACAAGTATCTTATAGGGAGAAACAGAGTGCAGGAAAACACTATTTTTAAGCGAAAAAAGATGTTCCAGGACTAGAGGGCATGGGATGAAGTTGGAGGGAGGACGATTCAGAGGAAACATGAGAAAGAATTTCTTCACAGAACGGGTGGTGGACAAGTGGAACACCCTGCCAGAGGAAGTGGTGGGAGCTGAAACAATCACGGGATTTAAGAATGCATGGGATAGACATAAAGGAATTCTAGAGGTCAGGGGTAAGGGGAAACAGACTTCTAGGAAAACAAACTGAACTTACAAGCTCAAATGGGCAGACTGGGTGGGCCATAGGCCCTTATCTGCCGATACTGTCTATGTATCTATGTATCATGCTCCACTATAGATCAATGCCTTACCTCCTGGCATTATCAATGCCACATCTATTGGAGCATTCAAATGCAGACTCTAGCAGCACCTAGCAAAACCTAGTAAATGTGACTGCTGCCATTAGCACCCTCCCTGAGCATCAACCAACCACCTGCACTTACGTCCTGATAACTCACTGGGTTGAGGGACCCCAATCTCAGCACTTTAGATTACACCTACCCCCACCCAATCATTACATTGCTCCCACTTTTCTATCCTCTCAGATGCTCCCAACTACCTTACCCCTTCTACCCATGTTTGCAACCCCTACTTCTTCTCACCTCTGAGAGCTTCCAAGTATGGTGCTAATCCCTGATGCGGGCTAGCTGCTATAATGCCTTAGCTGTTTTATGCTGTTGCACCTTATAACTTACCTGTACCATATATAACCCTGTCATCTGTACTGCACTGTCTATGTAACTGATGTGTAACCTACAAATAAGCATATGCTCACTGGTGTAATCCAAGACTCCAATAAGTAAAAATACATAAGTAAAATATGTTTAAGAGGATGGGTTCAGGATGGATGGTCAAGGAGCTGAAAGCGAAGGCAGTTGGAGCTGAAGACCTGTAGAGGCAGCAGGAACTGAAAGGGAAATACTTTCTCTGTGCTGTTCGTTTTTCATTTAGTATCATGATAACATTTACTGAGAGGGCAATAAGTGTCGTGTGATTTAAACTGTGCAACTGCAAAACAAATGAGTTCATCTTGGGCTTTGAGGAGGGGGAAGCTGACTGAGGGAGGGAAAGGGAAGACCTACATAGGAGGGGGATGGGGGACTATGTGACTCAAACCAGCCAATAGCAGGGCTGGGTTCAAGTGACTGATGAGGAAGCATTTGAATTGTTTGCTCTAAGTTAGAGATGAAGACCTGTAGATGCAGCAAGAGCTGAAAGAGAAGTACTTTCTCTGTGCTGTTTGTTTTCATTTGGTATTGTGGTAGCATTTACTGAGACTGCAATATGTATTGTATGATTTAAACTGCAACTGCAAAACAAATTATTTTGTCTTGGGCCGGGGGAAGCTGACGAAGGAAGAGAGAAGGTAAGACTACACAGGAGGGTAATGGGTGATCATGTGACTCAGATGACTGATAAGGAACCATTTGAAGTGAATACTGAGACGTAGGAGCTGAAGACCTGTATATGCAGCAAGAGTTCATCTAACTTATCCTTTGTTAAATTTCACCCAATCAGCGTGTGCCACATCATTTGACAGGTTGGTGTGGCCTAAAATGGACCAATCAGAACTGTCCCCATGTTGCATTGGAAGTCCCACCTTAAAGACAGGATGTCCCACCTCAAATGCAGGAAGTGACCATCAAACACAGGAAGTGACCTATTCTTGAACCCGGAAATGAACCCACTCGAGAGTGAGTAATCTTAGACCTGGTCCTCTCAAATGGAGAGAGGATCACAGATGTAGAAGTGGGTAGCCATCTGAGAACTAGCGACCATCGAACAGTATGGTTCACAATAAACAGCAATAGAGTCAAGCCATACAAAGGCAAAAGTACTGGACTTCAGGAGGGCTGACTTTGCCAAAATGGGTGAGTGCCTAAGGAATGCACTAGCAAATGGACAGGAAGGAGGAGTTGAAGAACAATGGTGAATAATAATAAAAACTGCCATCACAGAGGTAACAAGCCTTTGTGTGAAGCAAATAAAACAAGATGATGTAGGAAACCATTATGGTTCTCAAAGGAGGTGGCAGTAAAGGTTCAAGGGAAAAAGAAAACATTCAGAAAGTACAAGGAATCACAGAAGGAGCAGGACAGAGAATTGTATCAGTTAAAGCAAAAGGAAGCTGGGAAGGCAGTCAGAACAGCAAAGCCTGAACTGAGGAAAATATTGCAAACTCAGTTAAGAAGGGGGATAAAACCTTTTTTAGGCACATCAGGGAGCGAAAGAAGACTAAGGAAGGGATAGTGAGGCTTAACAAAGGGGAAGGGGTGGGCAGAGGGTGACTGTGAAAAGGCAGAGATACTAAACAAATATTTTTGCTCAGTATTTACAAATGAAGAGGGGGAGGTACCTAAAACAAACAACAGAAGCACTCTGGATACAAAAGTTGATACCAGCCCACTAACAGAAGAAAGGGTTCTGAAAGGACTCTTAAAACTGAAGGTGGACAAAACAATGGGGCCTGATGGGATTCATCCCAGAATTCTGAAAGAACTAATAGTAGAATTAGTGACACCACTGACTACACTCTTTAACAAATCATGGGAGGATGGGGTGGTACCTGAGGACTGGAGGAGGGCAGATGTGATTCCCCTTCACAAAAGTGGGAGCAGGGCAAAGGCAGGAAACTACAGACCTGTTGCTTTAACCTCAGTGATAGGGAAAATGATGGAATCACTTCTGAAGGAAAGAACTGTTGAGTATCTAGAGGCCAGAGGGGCACAGGACCCAAGGCAGCATGGATTCACAATGGTAAGATCATGCCAGATGAATCTAAAAGATTTATTTGACTGGGTGACCAAAGTAGCAGATAAGGGAGGGGCTGTGGACATGGCCTACCTAGACTTAAGCAAGCCATTTGACTCAGTCCCACACAAAAGATTCATATACAGGTTAGCCAGCCTGGTAGTGGGTCCCAAGATGATAGACTTCGTAAAGAACTGGCTGGAGCATTGGACACAGAGGGTAACAGTAAAATGGAGTCCACTCTGAAGAAAGGGGGGTTACTAGTGGGGTTCCACAGGGTTCAGTATTAGAACCGGTCCTCTTCAATGTCTTTGTAAGCGACATTGCAGAGGGACTGGAAGGAAAAGTATGTCTCTTTGCAGACGACACAAAGATCTGCAACAGAGTTGATGCACAAGGTGGGGTGAAAAGGATGAGAAGGGACTTGGCAAGGTTAGAGGAATGGTCAAATGTATGGCAGCTTAGATTTAATGCTAAAAAGTGCAAGATAATACACCTGGGAAACAAAAACCCAGGGGAAGTGTACACAATGGGGGGGTGAGATACTAACAACAACAAAAATGGAAAGGGACCTGGGGGTAGTCATATCAGATGACTTAAAGGTGGACAAGCAATGTGAAAGGGTAGTAAAGTGAGCTGGGGGGATACTGAGATGCATAGGGAGGGGCACCACCAGTAGAAAACAGGAAGTTTTTATCCATCTGTACAGACAGCTGGTGAGACCCCATCTAAAGTACTGTGTGCAGTTCTGGAGACCCAATCTCCGCAAGGACATAGACAAGATGGAAGCTGTCCAGAGGAGGGCAACTAAAATGGTGCAGGGTTTGCACTGGAAGACATATGAAGAGAGACTAAAGGAGCTTAATATGTATAGCCTCGAGGAAAGGACGGAGAGGGGGGACATGATAGAAACTTTCAAGTACCTCAAGGGAATCAACAAAGTCCAACAGGGTAGCATCTTTCAAAAACAGAGGTGTGTAACAACAAGGGGGCACAATTTGAAGATGGGGGGGCGGCTCAGAGGTAATTTAAGGAAGTATTTTTCACAGAGAGGGTCAGGATGCATGGAACTGCCTTCCAGAGGAGGCTGTGGGAGAGCCAAAAACAGTGGTTGAATTCAAGCATGCATGGGACAGCCATAAGGCAATTCTAGGGGTTGGGGGTAGAAAGAAGTAGGCTGCTGGTTAACCAGGATCTGCAGCTTATCCATTAGGTAGGGAAATGGGCAGACTGGGTGGGCCAAGCGGTCCTTATCTGCCGTGAAATTCTATGTTTCTATGATGCATCATCCCCTTTCTATGCCCCTACATCCTTCCTCCACCATTCCCAGTCCCCTCAAACCTCTGTGACATCACCCTGGCTCAAACCTAAGTCCCTCCTCCATCCTCTTGATCCCATGTGACACTGTCCATGCTAAAATGAGTCTCTCCTCCTCCTCATTCCCTTGAACCTCTACAACACTATCCTAGCTTGAATCTGAGTCCCTCTTCCTCCTTCATCTGCTCAAACCTCTGCGACAGTACCCTAGCTCAAACCTGAGTTCTTCCTCTTTCTGTGTCCCCTTGAACCTCTGCAACACCATCCTGGCTCGAACCAAGTCCCTCCTCCAACCTCTTGAATCTCTGCAACACCATCCTAACTCAAACCCAATTCCCTCCTCCTCCTCCATCCCCTTGAAACTTGCCACACCATCCAAGCCAAACCATAGTCCCTCCTCCTCCTTCCCCTCAAACCTCTGTGACACTGTCTTACTTGAACCTGAGTCCTTCCTCCATCCTCTTAACCCCCTGCCACACCATCCTAGCTCAAACCTGAGTCCCATTCCCTCCTCCTACCTTGTGCCACCCCCTATCTTGCACTCCATCGCCTACCTTGAACTGAGTCTCTCCTCCTTCTCTCCTTGCCCCATCATCACCTACCTTGTACTCCCTCAACCTCCCCCCTGTCGATCTGTGGGATAACTGCAGGGTGCCTTTTTACTCAGGGAATTTTTTTGTGAAATGCACTTAGAAGCTCAGAAGATTGTATGAACATTTATCTCTACCATGTAAGAAGGTTCTTTCAATACAATGCATTTTAAGTATTTATGAAAAACCAGAGAATTCTTGTTTAACGTGAAAAAGAAAATGAGTTCTAACTTGAAAAGCAGAGACAGAGAAACAGCATGTGTGTGTCCAGTGCTGAAACTGATTTTACAAGGGGTGCTTATTCTAAACTGACTGATTAAAATCCTAAAATCTGATTAAAAACAGACATACAGTACTGTATACACACCTTTTTTCTTTCAAGCTTAAAAATAATGCAACACAATTCTGGTCTGGTATTGTGATGTCTGAAGCTAAATATATTTTTCTATTTCCTTTGAAAAAGATAATTTGCAAGATCACTGATTATCAAAATGACATATTTCTATTAAACATATACTTGTGGAACTGGTGAAAGTATTCAAGAGGGTTCTAACCTCCAGACAGCAATGAAACATGATCTGCAGTACCTCTTTAAAACTGAAAAAAAACAGCAGATTGCTTCATGGAGTCTTTGAGAAACTTAAGAAAATGCATTAAAGTGCCTATTAAAAAATGCCCTGTCTAACATTACAGTATAAAAATTACATGTGATCCATTCTGTTTATTGTAAGACATGACATCAGCTTCTATATCAATGGGACCCCTCTATACAGGTTGTTGTGTCCTGTATGTTGCTGATCATAAGACATGACATCTGCCATTGGATCAATGGGGCTCTTCAGTGCAAGGTGTTGTGTTCAATGTGTTGCTTATCAATTCATAAGACATGACATCAGCTATTTGATCAATGGGACTCTTCTTCTAGAAACCTTAAACTCATGCTACGTGACTATCACATGGCATGAATTCATCTGGTACGGTCATAGGAACATAGGAAAATTACATCAGAAAAGTACCGCAAGGCTCACCCTGTTTGCCCATTTGCCTAGCATCCTCTAGGCTTGCTGTGATTTCCCTCCCCCTCCCTTCAACGGCCCTTTTATGTCTGTCCCAAGCCCTCTTGAACCCCTCCACTGTATTCTCGTCCACCACTTCTTTAGGCAGTTCATTCTAGGTGTCCACCACGACTCTTGGTAAAGACGTATTCCCTGTTTCTACCTCTAAACTTACCCTCTCAAGTTGCAGATCACAGCCCCTTTTCCTGGGGCACCCCTTCAATTGGAATAGATTCTCTGTAGGCACTTTGTTGATCCCTTTTAGGTACTTAAAAGTCTCCATCATATATCCCCGCTTCCTCCTCTGTGCCAGTGAGTACATGCCAAGGGTTCCCAGTCTCTCCTCATACTGCAAGTGGTCAAGCCCCTTCACCATCTTGGCTGCCCTCCTTTGTATCTGCTCCACCCTCTCCACATCCTTTTTCAGGTAAGGCCTCCAGAACTGCACCCCATATTCCAGGTGAGGCCTGACCAGCTGGGTGTACAAGGGTATCAGGACCTCTTTCCTCCTCCTGGCGCTTCCCCTCCCAATACAACTCAACAAGCTGTTGGCTTTTGGTGCTGCTCGGCCACCTTCAAGTCCTGTGAGATAAAACCCAGGTTCCTCTCCTCCTTGATCACTGCCAGCAGCTTGTACCCCAATCTGTATTCCTGTCATCCATTTTTTTTTGCCTAGGAGCATGATTTTGCATTTTGCAATGTTGAGTGATAACTTCCAGTACCTGGCCCAGTCCTCTACATTCCTTAGGTCCCTCTGCATCCTCTTGGCTCCATCCTGCATGCCCACTCTATTGCAGATCTTTATGCAACCCCTCACCCCTGCCTTTTTGCCAAAACAACAGGTGGCATACCGTTGAAGCTGACAGCAGTACCTAATGGGGACCTGGGTTCGGGAAGGATGAGGTTACTCGGCACAGGGGGATCTAGGTTTGACTACCCTGCACAGGGGCACCCAAGTAAATCCAAACACAGGAAGCAATAACTATAATGTCCAGAACCAGGAATGGGATTTTACAGTGCGGCTTTTATTCACAACTAGCTGAACACAACAAAGCATAGACGGACCCCCATGGGGCTACATTTACTGGTAATGCAGATTAGAGACTACTACGCGGTCCACTTGAAGAATGAACCAATTATACTGTTCTCAGGCTCTGGACCCACCAGGCACACAGCCCAGACTTGCACGCGCTTTGGGTACACAGCCCGACTGGCCTGGCTCCCTTGCCGGCCACTTGATTCACAGTCCATTTGAAGAATGAACCAATTATCTTGTTGTGGCTCCCCACACCACTTAGAGTCTGCAACTCCTAGAGAGATTTCCCCCTTACGTCTTATGACTCCCATCTCACAAAGAGAATTTTTCTTTACACTTATTGTGGCTCCCCACACCACTTAGAGTCTGCGACTCCTAGAGAGATTTTCCCTTTTTGCAACCCACATCTGGGTACTTCCCCCATCACTGGCCAAGTGCAAGAGGCAAAGTAGCAACCACAGCAGAAATCCGTAGAGGTGGACCTGGTTACTAAAGATGGGGGGGGGGGGTCCCCACCTCCAGCTCCAACAGCCCATACCCGGCCATTTCTCTGGAAAACTGAAACTTCTGAATGTAGATTAAATGGTAGATAAACTGTCGCATCCCCTCTACAATATTACTTGAATTCACACAGCACTCTAGCATTTGACACTACTCCATTTGTTTGACGTAGTCCTATAGGCTTCCCAAATTGTAGCTCAATTCCTAGATTTCCTCACATGTCCCAGGCTGAAGAAACACATTTTTGCCCTCTCATGCTAGAGCAAACACTCACCCTTTTGTTGCAGGTGCCCCACAGGCGAATCACAGATCTTCCAACTTTCCAAAACTAAAGCTGAACTGAATAGGCAGCTTTTTCTTTCTCCTGGAAGAATTAAGGGGATTGTCCCAGGAATTTGCATGGGGATCTTTACACCCCTTCCCCCAAGTAGGGAGGGGCATTGAGATCCGAACAGCGGTCTCCACTACTTGACAATGACTCCTTCACTCTTAAAAACCAAACTGCAGACTGACCACTTTGAAAAAACTCCCAACGTTCTATCTAACTCCCTCTGCTGAAGATTCCAATGTGGCTTATGCAGCTGTGAAAGTTCTATTGGTGATGTCATCCCTCAGTCTCAGCTGAGACTGAGAACAGAGTGAGACAGTGTGAAACCCATTTAACTAGAGTTTCACAAGCTGCCTTCCCTGCCTACCACGAGGTCTTACTGGGATTCTAGTAACCCCGGGTAACAAGGGGTTACACTCACCCTTGACCAGGAAAATGACTGTCCGCAGTCATTATTTATCTGGCCTTAGGCCATCCCACCCTATGTGCTACCTGTGAAGGGGGGGTGATCAGGCCCCCTCCTACCCTGTGCAAACACAGGCAGGCAACACTAAGTGCTAGAGGCCTGTAGCTGACATATCTGCCTCTACACTAACCACTTACTATGGACACCCAGTGGCTCTGGTAGAACCATCCAGAGCATAGCCCTGATAGATCAGCACTGCGGTCCCTACTGCAGGTCAGGACCATAGCCTGTCTATCCCCCAACCCTCTAGGGAAAACCTATCTGCCTTTAACTGAATACCCCCCCAAAAAAAAACCTGGGAACCTCCCCGACCTTGGGCAACCTGAAACCACACCATTAAAATACCAAAATTACTGACTCCTCCCTACCCACACAACCACACCTGTGGAAGGAAAAGGTTAATACAGCAATAACCATAACAATAACACCACAGTACTTTAAATTTCTACACAATAAAGCACTGATGAGGAACTCCGATGAGCCGCTCCTCCTCTTCTTGTCTTCTCTTCTGTCTTTCCAGGAACACCTGTAAGAAAAAGAAAGACAAACACACACTCCTAATCTGCATACACAGTCTACCTAAAACCCCTACCATCAAAACACTGCAGAATCCCAAAAAGATTTGATAGAAAAACAGTATTTACATTAGAAAACAATGCCATTATTTACAATACACATTTGGGGGGGATGGAGTGCCCTAAAAGTCCCAAATAATGACCACAAGGCCCGAAGGCTAGTCCAATAAAGAGTCTCTCCTGGTCCGGAGCCCGGAGAAGCACAGTTCTAAGCAGGCCAAAGTCCTGAAGGGGAGAGTCGTTGCGGACAGTTAACAATTTTTTGAAGTCTGTAGTGTAGGGTGTGTACTGCAATGTCATAAAGATAGTAAAATTTGGACTTACCAGCCACTTGTAGTACAAGACTAGGCACCAACCTGCACCGCAGCCGAAGACTCTCCCTGGCAGCATTTCTTCTGATACAGCTGGGCGGACATCTTCCGGGAACCACAGGAGGGCACATCTGGAAACAGCTTGGTGATGTCATCTCTGGAGATGGAACCTCAGAACAGGAACAAAAAGAAAACAGCTAGTCCAACATTATCCGATTACCAGGTAATGAACAGGAAACAGCTGGGCTGGTGTCCTCTCTGGATCTGAAGTCATCTGGTGGGCCAGTCGATGGCTGCTGGACAGGACAGTACACTGTAGACTGATGAATGTGGGGCACCTGAGTCCTTGGTTATTCATATTGGCGTATCAATAAGGACACTTCACAGTCTGGTGTGGCAGTATTGACTACCACTGCTCGGCTCTCCATTGTGTAGGCACGGGCACATTTGCTGGCAGGTCCTTGCACTGAGGCCAATAGTACCGGGGGTCAGGGGCATGAATTATTACCCCATCTGGGTGCACATAATTCACACAGTGGGAGATTTCACATCCCTCTCCATCCACCACTCTCACTCTATGAACAGTGTCCTGCCTCTCTTCCACTGGGTATACTTTTCACGGAAGTCTATTCTTTACATGCTGGTTGGCCCCAGGATGCACACTTTTCATTGCTTCATCCCAGATCCAGGATTTCCTGCAGTTCTCAATCTCTTCCCAGACTTTCCGAGGAAAGGTAGGAAAGGTCATGCCATAGATCTCATTTGCCTTTCTATGAACCAGTCTCTCCTCTTTACTTGCGTTGGTCAATCTGAGACCGCTGGCATGGCTTGGGGGTGGCCAGTCCTGGTTCTGCCAGCTTCGCATCCTTAAGGAAATTAGCAACGGATCCCTGACTTCTTCCTCCTGTAAAGCTAGGGCAGTGGCATCACCACCTTCTTCAATACATTCCTCCGAGGCAAGATCTTGAGGCTGTGTCTCCGTTCCTTTTTCACAAGACCACATAGGTTCCCCCTCATCTTCCTTTTCACTGAGGATCTGAGCCCAGGAGTGAGCAGTTGTTCTCACCCCCGAGACCATCCACTCATTACAAGGCGCGGAGGTAGACACCTCCCATTCAAAAGCCTCCCGAATCTCATCTTCACCTAAGAGACTTGGGCTAGGTCCCCCCACCCAGGGGTCTATTGATGCTTTATCCGAACTTTCTTTCTGGGATCCAGCATCCAAAACTTCAACTTCTGATTCTGTCTCTAACTCTGCACCCTCTAGCTTTGTGCCACACTCCCCCGAGGGACCTTTCTCCGCAGGCTCCGCCTGGTGCTGTGTGGTGCCAACTGCAGATTCCTGAATTTTTTTCCATGTGGGAGCCAAACGAATTGGAGGCACTTTATACAAGCCACATTTCTGTAGGCATCCAGCACAGTGAGGAATCATGAAGATGTCTGTTCCCACTCCCAAGCATATTTGGCATACATGCACTGGATAATTAGGAATTGCCATATCAGGAGGCAGTTGCCCTCCATAGCACCACTTTTCAATATCTCTCAGTCTATTTACTGCTGCTGTTACTGCAACTCGGGCATGATTCGGGTAACGAGCTGGTCCTGAGGCCATAACTGTAGAAAAATTAAAAGTTCACTGTAACTGAAAGTCCCACTTGACTGAACACACTCTGTAGTTTTAAAATGACTCCTCTGTTGCTGTGTTTACTTTACAACCCCACCCTGTAAAGGCGGCGGCAGCAAACCTGTGCATCAACATTTAGAATCTGGGTCAAACCATTGCGCACCCGATTTACACAAGCTACTGATAACTTTTACTCAAACTGCACAACTTGCTCTGATCTGGCTTTACACACATTTACAGGGTTTTCCTTGGACTTTTTTACAAGCTGGTAACATTTATTTTATTCACAGTCCCTTAAAAGCATCAGGTTTTAGCACAGGATTGCCTGCTTTTACTAGTGTTGCACTTTTCTACAACCCACAGTCTCTCTCTGGCTGCAAACTTAAACTGAGGCTAATTTCACTTCAAAGCACACCTTCAATGGCTTAACAGACTTGCACTTGCTGGCAGGACTTCACACAGTCGTTACTGGCAAAGCGACTACACTGCTGCACACACATTTTATATGGCAAAGGCTGAAAATCACTGTTTGAGCATTTTCATGAATTTTTACTTACTGTTATCAGTAGCAATTTGCTGTGATGAGGGAAAACGGCCTGCAGCCAGTTCTTGAAGGCCTCAGTATACAAACAGGCGGGTAGTCCTAGCGATCGTTGTTTTAAACACCAAACTTTTAATTTCCACAATCGATTAGCAGGTTGAGCCCAATTTTAAGCAAAAAAGTTAATTTTTTAAACTGTTTACAACGCTTTGAACTCTCCGCGACGCTCCTCCACTGCCAGTACACGCACTGCACTCTCACTCCCTCTCGAATGCTGGGACAGTCTCAGTAGAGCTGGATAAGGGGCTGAACTGATTGCAGTCTGACCAACCACACGACGCCATGCAAATGAGCCTCTTCTTCCTCACGAGGGCTCTTCCCTTCACGGTGATCGTCAAACAGGCAAATTTAAACTACAGCATGCAACTTTTTTTTTTCAACTAACTCCACGGTGGGAGCCCATTTCAGCCATATAACATAGCCATTAACTCTGCAGTCTCTCAATTCACACAGAAAGCACTTCCAATGTCCAGGGCATAATCTTCCTTTTGCCACCCCTAGTCTTTCACACTTTCCTTCACAAGAATTCATTTTAAAAGCATTTCAAACATCCAGGACACAATTTCTCTTTTGCTACCCCTAGTCTTAACACGTTTCTTCACAACAGTTCATTTTAAAAAGCATTTCAAACGCCCAGGGCACAATTTCTCTTTTGCTACTCCTAGTCTTCCACACTTTTATTTACCACAGTTCATTTTAAAGCAGGCAAAAACGCTGTAAATAATTTTGATGATGCAGGACAAGGGCACACTCTTTGGCTTTACAGCTTCTTGGTAAACAGTTGGCATTTTAAACAACAGCACAAGATTCATAGCACACAGCAACACACTAAGGAAAATGCTTCAGCTTTTTGGGCTACCCACTGCCAGATAGCCAAAATGCTAGCTCCCCTGCCCAAGCACCTTCCTTCCCGAACAAATCCAAAGCGGTGCCTCCACTTTTGTAACCCCTCACCCCTGCCTTTTTGCCAAAACGACAGGTGGCATGCTGTTGAAGCTGATAGCAGTACCTGGTGGGGACCTGGGTTTGGGGAGGATGAGGTAACTCGGCACAGGGGGACCTAGGTTTGACTACTCTGCATAGGGGCACCCAAGTAAATCCAAACACAGGAAGCAATAACTGTAATGTCCAGAACCAGGAATGGGATTTTACAGTGTGGCCTTTATTCACAACTAGCTGAACACAACAAGGCATAGACGGACCCCCATGGGGCTACATTTACTGGTAATACAGATTAGAGACTACTACGCGATCCACTTGAAGAATGAGCCAATTATACTGTTTTCAGGCTCTGGACCCACCAGGCACACAGCCCAGACTCGCACGCGCTTTGGGTACACAGCCTGACTGGCCCGGCTCCCCTGCTGGCCACTTGATCCGCAGTCCATTTGAAGAATAAACCAACTATCTTGTCGTGGCTCCCCACACCACTTAGAGTCTGCGACTCCTAGAGAGATTTCCTCCTTACTTCTTATGACTCCCATCTCACAAAGAGAATGTTTCTTTACACTTGTTGTGGCTCCCATACCACTTAGAGTCTGCGATTCCTAGAGAGATTTTCCATTTTTGCAAACCACGTCTGGGTACTTCCCCCATCACTGGCCAAGTGCATGAGGCAAAGTAGCAACCACAGCAGAAATCTGTAGAGGTGGACCTGGTTACTAAAGATGGGGAATGTGCCCACCTCCAGCTCCCACAGCCCATACCCAGCCATTTCTCTGGAAAACTGAAACTTCTGAATGTAGATTAAATGGTAGATGAACTGTTGCATCCCCTCTACAATATTAATTGAATTCACACAGTATTCTAGTATTTAACACTACTCCATTTGTTTGACCTAGTCCTATAGGCTTCCCAAATTGTAGCTCAAGTCCTAGATTTCCTCACATGTCCCAGGCTGAAGAAACACATTTTTGCCCTCTCATGTTAGAGCAAACACTCACCCTTTTGTTGCATGTGCCCCATACGTGAACTACAAATCTTCCAATTTTCCAAAACTAAGGCTGAACTGAATAGGCAGCTTTTTCTTTCTCCTGGCAGAATTAAGGGGATTGCCCCAGCAATCTGCATGGGGATCTTTACACTCCCCCCCTCCATGGAGGGAGGGGCATTGAGACCCGAACAGCGGTCTCCACCACTTGACAATGACTCCTTCACTCTTAAAAACCAAACTGCAGACTGACCATTTTGAAAAAAATCCCAACATTCTATCTCACTCCCTCTGCTGCAGATTCCAATGTGGCTTATGCAGCTGCGAAAGTTCTATTGGTGATGTCATCCCTCAGTCTCAGCTGAGACTGAGAACAGAGTGAGACAGTGTGAAACCCATTTAACTGGAGTTTCACAAGCTGCCTTCCCTACCTACCACTAGGTCTTACTGGGATTCTAGTAACCCTGGGTAACAAGGGGTTACATTTATATCATCCGAAAACAGGCTCACTTTACCCATGAGCCCCTCTGCTATGTCTCTTATAAAGATACTGAACAGCAGGGGTCCCAGCACTGACCCTTGGGGAACACCAGTGACCCCTTGACACTCACAAGGGAACCCCATTTGATAACACCCTCTGTATGCTGCCCTCCAACAAGTTTCATACACCCCCAGTCCCAGGTACTCCATTTTGTACAACAGCCTTCCTGACATCTAGGTAAGCTATGTCTGCTGACCCACACTGATCTACTATCCTAGTGACCCAGTCAAAAAAAACCTACCAAGTTTGTTTGACAGGCTCTGTCCTTGGAAAAGCCATGCTGCCTTGGGTCAAGTAGGCCATTTACCTCCAGGTACCTGGGGATTCTTTCTTTGAGCAGTTTTTCCATGAGCTTGCTGACCACAGAAGTCAGACTTATTGGCCTGTAATTGCTCTTGTCTTGCCTCCCCCCCTTGTGCAGAGGCAGTACATCCATGCAATCCTAGTCCTTTGGGATTTCTCCCGAGTGTTAGGACTTATTGAACGGAGTGGTCAAGAGGGCCACTAACACCTCCCTCAGCTTCCTCAACACTCTTGGGTGAATCCCATCCAGCCCCATGGCTTTGTCCACCTTCAGGCCCTTCAGTTCTCTCAAGATCTCCTCCTTCTGGAAGGGACTCACATCTACCGCTACCCCCTTCATGTCAGTTGGCCTGGTGTTGCCTCCCTCCCACTTTTTCTCCCTCTTGAATATTGTGTTGAAGTAATTGTTCAGCATTTCAGCCTCTTCCCAGTCCCCCAACACCCTCTCCATAGAGTCTGCTAACAGACTAGGTATCCCATTCTCCCCTTTTCTCCACTCACTAATATACCTGAAGAAGGTCTTCGCTTCCTTCTTGATTGCCTTGGTGATATTCTCTTCTGTCCTTGCTTTTGCCTGTCTGATCACCCTCCCCACATCCCTTTGCTTTTCCAGGTATTCCATCTAGTCTAGTTCATTCTGTGTAGTTTTATATAGTCTGAAGGCTCACCTCTTAGCTCTGATACTAGCCCCCACTTCCCTACTGAACCACAGTGGCCTCCTTTTCTTCTTATTTTTGCTTACTCTCTTTGTGCAGTAGTCAGTAGCCCCCATTATGGCTCCCTTTATTGTGGCCCATAGGTTTTCCACCCTTCTAAGTTCCCCCATCCCTTTAATTACCTGACAAGCATAATCCCTCATTTTGTCAAAATTTGCACATCTATCGAGAACCTTCACCTTGGTCCGGTAGTGCAAGGTCCATGCATTCACCGTGAACCACATAGTGCCGTGGTCACCAGGGCCCAGGTGATTCCTCCACCGATACCTCCCCCACTCTGTCTCCATTTGTGAGCACCAGATCTAACACCACTCCTTTCCTGGTTGGTTCTTTGACCAGCTGCCTGAGATGGGCAATCTGTAGAAACCTGTAACTACTGCTGTGTACTGAACTATGTAACATTGTCTGTCTTTGTTTTCTATGATGAGGTGCCTTTGTAAATGAGTCGTTGACTCAAAGATCTGTAAATCCGATATTTTTAAATAAATACATAAGTAGAGAGTCTATAATTGCTCTGCTTCTGGATGAGGCTGCAGTCACGGACTCCCACTTCACATCTGGCAGGCTGAGATCCTCCATCAGCAACACTTCCCCCTTAGCTGCCATCCAAAGCACCTCCTCGACCATCTGGTTGTCCTCCCCTTCAGATTGCCCTGTTGGCCTGCATACCACTCCAGTGTGCACTACCTCACCCTTCTCTGTAGTCAATAAGACCCTTAGTGCCTCTGTGTCCCCCATCTACCCATCATTTCTAATGCTGGGATCCCTTCCCTCACATAAAGTGCTACACCACCCCGCTCCTGTCAACCCTGTCCTTCCTGTATAGCGTATACCCCAGAATGTTCATGTCGCAGTCCTCTCTGTCGTGAAAACCAAGACTCTGTAATTCCCACAAAGTCCAAATCCTCCTCTGCCATGACTGCTGCCAGATCTGGGACCTTGTTACCCAGGCTCCTGGTGTTTGTGCACATGGCCTTCCAGTATGCAGTTTCCCTGACCCCCACCTCAGTCTTGATGATCCTCATCTTATGTGTTGTATCATTTCCAGCCCCAATCGGATGGTTTGTTTTCTGGGGACAACTGTCTCCTTTGTCATAAGCACTGTTTGATGTCACTAGCAGCTTCCTCCACCCGGTTCAGTTTAGATCAAAGTATGTACTAAATAACTCCTCCAGTTTCCACTTAAGCACCACCTTACTATCTCTATTTAGGTGTAGCCCATCTGGGGCAAAGAAGCTGTCATCTTGCCAGATAGTCCCCCAATGTCCCACCAACCCATAACCCTTCTGAGCACACCATTCAGAGAGCCAGCTATTGAACTCTGCTATCCTCAGTTTCCTAACCATGCTATTTCTTGAGACTGGAAGCACCTCTGAGAATGCCACTGAACGAAAATACAGGGTATTACAGAACCACATAGGGCCTCAGACCTCACTTGTACTTCCATCAGACTATGTCCAGCAAGGTCATTTGTTCCAAAATGGAACACCAGATGGGTTCTCATATCCTATTGCTTCCCCTAGGAAGGGATGTAGTGAATGATCTCTGCAGCTGTCATTCCAGGCAAGCAGCTGACCCAAACCTTGCTACCCCCACCACCCCTTCCTCCCCAGCTGATACCTGTAACCATGAAGTCTCCAACATGACCTTATTCTCCACCTTGCCTACCACGGGACCACTCCCTGCCTGCTCCCCTCTCTTGCAATGTGCTTTCACAGTCCCTGGAACCTCCTTACTAACAACTGACTCACTCTTCTTAGTCCTCAAAGCTTGCCCTCCCCGTGGTGGTCTACTGGACCTCTTGTGTTAGACCCTGTGTCCCCAGCAACCCCCTCGACCTCTAGTCTTCCTTGCCCCCATCAGTGACGAGCACCTTATCCTGGGCCTGCGTTGACACCTCCTATGTTGTGGTTGCTCCTTTGTCCTTTTTCTATATAGAGGCCTGCCCGGCCCCAACTGGGGATGACTCCCCTTTAAGGTCCTCCTCCTTGCGCTTTCCAACCCCCAAGGCTCCCAACTGTTCTGATCCGATCTGAAGTCTTGTATATAGATAGGAAGCCAAAAGACCAGAGGTTCAGAGTTTTGAAAACTTTATGATCATGAACAGCCAGTCTGATTCAGCAGAGCTATCTGATAGTGACATGATGGAAGCTGCTGTATCAATACCACAACCACAAGGTTTTTATTCTATTGTAGCTGAAAATGTTTAAAATATACTTACTTACGAGCCCAGTGGCACTGAGGGTTGAGGCGCTGGATGCCACACCTCGCACCTTGCCGGTGACCCGGGTTCGAGAATGGATTCAGGTTATTCGGGGGCCGGCGGGGGAGGCAAGGATTGAGCATTACGGCTCTCCTTCCTCAGGGTGGGGGGGTCTGTACTGTGAATGGCACAGCTAGGAGGACTCACCCATGCCCAGGGTGCTTGGTTGCCTCCACGGAGGTGGAGACAGCTGTTGCATCCATTGCATGGGTGCAAAAGAGGTGAAAAAAAGGAGGAAAATCCCTAGCTAGTCCCCCACCCACAGGCACCACTCCTGGGCCAGGCATAAGGTAAGCTCCCGTAATTCCGGGATGGAGTTTGGGGGTCGGGCAGAAGGTGGCTGTCAGGGGCGGAAGGAGAAACAGCAACTGTAATAAAGTATAAAATGTACTTACTGTTATGCTTTTTTAGTACAACTAAAAGTCAGTATTCTTTTTTGTCTGACTGGTAGGGGATCTGAAAGATAAAATAAAACAGAATATAGAGGATAATGCCTGATGCATAGGTGATAACCATGGCGTAATTACCTCAAGTGGTTGCTAGGTCATCAGTAAACCTCAACAGTGCAGCTCGAGAGGTTTACTTTTGCCCTAACAACCACAAGAAATATTACACCATGGTTATTACCTATACATCAGGCATTATCATTTACAGTGTAAGGGACTCAACATGACAAGTTACCCCTTCCCCAAACACAAGTAATTTAGCCTTACCTTAATTAATGAATTTGCAATACGGCCGCATGATTGTATAGGAAAACAGTTTATTAGGATACACGGACTGAATGACATCAGGCCAAAATAACAATAGAGTTACAATCTCTATCAGACATAGAGATTGCTAGACTCAGTAACAGTAAACTGAGACAATTGGAATGTTATTTGAATACTGTACTGAGACTAACAATCATATTCTGGGTATGTAGAATACTGAATTACACTGGTATTCTGTTTTGTAAATCCACTGCTGTGACATACATGAGATAGGTTTATAAGGTTCTGACATCACAACAATGGGATTATAAGGTTGTAATCTGCTTGATTTCAGCGGGTAATAAGGGCTACCCATACATTATATATAGAATAGTGTATGGGTGGCCATACTCAACAAGACTGTGTTTCTATCGAGGGGATGTGATGATGGCATACAGACCTCGAGAGCGAAGCTCGAGAGGTCTGAATAACGTCATCACATCCCCGAGATAGAAACACAGCGTTAGTTGTGTATGGCCTTTCATACACTGTTTTGTATAGTATTTGGTTCCCAGACTGTAGAAAACTTTAATTTCACAAGGATTCATACCTTGTGTTCATGTTCACTTGCTCCAGGTCCATGGTGAAGTCCTGCTATGCTCTCCCGACAACACTGCGTTTCTCAGTGCAGTGCCACTCACCTGAATGCTTGTTAGTACAACTCACAGCTAAGTAGCCTCTGTCTGATGTGAGTGAGTGTGTGTGTGTATGCGTGTAGGGGAGGGTCAAATAAAATAGAGGATAATGCATGGTCCTCTATCTGTAACCAGTCTGTTAACTGTCGAGAGGTTGCCAGGGTGACTGTGTAAATCTTGAGAGTGAAGCTTGAGAGGTTTACATCGCCATGGCAACCTCGAGACGGTTAACAGTGACCGGTTGCCGATAGAAGGACCATACATTATTTTTTATAGTGTACGGTCCAACTTAAAAAGTAAAATGGCTTACTTTTTTTAAAAGTCACCGCCGCAGCCCTTCAGTCCTTCCCTAACTGCCGCATTCATCCATTGGTTCCCGTCTAAAAAAAGGCGCGCACATGCGTAGACCGATCGCTGTTGTTAACCTATCGATGTGACGTAACATTGATAGGTTAACAACATTTCTACGTCACATCGATAGATTAACAACCTTAGGAAATGATGATTTCCTAAAGGTTAACAGCGTTCTACCATATGTTATATACACTGTTATAAATCTGTTAGGGGTAATTGATATTACTACGTATGTTTGAGTAAAATGTTGGTGGTCAATCTTTGTTTAGCACATCTTTGTAGCTTGTGCTGGGGGGTTAGCTTGCATTGGGAGTAATTTCAATGTTTGCTGGAAATATTTAAAATGTACTGTATTTATACTGACTTGAATGCTTTTTAGTGTAAGTTTGTGAATAATATTTGGAAGATGTATTCAGACTACTATAACTCAAAGCTAAGTATCCTCTGCCTGATTGGCACATGTGTGTGTGTGTGTGTGTGTGTGTGTGGGAGGGGTTGTCACATAAAATACGTTATAAATCTATTAGGAGTCACTGGTATTACTATATATGTTTCAGTAAAATGTTAGGAGGGCAATCTTTGCTTAGCACATCTTTGTAGCTTGTGCTAGGGGCACTGTAGCTTGTGTTGGGGGTAATTTAAATGTTTGATGACCAAAAAACAAATGTATTTACATTGACGAATGCTTTTTAGTGTACATTTGTGAAAATATTTAACATACATTTATATTGGTTTAAATGATTTTTAGTGTAAATTTGTGAAACTAACATATTTATATTGTTTTAAAAGCTTTTCAGTATAAGTTTGTGGATATATTTTCATGCACTTAACTTGTTTCAAAAGCTTTTTAATGTAAGTTTCCGAAAATATTTAACATGTATTTATACTGGCTTAAATGTTTTTTAGTGTAACAGTGTGGGTGGTCTTTGGAAGATGTATTCATAACAGTGTAAATGAAAGGTAGGTAGGTATCATCTAATTAGTAGGGTTTTTCTTGGTGGGATGGGGACATTCACAAATCTGGACTGTCATGTATGGTATGGGCTGCATGCCCATTGGCTCTTGCTCTGCACCAATGGGCATGCAGCCCTACCAGGCAGTCAGTCGGTGGGCAGCAGGCGGTTGGGATGCTGCCGACCGCCGGCTGCCGGGGAGCGGGGTGATGGGGCCGGGTGGGTGGGTGGGGGGCACTAGCCACCAGGGCTATGTTCGGGGGTTCGCTCAACATTTACATTCAGTGATCGGATGTGCCATTGGACCACCAGGGATGAATCTGGGGGTTATTAAACAACTACTGCCCGCGATTGGGCTTTTCGGTCCACTGGACCACCAGGGATGAATTCGGAGGGGTTATTAAACAACTACTGCCCGTGATCGGGCTTTTCAGTCCACTGGACCACCAGGGATGAATTTGGGAGGGGTTTAATTAAACAACTACTGCCCACGATTGGGCTTTTTGGTCCACTGGACCACCAGGGATATGTTCGGGAAGCCACATTGATGCCCGCGATCGGGCTGCTGGGGATTAAACTATGCCCTGATCGGGCCAGTGGGGGTGGTGGTGGGGATTTACAGTCATCTGCCCGTCGATCAGGCTGCGGGGGCACAGGGACTGGGTTGGGGCCAGCCACAGGTGGCAGCTGCTGTGTTGCGCCCTGCAATGCAGCAGCTCACCTGTGGGTGGCCCATGACTTAAGCCTTTTTTTTTTGGCTCCACGTTGTGCAGGCGCAGGTTGGGGGTCGCGTCTGCACAGCCCTGCTGAATATCAGGCTGTGCAGTTTATGCATGGTTCCTCCCCCTCCAGTTCAGCATGCATTCATTTGCATTGCGCTGTTGCTCAGCATGTTTACTGTGGCGCAATTGCCTCCTGCTGAATATCGCAGAATGGAGCAAGTTCGGACTTGCGCAGGCGCAACCCTTTTGAATATCTAGGCCAATGAATGTAAACAACTTACAGAAAAGGTAAAGGCTCGCTACTATAGAAATAAGATTAGCCATAATTCGCATGGTTGCAAGTGTCCTACTAGATGAGCCTGGGAGAGTCTCTAAAACCCTAAACAACTTTTTTGTACTTACCAGGCTGTAATGGGATATATAGTTCCAGGTCTGGGGGTAAATTGCCTAAAGAAGTAGAAAAAACATATAGTTTGCCACCATACAGATTTAGGGCTTTAAAAATATCAGAGGTCTGCAGGAAACTGAGGACTACAAATGCTTACAAGTCAACAGAGCCAGATGAAATCAAAGGCAGATTCCTTAAATTAGCAGCAAATCATATTGCACCAATTGTAACTTGCATTTTCAACTGGAGCTTAGAGTTAAATCATTTTCCCATGTCTTAGAGGGAAAGTAAGATTATCCCCATGTATAAAAAGAGTGATATTATGGAACTAAATAACTACTGACTTATAGCTCTACTACTTATTTTGTCCAAGTGCTTAGAAAAATGTGTAAACAGATTTCCAAACACCTGGACAAATACAAACTGTTCACACCCTATCAATCAGGGTTTAGAAAGGGCCACTCAACAACAGCATTATTAGACTTTAAAAATTTGGTTTGCACTTCACTAAACTCAGGTCTAGAGACAGCTGTTGTCTTTGTGGGCCTATCTAAGGCCTCTGACCTGGTGAACCACTCCCTCTTATTGAATAAATTGAAGGGAGTGGGTATAGTCGATGGGCCCAGCAACTGGATAAAATCTTACTTAACAGGACACATTCAGTAGGTAGTAATCTCACAGAGACTATCTATATCCCGAAAGGTAATCAGAGGGGTCCCACAGGGGTCCATTTTGGGGCCCCTGTTGTTCCTCCTATTTAATAAGTATCTGCCTCGGTGATGAGGCATTCAGTCATGAGGCTGTATATGGACGGCGCAGCAATTGTTGTCACCAGGACTTCTGTTTCAGATCTCCAGGTAAAACTCCAGATGTATTTTGCTAAAGTAGGGGAGTGATTCACCAGGTTGAGACTTCTGATGAATGTTAAAAAAACAAAACAAAGTTAATGTATTTTTCAACTAAGAAAAATAATTCTCAGATCCATATTTTCACAAATACAAACAAACCCCTTGATCAGGTAGACAGTCACTGCTACCTGGGGATGACTTTTGATTCTTTGTTAACTTTTAGTACTCGTATAACTACTACAACAAAAGAAAGGCGAATAAGGAACTGGGAGCCTTAAGACAAACTACTAAGCGTCTATGAATAACAGACAGGAAAAGCATAGATGAACAGTTGATTATGCCAACTCTCACTTGTGGGGAACTACTTTATAGAACCGCAAATAAGCACCTGTTGATTAGCTTAGACAGCGTGCAACGTAGAATAGCCAGATACGTTTTACAATGTAATTATAGAACCCGTTATTGTAACATGTTTATAAAATAAAATTGCCAGCCTCTAGAAATAGGTTATTCTAAAAATCGGTTACTACTTATAAACAAACACTTAACATGTTACCCTGATCATTATATTACACAAACTCTTGTCTTCAAAGACAAGTGTAAACAGGAATTAACAAGATCCATTTATAAACATAGAATTTGTTCCATTAGAAGTAACAACAAATTCTGTAGTAGTGTTAATTCATCCTAGGCAGCTAAGGTTGGAATATTCTGTCCCCCCACCCACAAGATCCTTAGATAACCATGTGATCTTTATTACTGAAATTTCTAATCTTTATCAGATAAGATGTAGTTGCACATAATTAGTGTTTAGCTTAGTCAAGATCATTAGATAACCATGTGACCTTTATTACTGAAACTTCTAATCTCTATTAGGTAAGATGTAGTTGTATATAATTTGTGTTTAGCACGGGATTTATATATATTATTTCTGTGTATATGTTTTTAGATAACCAAAATTGCATCTGTTGCACGTTGAATTTTACGAGGTATAATTGTTATATAATGTTTGGAGTTATTTAAGCACATTGATGAACAGGACTGGTATTAGACAACTGTAACTGTATTTACTGTGAAACTGTATTGGTTATGATGTGGCCATGTCTTGTATAATGTCTTAGAGTAACTTAAGCACCCTGACAAACAGGACTGTCTTTTCAACAGCATTGTATAAATCTTAATGACTAGTATTCCTGTATAAAAATAACATTTTTTTTCTATCTTTTTATCTATGTTAGAGTTGCTGCGAGAACCTGTACCATCTCCTTTAGCACTCATGTGGGCATCCTGTCTGTTCCCATAGATCTGTCCACTTTCAGTACTTTCAGTCCCTCCAGTCCCTAGGTACCACCTCAGTAATTAAAGAGCAGTTGTAAATATCTGCTAGTGGTGCTGTGAGAACGTGCACCATCTCCCTCAGCACTCATGTATGCATCCTATCTGTTCCCATAGATCTGTCCCATTTTAGCACTCTCAGTCCCTCTACAAATGAGAAACCTTCTGTACCCCTTCCCCTCCCAATCCTTCAGTTCAATTGCGCAGTCAGACAGTGGGCCATCACTTTTTATTGTAAAAAACTGAACAAGAATAAGTGGTTCAGTATGTTAGGCTTAATCTTGCCTCCTTCCTTCCATGCTACCACTTGACTTAACCTAGCTATTCTTTTTCAGTCATGCGCTTCTCCCATATATACCAGAAGAATGAAACACAGAAACATAGACAATAATGGCAGAAGGAGACTAAAGGGTCCATCGAGTCTGCCCACTGGTTTCCAAGATCTGTTTGAGGTCCCAGGTCCTACCCCCATTGTGGATTTTTTTCCTTGTCTTTTCTAATGCCCCCTACTTGAGCCCTTACACTGTCTCACCCTTGTTTGAATGCTGTCACTGTTTTTGTCCACACAACCCCAGTTGGGAGGCTACTCCATGAATCCATGACCCTCTCAGTGAATAAAGTATTCCATAGTTCCCTCTTAAAGTTCCCTCCTTGGAGCTTCCACTCATGCCACTGGTAGTTGAGCTGGTGATCCTAGTGAAGAGTTCAGTGTAGGGCACCTTTTTTATGCCTTTCATGAACTTGAAGGTCTCAATCCTCTCACTCCCTCCTAGTTTTGAGTGAGTATGTATTTAGTTACTTTAGGTGCCCTTCATATAAGAGACCCTGGAGACCTTGTACCATCATGGTTGCCCTTTTCTGAATAGCCTCCACCCTGTCATTATCCATATTTAGGTGGAGGCTCCAACACTGGACAGAATACTCTTGCTGGGGTCTCACCAGTAATCTACAGAATGAGAGGATCACCTCTTTGAGCCTGCTATGGATACCTCTTCCTATACAACCCTAACATTTAACTTGCTTTGCTATATGCCTTATTACATTATGACTGCTTTAGGGTGTCACATATGATGACCCCCCCGACCTCTTTCCTCTTGGAATGCACTGATATACCTTGAAGTTCAACAGTGGCTCCCTAACTCAGCCAGTGGTAATTTCCAGTGATTACACTTGAGGGATCTGCATGTTGGTTGCTTTAAGACTGCTTTCTGGCAATGGACCAGTATCCTTGGTGAAGTATTCAGAATGGTGGCCTTTTGTTCATCATCATCAACTATATTGTCTCCATCTACTGACCTAACTACCCCTCCCCCTTTCTTTCTGTATGTACAGGAAAACATGTTTATTACAAGATTTTTTCATTGTGGCAGACTGTAGCTCTGCTGCGGCCTTGGCCTGTCTTACTAACTCCTTTGCTTCCTTATTTTGCTGATTGCAACCATCCAAGTCACCCTCCCCTTGGTTCCTTTTCAGCTTGTGAAAGACTCCTCTTTTGTTCCTAATTGCTTTTCTGACCTGGGCTGTGAACCACATGGGTCTCTTGTGTGAGTTTGTTTTCAACTGTCCTAATGCAGAGTTTTTTAGTCTCCTATATAGATTATTCTACCAGTCACCACATGTCTTCTACCTCAGTCCTATCCTGGATGTTAATCAGTTTGCCCCAGACTATCCTTTTCATCTCCTTGAAGTCAGTCCCTTTGAAGTTTAGAACCTTGGTCCTGAACTGAGATTTTACTTCCCCTATGCATAATTCAAACCCTACAAAGTTGTGTTCATTGTTCTTTATTTATTCAGGCGAATATCATTGAGCATAGCTCATTTACAAGATGGACCTGATTGGTCAGAAACAACATAAGGGTATAATTTCACATATATACAAATACAGATTGAGTACAAGAACAAAGACTTTAAAAAATGAACAGATACAAATATATACACATATATACAAGGCGGTTAACCAGTGATATTGGGCACCAAAGCAAAAAGAGAAAGAAAAAAAGACAGGTTTGATTAAAGGTAAGGTATTGGGGTTTAGGAGAAAAATTGTAACGATGTTAGTGGATGAATGCCTAAACAGATAAGGGTGGGGGAATCTAATGGGGGCAGGGGTGGAAAGGGGTCTGAAGGTACTAGGACTTGTGGAAGCAGTTGCATATCTCTGGGAAAAGACTTAGGTACAGCTTTTTTGAAGGAGGCTATAGGAATGAAAGTGTTCAGCTTCAGGGTCTTTTGCAGAGAATTCCAGATGAGTGCTAGAAAGTAGTTGATTGCAGCCCTTCCATGCCGGGTACTGGCCTTTGGTAACTTCAAGGTGATGAGGCTATTGCTTCTTAGGGCATATGGCCTTGGTGTAACAAGAGAGAAGCAATCTGAGATGTAGGATGGTAGTTTGTTTGTCAGAGCTTTGTAGATCCATAGAGCAGCATTTTTGTTCCTTCTGTGATGTAGGGATGTCCAGCCAACTGCAGCATAGAGAGAGAACAGTGGTGGGTGCTGAAAGGAAGGTCAGTGATGAATCTTAGAGCTCTATGGTACAAGGTATCCAGTTTATTTAAGTAGGACAGGGAGCAGTGGCCATATAGGAAGTCTGCATAGTCGAGGAGGGATAGAAATGAGGCCTGGATTAGTCTCTGCTTAGATTCTCTGGTTAGAAAATGTGTGATCCTGAAGAATAGGCCAAGTCTTTGTCTGAGTTTTTTCAGGAGCTCTTCAATGTGCTGGGTGAAATCAAGCCTGTTATCAATCCAAACCCCCAGATATTTGAATTTATCAACATACTCAAGGCTCTCTCTCCAAGGATGGTAGATAGTTGGGGAAGAATGTTCGGTGAGAGAGTGGTAGAATAAGTACTGGTGGAGAGGAACATAGCTTTAGTCTTCTTGGCATTTAATAGGAGCTTCTTTTCAAGTAATTTGTGTTGCAGCAGGGAGAATTCAGATTGTAGTAGATCATAGGCCTTTGTTGGTGATGGATTGTTTACATAAAGGACAGTATCATCTGCAAAAAGGTGAACATTGGCTTTTGTGAGGCATGAATCAATGTTGTTGATGTAGATGGCAAAGAGGATAGGGCCCAGGATGGAACCTTGACAAACTCCTCTTAAGAGTGGTTTTGAGGAAGATAGGCTGCCTTCACTTTTTACCTGCTGTGTTCTACCAGAGAGGTAGCATCTGAACCATTTAAAAGAGATTGGGTCAAGGCCTAGGGAATGCAGTGAGCAGATTAGTAGATCATGATCCACAGTATCGAAGGCTTTACTTAAGTCCAGAAATACAGCACATATATTATTATTTTTTTATCTAATTCAGTCTGCCAGTCATTTGTAACTTTTGCTAAGGCAGAAATGGTGCTTTGCATGGTTCTAAACCCAGATTGAGCAGGATTAAGGAGGTTGTTAGCACTGAGGTAGTCATTTAGTTGGATGCTCACCAGTTTTTCTAACATTTTGGACAGCACTGGTAAGATGAAAATAGGCCTATAGTTGTTGAGATCCATGGGGTCCCCTGCTTTAAGGAGGGGAAACACTTGTGCTGTCTTCCACAATGAAGGAATAGAACCAGTAGATAAGGACAAATTGAAGAGGTGAGTTAGGGGGGCTGCAATGGCATGCAGTGCAATTTTTAGAAAGAAGGGGTCCAGAGAGTCTGCACCAGCGCTTTTGGTATCCAGATGGAGCAATAAGTCTTCTATTTGTTTTAATAATATTGGCTTGAAAGAGAATGTAGAGGCAGCCTTCTGAACTTCAGTAGAATGGAGAGTAAGTTGTGAACGCATTAGATTTGCTGGAGAGGAGTCAAAAGCTAGGCCTGCTGTAGTAAAAGTGATTGTTGAAAGCATCTAAAATCTCATACTTGTCAGTGATAACCACATTATTGAGGTTCACTTGGGATGGTAAAGGGTGCTAGAGTCTTGCCCTAGGATTCCCTTGATAGTGCCCCAGAATCTGGCTGGGTTATGGTAGGAGGCATCCAGCTCTGCTGTATAGAAGGCAGCCTTGGCATCTCTCACTTTTTTTGTGCAGCTATTTCTGGCTTTTCTGAATTGTAACCAGTCGTTTGGATCCTTGGTCTTCCTTGCCCTTTTCCAGAGCTTATCTCTAGCAAGCAGTGCAGATTTAAGGTCAGCAGAGAACCAGGGACAAGATTTGCGTTTTATTCTGACACTGGTGACTGGTGCATGTGTATTGAGGGCCCCTAAGATTATGTCATTTAGCACCTGCAGTGCTAATTCCACAGAAGCTGTGAGGTAGAATTCTTGCCAGCGTTTAGAGTGACACAGATCTTGGAGATATTCTACAATATTAAAGTTCTTTTTTGACCTTCTTGGGAGGAATTTTGCAGGGTTAGATGGCTTGATTGAAGATCTTATACCAGCTATGAGGCAGTGATCACTTATATCACTGAATAGCACTCCAGCGTGTGAATACAGATGGGGCTTATTTACCAACATAACATCGAGTAAGGTGCTATTACTTTTGTTTTTTGGGTTAATCCTTATCGGTTCGTTTATTAGTTGAGTGAAACCATGTGAGTCACAGAAAGATACTAGGGGTGCAGAAACATTGGATAGCCAGTTAAAGTTCAGATCGCCTAGAATAATGGTATCCTCAGGACCCAGTTTAGTTATATTCCCCAGATGGGTAAGGAGTTTAAGGCCAGCAGAGGGGGCCTATAGCAGCCAACCAGTTGAAAAGCTGTCATGTTGGGAAGGGATATTTTAAGGATAGGTATTCTAATTCTTTAGGCTGAGATGAAATATTAAGGCAAGAAGAGATATTTGATTTAATATAAATGGCCACCCCACCACCCCTGGATGGACGGTCTGATCTGAATAGCTGGTAATTAGGTAGATTTATTTCCTGTCATTTTGTTGCTGGTTTAAGCCATGTCTCAGAGATTACTAGAAAGTCTGGCAGGGTGTGGGCAACCCAGGCCTGTATTAGTGAGAACTTTTTAAAAGGCTGCATACATTGATGTGGAGAAAACTTAGGCCTTCATGGAGACTAGATCTGCTGGTGAGGTGAAGCCTTCTGGGGTCCAGGATTGATTTCAACAGTGCCAGCACAGATAAGCAGAAAGAATATTAGTTTAGTGAGTGCTTCAAGTGATAGGAGGAAGGAACAGACAGAGGGCTTTCTTCTTACTCAGGGTCCAGTATTCAGAGAATATCGGCCTGTCTTATGGCTTGATATTTTGTCATGAAGTACCAGCTTAATGGACAGAAATAGGGGGCACTGAAGGCCAAGAATGGAGCATGGGGTGTAGGAAGTACAAAACTGGTTGTGAGCCTTTTGTGGATACCCCAAGGATTTTGGTACAGCAACGGTAAGGTATAATTGAGGAAATGAAGGACATCCACTAGGGTTGCGTGAGGGAGGCCAGACTGACTAGCCGCCTTAATCACTAGGTCATGGGCTGGTGCGGCATCATCGTCAAGGTATGACAGAGGCGAGAGGCAGAGGAGCAATAGCAGGAGCAACAACATGGTGTTTGGTAGCTAGGGGTTAGGAGTACTAGAGGCAGTGGGAGGAGTGGTGCTAGGTTATTGGCTAGGAGGTGAACTTCTTTATTGATGAGGACCACATTCAGGATGGCTTCCTGCCTGGGTGGCTCAATAACCAACTGGGTTAGGAGGCAGTCCTGTAATGTTGCCAGTACAGCTTGGCATCTCATGGTTTTTGCTATTGGGGTGCTCCAGTAATGCCTGGCAGAGTTAAATCGATTACGTTTTCTCCTTTCTGTGTGATGATAGTGATTTCTTCCATGAGATCATTGTCTCGATCCTCTACTTGACCTGGTCGTCTGTAGAGCGCCTCAATGTAGATGATCTTATTAGATGACTGGCTGAGCTGCACCCCATAGCGATTCGATATTTTCCTTTTTGTTAATGTCATAAGGTAGCAAAGAAAGTGAAAGCCAAAAAGATTGCATTCAGGAACTACAAAAAGACACAGGCAGAAGGGGATAGGGAGAAGTACCAGGAGAAGCAAAGGGAGGCAGGGAGGTCAGTAAGGGAAGCCAAAGCTCAGACAGAAGAACACATTGCAAAATCAGTGGGTAGAGAGGACAAAACCTTTTACAGGTACATAAGTGAAAAAAGAAAGACAAAGGAGGGATAGTGAGACTGAAGGGGAGGATGAGGGCTGTGTGAGGATGAAAACAGTAAGCTGACATACTGAACAGGTATTTCTGCTCAGTCTTACTGAGGAAGAGGAGGGTAATGGGTCTGAAGGGAGTACAAGGGTGATAATGGTGCAGAATGGACACAAGTCCCTTTACACGAGAAAGGGTCCTCAAGGAACTGGAAGTAATAAGAGTTGATAAAGCAATGGGGCCAGATGGGGTGCACCCCTAGGTCCTTAAAGAACTAAGAGAGGTGGTGGCTGAACCTCTTGCTATCCTGTTTAGCCGATCACTAGAAACAGGAGGTACCCAAAGACTGGAGGATAGCAGATGTAGTCCCCTTATACAAAAGTGGGAACAAAGAGGAAGCGGGAACTACAGACCAGTCAGCCTCACCTCGGTAGTGGGAAAATCATGGAAGCACTACTGAAGGAGAGATTGGTGGAACATCTGGTTGTCAATGGACTACAGGACCCAAGGCAGCATGGTTTCACCAGGGGAAGGTCATTTCAGACCAACCTCATTTAATTTTTTGACTGGGTGACTAGGGAGGTGGATCAGGGGAGGGCAGTGGACATGGCCTATCTGGACTTCAGCAAGGCCTTTGACACTGTGCCACATAGAAGACTATTGCACAAACTGGGGAATATGGGTGTGGGCAGGACAGTAGTATGGTGGGTAGGTAACTGGCTGGGCAGCAGGACACAGAGGGTGGTGGTAAATGACTGTCACTCCACAGAGGTAAGAGTGACCAGTGGGGTACCACAGGGATCAGTGCTGGGACCAGTACTATTCAATATCTTCATCAGTGACATTACGCAGGACCTAGAAGGCAGAATTTCACTGTTCGCTGATGACACAAAGCTCTGTAACAGAGTAGACATACCATAGGGTGTAGACAGAATGAGAAGGGACCTGCAGAAACTTGAAGAATGGTCAGGGGTTTGGCAGTTGAAATTCAATGCAAGGAAGTGCAAGATAATGCCATGGGGCACAAAAACATTGGCACAATATATCAGTTGGGGGTGAGGATATAGCATGCACCAAGCAGGAAAGGGATCTTGGGGTTATCATCTCTGATGACCTCAAGGCAGGGAAACAGTGTGACAAGGCAGCAGGTAAAGACATAGGATGCTGGGATGCATGGCAGGGGCATCACCAGCAGGGAAAAGGGAGGTCATAATTCCACTATACAAGACACTAGTGAGGCCGCACCTGGAGTACACCTGCAGTTCTGAGACCTTACCTACGTAAGGACATAGACAGGGTAGAGAAGGTTCAGAGGAGGGCAACAAAGATGGTGCATGGATTGCATCACAAGTCCTATGAGGACAGGTTGAAGGCACTGAAGTACTCCCTGGAGAAGAGGGAGAGAGGGGATATGATAGAGACATACAAGTATCTTACAGGGAGGAACAGGGTGCAGGAATGCACTATTTTTAAGCAAAAAAGATGTTCCAGGACTAGAGGGCATGGGATGAAGTTGGAGGGAGGACGATTCAGAGGAAACGTGAGGAAGAATTTCTTCACAGAACGGGTGGTGGACAAGTGGAACACCCTGCCAGAGGAAGTGGTGGGGGCTGAAACAATCACAGGATTTAAGAATGCATGGGATAGACATAAAGGAATTCTGGAGGTCAGGGGTATGGGGCAACAGACTTCTTGGAAAACATAAACTGAACTTACAGACTTAAATGGGCAGACTGGGTGGGCCATAGACCCTTATCTGCCAACACTGTCTATGTATCTTTTTTATTTATTTATTTCTAAGAATCAGTTTACAACCTTTGAGCCAGAGGCTCGCTTCCAAGGTACTTCACATAAAGACATACATTGTGTTTTTGGTTACATAGCATAGATTTGCAAAACAATAGGCGTTCAACAGAGGCGCCACGTCACACTGTGGTCAGACAAATACAATTAGGTTACAGGGTACATGTAATTGATAACAGGTGTTACACAAGTTGGTATCAAGTGAGCAATCTAGTTGGTAAACACTGAAACAGCTGGCACTGGCCAGGTTAAACATAGGCACGGTGTACAGGGAAGTGGTGAAACAGCTGGCACTGGCCAGGTTAAACAAAGGCACGGTGTACCGGGAAGTGGTGGTGGGGATGGCTAGGTGGAGAGCTGCCCGGAGGGTGTTGTCAAGAGAAGCAGAGGTGGAGGCTACTTTCAGAGACAGGAGCAGTTACGAGTGCTGATGATGTGGTTCCAAAGGGTGGTTTTGAACTTGGAGATGGTGGTGGCATTGGTGATGGGCAGGGAGAGAGTTAAACCAGGTTGGGGCTCTATAGCAGAAGGACCTCTGGCAATGGCTGGTTTTTGATCTGGGGACCATTAGAGTGGTCTTGTAGGAAGACCGTGTTGCAATAGTGGGAGGGCTCTGGGGGATGGATGCCGTTACCCTGGGGGGGAGAGCCCGAGTAAGTTTTTTTTTGTGAGGAGACAGGTTTGGTATTGGAGCCGTTCATCCAGGGTAAGCAGGTTAGCCTCAATATACAGCTGACAGGTGTGTGTGAGCCTGGGGGCACCAGTAATCAATCTGCAGGCTTTATTTAGGGTTAAGTGAATTTTGTTGAGTGCAGTGGTGTCGGCAGCACCATACACTGGTAGACCATAGTCTACAAGGGACAGAACGGATGATGTAACAGCGAGCCGGAGAGCATTTGGGGAAGGCAGGTTCTATGGCGGAAGAGGATGCCAAGCCGTCGTGTTAGTGGCAGATGTTAGGGCGTTGATGTGGTTGTGAAATGTGAGGGCTGAGTCGAAGGTAACCCCAAGGTATTTGTAGGAGCAGACTTGTTCCAGTGGCTGATTGGTACTTGGAAGGATACAGAGTGGGTGGTTGCTAGCTTTGTTTTGGGGGTGGGAAAAGAGCATAGCTTTGTTTTTATTAAGATTGATGATGAGTCTGCGCTCCTTAAACCAAGCCTCTGCACTGCTGAAAGGCTGCTGTAGGGAGTCCTGGAGGGAGATGGGATTACGGTGGGTGGCAAAAAGGACAGCGTCGTCTGCATACAGTAGAATTTTGCCAGGGCATGCACTGGGCAGGGTGTTCAGATAGAGCGAGAAGAGAAGGGGCCCAGGATGGAGCCTTGGGGACCCAGAGAGAATGGGATGGGTATCGGAGAGTGTGCTATTAACTTTACTCACTGAGATCGGGAAGGCCAGATAGCTAGTGCACCATGCTAGGGGCCAGCTGAGAGACCAGTGTGGCAGAGTGCATTCAGCAGAAGTGGATGGGAGACGGTGTCGAAAGCCTTTGAGAGGTCGATGAACACTGCACCAGCTAGGGAGCTGGTATCCAAGGAGGAGTGTAGAAAGTTGGAGAATTCAATAAAGGCAGTGCTGGTACTGTGACCAGCATGGATGCCATGTTGCTCTGGACATAAAATGTTATGCTTAGCCAGATAATCAGTGATTTGAATGGCCACCACTTTCTCCAGGGCTTTGGGGAGGGGGGAGGATGGAGATTGGCCGGTAGTTGTTGGCCGATGACTTGTCGCCCCCTTTATGAGCAGGTGTGATAATGGCTGTTTTCCAAGCTGTGGGAAATTGTCCCAGGCAGAGTGACTGGTTAATTAGGCTGGTGAGTGGGGCAAGGACTTCATCTAGCACCAGCCTGAGGATGCTGGGGTCCAGTGAGTCACTGCCGGGATTGTTGCCATTGATAGCTTTGATTAGGATGGGTCTGGCTTCCCGGGTGGAAATCCTTCGCAGGTGGAAGCTGGGGTGCTGGAGGACAGGGGGAGGTTGGTTGGGGGGAGGGTCAAAGAAATTACTAGGAGGACTGAGCTAAGGTCAGTGAAAGTGGTGTTGAACCAGTTAGCTATGGTGGCAGGCTTCGGTGGTGGTAGTGCCATTTCTAGTGAGCTGGGATGGGGCAGGGGAGCAAGCTTTTCACTGCTGTTGCTTATATTATCCCAGAAAGTTCGGGCTGAGCCCCAGGAGGAGGTAAGGGAGGCCTGGTAATGGTCTGCCTTGGCTTTCCTGATGGCCCATGAGCACTTATTCCAGGCTGCATTGTAGGCCTGCCTATCAGACAGACGACCTGTTTCAGTGGCAAGATGCCAGAGGTTATCCCGGTTTCTAAGTAATTGTAGAAGGGCCAGGCTAACCCAGGGTGCGTTCTGTTTTTTGGACCGGATTTTGGTGAAGGGTGCAAAGAGATCACAGGCCATGTTGAAGGTGTGAATGAAGAAGGTGAGGGCAGTGTCAATGTTGGTTGCATGCTGAATGGGGGACCAGTTTATCTGGGTGAGGAGTACTTTAGGTTTTTTCAGCCCACCAGGGCGGAGGCGCCTTCGGAGGGTGGTCTGGGCTTTGGGTTTGGGATTGGGGACTGCCCAATGAAATAAGATAGTGAAGTGGTCACTTAGGGAGTCTGCTAGGACCTGGATGTTTTGGATTTTATGGGGTCGGTTAGTTATAATAACATCCAGAAGGGTGCTGGTACCTCTCTTAGGGTTAAGTCTCGTGGGCTGGGTGACGAGTTGAGTCAGATCTTGGGCGGCAAATGAGTCTCTGATCGCGGATGAGGAGGTGCTGAGCCAATTTACATTAAGGTCCCCAACTAGGATTTGTTCCGCCTTATGGTGGAGGGAGGCCAGGTAGTCAGTTAAAGATACCAGGGCCGGGTTCTGGTTCTTTGGGGGAACGTAGGTAGTGGTGAGATAGAGAGGACCCCTAGAGGGGTCCGGGTGAGTTTGAGGGTAAGAGCCTGGGCCCCATTTACAAGGGCAGGGGTGGGGAGTGCGTGTCCAGGTATTGTATCCCTAGTGTAGATTGCACAGCCTCCCCCTTGTTAGCCTACTCGGTCCTCCCGGTATAAGGTATAGCCTGGGAGGGAAACAAATGAGTCAGGGGTGGATTTGGACAGCCAGGTTTCAACCAGGGCTATGATGTCTGGTTGATGAGCCAAGGCCCAGCACTGTAGGGCCAAATTTCTTCAGCAGGCTGCATATGTTCATGGAGGCTACTTGAAGACCAGTGGGCTGGGTGGGTGGGTGGGAGGGGCAGGCCTGGGTTGGGATGTATGTTTCTGTTAGGTAGAAGGAGGAGAAGTGCTCTGGTCAGAGGGAGGCAGATGGAGAGTTTACACTGGGGCGAATCACGATAGAATGAGGAAGGGGTTTTGTTGCACAGGGGTGGGAGGGCAGCACAGGCAGAGAAGGCCTGTGTGATCAGAAGTGCAAGGGAGCTGGGGGAGGAAAGGTCATGTCTGGGAGGGGTGAGGTGGAGAGAAGCATATGGGATGTGTGGAGGAGGAGGGGGGGAGGAGCAGTGGTAAAGGAGGAGGGGAGGATAGGAGGGTAGGTAGGAACACTGGAGTAGTGAGGCTGAGGGTTAATAGGGACACTAGGGTTGGTGGAAGGCAAAGGAAGGAGGAGGAGAAGAGATAGGCTGGTGAGCAAGGGATGCACATGCATAGTTGGAAAGGGTGGGGGCGCTGAAGTGAGGAAAGAGTGGGGGTACTGGGATGATAGAGGGGAGATAGTAGTGAGAGGTCACCTCTGAGCCTAGTTGCTGCTATGGTGTAGTGGCAATGCACGTCCCTGAGGCGCACAGAGTACCAGGTTCAAGTCTCGACCAGGGCAGCAGGAAGGAGCCTGACCAGTGGCTGTAGCAGCAGGGAGTTGGGTTCAAGGTCTGCAGAAGCACTCAGATAACACTTTTTGTTGGGTCAGAGGGGTAGTGCGTTTTTAGAGTTTTGAAATCCTGCAGTAAAAATAGGCAGGTGTGCTAGCTGAGTGGTGGAACTGCGGACTTTGGAAGTAAGGGTGCAGGGTTCAAATCCTGAAAGGCAGCAAGAGAGAAGTAGTAAACTTATATTTTGGCAGGTGGGGGGGTAAGAGACTAAAAGGCTTAGAAAGTAGGACTAAAATAGGTAGGCAACATGGTCCAGAGGTAGAGCTGCTGACTCTGACTGCAAGGGTACTGGGTTTGAGCACAGCTTAGGGACAGAATGTAGAAAGGTTTAATTTTTGATGGAGGGAGGGTTAAGAGTATGAAAGTAGAGGAAGATGTTGGCCTGGTTCATAGGCTTAGCGGATAGTCAGTAGAATTTGGACAGAAGGGGTACCAGGTTTGATGCTAGCAGGTGCTGAGAGTTAGGCTGATGGAGGAGTGAGGAAAGTAGGAGGTAGAAGGATTCAAAGGGAACTGCAGTGACCTCTAGTGGGTCAGCTTTGAGATGGTAGCTAGGAGGGGTAAAGAGTTGAAAGAGCAGCTAGAGTAGAGAGTGCAGCGACCCCTAGTGGTTGGTGTCTATAACCTGCAAATGGGAAAGTGGACAAGTGACCTACCTGCAACAATAAATGGAGCGCTGACCCGGGGGGGTGGTTGGGGCGGGCAGGCAGGAAGTGCCTCACAACAGTCAGGCTGTAGTGCAGGACACTTTACCTCCTACAGGCTCTGGCAATCCCCGAATTCAGTCTCCGCTGCTGGGCTGAGTTCTGAAGGGAGTGGGCTGCTTCAGGGCCTCTTATAGGCTCTGGCAATCCCCGAATTCATTCTCCGCTGCTGGGCTGAGTTCTGAAGGGAGTGGGCTGCTTCAGGGCCTCTTACAGGCTCTGGCAATCCCCGAATTCAGTCTCCGCTGCTGGGCTGTGTTCTGAAGGGAGTGGGCTGCTTCAGGGCCTATATAGGGAGGGCAAACAAAGGAATCACATTAGTATGCAGCGGGCTAGAACAGGACCCTACTGCGCATGCGCCAACTATCAGAACTGTATCCCGATACAGGAGGCTACTGCGCATGCGCAAGATGGCGGACACCCACGCTACACATTCTATGCAATTCTACCAAGGTAAGCACTCTAACAACAGCATTTAAACAGCTACTAAATCACAGGATAATAGTGCTAGATGATCAGAAAACTAGCCCTTAAAGTAACACAGAAATAGCCCCCAAATCCCAGTGCAGAGCAGTCCAGAATTACAGAAGGAATAACAATCAGTCACTGTGTGGGGACACAAAAACAGACTCCAGGCGATTAATCTTCTCCAACAGTCAGGCTGTAGTGCAGGACACGTTACCTCTTACAGGCTCTGGCAATCCCCGAATTCAGTCTCCGCTGCTGGGCTGAGTTCTGAAGGGAGTGGGCTGCTTCAGGGCTCTTACAGGCTCTGGCAATCCCCGAATTCAGTCTCCGCTGCTGGGCTGAGTTCTGAAGGGAGTGGGCTGCTTCAGGGCCTCTTACAGGCTCTGGCAATCCCCGAATTCAGTCTCCGCTGCTGGGCTGAGTTCTGAAGGGAGTGGGCTGCTTCATGGCCTCTTACAGGCTCTGGCAATCCCTGAATTCAGTCTCCGCTGCTGGGCTGAGTTCTGAAGGGAGTGGGCTGCTTCAGGGCTCTTACAGGCTCTGGCAATCCCTGAATTCAGTCTCCGCTGCTGGGCTGAGTTCTGAAGGGAGCGGGCTGCTTCAGGGCCTCTTACAGGCTCTGGCAATCCCCAAATTCAGTCTCCGCTGCTGGGCTGAGTTCTGAAGGGAGTGGGCTGCTTCAGGGCCTCTTACAGGCTCTGGCAATCCCCAAATTCAGTCTCCGCTGCTGGGATGAGTTCTGAAGGGAGTGGGCTGCTTCAGGGCCTCTTACAGGCTCTGGCAATCCCCGAATTCAGTCTCCGCTGCTGGGCTGAGTTCTGAAGGGAGTGGGCTGCTTCAGGGCCTCTTACAGGCTCTGGCAATCCCTGAATTCAGTCTCCGCTGCTGGGCTGAGTTCTGAGTATCTATGTATCTATATGTTTCTTATTCCTTCATGGACACAGAATGCAACCTCCCCCACTCCAGTTCCTTTCCTAGCTCTCCTATAGAGTTAGTAACATGGGATTAGATCATAGTCATTGTACTCTGTGGCCCAGGTCTCTGTAATAGCCACAAGGTCAACTTTAGAGCCAGTTATTAGCACTTGCAGATCACATATTTTGTCCCCCAGGCTTCTGGCGTTCAGCCACACTCCCTTCCAGGACTTGGTGATAATAGTTCCAATCCCTGCTTTTGGATTCCTTTGCTAATTAACATTTTCTTTGCTCCCTTTGTTGCTTCTGTGACTCCCCTTGTGTTCCTTGTGAGTGATCTTGATCTGTGCTAGTGGAGGAATGTTCTGTCTCATTGTTCCACACCATTTTCTAATCTCAGTTCTGCCTCAGACCTTGCTGTATTCATTATCCTGCTAGTTTCACTTCTTCTTAAGTATTCCTGTCCTCATCCTTTTGACTTTCTTTGTATCTCTTGAATGTCTTCCTTTTCTCTCACCTCACCTCATATTCCACTTTTGTGAACCACATTGCCCATTTTACTTTATTGCCCTTACTTTGCTTCCCAAAACAAAGTTATGTAGTTTCTTCGTTCCAAAAGCTTCCCTTTTGCTGCCCATACCCTGCTGTTCCTCTAGGCTACCCCTCAGTATATGTATCACTCTTCTGCACCTTGAACTCACAAACTTTTATTTGGTTCTGTGTCCTGCCATTCTCTAATTGGACCCACAGCCACACTGTCTTGTAATCACTTGTTCCAAGCACTGTCTAGACTGTGACATTCTGTACTCTTTCACTGTTGGTGAGAACTGGGTCCAGTATGTGTTCCTGTCTTGTAGTGATTGGCATTAGATGTATTAGTACTATTTCCAGGTACGCCTCCACCAGGCAAGGATTTATTACACTTGCCTCCACTGGGACACTACAGTCTTCATTCAGCACATTAAAGTCTCCCAAAAGCAGCACCTCTCTGAGTTCTGATGACTTCCTTATGACCTCCCCGCTTATCTCTCCACTTTCTGGCTCTGTGATGGTGATCTCTGTAGCACTCCAACCTTGATCTTCCTCTCATTACCCAGGATAGCCAGCGCTCAATGGATTTCCAACCTTTTAGTCCCTGGTTTTGTTCATATCTGTGGCCTTTATTCCTTCCTTAATACATAAAGCCACACCTTCCCTTTCCTCCTCCTCCCTGTCCTTTCTGAACAGTACATAGCCTGATATGGTCATGTGTTGGTCTTGGTTTGCTGTTGTCCACATTTCTGTGACCATTATTATATCCAACTGCACTTCAGCCACCAATACTACCAAATCTGAGTGCTTATACCTAGACTTCTAAAATTCACGCACATTACCCCACCATACCCTTGCCCCTCATTATCTGCACACATCTGCTCCATTCTTTTTTTAATTCCTGCCTTTGTTAGCAGTGTCCAGCACAGTGTCCAGATCCAGTAAGGAGTCCAGTAGGGCAGGTGCACGCCAAGGACCAGAGCAGCAGGGGATGGTCAACAGCATTCTGGAACCAGAAGTCATTAAGCTGCAGATGGAATTGCAGAGGATGGAACTATAGTTCGAACAGCGAAAGTGGGAATTCAAGAGAGAGAGAAGACACAAGAGCAGTGATCTGCAGAGGAGAAGAGGGAGCAAGAACAGTGAGAAGCTGAGCGAGAATGGCAAGAAGCTGACCATGAAGAGTGTGAATGCTAGAGGCAACATGAACAGGAGAAGCTACAACTCCAACCCCAGCACCAGCACAGGTAGGTGGCTTGGGTTTAACTGGAACTGCAGGACTAGGTTACAAATTAAATTATAAATTGATAGCCAGATTTAAAGAGGGCGAGGATATGGATGTCTTTTTAAATTCCTTTGAAAAAAATTTTATTCATGCAAAGATTCCTACAGGGTCCCAGAGCTTCCAGCTATCCCCGCTACTTACTGGGAAAGCTCAGGATGCATTGGGTCAAATGGACAATGAGGACATTAATGATTACAGCAAACGTAAAGCTGCACTGTTAAAAAATTATATATTAACTGCAGAAGCATACAGAGTTAAATTCTGTAAGCTATGGAGAGGTCCTGACATGAGCTACAAGGAGCAAGCCATGAAACAACATTGGTTTTTAAAATGCTGGTGAGAAGGGATTGAAACAAACTCTGTAGGTAAAATTGAAAATGCCGTATTGTTGGAGCAGTTTTTTGGAGCATGCCCAGCAGAGCTGAAAAGCTGCTTGAAGGGCCAAGATCCAAAAACAGTGCAAGAAGCTGCTGAACTCTCAGCCCGCTATACCAAGAGCAAACCTGCTCTGAGAGCAAATAAGGCAGGAATGGCAGTGCAGAAAGGGAAAAGAGTGGCTTCAAGGCAGCTAAAACTCTAATTTCCTCCACCAAAATCAGTTAGCCCCAGGTTTCAAAGAAAAGATTTTTTCGGAGAAAAGAAATTAATGTTGAGTTTGTAAAGAAACTGGGCATATTGCCAGACAGTGTCCTAAAGGATGAGCAATACACAAAGCAGTGCTAGAAAAAAGTGGGTTGTTTGTGTGTCCCTGAAAGCATGCCTGTAAACATGAGGGAACACATGCACCCAGACACTGTGAATGGTGTACAGACACAAGAGTTAAGAGACACAGGGGCATCCCTGACATTGGTAAAAGTTGATCTGGTACAGCCTGGTCAGCTTATATCCAATACATTTTTAATTGTACAGGGGTTCACTGGGGAGGAGAAAACATTGCCATTCGCTAGTGTTCTCTTAGACTGTGGTGAAACGGGGAACTGTGCAACTGGTTCTGTAGCTGACACTTTAGCAGTTGACATCATCCTCGGCAACAATCTCAAATGGTACTGTGTGTGCAGTTACCCGTAGACAAGCGGCAAGGAAAAAGTGTAGTTCCCTGAACCCCGTAGATGCCACTGTGGAAACTACTGTGAGACTGGTTTCTCAACCTGTGTCTCTTGATATGGAGACTAATGAAAGGGGGTAGAAATTTCCCTAGTAGCAGTTAACCAAACAGCTACAGAGGGTTACTCCGAGGAAGGAGAGGTGACCCACTGTCAGAGGGTTAGGGATGAAAGTGACCCTGACTGCCCTGATGCTAGAGCTAGGGACCCTAGTTTAGAGACTGAAGGGGACCTGTCCCATAACTTGGGAATGTGTATGGAGTTTGCAGCTGCTAAGAAATGTGACCCTAGTCTAGAGTAGCTGAGGGCTTGGGCAGACTTTGACGGAGCACAGGGAGGTGACAGGAAACAAAGTTTATTGGAAAAATGGACTGATGTATTGTATATGCAGGATGCTAAGACAGAGGAAGGGGTGATAGGCAGGGAGCTTGTCATTCCCCAGGGATACCGTGAGTAGTTGCTCAAGACTGCACATGATATTCCCTTGTCTGGTCAACTGGGTATCTCAAGCACTATGTAGCAGTTGGCCCAGAATTTCTATTAGCCCAACTTCACCCAGCAGGCGAAGGAGTATTGCAGATCTTGTCACCAGTGCCAAGAAATAGGGAAGGCTGGTAAGAAAACCCAAGCTGCCCTAATTCCATGCCCATACAGGAGAAGCCATTCCAAAGGGTAGGAATGGATATTGTGGGGCCTTTAAATACCCCCAGCTCCTCCTGGAAGAGGTTCATCCTGACTGTGGCGGATTATGCCACCTGGCACCCAGAGGCAGTCAGCCTATCCTCTCTGAGGACAGACAAGTGGCAGATGCCTTACTAAGGATTTTTTCCCATGTTAGGTTTCCACAAGAGGTTATTACTGATTGAGGGAGTTCCTTCATGTCGGACCCGATGAAATGTTTGTGGGAGAAGTGTGGGGTGGTTCAGAGATGCACAACACCTTATCACTCGCAAGCCAATGGGCTTGTGGAAAGATTTAACGGCACCCTTAAGTCAATGCTCCAAGTATTTGGTAAATAGCATAGGAGGGAATGGGAGAAATACCTTCCCCACGTGTTATTTGCATACAGGGAGGTGCCCCAAGAGTTAACAGGGTTTTCCCCCTTCAAGCTCTTATATGGATGACGAGTACGTGGGCCCCTAGACTTGATCCAGGAGGACTGGGAAAGCAAGCATGCCACCCAGGGAACTCCCATAGTGGATTATGTCCTTAGGTTTAGGGAAAGGCTAAAGGAGCTTATGGTGACAGCCCAGAACAACCTAGCAGCTGCCCAACAAAAACAAAAGGTGTGGTACGACCACAAAGCCAGAGCTCACTCGCATACAGTGGGTCAGGAAGTCATAGTCCGCATCCCAGTCTGGAAGCACAAGCTGCAGGCTGAGTGGGAAGGACCATACAAAGTAGTCAGAAAGGTAAATGACGTGAACTATATCATAGAGTTACCCAACAGAAGACATACTGAAAGAATGTACCATGTTAACATGATGAAGCCATATGCTAATAGGGCTGATATGGTGTTTGCACTGCGTAGTCTTGGGGAGAGGACAGATGGAGACCCCCTTCTGGACTTGCTGGAAGAAAGCATGTGAGAGTCCTCTGTGGAGGCAGTTAAACTGTCACCCTAGCTGGCCCAAGAAAACATCCAGGAAGTAAGGGAAGTTTTAGCAGACTTTGCCGCACTGTTTAGCACAAAGCCTGGACTAACCCCCTTAGCGACACACAATGTGGAGACAGGGACACAGACGCCCACATGGTGGACAGCATACTGGATGTCAGAGGCTGTCCAAAAAGACATTAGGAGAGAGGTGGAAGAAATGTTGGATTTAGGAGCAATCCAAAATCTCACAGCCCCTGAGCCTCACCCGTAGTCCTTGTTCCCAAACCAGACGGCTCTACTCGTTTCTGTGTGGACTATCTTGTACTGAATGCAGTCATGACGTCAGACACCCACCCGATATCCTGGATGGATGAACTCCTGGATAAGTTGGGAGGGGCTACCTACCTTACAACTACTGACCTGACAAAGAGGTACTGGCAGGTAGAGTTGACTGCCAGAGCTAGGGAGACGTTGGCCTTCAGCACTCTGATAGGGTTATCTGAATTTAAAGTAATGCCTTTCGGAATGAAGAACATCCCCGGTCACTTTCCAAAGGTTGGTTAAATGGTGCTGAGGAGTACGCAGTGGCATATCTGGATGACACTGCTATCTTTAGTGTCAGCTGGGAGGAACACCTATCCCACCATAGGGAAATGCTGGGCAGAATACAGAGCGCCAGGCTCACTGTCAAAACTGAGAAGTGCCAGGTGACCATGGCTGAAATAGCATGCCTCGGACATGTTGAAGCTAGGGACAACTCTGTCCTAACCAAGTAAAAATAGAGGCCATCAAGGCATGGCCCAAACCAGAAATGCAGAAGCAGGTCAGGAGTTTTCTGGGGACAGCAGGGTACTACAGGAAATTTGTACCCAATTACAGTGCCCTGGCTGCTCCCCTATCTGACCTGGTAAAGAAAAGGATGCCTAAGAGAATGACTTGGGAACCAGGCTGTGAAAAAGCCTTTATCAGATCGGAGGCACTGTGCAGTGCTCCTGTGTTGACAAGTCCAGACCATAGCAGACCCTTAATAGTTCAGACTGGTGGCTCAGATGTGGGTATTGGGACAGTGCTGAACTAGACATCCAACCAAGGGAAAATCACCCCATCATGTACCTAAGTACAAAGTTACTTCCCAGGGAGCAGGCATACTCTACTGTGGGAAAAGAGTGTCTTGCCATGGTGTGAGCCCTAAAGAAGTTAGAGCCATACTTATATGGGCAGCATTTTGTGGTACAAACTGACCACAGCTCTCTGATTTGGCTGACACAAATGGGAAAAAATGCACAGTAGACTATTAAGATGGAGTCTTGCCTTGCAAGGGTATGATATGATGCTCTTACATAGGGCTGGAACAACGAATAAAAATGCAGATGGCTTGTTGTGTCTGTATGAGGAATGAACTGACTTAGGGAGCTCATCCCATGCAGGAAGCCCCCAAATTCAGTCTAGGTGAGGAGAAGTGTGATGCTGTGCCCCTTGCTTATGATTAATGTGTGATATTGGTATCATAAATACATGGTCTGTGTATGACATTTCAGTGTGTGAGGAATTTGGCCTGCAACATCGAGGTGTCAGTGGCTGAGAACTAGAGGATGTAATTAAACTGACCAGGGGATCCAATTAATTGACTTGCTTGCAAGCTGGCATTTTATTAGCTTTTTATGACCTGCCCAGGCTTTTAAAGTTGAAACCAAATGTGACTTTATGATATCAGAAAAATTATGTCATTAGGCTGATTCCTGTTGGCTTTTTAACACCTTGGTGCTAGTGTGGGATTGTTAAAGTCAATAAGAAATGTTTAATTAAAGATTGCCATATTTGGGAAATGGCTAGTTACAGATTTTTCAAGGAAATTACTCATATCATCAGAGACACTTATGTCAGAAAATTTTAACATATGGGAGGATCCTGCTGACCTCATCCAAAAGGGGTGGGGAAGATCGAGTAAAAACATGTAACATTGTATATGAAGTATTTTATATAATTTTGGGCTATGAAGAAACAAAGTTCTCTCTAACTAAAATCAGCACTTACAAAAAGGTAATACTTACATAGCAAAGATCTAAAGTATTGTGGTAGGAGTCTATGTTTTGTAATTTTCTGATTTTCTTTTGTGACTGTGAGCTCATGCTATTTGTTCTGTATTTTATTTTACATATTTTACAATTTTTAGTAAACCACATTTTCTTTCAGATACTGCCTGTGTCTCCTCAGTCATTTTTGCATGTCATTGCTGAACTGATATTAAGTCTGACAGCTGTAAGGGCTCTTATGGTGTTACTAAGCTGGAAAAAGGTAAGAATATACCTAGGGTCTCTTACAGAGTTTTAAGGGTTCATTTTGGATACCTGGTTGGATGCCCCTAGTGAAAGATTGTACTGCAATCCCAAAGAGGGTGCATATCGCAGCCTGTACACTGGGTACTCTAGCATAAGGTTCACAGTCTGAATCCCTCCAGAACTCAAGGCTAAAGGTGATTTGGACCTAAAGCAGACAGGAAGGTTACCCTATCTGTTACCTGTTCACATTATTGCACTACGAGGTTGGCACTGTGGGAGCAGAGGGCCTGACCTGTGGAGTGCATTTGTGACAGTGTACAATACAGTATTGTTTCTGTCAAGAGGGTAGATGCCAGGTGGGATGAGAGACATATTACTGTTTGGCATACAGTGCTGGCTATGAAATGGTATATTTAATGCAGCTGTTTCTTGATCGCTGTTGCTAGGATATTGCCTACTTTGCTTTGTATTGGAGCTACTGTGATGGATGGTAATAGGGACAGACCTGTTTAAAACAGTACATCTTTTACAAAGGGTACTCTACACCACTGTGTCAGTGGTAAGGTAGGGCCCCACAAAATGGTTTGCAGATGCCCTTACAGTCATGGGCACAGCCCTGGCCAAATTCCCGACCGCTGGCGAATTGGCCTTCTCTAATTCCCTGGTGGTCCAGTGGTAATCCCCATCCCCCACACACACTGGATCCCTGCCCACCCAGCTCCCCCTCATCAGTGGGCAGCTGCAACCCACCCATATACCACCCAGCCACCCACTGAATGACAGAGCATACTGTATGCTGTCATTCGGTAGGCAGCCAGGCTGTATGCGGGCAGACTGCAGCTGCCCATCGATGTCTGGGGGGAGCTGGGTAGGCAGGGGTCCTGTGCAGGTAGGAAGGGTGGGGAGTGCCACTGGATTGCCAGGGTGTCTGATTGCATCATTGTGCCTGTGATCGGGGCTGTAGGAGGGCTGGAGGCAACCACTGGGGCATGCATTACAGGTTATGTCAGCTGATCGGAACTACGGGAGGGGTGGGGGAACCACTAGACTACCAGGGCTTCTATGTTCTGCATTATTACCCACAATCCGGTTATGGGAGGGAGGTACCACTGGACTACAAGGCACTGCCATTCATTCACTTTTACCGCAATCGTGGTAATGGGGTGGGGGTGCCCCAGGACCCCTCAGTCCACACACCACTCTGTTCAGGGCACCAGGCACATTTAGCCGGGCTGCCCTGCGCAGCTCATGCAAATGGGGCCATAATGACATGCAAACAGCCCCATTTGCATCCTGAATACATTATGGTCCAATTTGCATCCCCAAGTCTGAATATCATGGGTGATGTGCCCAGCACAACTACAGCTGCGCTGGTGCACTCCTAGTCCACCCTCTCTGGGAAACGCACCGGTGCATTGTCACTGCGCCATGCACATATTGTGCCATATTCAAAGGTGATGCACCATGGCACATCACCTTTGAATATCTCCCTATTTTGCTCCAGCACATCTAGGATGTGCTGCGCCCTCATTTGTGCCATTGTCTGGTGCAGTTTGAAAATCCAGCTCCGTTTGTCCATCTTTGACATGCAGCCTTTGTAAAGGAGTCTCTGACTCAAAGGATTGCAATTCTGATACTATTTTAATTTAAAAAAAATGAACTATCTGAATATGGAGCTGAACCAGCACAGCAAATAGTAACAATGTGCTACAGTCGGTGCAGGGCAATGTTCAGACTGTTAGTGTGCTAACTATCTTGATATGGAGCAGAGCCAGGGCAATGAATCATGACAATGTGCTACACTGACAAAGCCCATGGCTGAATATGGCTCACAGATGAACCCACTAGAGACAGCACCAGGAACAGTAATCATGGGATAGGGTACTCTTACTAACAACGGTGGGGTCCTTTACACTACAGGTCACCAGGAGCTGTGACAGGGGATGGGGTTCCTTAACACCAGTGGAGGATTCCATAAAATTAAAGGTCAATAGGAAAGGTTTCTAGGAAGCTGGGGGTTCACTTGCCATCAACGTGGGTTCCATACTATTAGGGTTCACCAGGGGCATTGGGGTAGGGGGTTGCACAGTTCTGCATAGTGTTGCCATGCAATCATGTGCAGCAGCACTGTGTGACATGCTAATAAGAGCATAACCAACATGCAAATGGCTGTTAGAACCATGCATGGCCTAAGGCTTATTAGTACTTAAGGGCCAGATATGGCTTACGAAAGCCCTGGCTCTACCCTATATGGGGCATGCAGTTTCCATTTGACTCCTGGGCCATATTCCATTAGAGGACTGTGTCACTGCAGTGTGCAGTTACCATGTGCTGCTCTGACACAGCACCATATTCTGATATTTAGTGGGCTCTGGTCAGAGTGCTCTAATTCTAAATGTTGTCACCAAGCCAGCCATGTGCTATTTCACACCCACTGCTATCATATGAATGGCACACATAGTTGGTTCTGAATATGTGGCCCTAGAGGACTTACTATTCTATTTGAGTGAAACTAAATTATGAATAACAGTAAATGCTTTTGTCTAAACTTGGACAAAACTGAATGCATGATATTTTAACTGAAAACACGATTACCGGTTCCATTCAAATCTTTTGTTCTTAAAAGTTCCAGTCGTGACCTTCAAATGAAAGTTCAAGTTCGACATCTGGGAATAATCTTGTATCCAACGTAATCCTTTGTTTCCCATGTCATGGCCCTTCAGAAGGCAGCCTATTATTTATTTTATTTGTAATTTGCTAACTAAGCAGAACCCAAGAGCATTAGATGTCCATTTTCAAGCCAAATCTGTAGATGTAAACAAGATCAACATTACAGAATAAATCTGCAGTACATCCATGTACACAGTACTATGGCGACACTACACTTGCACAGGTGCACCCGTAAGTGTTACCTGTACATACAGACATGCTGGCTGCACCTCTACGACAGGATCACTTAATATACCTGCACACTCACAAAAAATAAATCAGCCTTGGCATAACCCCACCAGCATGTCCCTTTCCATTTTTGTTGCTCTTACTACCTCCCCAAATTGTGTATTCTTCCCCTTGATTTTTGTTTCTCAGGTGCATTATTTTGCACTTCTTTGCACTGAATCCTAGCTGCCATACTTCTGACCATTCTTCCAACCGTGTCAAGTCCCTTCTCATCCTTTCCACAAACCCCTGCGTATCAACCCTGTTGCAGATCTTTGTGTCATTTTCAAAGTTTCTGCAAGATCATCAGGGTCAAGGGAAGGTTTCTTTAGAAGAGGTCTCACCATGGCCTCTTTTAGAGCCATGGGAAAAAGTCCCTTCTTTAAGGACCCCTGATTGATCTTGTCAAATTCTTGGCCCAAACAGTCCATGCTACTGATGATAAGCCACGTCGGATCTGGATCCAAGACACAAGTGGTGGGATGCAAACAAGTGAGAACCCAAAGAACCTCCTCCGCTGAAGCTGACTGAAACTCAGATCAGCAAGGCATATAGTTTCACCCAGGAGGTTGACCACCCTTAGTAAAATCTGGGCTGGAGGAGAAAATATGTGCCCTGATAGAGGACACCTTGTTGGCAAAGAACTGCCCAAACTGCTCACATTTTTCTTCGGAAACAGCTGTCCTGGACTGGAGACAGGAGAGGTTTAGCCAACTGTTAACAGTGTGGAATAGCACAACAGGACAATTTCCTTGCCACAGCAATTGATTGTGACAAATATTCAGATTTACTGTGATCAATTGCCCACTGATACTCGACATAATGGAGCTGCAGCACCAACCTGTCCTCCTCAGAGTGAGAACACCTCTGAGAATGCTCCAACCTATGCCCCTTAGTCTTCAACTAGTGCAACTCAGCACTCTACCAAGGTAAGTGGTGCCGGAAGGTCAAGGGGCAAACGCAGTACAGTGCAATCTGGTCCAGAGCCTCAGTCAAGGCTATATTATAGGTATCAACTCTGGCTTCTGGACCTTGAGCACAAGCTAGTAGCAAGTCCAAAATAACCTGTGAGTCCTGGAGCTGGCGAGGCTCCTATTTATCTCATGGACACCCCTAGGTTGTTTCCACAGGGGTGGTTAGCTTACAGGAGCCCCATGCTAGAACTTAACCACATGGTGATCTGGCCAGATGACCAGATCAACCTTGACCACTGATATGTCAAGTCCAAGTGAGAAGACCAGGTCCAGAGTGTGATCATGCATATGCGTCCCAGAGGAAACTACCCACGTTAATCCCAGCTGCGACATCAGCTGGATGAGTTCCTGACCAAGGGAACTGGATTTATCACCTACCCAGGCACTGAAGTCCCCCAGGACAAGAATCCTAGAGGACTCCAAGACCTGTTTGGTGATGAAGTCCACCAGTTCCTGCAGAAACAGACCCTCACCACCCGGAGGTCAGTAGATAAGAACTATTCTGCCAATGATTCCCGGTATGTATCTTACCAAGACACACTCAAAAGAACCCAGTGTTCAAGCTTGGAATGCAGTGAGGCCCGGAGCGGATCTAAAACAGATGTCCATCCCACCAGCTCTGCAGTCCCTCCTCAGCCAGTGTAGAACTAAGTAACCAAGAGTGACAGTTGCCACCAACACAGGGCCGGTGTCATTGCTCAGCCAGGTTTTGGTGATGCAAACAAGGTCAGCTGAGGAATCAGCAGCTAAGGATTCCATAACTGCAGTTTTATTCCTCATTGACCTAGCGTTACAGAAAATGGCCTGAAGGGAATGGACTGAGCAGGCCAGATGCGCTACCTGCTGCCTGGTGACATCAGGCAGAGCCCTAGGGAGGGGAACCGGCATAAATATCCTCTGTCCTGGCTCCATCTCCTCCCTGGGTGTCTCCTGGTCTGTACTACAGAGATTCTACCCCCCACATTACCATACCGGCGACTCTCACTACAGTAGTTGTACCACGCACTCAGGACCCCCAGCTCCTGACAGCAGCTAAGAACCTCTGCTGGCAGAGACAACCAGAGCCCTGGAAAGGGGCAGAGTGACCGCAGGAGGTCAGTCGAGTAGGTAAGCCTAAAAGTAGAAAGGACTCGACACATCTCAATTACTAAAATTCAGGTACAAGTACAAGTAAACAGCAGTGAGTACACTCAAACACACAAAACAGCATGCAAAAACACAAACACAACCCAACATACACACCACTCACCCCAAAATAATAAATTTAAAAATAAAACAAATACCTTACAACTCAACAAAAGGAGAATCCACAGTTACCTGCTTGTCCTCCCATGATGTGGAATCTTTGTGAAAGAGCCACTGGCTCAAAGGTATTGTAATCCGATAAATAAAACAAACAAATATATACAAAGACGATTTCAAACTTCACATTTTTAACACCATATTAAATATATTCTGCAAATTGGCAGTGCATAATGACACAGGTAAATTATGCCAGAATGTAATAGCTTTATAACTAAGAGAACGTTGGCCCAGGGAGGAACAGAAGAGTGGGGGCCTTTTGAAATAAGTACGAGCATATCTAGTACTTGGAGAGCCAGTGTTGGGACCTGCAGCAGCCATAACCAAAAATCTAATTGGGTCTTTTAAGAGCTGTCTAAAACCCATGTGGGTAAAATAAGTAATGTGCTAGTCAAAAGAAGGCCTGCCAAGGTTTTAAGTGCAGTAATGAGAAAATCTGGGGCTTAAGGCAGCAAATCTGCATACGGAATTGTATACAATTTTAAATCGCTGCATGTTAGTTACATCAGCAGTGGAAGAGACTGTAAGTCTTAGAAACAGTGTATGGATTTATAAATATCTCACTTTGGGTGCACTCTGCCTGGTGTTCAGTTGACTGAATCTATGTCAATGCAATTATGTCTAATCTTCCTAACAACTCCTTCAGTTAGTTAAAACTGCTAAGAAATTTGGCAGCTTGTATGAATAGTGACAATATGTTACACTGACACAGACTACGGATGAATGTGGCTCCAAGGGGAATCCACTGGAGACAGCACCAAGAACAGCAATCGGAGCATGGGGTACTCTTACCAATAATAATTCCATTAACCTACAAGTCACCAGGAGCATCAATTGGGAATGGGGTTCCCTTAACACCAATGAGCTGTTAAGGGAAGCCTATCTTCTTGAAGTTGGAACAGGGTGTGCTTTGAAACAACTGAGAGCTGCATGGGAGACACTATATTGGACTAGAAATTTGCAACAGATCTCGCTCTTGCTTAAATCTGAGGGAGGTGTTCCTTACTTAACATTCTTACACTGGTATTGCTTTGTGTTTAATTATTTTAGTTTTTAAATTGAGACGGGGCTTTGCAAAACTGCTTATCTTGTGAGCAACTGCAGAAGGGCTGAAATACTGCATATTTTGATTTTCCCTTGTGGGTAACTGGACTGTCTACTGGTATACTGTGACAGTTTGCATCAAACTATTTTTAAATAATTTACTGGTGGTGGTGGCTGATTAGTTCTCATGGCAAAGGCTGTAGTTTGTGTATCTGAATCCAGACAGAGGCCCAGGTGGGGGAGATTGTCTTCCCCTTACTGCTTTCAGAGCACACAACAGCAGGCTGTACAGGGTCAGGTAGGCTTACCCGTGTTGTGCTGAACTGCTTGATTTTTCTGTTTTTTCCTTTTCTGGGTATTTTCTCTGTTAACTTGTGCATGCTGTCTTGTTGAAAGAAAGGTCAACACTCATAATAGTGGTGTATCAGAGTTTGTATTGTGTCTGAAGAGCACGGCTTAGACCTAATCTCCTGCCCCCCCACCCCCGTTGGTGTCACTTCCTTTATACCAGGGATTCTGACATCACTTCCTCTGAGGGCATACAACTGTCATATCCTTACCAGCACAGCACACTGCACTGACAGTAAAAGTGCACACACTATTTAAATAAATAAATAAATAAATAAAAAGTTACACAGGGTAAACTGGAAAGAAAGACAGACAGACATGTGGGAAGCAGTGCAATGCACGGACTGTGCGGCAGCAGTCTTCCAGGAGACTTTCTGGAGGCTGAGATGCTGCCCTATTTGGAGGCAACTCTGAGGGAGGAGCTTGCCCATCTCCAGGCCAAACTGGACAGAAGCACAGGTCCCCCCACACAGAGAACACCAGGGCCACCACCTCTGCCTCAGAGGTTGCCAAGAAGTTGCAGTGGTTGGGCCACAGTGGGCTCAGGGAGGGCGAGGATGGTGGAACAGAGTCGCACCTCTTCAGACGTATCACTCCACAATCCATACGCCATTCTGGTGGAGCATAGTTCCCCTATGGAGTCACACACGGAGGAGACTGAGGTTGCCAGCAACTGTCACAAGGGAGGCCCACAGGAAGGTGGCACAGGATGCAGCAGGGAAAGGAAGCAGTTCCTGGTGGGGGACTCAATTATCAGGGGGCTAGAACTGGGGGGAGCAAGGGAAAGTGAAGTGAGGTGCCTGCCTGGCATCCATGGCTTGGACAGACAGGAAGCAGATTCTAAGGATCATTACTGTAGCAGCATGGGAGACAGTGCTGAATGTCATTGTCCACCTAGGGACAAATGACTTGGCCACATATGGGATTACAGCAGTTAAGGAAGAGGTTGTTGAGTTGTGGAGGGGGCCTTAGATAAGTAGCTCATACAGTATCCTTCTCGGAGGTGCTGCCTGTCTATAGCATGGGTGAGACGAGGGTATTCCACACTATGCAGTTCAATGAATGGTTGAAAAACTGGTGTAGAGCACAGGGTTTTGCCTTTATTGGAGACTGGGGTTCCACCTGGAGGGATACCCACCTATATTGGCACGATGGTCTGCATCTGTCCGGGAAAGGAACCAGTCTCCTCAGTGATTGGTTTAAATGCTTCATTGGCAAGCTTTTAAACTAGCCAAGGGGGGAAGCACTGATAAGCAGCAGGGAATTCCCAGCCTCCCCCTCCAAAACAGGGTACTAAATGAGGTAAAGGCCAAGGTAGCAAAGTCAGTAGGGAGCAGGACAGGGGTAAATGGAGAAAGAAAAGTCAGTAAGGGCAGGGATGGGGCTACAAGAGGAAAAACCTTAAAAAAATGGAGAGTAATGAGTACCAATGCCCATAGTCTGAGTAACAAGCATCCTGAACTACTGGCCTTGATGGAAGAGGAACATCTGGATATCGTGGCAGTCACAAAAACATGGTACACACTGAACCATGACTGGGATGTAAACATATCAGGGTACACTATCTACAGGAGGGACAGGGAAGGTAAAAGAGGAGGTGGAGTAGCTCTCTGCATATTGGAAGGAATCAAAGCAACAGAACAAAAGGATAAATGGGGAGGAGAGGAAGCACTGTGAGTCAACTTGGAGACAGGCAATGACTCCACAATCCGCACAGGGGATGTATACAGATCCCCATCTCAGGGGGAGGATATGGACAAGGAAATGATAGAAGATATCCTTAGAATGGCAGAAAAAGGGAAGATATTGTTGATGGGGGATCTCAGTATGCCAGATGTTAACTGGAGTGCATATGCTGCAGACACATCAAAGAGTGGGGTTATTCTAGATGCCCTGTAGGGGGATGCATTAGACAACTAGTACTGGAACCCACTTGGGAGGGAGCAATCTTAGACCTGGTACTCGCAAACGGAGATGGAGAGAGGATCACAGATGTAGAAGTGGGTAGCCATCTGGGAACTAGCGACTATTGAACAGTACGGTTCATGATAAACACAGCAGTAGACTCAAGCCATACAAAGACAAAGGTCCTGGACTTTAGGAGGGCTGACTTTGCCAAAATGGGTGAGTGCCTAAGGAACGCACTAGCAAATGGGCAGGAAGGAGGGGTAGAAGAACAATGGGGGAATAATCAAAACTGCCATCACTAGCACAACAAACCTTTAGGCGAAGTAAATATAACAAAACGATGCAAAAAAAATTATGGTTCCTAAATGAGGTGGCAGAGAAGGTTAAGGAGAAACAGATAGCATTCAGGAAGTACAAGGAATCACAGAAGGAACAGGACAGAGAACTGTATCAGTTAAAGCAGAAGGTAGCAGGGAAGGCAGTCAGAACAGCAAAGGCCAAACCGAGGAAAAGATAGCCAACTCAGTTAAGAAGGGGGATAAAACCTTTTATAGGTACATCAAGGAGCGAAGGAAGACCAAGGGAAGGATAGTGAGGCTTAATAAAGGGGAGTGGGTGGGCAGAGGGTGACTGTGAAAAGGCAGAGATACTAAACAAATATTTTTGCTCAGTACTCACAAGTGAAGAAGGGAAGGTACCTAAACCAAACAACAGAAACACTCTGGATAGGGGCATTGATACCAGCCCACTCGCAGAAGAAAGAGTTCTGAAAGAACTCTTAAAACTGAAGGTGAACAAAGCAATGGGGTCTGATGGGATTCATCCCAGAATTCTAAAAGAACTAAGGGCAGAACTAGTGACACCACTGACTACCCTCTTTATAAAATCATGGGAGGATGGGGTAGTACCTGAGGACTGGAGGAGGGCAAATGTGATTCCACTTCACAAAAGAGGAAGCAGGGAAGAGGAAGGAAACTACAGACCTACTACTTCAACCTCAGTGATAGGGAAAAGGATGGAATTACTTTTGAAGGAGAGAACTGTTGAGAACCTAGAGGCCAGAGGGGCACAAGACCCAAGGCAGCATGGATTCACAGTGGGAAGGTCATGTCAGACAAATCGAATAGATTTCTTTGACTGGGTGGCCAAAGTACTAGATCAGGGAGGGGCTGTGGACGTGGCCTACCTAGACTTTAGCAAGGCATTTGACATAATCCCAAACAAAAGATTAATATTCAAGTTAGCCAGCCTGGGAGTGGGTCCCAAGATGGTAGCCTGGGTAAAAAATTGGCTAGAGAACAGGACACAGAGGGTAAGAGTAAATGGAATCCAGTCTGAAGAAAGGGGGGTTACTAGTGGGGTACCGCATGGTTCAATTCTAGGACCGGTTTCTTCAATGTCTTTATAAGTGACATTGCAGAGGGCCTGGAAGGAAAAACGTCTCTTTGCAGACAACACAAAGATCTGCAACAGGGTTGATAGACAAGGTGGGGTGGAAAGGATGAGAAGGGACTTGGCAAGGTTGAAGAAATGGTCAAATGTATGGCAGCTTAGCTTCAATGCTAAGAAGTGCAAATTAATACACCTGGGAAACAAAAACCCAGGGGAAGAGTACACAATGGGGGGTGAGATACTAAACAACAACAAAAATGGAAAGGGACCTGAAGGTAGTCATATCAGATGAGATGACCTAAAGGTGGGCAAGCAATGTGAGAGGACAACAAGGAGGGCTGGGGGAACATTGGGATGTATAAGAAGAAGCACCACCAGTAGAAAACAGGAAGTTGTTATTCCTCTGTACAGACAGCTGGTGAGACCCCGTCTGGAGTAATGTATGCAGTTCTGGAGACCCAGTCTCCGCAATGACAGACAGGATGGAGGTAGTTCAGAGGACAGCAACTAAAATGGTACAGGTTCAGCACCAGAAGACATATGAAAAGAGACTTAAGGAGCTTAATATGTATACCCTCAGGGAAAGGAGTGACAGGGGGACATGATAGAAACTTTTAAGTACCTCAACGGAATCAACAAAGTCCAAAAGGGTAGCATCTTTCAGAAAAAGAGATGTGCAAGAACAAGGGGGCACAATTTGAAGACAGAAGGGGGACAGCTCAGAGGTTATGTGAGGAAGTATCTTTTCATGGAGAGGGTTGTGGATGCATGGAACGGCCTTCCTGAGTAGGTTGTACTATAGTACTATACTGGCAGGATGGTCTGCATCTGTCCAGGAAGGAAACAAGTCTTTTGAGCAATTGGTTTAAATGCTTCATTGGCAAGCTTTTAAACTAGTCAAAGGGGGAGGCACTGACAAGCAGCAGGAAAATCCCAGCCTCTCCCTACAAAACAGGGTACTAAATGAGAAAAAGACAGAGGTCGAACGGTCAGTGGGGGATGCTGCAACAGAAGGTAAAGCCATCAAAAAATGGAAAGCAATGAGTACCAATGCCCGTAGTCTGGGTAACAAGCTTTCTGAATTAGTGGCCTTGATGGAGGAGGAACATCTGGATATCGTGGCAGTCACAGAAACATGGTACACACAAAACCATGACTGGGACATAAACATACTAGGATTCACTATATACAGGAGGGACAGGGAGGGTAAAAGAGGAGGAGGAGTTGCTCTTTACATAAGGGAAGGAATAAAAGCAACAGAACAAAAGGGTAAACGGGAGAAGAAGCACTGTGGGTAAATTTGGAGACAGGCAATGGCACCACAATCTGCACAGGGGTTGTATACAGGCCCCCTTCTCAGGGAGAGGAAATGGACAAGGAAATGATAGAAAGTATACTTAGAATGGCAGAAAAAGGGGAGATATTGCTGATGGGTGATTTGAATATGCCAGATGTTAACTGGAGTGTAGTTGCAGCTGCCACTTCGAAGAGTGGAGTTATTCTAGATGCCCTCCAGGGGGCATGCCTTAGACAACTAGTACTGGAGCCCACTCGAGAGGTAGCAATATTAGACTTGATTCTCTCAAATAGAGATGGAGAGAGGATCACAGATGTAGAAGTGTGTAGCCATCTGGGAACTAGCGCCATTGAACAGTATGGTTCACAATAAACACAGCAATAGAGTCAAGCCATACAAAACAAAAGTACTGGACTTTAGGAGGGCTAACTTTGCCAAAATGGGTGAGTGCCTAAGGAATGCACTAGCAAATGGGCAGGAAGAAGGGGTGGAAGAACAATGGGGAATAATAAAAACTGCCATCACAGAGGTAATGAGCCTTTGTGTGAAGCAAATAAAACAGAACGATGTAAGAAACCACTACGGTTCTCAAAGGAAGTGGCAATGAAGGTTCAAGAGAAAAAGAAAGCATTCAAGAAGTACAAGGAATCACAGAAGAAGCAGGACAGAGAACTGTATCAGTTAAAGCAAAAGGAGACTGAGAAGGCAGTGAGAACAGCAAAGGCCCAAACCGAGGAAAAGATAGCCAACTCAGCTAAGAAGGGGGATAAAACCTTTTATAGGTACATCAGGGAGCGAAGGAAGACCAAGGGAGGGATAGTGAGGCTTAATAAAGGGGAGGGAGGGTGGGCAGAGCGAGACTGTGAAAAGGCAGCGATACTAAACAAATATTTTTGCTCAGTATTTACAAATGAAGAGGGGGAGGTACATAAAACAAACAGTAGAAACACTCTGGATACGGAAGTTGATACCAGCCCATTTACAGAAGTAAGGGCTCTGAAAGAACTCTTAAAACTGAAGGTGGACAAAGCAATGAGGCCTGATGGGATTTATCCCAGAATTCTAAAAGAACTAAGGGTAGAACTAGTGACACCACTGACTACATTATTTAACAAATCATGGGAAGATGGGGTGGTACCCGAGGACTGGAGGAGGGCAGATGTGATTCCCCTTCACAAAAGTGGGAGCAAGACAGAAGCAGGAAACTACAGACCTGTTAGTTTAACCTCAGTGATAGGGAAATTGATGGAATCACTTCTGAAGGAAAGAACTGTTGAGTATCTAGAGGCCAGAGGGGCACAGGACCCTAGGCAGCATGGATTCACAGCGGGAAGGTCATGCCAGATGAATCTGATAGATTTCTTTGACTGGGTGACCAAAGTAGTAGATCAGGGAGGGACTGTGGACATGGCCTACCTAGACTTTAGCAAGGCATCTGACACAGTCCCACACAAAAGATTAATGTACAAGTTAGCCAGCCTGGGAGTGGGTCCCAAGATGACAGCCTGGGTAAAGAATTGGCTGGAGACTAGGACACAGAGAGTAACAGTAAATGGAGTCCACTCAGAAGAAAGGAGGGTTACTAGTGGAGTATCACAGGGTTCAGTATTAGGACCGGTCCTCTTCAATGTCTTTATAAGCGACACTGCAGAAGGACTGGAAGGAAAAGTATTTCTCTTTGCAGATGACACAAAGATCTGCAACAGGGTGGGGTGGAAAGGATGAGAAGGGACTTGGCAAGGTTATACGAATGGTCAAATGTATGGCAGCTTAGATTCAATGCAAAGAAGTGCAAGGTAATGCACCTGGGAAACAAAAACCCAGGGGAAGAGTACACAGTGGGGGGTGAGATACTAACAACAACAAAAATGGAAAGGGACCTGGGGGTAGTCACATCAGATGACCTAAAGGTGGAAAAGCAATGTGAGAGGGCAGCAAGGAGGGTTGGGGATACTGGGATGCATAGGGAGAGGCATCACCAGTAGAAAACAGGAAGTTATTATCCCTCTGTACAGACAGCTAGTGAGACCCCATCTGGAGTATTGTGTGCAGTTCTGGAGACCCAATTCCACAAAGACATAGACAGGATGGAAGCTGTTCAGAGGAGGGAATCTAAAATGGTGCAGGGTCTGCACCGAAGACATATGAAGAGAGATGAAAGGAGCTTAATATGTATAGCCTCGAGGAAAGGAGGGAGAGGGGGGACATGATAGAAACGTTCAAGTACTTCAAGGGAATCAACAAAGTCCAAGAGGGTAGCATCTTTCAAAAAAAGAGGTGTGCAAGAACAAGAGGGCCAATTTGAAGATGGGGGGGTGGCTCAGAGGTAATTTAAGGAAGTATTTTTTCACAGAGAGGGTTGTGGATGCATGGAACGGCCTGCCAGAGGAGGTTGTGGAGTCAAAATCAGTGGTGGAATTCAAGCATGCATGGGACAGTCATAAGGCAATTCTAGGGGGCGGTGGCAGGAAGAAGTAGGCTGCTGGTTAACTAGGATCTGCAGCTTATCCAGTAGGTAGGGAAATGGGTGGACTGGGTGGGCCCAGCGGTCTTTATCTGCCGTCAAGTTCTATATTTCTATGTTTTTATGTTTCTATGTAGAGTCAAAAACAGTGGGGGAAATTCAAGAATGCATAGGACAGACATAAGGCAATTCTAGGGGTTGGAAATAGGAGGAAGTAGGCTGTTGGTTAACTAGGATCTGCAGCTTATCCATGAGGTAGAAAAAATGGGCAGACTGGGTGGGCCAAGCGGTCCTTATTTGCTATTAAATTCTATGTTTCTATGGGGGCCAAAAAATTACAGGTTAACAGTAGAGATGCCTAGGAAGCTGGGAATGAACTTACCACCAATGGGGGAAGGGGGTCCATACTATTAGGGATCAACAGGGGCAGTAATCGGGGGGGAGGGTGCATTTACAACCCATAGGGGTACCGTAAAATTACTGGTCACTAGAGTAGTGCTAGAGGCACATTAAGCACCAATGGGGGTTCATATTATTACCAGAAGCCGTGATTGGGGAATGAAGTACACTAACCACCAACAGGGGTTGCATTCCATTACAGGTCACCAGGAGTAGCGACTGTGGGATGGGAGTATATTTATCAGCAATAAGGATTAATTGAAATTACAGGTCAGAGAAGGAGCAATCAGAGAATTGGGGGTACATTTATCACTAACAGGAGTTCCATTCCATTACAGGTCGTCAGAAGCAGTGACTGGGGGATGGGGTACATTTACCACTAATAAAGTTTCCATAAAATTACAGGCCACCAAAAGTGGCAATTGAGGGGGTGTGGGGTACACAAACTACCAAACAGGGTCCATACCATCACTGGTCACCAGAGCAGCAATTGGGGGATAGAATACATTTACCACCAAAGGAGTTTCATTCTACTGCAGTTTTTTTTCCTCTGTAACTTTTTAGTTCATGAAACATTCTTTTTTCCTCTTGAAATCTGTGTGCAAGGAAAGACAAAAGCGCTACCAGTTTGAACTGGTTCCTTTGTGTTCAGAAAACTGGGGCTTGGTAAGGCAATTTTTAGAAAATGAGAGAGTGATTATATGCTAACAGCTCAGCAACTTGGGTTTGAATAGAACTGCAGAAAAAAAATAACAGGACAAAAGGCCTTAGGGCAGCAACCTTTGGATGGGAGTGCAGCCAGTCTGTCTCCAAAACAATCTGGGAGTGAAACTGCTTTTTTTTCCTAACGGGGAGGTGGGGCCGGGGGTGGGGGGAGAGACCCTCCAGCTAAGAAACTTGACAGTTGAGTGTTTTTTTTATTAAAACATAGCTAACTGGTTGGTCAATTGATAATTCGGAATAAAAGCAGAGAGCCAGTTGGTTCTTGCAGCCATGTGACAATTGACAGTCACTCACATGAGCAAAATAAAAGGTAATACTTTTGATTCTGCCTTTGAAAAGCTGGGAGTGTTTTGCTGAAACTGTTCAGGATGAGAAACAGATTGAATGGAACCCTTGTTTTGAAGGCCACCACAAAATAGGTAACAAGGATGTTTTTATTTTACTGGACTCTAACTCTGTCAACTGCACTGGAACAAGGTAGAACTATATGTTAGATAGGAAAGTTAAGTATACCGTTTTTGTATATGGTCTATCTTTGACTTTCTTATATCTTGCAATCAAATCTTCCAGTGCTATCTATCTGTTAAATTATATTATCTAACAGATATTAGTAAAGCCTTTTGGCATAAGTTTAGAATACCTCTGAAATTGTCTATTGTGTGTGTTGTTTAAACAATACCACACCTGACCTAATGCTTCAAGACCAAATGCTACCAGGATGAAACACAAGAAAGGACTCTGAGTGAAGGGGGATACGTGAGGTTTCATGGAGTGGTCTGTGGGGTTTGAACCAGTCTCTGCATTTCTCTGAGAAAAGACAAGCATAGGGTGTACAGTATAGTGCCCCCCAAAGGCTTATACATGTCTGTGACTGTTCTGTTTCACTGCTCGGTGGGTGGTTAAGAGGGTTCTCTCCCCTAGGAACGCAGACTCAAGACTGTATTTTCACCCTCACAGAGAGAGACAGAGGGAATCCCAGGATCTCCTGGTGGATGCTCAGTTGTAAATCCAGTGAACACCCTAGAAAGACAAAGAAGGGGTTCTCTAATCCACATCACACAGGCTACACTTAGGGAAGTTTGCTGTAAACCCATGAACCGGTTCCCACAGGAGTGGGCTTGTGACAGGGAGTTCCATACCCTTACAGGTCACCACGAGGAGGGAGTCAAGGAGGTGGGGGGGTACAATAACACCAACTGGGGTTTCATTCCACTACTGGTCACAAACAGCAACAATCAAGGGATGTACATCTACCAGCAATGGGGGTTCCATTCCATTACAGGTCACCAGCGTGGGTGATCAGGGAAGTGGGGGCTACACAGTCTATCATTACGAGTTCCATACCGTTCAGGTCACCGGTAACTGTGATTCAAAATCTCCACAGCAGTCTACTAAACCCCAGCCCCCTCAATCACCTATTTCCTGTATTTCTGAGCAAGCCCTGGTAGTCTAGGGACCCCCCAAAGTGCCCATCCTCAGTATTTTATACATGCCATGATTCGGGGAGTTGATACCCATCTCCAGCCAGGGGTGATGGTCAGATGTCTCCCAGGTACATCAGCATGGAGAGACACTGACCGCATTACTAAAATTGTTCACAAAGCAGGAGAAAACATTGATGTCCTAGTACACATAGGGACTAATGATCTCGCCAGCCGGTCAGTTGTGGAGACCAAGGAACACCTGACTAGGCTGGGTGACAAACTATCATCTATTTCATCTGCATCTCCTTCTCTGAGATCCTGCCAGTCTGGGAGAGGGAGCAGATGGACGGAAGGTCAGAGAAGGGGAGACAGGGAGCTAAACATGTGGCTCAAGGACTGTGCCAGGAAAAGGACACAGATTTGTAGGGAACTGGCAACAGTTCTGGGAGCGAAAGTTCTTTAAATTTGATGGACTGCATCTGACTAAAGAGGGAGTCAGTGCATTGGGGCAGAAGTTTGACGCCTTTGCAGAATATTTAAACTAGAAAATGGGAGAGGGGGCAGCACCCCATACAATAAATGGGAAGAACACCCCTCCCTCAGCTAGTGGTCAAACAGGGAATTCAGCGTGTTTGCCATTCATTTGCATCACCAGGTAAGAAAAAGGTTCGCCTCCCCACACGATGCACAGGGGTAATGCCAAACTCGCCCAACAACTAACAAACCAAAATCTGGCCAATGGAAAATCATGTACACAATGCTCACAGCCTGGGAAATAAGATCCCAGACCTGCAGGCAATAATGTCAGAGGCTAAACTGGACATAGTAGCAATTAGTGAGGACGTGGTTTACCAGTAACCACACTTGGGAGACTTCAGTACCTGGCTATGTATTGTTCAGAAGAGACCGAGGTGCAAAAAGGGGAGGAGTGGCCCTGTATGTTAATGAAAATATCAAAGCTACAGAAATTCAGAATACACATAAGGAGCCAGAAGAACTGTGGGTCACCCTGAAACAGGAAATGGGACAGCCAGAAGAACTGGGTTGTCTACAGGCCCCAGACCAGAGGGAGGACATAGACACATTACTGTTAGAAGATATACAAAACATGACAGCTAAAGGGAGGTTCTGATAATGGAGACTTCAACATGCCAGATATAGATTGGTCAATACCAGCAGGAACATCTGCCAGAACTAGACTCATAGTGGATTCCTGCAGGAGGGCCTCAAACAACTGGTACAGCAACCCACAAGAGACAGGGCTATCCTAGATCTAGTACTGACTAACAAAGAAGGGATCACAGATCTTCAGGTAGAAGGTCATCTGGGGGCCAGTGACCATCACATGGTATGGTTCAATTTGGCTACTACATCTAAATCATCCCATTCCAAGGCAAAAATATGGGACTTCAGAGGAGCTGACTTTGATAAGATGGCTAACAGAGTGAAGCTAGCCCTGGCAAAAAGAAACACAGGTGAGGGGGTACAGGCAAAGTGGGCAAGCATTAAGGATGCAATACTTGAAGCAACATCCCATTGTGTTAGACAGAAAAGGAAGTGCAAAAGAAGAAGGAAACCACTTTGGTTCTCAAATACAGTAGCAGAAAAGGTCAGAGCCAAAAGGCTGGCCTTCAAGAAATATAAGGGAACACAGCGGATGAAGATAGGGAGGCATACCAAACTGCCCTAAGGGAAGCAGGTAAGGCAGTAAGGCAGGCAAAGTCCCAAACTGAGGAAACACTAGCACGAACAGTAAAAGAAGGTGACAAGACTTTCTATAGATACATTAGTGAAAGGAGAAAGTCCAGAGGGGGTATTGTTAAGCTTAATGGAGAAAAGGGAGCATGTGAGGAGGAGGCCCTGTAAAGGCATCTATCCTAAATAGATACTTTTGCTCAGTATTTACTGAAGAGAAGGTAGGGCAGGGCCCACAGCTCAGCACCATGGACACAGGGGAGGGAGGTGAGCACTATTCCCTTCACAAAAGAAAGGGTCCTACAAGAGCTTGCTAAGCTCAGGGTGGATAAGGCAATGGGACCTGATGGCATACATCCCAGGGTACTTAAGAAGCTAAAGGAGGAACTAGCAGAGCCATTAGCAGAATTGTTTAGTGAGTCTCTGAGCACAGGAGAGGTCCCAGAAGACTGGGGAAGGGCTCATGTGATCCCGTTCCACAAGAGTGGTAGCAGGGAGGAGGCAGAGAACTACAGACCGGTCAGTCTTACCTCAGTAGTGGGCAAGATTATGGAGGCACTCCTTAAGGAAAGGATAGTGCAACACCTGGAATCCATAGGGGCACAGGATCCAAGAAAGCATGGGTTTACAAAAGGAAGGTCCTGTCAAACTAATCTCATAGATTTCTTTGACTGGGTAACCAGAGTGGTGGACCAAGGGGGAGCAGTTGATGTCTCCTACCTTGACTTCAGCAAAGCTTTTGACACTGTTCCACATAGAAGATTGATAAATAAGCTGGGTAGGCTCGGTGGCAGAAGTTGGTCAACTGGGTGGCAAACTGGTTGACGGGCAGAAAACAGAGAGTGGTGGTAAATGGTATACAGTCAGAAGAGATGCAAGTCACAAGTGGGGTACCTCAAGGATCAGTCCTGGGGCCAGTCCTTCAACATCTTCATTAGTGACCTTGCAGATGGACTAGAGGGTAAGGCTTGTCTGTTTGCAGATGACACCAAGATCTGCAACAGAGTAGATGATCCAGATGGGGTGGGCAGAATGAGAAGAGATCTGGATAAACTAGCAGAATGGACAGAAGAGTGGCAACTGGGATTTAATGCAAAGAAGTGCAAAATCATGCACATAGGGATGAGAAACCCTGAAGCCACCTATAGGCTGGGAGGGGAGTTGCTAGCAGTCACAAAGGAAGAAAGAGACTTGGGCATCATCATCACTGATGACCTAAAATCATCCAAGCAGACCTCTAAAGCAGTAGGTAAGGCTAGGGGGTGTTAGGGTGTATTAGTAGGGTATCACAAGTCGTAAGAGGAGGTAATAATCCTCTGTACAAGACACTGGTTAGGCCCCATCTGGAGTACTGCGGTAGTATTGGAGGCCACACCTTCACAAGGACATTAACCAAATTGAGGCAGTCCAGAAGGGCAACCAAAATGGTGCAGGGACTGCATCAGAAGACATATGAGGACAGATTAACGGAGCTCAATATGTATACCCTGAGCAAAGGAGGGAGAGAGGTGATATGATCGAGGCATTCAAACACCTTAAGGGCATAAACAAGGTGAAAGAGTCTAACATGTTTAAATATAAGAAAATGGCAGGACAAGAGGACACAGCATGAGATTAGAGGAGGCCGATTAAGGGGAATGTGAGGAAATTCTTTTCACAGAAAGGGTGGTGGATGCATGGAATGGCTTACCACAAGAAGTGGTGGCTATGAATACAGTGCAGGGCTTCAAACAGGCATGGGATAGGCATAAGGGAGCAATACAAATGACTATGAATAGATAGGTCACTGACAGAGCAAAGGCCGATGGCACATTTATAAGGTAGAAAAAGAAATGGGCAGACTGGATGGGCCTTGCGGTCCTTATCTGTCATCAGCTTCTATGTTTCTATGTTTCTATAGCGTAAGGTAAGGCATCCAGTGCCTCAGTGGCACTGGGCCGGCCCCCATTCTCTGCACATTGTAAAACATTTGGTGGTTTAAAAGACCCACCATCCCCGAATGCCCATTTCCTGTGTTTTGTAAAACTCTTTTTGGTCTAATGGACCCACCACCCTTGATCACCCATTCCCTTTATTTCTGAACAAGATCTGATATTCTTTTTTTCCTATTCACATTTTCTCCTCCTCCCCTTTGGCTGGCCCTCCTTTCTGCCGAACCTCCCAGCCCCATCACATTGGCATCTCCCAGGACTTTCTACTCCCCAAGTCCCCCATGGCTTGCCCTCTGTGGCACGGTGGTACGGAGTCCCTCAACTTACCGAGGTCTGGATCCAGATTCAGGAGGAGCCTGAGTCACTGGGTATAGGGCCTGCAGAGGTCAGTGATCATCCTGCTAGCCAGGGTGTTTTCTGATCTTCTGCTCCCCCCATGAACTGCCACTGTACCCTCCCCACAGGGACACTGGAGGAGCCTGAGTCACGGGGTGGAGGGCCGGTGATCATACTGCTAGCCAGGGTGTTTTCTGCTCTTCTGTTCCCCTCATGAACTGTCACTTTACCCTACCCAAAAGAACACTAGAGGAGCCTGAGTCACCAGGTGTGGGTCCTGTGATCATCCTGTGGGTCAGGGTGTTTTCTGCTCTTCTGTTCCCCTTATGAACTGCAACTCTACCCTCCCCACAGGGACACCAGAGGAGCCTGAGTCACCGGGTGCAGGTCCTGTGGAGGTCAGTGATCATCCTGCTGGCCAGGGTGTTTTCTGCTCTTCTGTTCCCCTCATGAACTGTCACTCTACCCTACTCAAAAGAACACTAGAGGAGCCTGAGTCACCAGGTGTGGGTCCTGTGATCATCCTGTGGGTCAGGGTGTTTTCTGTTCTTCTGTTCCCCTTATGAACTACAACTCTACCCTCCCCACAGGGACACCAGAGGAGCCTGAGTCACCGGGTGTAGGTCCTGTGGAGGTCAGTGATCATCCTGCTGGCCAGGGTGTTTTCTTCTCTTCTGTTCCCCTCATGAACTGCCACTCTGCCCTTCCCACTTACTTTACACAAAATCATAATAAAAAATAAAAGAAAAACATAAGTTTTTCATCATAGGGCAAAATGAAATAGTTTGTTTGTAACCTCAAAAACTAAGCAGGAAACGCAGAAACAGAAAACAGACCTCCCCACCCACCCTCTAAAAGAGTAAGGCACACTATTTTGTAAACATTTAAAACCAAAACATATACATAATGGTATTACATCACACCAATCCTAGTCTAAATAAAAAGAACATAAAAGTATTACATCATACTTTGCATCCCAATACCCTTTTTATAATCCTCAAAACAGATTAATAAATGTTGAAGAAAAAAATGAAGGAAGGAACCCCTACCTCACTAAAGACATAGGGAATTTTATAACTAAAAAATACAAACAAATAGTGATACCTCATATGAAACTGCACAGAAATAAACCAGAAAGATATAAGTATTATAAGCATACCTTCTTATTTTTCCCAAACCCATGAAGATATTGGGGACTTCTTAACTTACATCATTCCTTATTTCTTTATTAAAAATTGCATACTATTTATGTGGGCAAAAAAGATCTTATACTACTTCTAACCTATTTAAAAAAAATGTGAGATATAATCTGGAAAAAAGATCTTGTACTACTTCTAACCTATTTAAAAAATGTGAGCTATAATCTGGAAAAAAAAGATCTTATACTACTTCTAACCTATTTAAAAAATGTGAGTTATAATCTGAAAAAAAAAGATCTTATACTGCTACTAACCTATTTAAAAAAATGTGAGTTATAATCTGGAAAACAGCTAAAAATTAAACAGGGATGTGTATCCACAATTTTTATTAGCTGTTCAGGGGCACTGTTAATTTCACACTGTTTTATGGTGTGTAACACCTGACTGATTTGGTGAAAAAGCTGATCCTGAGGTAAAAACAACTGCTGCAATGACCATCAACGTTGTGAATGCCAATTGTAGTATTTTAAACAAGTAAGAACTAGTCTGACTGTACTGGGGAGGAATCTTTTCCACTGTGTATTAATCCCAATAATAAAGCATCCGGTGGGATACTATAAAAAGGACACAAACTCCATTGTTTTTCTACCACTTGCCAAAAAGATAATAATATAAGGGAAAGGGGGAAGGGAACATTGTTTAACCAGGAGTAGCATACTAAGCCGAAGCTTGTTTCCAGATGTGACCTGGGAGCACAAGGAAGTTAAGTGACTTGCTCAGGATCACATAGTATGCACTTAGGTGGCTGTGGGATTCAAACCCAGGTCTCCAGGTCTGCAACTCAGAGCTTTAACCCACTGTGCTTTGCTGCCTCCTATGTAATATAAGGACATTCATAAAAAAGGTGTTGTACAGTGCCTAGTATATCTGTATAGGTGTGTCTAAGACCATGATGTTCCATCTTATTCTTATGCTTCAAATTGTTTCTGGTGTGCACATAACCATACAATATCCCACAAATGAGAGGGGGTCCTAGTATCTACTGACTTATCAGTGTCTAGAGCTGTGAAACTGGGGTTTGAAAAAAAAAAGGTGGTATGTGCATAAACCAGGTTTGCATAATGGAGTTACAGAATGTTTTCCTGTCCATAGTAAGAATGGATTTTTTTGTTATTTTTCCATTGTTTTAATTTTGCAATGCAAGGACTAAAATGTTGAGGGACTAGTTGTATTTGTTTTTGTTAGGTAATGTGCAGATCACGGTTCCAGCCCTGTAAAATCTCTTGAAAGTGATCTAAGAGCCAAGTCATCCATAAGGTAGGTTTATGAATTAAGGCAGGTTTGATATTTGTACACAGGAAGATGCTCGCAAAAACACGATCGGTATGATCATGTTAAGACTGCCTCTTGCAATAGGTAAATATGTAAATGCCGTTTTAACTGGATTAAGTCTGCTACCCCAAAAACACAGAAAAAAACATAGCTTTGTTTCCAAATGTCTGGGTGGAAAATAAATGAGGCTCAAGTGTAAAAAAAAGGGGGATTAAAACGGTCTTTATAGTGTAAATCCTGTTTTTTACTCATGTTCCATCTATTCCAGATTTTAACTTTTTCCATGGCTGTTCCAATGGCTTTTTCCAATTCAGAGTTGCTAAATCTCCCTGACCAAAACAGATACCCAGAATTTTTGCAGAGTAGTCACCATCAGAATATCCATAAGCCTGTCAATGGATGAGTGGTTCATTCCTGTAGCAAGATAAATACTTTTACTATAGTTAAGAGTAGAACTGGACACTGCAGCTAAAGTCAAGATGAGGTCATTTGCGTAAGCAAGTGTTTTCATTTCGGTGTCCTGACTGGTTAGTGATAGGCCAGTGATAAGGTCATTATTTTGTATTGCTCTTATCAGAGGGTCTAGAGCTAGGATGTACAAAGCTGAGCTTATGGGACATGCTTGTCAGATTCCCTTCTTTATGTAACATGGTTGACCTATCCAGCCATTAATAAGAGGGTGCACAGAGGCATACATGTAACTGGTCTTTATCCAGGAAATAAATTTAGAGGGAAATCAATAATAAGATAAGATTGTCCACAAAAAAGTGTGTAATCTAAATCAAATGCTTTGGTCTGATCCAAACACAACAAATGTCCCATCATTTCTTCTTCTGTCCCTTCTGCCATAATTTCTCTGAGCAAAATCAATACATCAGTTATTTTCCTCCCTGGTACTGAACAGACCTGGGTAGAATTTATTATCTGGGGTAGAACTATGGATATTTGATTATTGAGGTGCTTCATCAATATTTTAAGTCACAATTAAATAAGGAAATGGGTCTCCATTTATTTATCACTGCTTTGTCCCCGTTTATAAATATAAGGATCAGTAACCCCTGTGAAATGATTTCAGGTATCTGGCCATTATTTAGCATAAAATTGAAAACAGTTGTGAGTTCTTGCAATAGATGCTGTGTTATTATTGTCCCACAAAATTCAACTGATAGGCCATCTATACCGGGGAATGAACCTAATTTAAGTTGTTGTATAGTATTATATACTTCTCTTTCCTTTATTGGTTGTTGCAGAATAGTCTCAAAATCTTTTATAATTTGGGGTAAATGTTGTTCAACAAGCCAGCATTTCAATTATTTTTGTTTTGTTTGTTAGGTGTCTCGGGGGAACTAAAGGATGTGGTTATAAATTTCTCAGCTACTTTTTAAAATCTCTGTATAGTCTGTTTTATGTGTCCTAGTCTCATCTTTTAAAAAAGGCATCATTCTTTGTCTTCATCCGGCTTGACAACTGTCAAAAGGGTTGGTAAAAAAGGACTTACCCAGAGTCCCACATTTTTGTTCCTGGTGTAATGAGGCTAGCCCATCATACTGGAATTGCATCACATTGTTTTTTAATTCAGCAATTTGCTGTGAATTGGTAGAGTTTTGCTTAGAGATCAATGTATATAACTTTTGACGTAACTAATTATAATGTAAGTTTTTGTGTGTCCCTTTTAATCGTCCTGTGACTTTCAGAAAATCTGACAAATCTGTTTTAGTACCTACCCACCAGTTCACAGAGGTATCATAAAGAAGGTATACAGACTTCCTAGCTGTCATGGTATAGTCTAATCCCTGTTTTGTTTTTAAATCATCAAGAAGGGTAATATTTTATTTATTTAGTGATTCAGAAAAGACCTTTGAGTGCAAGATCTTTTACAAAGGTTCCACGTCATAGATTGCAAAACAAAGAACAACAAGAGAAAGCAAAGGTACATCAGAATGAAAGATACAGCCTGGATTCAGAACTTACAGAATAACTCAAAACATCGGTAAAAGTTAAAATAACAAGAAAAAACACTTTTTGAGGGTGTGTGTGTGGGGGTGGGTAAGCAGCCACAGAGTGCCTTGTCAGTAGTTGAGAGGGATGGGGATAGTTGGCAGTGGGGTGAAGAAAGGAGGTATGAGAGAGAGGTATGTAATGCAGTGGAGGTGAGGGGTGGGGGAAGAAGGGCGATAAGGTATAGGGATAAATGATGGGGTGAGAGGAGGCTGACTGGAGAAGACATGCTAGAGTAAATGGTGGGGTGTGGGAGGGGATGGTCATGCAGCCTGCATTAGTAGTGACTGTTAAGGAAACTCACGGGACTGAGTTGGGGGAGGGTGGCATGGCGGGTGCCGAAGGAGCATGATGCAGACCGACTGCTGAAACAAGTCATGAGAAGGGACAGAGGGAGGGGGTACCTGAGACCTGCCTAGTGCTTGCTGGGGGCAGAGAGAGAGAGAGCAGGTGTGGCTGGACTCGGGGGCAGGTGCACTTAAGAGAGTGTTATTAGGTGATGTTTGAGGTCAGTTTTGAATTGTGCCAGACAACTGGTGGCCAAGAGGTGCTCATAAAGTTCTTTCATCCACAGGGGGGCCCGGTAGGCAAATGCATTTTGCCCAAATGAAGTACGACGGAAGAGGATAGCCAAGGCCCCTCTAGTCCTCCCTCTGGTGACCTGTAACAAGTTGGCCACCTAGATCAAATTGCCTACACAAGGTGGTGTTTTACCCAACAGAGCCTTCTTCCCTAGGAAGCAAGTCTGAAATGTGACCCTGTTTCTTAATGACAGCCAATTTTGCACATTCATACAGAGTACAGGTGTGAGTGCCACACTCAGCATCCAGGGTCAGTCTGCAGGCTTTGTTGAGTGCAGTCTGAACCCTCTTGAGCACTGTATCCACTGCCACCCCATAGACCATTAGTCCATAGTCAATAGTTTATATAATTGAACTGTGGACTGAAAGGCGGAGGGCCCCAGGAGAGAGGTGTTGCCTTCGCCTGTACAGGACACCAATCTTGGTGTTGACTGCCTTGACCAAAAAGCCAATAAGGTGCACACATGTGAGGGTATCATCTATTATGACCCCCAGATACTTGAACAACTGAACTTGTTCCAGTGGTTCACTGCATGAGTTGCAGATGATGAGGGGGTGGTGCTTATTTTTGTTGTGAGGGCTAGATATAGACATGACTACAGAATCAGTCATCGAGTTTGGAGAAGGAGTTCTGCAGCTCAGATTGTAGGGCAGCCTGAGATGTGCTGCTGCTCAGGAGCACAGCATCATCTGCATATAGTGTGAGTTTGGTGTTGCAGACTGTGGAAGGTCATTTAAGAAGCGGCTGAAGAGTAGGGGCCCCAGTATTGATCCCTGGTGTATCCCTAATGATACCTCTCTTGCACCAGAAGCTGTTTGCCCAATTTTGACACATTGATTTCTCTGTAACAGGTAGTCTTGGAACCAGCAAAGGGCATTGGGTGCCACACCCATGTTTTGCAGTTGGGTCAGTAACAGGGAGTGGCTGACTATATTGAAGGCTTTGTGAGGTCAATAAACACAGACCCCACCAGTTTGCCTTCATCCAGGACCTTATGTGCATAGTTCATGTTGTCCAGCAGGCTACTGATGGTACTGTGATTTTGTCTGAAGCCATACTGGTTGGCATAGTAGATTATACTTATTGAGGCAGTCAATCAGTTGACCTGCCACAGCCTTTTCCAGTGCCTTGGACAGGGGGAGAGGATCGAGATGGGTCTGTAGTTAGCTACTAGAGACTTGTCACCTCCTTTATGCACTAGTATAACTAGGGCCTTCTTCCAAACTGCCAGGAATTGGGCAAGGGCCAGGGACTTATTGTACAGTGTGGTAATGGGCACTATAAGAATGTCAAAGGGGAGGGACAGAAGTTTCATGTCTATCCCGTCACTGCCCAGTCTGGTCTTACCTAGTATTTTCTTTTCCATAGTAAGGGCCTCCTTCACCATCACCCTTTTAAAGTAGATGGTCGGGTGGGAACACTTGGTAGATATGTCGTTAGAGTGGTTCAATCCAGGTTGAAAATAGGCAGGTGGTAGCACTGGGGTAAGATCAGTGAAGGCCTTATTGAAAGCTTCTGCAATAGCTAGAGAGTCTGTAGTGGGGGTCTTACTGATACTGAGCAGCTGAGGGTGCTACTTGTCCTCCTTTCCAAGGATGCATTTGATGTAATCCCAGAATCTTTTCCCATCACCCCAAGAATTGCAAAGCTGGGCCTTATAATAGCTGGCTTTGGTGAGCCGGATAAGCTTGGTGCAGCAGTCCCTGGCTGTTCTGTAGCACTGGTAGTCATGCTTGCTACCTATGTTTCTGGCCTTTTCCCAGAGAATGTCCCTTTTGTTCAGGTGGGAGAGGAGCTCCCCATCAATCCAGTCATTTGTCTGCCCCCAAATTTTTCTTTTGGTGAGCAGGGCGTAGATGTCACAGATGGAGCAAAAGCTCTTAATGAAGTAACTGAGGGCCTAATCAAGGGTAGGCGCAAGGTCGATAGGAGTCCAGTCATGCAGAGCAAGGGCTGATTTGAGGGCTCCCAGTTTACCCTTCCTCAAGACCCTGCTTTCAGTGAGGATGGGTGGGATTTTGGTAAATTTATTAGACCACAGGAAGGTGATTGGGGAGTGGTCAGTGGCGTGTCTGGGAGAACCTTGATCTCAGAGATCCGGGATAGTGAGCTTGCTAGGATCCAGTCAAGGAGGGTACTGTTTCCTGTCTTATAGTTCTGCCTGGTGGGGCAGGTGACAAGTTGTGTCAGGCTGGAGGTGGCTATCAGACCCCTGAAAGGGGCAGCCTCCTTTCCAGTTATCCTTGTCCTGGTGGGGTCTCCTTATAGTTGGCTATATTTGGTTCCAAAATGTCATGGTCTGATGTGAGAGCAGTTTGGGTATTTACAGAAACTAAAGATAAAGCGGAAGAAATCAAAAAATAGTCAATGTGGATGATCATTTTCCCCCATGATATGCGTGGGATGGTTTAGTTTGTAGTATAAAAACAGCAATCTATTAATCCTGTCTGTAACAGTAATTGATTTAGAAGGAGTGTGTCACAAAAAACTTTCGTTGTTTGGTGACCTGTGTCTGATCTTAACCTTCCACAATTGAAGTCTCCAGCCCAAATTATCTGTTTTGATGTGAACAAAAAGGGCTGTATAGTTTTAAACAACTCAATCCTACCTGCTTTAGTTTGTCCTGTATAAATATTGGCCCAGATATTCAAAAGGGTTGCGCCTGCGCAAGTCCGAACTTGCTCCATTCTACGATATTCAGCAGGAGGCAGTTGCACCACAAGAAAACATGCTGAGCAACAGTGCAATGCAAATGAATGAATGCTGGACTGAGGGGAGGAACCATGCATAAACTGCACAGCCGATATTCAGCAGGGGCTGTGCAGAATATCAAGCGCAACCCCAACCTGCGCCTGCTGCTTTGAGCCAAAAAAAGGCTTGAGTCAAGGGCCACCCACAGGTGAGCTGCTACATTGCAGGGTGCAACACAGCAGCTGCCACCTGTGGCTGGCCTCAACCCAGTCCCTGTGCCCCCTGCAGCCCGATTGTGGGCAGATGACTGTAAATCCCCCACCACCCCACTGGCCCGATCGCGGGCATGGTTTATCCCCACCAGCCCAATCGCGGGCAATGTGGCTCCCGAGCGTATCTTTGGTGGTCAGTGGACGAAAAGCCAATCTGGGCAGCAATTGTTTAATAAACCACCCCGAAGTCATCCCTGGTGGTCCAGTGGACGAAAAGCCCGATAGCGGGCAGTAGGTGTTATAAACCCCGAAGTCATCCCTGGTGGTCCAGTGGACCAAAAGCCCGATCGCAGGCAGTAGTTGTTTAATAAACCCCCTCCGAATTCATTCCTGGTGGTCAGTGGCACATCCTGATTGCGGGATGTAAATGTTGAATTAACCCCAGAACATAGCCCAGGTGGCTAGTGTCCCCCCACTCCACCCACCCGAAGCCCCACCACCTCGTCCCCGGCAGTATCCCGCCTGCTGCCCGTTGCCCACCAACTGACTGCCGGTGAGGCTGCATGCCCATTGGTGCAGAGCAAGAGCCAATGGGCATGCAGCCCGCCATACGACAGTCCAGATTTGTGAATGAATACAAACTGGACTGTCTTGTACAATATGGGCTGCATGCCCATGGCTCTTGCTCTGCACCAATGGGCGTCAGTCATACCGGCAGTCGGCAGGCGGTGGGATGTTAGTCTGCCGGGAGGGGAGCGGGGTGGTGGGCTTCGTGGGTGGGTGGGGTGGGAGGACACTAGCCACCAGGGCTATGTTAGGGGGTTCTATTCAACATTTACATCCCACGATTGGGATGTGCCACTGGACCACCAGGGATGAATTTGGGAGGAGGGTGGTTTATTAAACAACTACTGCCTGCGATCAGGCTTTTTGGTCCACTGGACCACCAAGGATGAATTTGGGAGGGAGGGGTTTATTAAAAACTACTGCCCGTGATCGGGCTTTTCGGTCCACTGGACCACCAGGGATATGTTGGGGGGGGGAGCCACATTGCTGCCCGTGATTGGGCTGGTGGGGGGGGGATTAAACTATGCCCGCGAACGAGCCAGTGGGGAGGACTCTACACTGTTTCACCCGTGATCGGGTTGCAGGGGGCATCAGTCCCCGATGGCTGCTGCTTGGCAGGGCGCCAGGCGCAAGTCCTCGGGGATCAGCACACCTGCATGCTAATGGCATGCAAATGGGGCCATAATCAGATGCAAATGGCCCCCCTGCGTCTTGCATGAATTATGGCCCCATTTGCATGTCACCTTTTGAATATGGGGATTTTGCACATCGCGCAATGGTACTTGCACCACCACAAGTTGAATGCTCCAATCTGACAACTTGCGGTGGCGCAAGTTCCACTGCACCATGCACAGTGGCTGTGGCCAGGGGGTGATATTCAAAGGAGTTGCTCAAGGGCGCAACTCCTTTGAATATCGTTCTGGACACACCCCTACGCAACTATTTTGTGCAGCACAAGGGCTTGCGCCACAAAATAGCGCAGTTTGAATATCCGGCCCATTTAGTTGTCTAAAATCAATGTTGTGAAGCATTAATATCTAACAATAATGTCCTTTACAGACAAATGTTCACCAACTAAGTGATTTTAGATTTGGAATTACTTATGCAGATACCTACACCACTACAACGGTCCTCACCTATGGACCATTCACTATGTCCCCAAACCACGCAGTTTTGGCTATACCCATTTCTCTAGCTGTGTGAAGTTGGGTATCTTGCAGAAACACAAGGTCAAAGTAATGGCTTTCAAAAAATGAAAAAGTGGTTCCTCTCTTTCCCTCAGATTTCACGCTATTCATAATTAATGATGCTAATTTAATACAAGTGCATAAGAAGGAGAAGGGGGCTAGTTCATTATTTAAGAGTTTCTTTGTTTTCTTCTTACTTGAATCCAATCTTGTCTTCAATTTTTTCCCCAGGGTTTGCCTTGGATTAGATTTCTCTAGTTCCTCTATGTCTGAGGGGACTTCCACCTGACAGTAAGAAATAAAGATGGCATCCAACTCATCTTCTATCTCCGTATCTCCCCATAAAAGAACTGAATAGGAATTTAAAGTTTGTAAAGATTTAATATCTAAGGCCGGTGTAGGTGGTGATTTCTGTATATTCTGGGTAACAATATGAAAATCATCTTCTCCTATTGGGGGATTTGGAGTGGGAGGAGGTGGAGGAGGCATTTCTGCTGCTGGTGGGTTAGTTTACTGTACTTCTGGGGCCGGAGTTTCAGTTGGATGTAAGACCTTAGTCAAGACAGCTGGGACCTGAGGGTCAGTACACCTCATCGGCTGTCTAATCTGGATCATTCCTATGGGCAGGAGTTTTCATTTGAGCATGACTTGCTCTATTAATACAAAAGTCTTGCTCTGCAAAATCAGCATTCGTGTTGTAGTGGGATGCCCAAGGACATGTCATAAATAAATTACCTTTAGTGTCACATAAATTACATTTGGGCATCACAGTGCAGTTAAACCCTGCATGGCCCAATGCCCCACATACTGAACATTTCATTTTTTCACAATTCAGACTAATATGCCTTGTTGAAATACACTTAAAGCACACCCATGGTTGTCCTTGATAAAAAAGAATCCCTTTGTCCCTCCCCAAAAAGAAGCACTCAGGGAGATGTTCAGTGTCTTCCATGGTACTGCATAACTTGATTTTAAATTTCCACACCACCCTGTCCAGAACCCCCTCCAGCTCAATGATGGGTTCAGGGGTGCCTTGAATGTCACAATGATTCTCAAGTCAATATACAATATCTGTCAAGTTTATCTTCTCATTTCTGAACAAAACAGTTACGATTTTCAAGGATGTCTTGGTAAGAGGGGTGACCTGAAAGTGCGTCCAAATTGCATCATCTTATTGAGCTGAACCCAAAATTCGTTCAGTAAATCTTCTGGTATAAAACTAACGTCATAGGTTGTTTCACCTGTAGCATGGATCAATGCATATATTTCTGATTGTAAAAAAACATTTGACTTTTTATAATTTCTCTTCCAACAAAAAGCCTGTCCGGTGGACTTTGTCTTCCCCCTAAATATCTTACCCATACTGCATGTCTTCTTTTTGTATTTTCCACCAGCTTTTGAAGCAAACTAGCAAAAGTGGCTTTTTGCAGTGTAGGTACTGCAACATCAAGGGTAATTGGCTGTGCAGGCTCTTGTTCTATTACACCTACAGGTAATTTCTCTTGTTCTATATCAATATTTATGGGGTTATAAAAAATGTCCTCTCCAGAATCTGCAGGTACCGGTAGAGGATTACCTGTAGTCTGATGCTGGTCAGAAGCATCTATCTCCCGAGCATTTGTAGGGACCTGCTCTGGCTGGTGCGGTAGTTTTTGGTGGTTTGTGTGTGATGACATTTCTATCTGTGATTTCTCCAACAGTGCAGAAGACTCTGAAGTTGTATTAAGTGGTCTCCATTCAGGTGTACCAGGTAATGGAATATCAGGGTCTGAGCGCCAGGATTCTGTAGAGACTTTTTTCCATTCAGCAGACTCCAAAGCTCATTTGGGCAAGTATTATGATTTCAAAGGTGCCACATCATCCTTGAGCGAGTCCGAGGTTCGATCTGGGGTCCCCGGAGATGCTCTGAAATGAAACATTTTCTAAAATACTGTTTTCTTTCCTGGAAGTGCTGGGGAGGTATTTGGTAACTGTTTTCTTTTCATCATCCAGTTTTTGTTTCTCCATGTCATATTCTTGTTCTATGTGTTGTAACTGCTCTTGTAGTTTTTGTTTTTTTTCTTCCATAGTTGTTTGTAGTAAAATCTCTGTTTTGGCAATATCCATTAAAAAAAGAAAATCTATAGTAGCCAAGTCATGCTCTGTTACTTTAGGGCCCAACTTCTTGGCCTTTGGTTCACTTTCTGCTGGGACCATAATTTGTCTCTCTCCACCTCCAGGCCTCAACTGGCTGGAGTCTTCCATTCTGCTCACAGGAAAACAGGCCCCCTACTGACAGAGTAGGGGAATTTCCCCAGTGTCCTATTCAAATTTCCCTCATTCACTGGAAATACCACAAACAGCTTAATCTGGTTCAGTCTCACTTGGCATTCATCTGTGTGGGGGCATCATTGTGAAGAGGGGAGGGGCAGCTGCAAAGTGGGGTGCTAGCTGCACACTTGAGCAGACATGATAGATCATGTGGCTTGTATGTGTTGGCAAGCAGTAAGGAAGGAAGGAAGACAGACATAAATATGCCCTTGGATGCATCATAGATAATGTCATTAGAAGCAGTAACCTGTCACCTTACTCATCTCTGCTCAAAACAAAGCCACTCCCAGGTGCCTCTGGCAATCTTCAGTCCCACTTTTAGAGGGTCCTATGATTTCCATGTGTCTGCATAGTAATGCTCTGTTCTTTTCCGGCTCCCACGTAATGGAACAAACTCTCTGCTTACCTCCATTCTCTAGACTCAACCCTCACTTTCAAAACACACTTTAAAGCCTGCCTGGCTGCCTGCAGAAGCCATAAGAAAAAATTACTCACCTTAGTAATGTTGTTTCTTCTAATGGAGTCTTGCTATATTATGACATATGCAGTGAGTCCCAACCTTAGAACTGCTCCGGAGGTGAAAGAGTTAACTTCCATGCCAGGCATGGAATCTTGAGCGCGAGCTCGGTTGAGAACTCTGTCTGTTGTTCTTCAAGCTCAAACTGTCAGATCTTTATGAGCAAAACTCTCCAAGGTTCTGTGTGGAAGCTGTAAACCTACACTAGCCAACTGGCTACTAAAATATTAACACATTTTTTGGTCCCAAAACCAAGACTCAAGTCAGGGGATCCAAAAAATGAAAAACATAACAGTAAGCACCCCAGAAAAAAGGGGGGGGGGGTGAAGAAAAAACAAAGTGGGCAACTTACAAGTGCCAACAGTGCACTGCACACCCACATCCCAAAACAGAGGTTCTGAGAGGGGCAGGCAGGGGGAGAGGTCATAGTATAGCAAGACTCCATTAGAAGAAACAACATTACTAAGGTGAGTAATTTTTTCTTCAAACAACATGAAGTCTTGCTATATTATGACATATGCAGACTACACAGCAGTACTTCCATGGAGGAGGGCCAGAACCTACTTAGGAAATAGGCTCTGAAGCACAGCTGTGCCAAACCGAGCATCACTCTTAGCCTGGATGTCCAGGGGGTAATGCTTGGTGAAAGTGTGAACTGTTTTCCAGGTAGCTGCTTGACATATCTCTATCATAGAGATGTCCCTGGCTGCAGCCAGGGACGCAGCTGTACCTCTGGTAGAGTGAGCCCTCAGGCCTGAAGGGGGAACCTTACCCAGTTTTTGGTAACAAAATTGGATACAAGAGACGATCCACCTGGCAATGGATCTTTTAGTGGCAGGTTTGCCTTTGCCCACCTCACCATAAGTGAAGAACAGTTGGAGGGAGTCAAACCTGTGACCCTTGGTACGCTCTATTTAGTAACTAAGGGCTCTTTTGATATCTAAACGGTGTAATCTCCTCTCACCAGAGGAGGAATGGTCAGTGAAGTACACAGGGAGAGAAATGGATTGATTAAGGTGAAAGTCCGAGACCACTTTAGGCAAGAACTTTCTGTTAGTTCTGAGGACCACTTTACCCCTATGAAAGGAGATAAAATCAGGCTCCACTGACAATGCTTGTAGTTCACTTATGCGCCTGGCAGAAGTGATGGCTACCAAAAACACAGTTTTCCAAGTCAAGTACTTAAGCTCTGCTGAAGACAATGGTTTGAAAGGGGGTTGTATTAGCTGGGCAATGCAAACATTAAGATCCCAGGCAGGGGCCCTGAATGGAGGGTTGGTGTGAAGCAACCCCTTGAAAAACTTAGAGAATACCGGATGAGCTGAAAGGAAAGAGGGTTTACCTGCTGATAAAAAAGCAGATACGGCTGCCAGGTGCACTTTTAGGGTAGCTGGTCTCAGCCCCAAGGAATTCAAATGTACCACATAATCCAGAACTGTGGGCAAACCAGCAGACTCTGGGGAAATATTCTTGCCAGAGCACCATATGGAAAATCTCTCCCATTTGGAATTATAAGTAGCCCTGGTGGAAGGCTTCCTAGAAGCCTTCAAGATATCGAGTACACCCTTGGAAAGATATAGGTCAGGAAACTCTAACTCTTCAAGAGCCAGGCCTTGAGATTGAGAGATTTGAGATTCGGGTACCAAACCCTCCCATGGGCGCAGGTTAACAGATTGTGATTCCTGGGGAGACACAGGGGAAGGTGGACTGCTAAGGACAAAAAGAATGGATACCAGGGCTGTCTGGCCCAGTCTGGAGCAATCAGAATCATCTTGCAAGGTTGAGATCTGATTTCGACTAGCACCTTGAACAGGAGAGGGAAGGGGGGAAAAGCATAGAGAAACTTCCCTTCCCAGTTGAGAATGAAGGCATCCAGAGAGACTGAACCCAACACTGGGGGCCTGCAGCAAAAAAGAGGAAGTAGGTGATTGTCTTGGGCTGCAAAAAGATCTATCTGAGGAGTGTCCCACCTGGCAAATACTACCTCCAGAATTAGGGGATCCAGTGACCATTCGTGATGGTCCTGGGAAATCCTGCTGAGAGCATCTTCCAGGACATTGTCCTTGCCTGGGAGGTGAACTGCAATAAGGGAGGTGTTCAGGGAATAAGCCAGAGACCACAACTTCATTGCTTTGGTGCACAAGGCCATAGACCGAGTGCCCCCTTGCTTGTTGATGTACCACATTGTGGTGGTGTTGTCCGTCCTGACCTGAACCACTCTGTTCTGAACAGATGTGGAAAAAACTTGAAGTGCTAGAAAAACTGCTCTGAGCTCCAACAGGTTGATGTGGAGCAGAGATTCCTGAGGGGACCACAATTCCTGGGTGGTGAGGTTGCCCATGTGAGCTCCCCACCCCAAGAGGGATGCATCTGTAGTAAGGGTCAAGGAGTGAGACTGAGGGATAAAGGGAACTCCTTGTCTCAGATTGCTCTGATCCTGCTACCACTGGGCCTGGATCAGGGTTCGAGTAACTGAGATCCATTTGGTTAGAGGATCTTTCTTTTGAGACCAGAAGCCTCTCAAATGGAACTGAATGTCCCTGATCTGAAATCTTGCTCCTTGCACTACCGCTGTGGAAGCAGCCATGTGCCCTAGGAGCTGCAGAAAATGCCTTGCTGGTCGAGAGACCTGCAGAGTGAAGGAGGAGGCCAGAGAAACCAGGGTCCTTGCTCTTTCTAGAGGAAGGAAGGCTCTGGCCTGTTGAGTGTTCAGTTCTGCACCTATGAAGGTGAGTAGCTGAACAGGCTCTAGAACCGACTTTGGGCGATTTAGAAGGAAACCTAGAGATGTAAGCAGCTGCTGAGTAATCCCACACCGGGATTGGACTTGCACCTAAAACTCGCTGGCATCCGAGTGCAGTATTGGGGGGTGCTGTACTGCTGGGGTGTGCCGTCCTTCGGATGAGACGTTAAACCGAGGTCCCTTCTACCCATCCTGGTGTTGTCCTGGTGGGTGTCCAGGTGGAAGTAAAAGAACCCAGGGCACTCTTTGCAAAGAGTAGGGAACATTCCCGGTGTCCTGGCCAACATTCCCCTTCCCATAAGCCGGTTCATGCAATTATCCAGGCTGTGTGTGGGTGATGATGTGCGATATGGCCGCCACCACACATTCAGTCACTTCACTACCAGTCTAGCACTGCTTGTAAAAGCGCTTTGGTTGTAAGAAAAGCGCTATATAAATGCAGATTCTTCTTCTTCTTCTTCTTCTTCTTCTTCTTCTTCTTCTTCTTCTTCTTCTTCTTCTTTCTTCTTTCTTCTTCTTCTTCTTCGACTTGTGCTGGAGACTGGCCCACTATGAGCCAGTCATCCAAGTAAGGAAAGATGGCAATCTTTTGCCTTCTTAAATGAACACCTGCTACTGCCAGGCATTTTGTGAATACCCTTGGGGCAGAGGTGAGGCCGAAGGGCATTGCTCTGAACTGGTAATGGCCTGAGGGCAGTTCGAATCTGAGGTACTTTCGGTGGGAGCTTCTTATGAAAACATGGAAGTAGGCATCCTTGAGGTCCAGGGACACTAGCCAGTCCCCTGGCCTTAGAGAGGGTAAAATAATCCCCAAAGTCACCATTTTGAATCTTGGTTTTAAAAGGTGCTTGTTTAGGTATCTGAGATCCAGGATGGGCCGCCATTCTCCTGTCTTTTTTGGGGTAAGAAAGTACCTGGAGTACAGTCCTTTGCCCTGGTGTAGGGGAGGAACCCTTTCTACAGCTCTGAGATCCAGGAGGGTTGAAACTTCTGTTTCTAGGGCGAGAGCCTCTGATGGATTTGCAGATGGAAAGGATCTGGTTCTCATCTTTGGAAATTTTTTGAAGCTGAGAACCAGTCCCTGGCTTACTACCTTCAGGACCCATTTATCTGATGTTAAAGACTTCCAGTCCTAGATGAAGTAAGCCAGCCTGCCCCCTACAGGCAAGGGAGAATTGGCCCTGGTCGTCCCATCAGGGAGCTTGTTTGGCAGGTCTTGAGGCTGGGGGTGGGAGCAGGCCTGCTCGTACCCCGTCTGCCTCTCCCTCTGAAGAACCCCCTCTGAGCATAAGCTGAAGAGGAGGCCTGGGCTTGGTAAAAAGGCCTGTGAAGAGGCCTGCCCCTACCCCTGGAAGGCTGCCTCTGAGGAGTGGCCTGCCTTTCCTTGGCCTGTGCACTCCTATAGGTAGTTCTACACTCATCCATTTTCTTCATGTAATTCTCTGTCTGCTCCCCAAACAGAGAGTTACCCACAACAGGAAAATCCATGGCCTTAGTCTGGGTATCCTATGACAGGCTAGTACACCTGAGCCAAGCCATTCTGCGAAAAGCCACAGATGTAGCCATGACTCTTGAAGATACATCATTAGAGTCCACTGCTGCATGGAACTGCACCTTGGATGCCTCAATACCATCAGCAGCCACCTGCTCCAGCTCCCTGGCAAGCTGGCCAGGGACCTGTTTCGCTAGAGCCATAACAGTATCCCATCTGGATTTCTGGTATCTTGCAACATAGGCCATATAATTAGCCTGTCTGAGTCCCAAGGATGCTGCCATGTACTGTTTCTTTGCCATGGCATCAATCCTCAAGGAGTCCTTGTCAGGGGGGTGTGAAGCCAAGGGAATATTTGCCTTATCATAGGCTGCAGCCTACACTACCCCAACATGGCTGCATTGTTGTGAAAGGAACTCTGTATCAGAGCCTGACAATGTGTACCTCTTGTCCATTTTTTTATCCACAGGAGGTATAGTGTGAGGAGCTTTTAAAATCTTTATTGTCTGTTTCCTAAAAGATTTATGTATGGGAATAGACAGTCTCCTGGACTCTGGGATATCCATAATTTCCACATAGTCAGGCTCCTCCTGTTCGTCCACAGCTTCTTCCAAAGGAAGCTGGAGGGTTTCAGCCACCTTTTTATAAAACATAAAATGAGAAGGGGACTCAGAAAGCCTAGGGGGAGACACTCCTAAAGGTCTGTCTGGGGAGAAGTCTGGTTCAATCGGCACATCCAGACTTTCAAAATCACATTCACTCTCTTCAGAATCTTCCTCCCCCTCCTCCGGTTCATAAAATTCCTCTATATCATATTCTTGAACCGGTAGCACCGACCGAACCGACCGCTTACCTGATGGTGCCGGTTCGGTCGGAACTGGGCAAAGCAACTGGACAATTTTGATCGCTTTGGCTATCTCTGCAGTGGTTGGAGAAGGAAATTTTGGCTCCACACTTGCTGATTTTCTAGTCCTTTTTGCTGGGACTGACTCAGATGAGGCAGCTCTCCGTTTGCCTGAGGAAGTCTCACCCTGGTCAGAGGGCACTCCCTCCGGTTCAGTTGGCACCGAACCGGGCTGGCCATCTGGGTCAGTGGACTTCTTGGCCTTTCATTCCCTGAGCCTACCAACTCTCTTATCCAGGGTAGCTGCAGGGAAATTCTTGCAAATCTGGCAGTCTGCATTGAGGTGGTCAAAACCCAGACAATAAACATGTGGTGTGTGGGTCAGCCTTGGCAAAGGCTTCCCCACAGACACTACAGTGCTGAAACCCAGTGGGCCCGGTTTTTCTTTTGGGTTTCTCAGACACAGTGCCAGCCTAACCAAAAACTTGCCCGTTTACGGCAATCCACCAAGCAAGACACCCTTATCGGTTCCCAACCGTGTCACGGGTCGTGGAAAAAAACGTAATGAAATCCGTTTTTTTAGAACCGATAAGAACCGGGAACTGCACTCTAAATGCAATTTAATAAAGTTTAACAACAACCTGATCGGTTCAAACCGAACCGATAATATCTTTTGCAAGTTCCACACAGAAATAATGTAAAACCTATCTATTACTTACGATACCACAGACAGAGCTTGAACCGACCGGTTGCGGTTTAAATACACACAAAATGCGGTTTAAAAACTGAGAAATTACACTTTTTGACCGACAAAATGAACTGAGCAGCAGGAGAAATCTCCGGAGCGACTGTTCAGTGAGGCGAAGTAAAGAATCTGACAGTTTGAGTTTGAAGAACAACAGACAGAGTTCTCAACCGAGCTCGCGCTCAAGATTCCATGCCTGGCATGGAAGTTAACTCTTTCACCTCCGGAGCAGTTCTAAGGTTGGGACTCACTGTATATGTCATAATATAGCAAGACTTCATGTTGTTTGAAGTATTTGCTCAGCCAGGTAACCTGTGGATGAAAGTCCTTCCCCCACTCCTAGACCAAAACTATCCCGTTACTCTAAAGACTGATTGACAGTACCTTTATACATACTGCACTTACACCTTATTATACTGTATTGTATTTAATTTGTGTATCTTGAATTCCAGCGTAGTCTTGCACCTTATCTGTATGCCACTGCATTTCTCATTTGTTTTATCACCTGCACCATTCCTGATTAATGTATTGTCTGTATTCCAATGTGCCATCTCCTTGGCCCGGGTGATGCCTGAAAATGGTTCATGGGATCAGTACACCTTACCTGGGAAAGAAAGAAAGAAAGAAAGAAAGGAAGGAAGGAAGGAAGAGAGAGAGGGAGGGAGAGAGAGAGAGAAAGAAGGAAGGCAGGAAGGTAGGTAGGATTCAGCCTCTAGAGCACACTCAGTGTGCATCTGAAAGTGAGTTGTTGGTCAAGCCAGAAACTGTGGTACTTTACTGTGTTTACCATTTCTAACGGGGTGTTCATACAAGAGGAGATCTGCAAGAGTTTACTTCTGTCTGTACTTAAATTTTCTGGGTCCAAATGGCACAGTCTTAGTTTTTTTCCAATAAGATAAAAATTAAGTGATTAATCGATTTACTACCATCTATGCAACACAACTTGGTTCATCACTTCCTAGACTTCTCTGCAGCTGAAACCTTTTTTTGCATGGCTTCTCTCATTTTGACAATATTTCAGAGTAGACTGTTTCTGTAGTTTAAAATACTATATTGTGCCTTGAACATTTCAATGGAAATGCACTATATTAAAATAAAGTGATAGACTGATTCACTATCATATTTAAAACACCACTTGAGTCAACATCACTTTCAAGACTTAAATACAATCCATTCCATCCTCTGTGCACTTCTCACGTCTCTCCTCTCTGAATGACCAAGATACGTGCCTGCTCACCCAGGCCTGGAATCAGTCCATTCCCTCCTCTGTGCACTTCTCATGTCCCTCCTCCCTGAATGGACAAATGTTTATAATGTCGACACTTGCCTACTCACCCACACCTGGAATCAAGACCAATGGCTTGATTTTCAAAGGGCGACGCAGGGTTTGCATTAAGTCTTGCGCCATACCCATTTTTGGTAAAGCTGCACCAAACTCCTTTGACTCAACTGAACCCAAGTTTAGTACACTGGGTGCAGCTGTGACAGTTTCCTCATTTTACAGCAGCCTATGCCAACAATTTGACTCAGTCCTATAAAAAGAATTGGCCAAATAGTGCAAATTATGTCAGGGAGAAGATGGTCTAACGTGTGGCATTTGCACTTGTCAAGAGAAAGCTGCAAGCCATGAGCACCACACGCTCAGCATAACAGGGGCTTGTGGCATTCTCGGGGCTTTAAATATCGAGCCCTGTGTGGCTCCAATCTTCTGTCATGTCCTCTGGCTACCAATATAATCTCATATCAATTGTAACATTGACATGATTCTTTCTAAAATACTCCCTGGCTTTACTCCTTTCAAGGTTTCCAAGATTATAACTTACTTGTAATTCCATACCCCTCTTTTCCAACTCTACATTTTTTCATTTTCTTCTTAACCTCCTCTCAATCATAGCTGAAACAAATTCCACGTAAACACATTATCCATCCATCTATGATACTTACCGGTGGGAATGACTTCAAAGTGATCCTTCTGCTCTGCTGTCTCTTCCCCCTTCACATCAACAAACGGGAGCTTGTCCACCAATTCTTCCTCCTCCATATCAACAAAAGGAAATTTGTAATGCATTTCTTCCTCCTCCATATCAACAAAAGGAAATGTGTAATGCATTTCTTCCTCCTCCATATCAACAAAAGGAAATGTAATGCATTTCTTCCTCCTCCATATCAACAAAAGGAAATGTGTAATGCATTTCTTCCTCCTCCACATCAACAAAAGGAAATGTGTAATGCATTTCTTCCTCCTCCACATCAACAAAAGGAAATGTGTAATGCATTTCTTCCTCCTCCATATCAACAAAAGGAAATGTGTAATGCATTTCTTCCTCCTCCATATCAACAAAAGGAAATGTGTAATGCATTTCTTCCTCCTCCATATCAACAAAAGGAAATGTGTAATGCATTTCTTCCTCCTCCATATCAACAAAAGGAAATGTGTAATGCATTTCTTCCTCCTCCACATCAACAAAAGGAAATGTGTAATGCATTTCTTCCTCCTCCACATCAACAAAAGGAAATGTGTAATGCATTTCTTCCTCCTCCACATCAACAAAAGGAAATGTGTAATGCATTTCTTCCTCCTCCATATCAACAAAAGGAAATGTGTAATGCATTTCTTCCTCCTCCATATCAACAAAAGGAAATGTGTAATGCATTTCTTCCTCCTCCATATCAACAAAAGGAAATGTGTAATGCATTTCTTCTTCCTCCACATCAACAAAAGGAAATGTGTAATGCATTTCTTCCTCCTCCACATCAACAAAAGGAAATGTGTAATGCATTTCTTCCTCCTCCACATCAACAAAAGGAAATGTGTAATGCATTTCTTCCTCCTCCATATCAACAAAAGGGTGCTCTCCATCCCCCTCTTCCACTTTCACATCAATAAAAGGGAGTTCTGCACCCCGCTCAGACAGCAATAACAATTGCTCATTTGGGACACTGTAGCCTGTACATTGAAAATCACAATACAGTACAAATGTTTTTTATAATTAGAGCTACATAAAGGTAACACAAGACTTCCGAGATTATATACATTGTACCAGTTGTTGCTTATAGTTGAAAACTGACTGATGATGGTCCATAACCATGAAACTTTTCATTGCAAAATTATGGATAAAATTCAGCCACCTCTGAAGCCAAATTATTACTTTCTATAGTTAATATATGCCTGCACCCACTGTCCTCTCCATACGTTCATATCCCTGCACTCCTGTTCTCTCTGTACTTTTATATTCCTGCACCCTGTTCTCTTCATATGTACATATTCCTGCACCCACTGTTCTCTCCATACTTACATATTCCTGTAGCCCTATTCTCTCTGTACATATTCCTGCACCCCTGTTCTCTCCATACTAACATATTCCAGCACCCCCTGTCCTCTCCGCACTTAAATATTCCCAAATTCCTGTTTTCTCCATGCTTACATATTCCTGTATCACATGTTCTCTCCATACTTCCATATTCCTGTACCACTATTCTCTTCTTACCCACATATTCCTGCACTCCATGTTGTCTCCATACTTACATAATTACTGCACACAGTATTATTTCCATACTTGCATATCCCTGCACTCCTGTTCTCTCTATACTAATATATTCCTACACCCATTTTCTCTCCATACTAACATATTCCTACACTGCAGTTCTAGCCATGCTTGCATACCATGCACCCTCTGTACTCTACATTCTTACATATTCCTACACTCCGGTTCTCTCCATAGTTACATGTTCCTGCACTGCTGTTTTCTTCATACTTATATATTCCTTATTTATTTAATGACCAGGTAGGTGAGCTGGTCTAATAACTACTTTCTGGCATGACCCAGGCCACTTAGAATGGCAAAGGAATACAGCACGTACATAATAGTGGTGTACAAGACATACAAAAACATCAGTAGGCAATGAAAGTACTAGATACAGTACAACACTGCAGATATGAACCTCAGTCATCCAAACTATTCGGTCAACCGAAAAGGCATTCCTTCTCCCCCCCACCTACAAACAAATTTATCTTGATTAGCTAATTAGCAAATCGCTATCACCTGTATAACATTCGCACTATAAATCGTGTTAAAGCATTCCAAAATCAGTAGCGCAAGCTGGTGTGTTACAAGCATGGCAGGCAAAGGAAAACGAGGTATGCTATCTATTGACACAAAACTCGAAAAAATAACAAAGCTTGAACATGGGGTTAGCCTCAGTAGTGTTGCTGATGAATACAGTACCGGTAAATCAACTGTATTTGACATCAAAAAAGGTCAAGAAAAAATAAAACAATTTGCCAGAAGCGAAGGACATTGGTGCTTCACAGACCCACTGCACTGTCGAAAAAGCCACCAATAAAAGATTTTATTGAGAGCCATGCGCCGCCAGTTTACACAGGCATAAAGGCACCGATAAGTGGCGTTCTAATCACTGAGAAAGCCAAACTGCTGTTTAAGCAGATGTTTCCTGTGAGCGAGAAGGATGATTTCAAGCATAGTTCAGGTTGGCTACACAGGTTCAAAAACCGCCACAGCATATGCCAGTTGATCATGCAGGGTGAATCACTGTCCACCGATTGTGTTGCGGCCGATGCTTTCAAAGAGACCCTACTGAATTTAATATCCCACCACCAGCTAACCAGACATCAAATTTTTAATTGTGACGAAACTGGTCTCTACTGGAGGCTGCTGCCCACCAAGACACTTGCAGATGGCACAGAGAAGCAGGTTAAAAACTTTAAGTCAAGCAAGGACAGAGTGACACTGATGGCTACCGCAAATGCAAGTGGTGAGTTTCGTCTACCACTTGTTTTTATCCACAAAAGCTCAAAGCCACGGTGTCTTGCCAATGTGACCATGACACAACTTCCAGTTCAGTATTATAGGCAGAGAAGTGCTTGGATGGACCGCAATATTTTTACTGACTGGTTCTTTAAACACTTTACACCACTTGTGAAAGAATTTCTACATTCAAAATCATTGCCTCATCGCATTAGCTGACAGCCAGGTGCACTTCATTGAAGAGCTAGCAGCACTTCAGTTTACAGAAGAAGAAGAGGAATGGTTGCGAGCAGATTCTGGAGAAACAGGACATGAGATCCTATCAGACAGTGATATTATAGACCTGGCCAGAGTGAGTACAAAAACGGAGAGTTGTAGTGACAGTGAGGGGGATGAGGTTTCAGTAAAGATTACACATAGTCGTGCCGTGGACTGTTTTGCCATGTGCATTCAATGGATGGAGCAGCAGCCGGAAGCAACCCCCATGAACCTGATGCTGCTTCAGGAGTTAAGTTAAGAAATCTGGCTGCTAAAAAGTACTTGAATGGACTGAAGCAGAGCGCAACGACTAATTTTTTTTAAATCTGCTGAATCTTAGCACAGAACTGATCTTTTCCTACTCTTGATAAATAAAATTGATTTCAGAGTCTAAAATGCGATATATTTGCTGTTTTTTCTTTAAAAGATGCGAAAATTTCAGAGATATGAACACCATTGATTCCCATGGTGTTCGTATCTTTGAGGTTGTACTGTAGTTACAAAAATATATAAAATAGCAACACAAATGATATTTTGAATAGTAGCACAACAAATGAATACAATATAGACTCTAGGAGTTACAGGCAAGTTGCAATGCAATGATGGATACAGGGACAAAGAGTGCAGTAATGAATCAGTGGGAGGAGGTTGCACATTCCTAAGGCACAAGGCATATACTGTGGAAACATCAGTAGACAATAGAAGTATGAGATACTTGCAAAAATATATAAAACAGCAACACAATTGATACTTAAAATAGCAGCCCAATAAATATAATAAAGACTCTAGGAGTTACAGACAAGTTGTAGTACAATTAAGGCACTGTGCATGAAGGATATAGGGAAAAGGGGCACCTAAGGTTGTATAGGTGCTGACCCCAAAAGAAAAGGGGGAGTAAGGAGCATTAAAACCAGCCAGAAGAGCAGGAGCTTAGGGTAAAGGACAGAAGATGTGACCGGAGAAAAGCTGAAACAGCCCAGTGAGTCTGAGGTTCCAAGCGGGGGGGTTGGAGGGGTCACAGACAAAAATAGTTATACGCCCATACAACTGGAGACTCGGGGACAGTCAAGCTTGGGGCCAGCAATGAAGCAGCTCTTCCAGAAAAAAAAAAACTCTTTAGGCTGGAGGAGGGAGGACAGTGGAGAGGCAGCTCAATTACAGATGTCCTTGTTGACTGTGCTGGCCAGGAGATAGTTACGTCTAGCTGGTAGCGGGGAGCCAGCCAAGGGCCTGATAGAGTAAGCAGTGGTGGGTAGAATAAAGGGCCAGAAAGGCAAAGTGGCAGATGCCATTATAGGTGGTGTTTAGCAAAGTCAGATTTGTAGAAGAGGTAAGAGTGAAGTTAGGTGTGCAGTAATCTAACAATGGGAGGATGTTGCATATTCCTGCACCCCTTGTTCTCTCCATACTTACACAGTCCTGCACACACTGTTCTCTCTATACTTACATATTCCTGATCCTGTTTTTTTCCATACTTACATATTCCTGCACTCCCTATTCTCTCAATACTTACAAATTCCTCCACCTCATTCCCTCCACATTTATATATTCCTAAACCCCATGTTCTCTCCATAATTACAGTACACATTCTTGCAGCCCCTGTTCTCTCAATACTTACGTATTACTGCACCACCTGTTCTGTATGCCCTTACACATTCCTCCACCCCTGCATACTTACATATTCCTAACCCCATGTACTCTCCATAGTTACATACTCCTGCACCCCTTGTTCTCTCCATACTTGCATATTCCTCCACCCCTGCAAACATATTTTTATTTATTTATTTATTTAGAAAAGTTTTACCAGTAAAGACAACACAAGCTGAGAACAGTTTGTTTCCAGAAGCGTACTGAGGGAGGGGATTATATGAGGGTAAGAGCAAAAACACGATAAAGAACAGTGTACAAACACAGGATATAGTTCTGTAATAAGTCCGTTTAAACATATTCAGAGAGAGGAGAAATATACAAGGTAAATGGGTTCACTTGTTGACAACACAAACTATAGGACACAACATATGTATTAACTGAACTTATGAATAACACCATAGAATGAGCCAGACACATTAGGGTAAAGCAGTGAGTATTGTACAATGCTGAGAACATGGTGGTGCAATAGGAAGACAGAAGGATTACATATGTAGAATGTGGTGCGAGTGCTTGATGGGGGTAAAGGAGGAGAGGCACTAAGTGCTATTGTGAAACATGTTAGGATGATACAAGCTAGCAGAGAGGGGGAGTATGTGGGGGGAGGGGAATGAAGGGGTAACCAGAACCTACTCCCCTCAGGATGCTGAGAACCCTGCAAGGGACAAGGGACTGGCAGGATGATGGAGAGAGGGAGAATGGTGGAAGGGGCAGAGATGGGGGAGATTAAGGTGGGTGGATGGGTCAGCCAGGGAGGTCGAATATGGAGGGGTGAAATAAATATGGAAGGTTTAAATGGGTTTAATAGCAGTTGCAGCTGTGAACTGTGTGTCTGTGAAGGAGGACAGCTGGTGAGTGGCAAAACTGGGCAGAGTGAATTTCTAGGGGGAGAGACTTCCAGCAGTTAGGAAAGTTATATGAGAAGGTGGTGTGACTGGATGATGTACGTATAGGTGGGAGGACAAGAATTCTGTGAGTGGTGGATTGGAGGGAATAGCAAGAGGGGGAGGACAAGTAGGATAGCAGGGAGCAGAGCTTACATATTCCTAAACACAATGTTCTCCTCATAATTACATATTTCTGCATCCCATGTTCTCCATACTTACATATTTCTGCACCCATGTTCTCTGCATACTTACATATTCGGGCATCTCCTATTCGCTCCATACTTGGATACCAGGCTGATCCTACATGGTCTTCACTGGCTGCCGGTGAGGAGGTGAATTGCCTTCAATGTCAGTTTACTGACCTATAAAGCACTACATAGCCTGTACCTAAATACCTGTGTGACCTATTGTCTCCCTACCAGACCCCCTGGCCCTTTCTGTTCTTCTGAAAAGGGCTTCCTGGCAGTTCCCAGGGCCCTGACTAAAATCATCTGGTGAGCGTGCTTTTTCAGTTTCCGGTCTGGCTCTGAGGAACTTGCTTCCAAGGTCTTTGAGAAAGGGCCCCCTCAGCGGAAACCTTTCAAAGTGGTCTAAAATCCCACCTATTTAAGAAGGCATTTTCTTTGAACTACTGAAGTGTTGAAATTTTGATGGAGTCTATGTCAATTTAGTGATTATGAGATTGGAGCATATGCGTGTTGGATATGATGTCCTATTTTGTTTTAACACTGGAATGATGCATTTTATTCTATCTATTATCTTTGTACAGCGACTACAGCCTCTGGGGATAGTGCACTTTATAAATAAAATTTTACTTACTTACTTACTTTTAGTACAAATTAATTCCAGACTTCCCTAGATGAGAGTGTATTCACTTTCCTCAGATGTATTTTGTAAAAGATTTTTTATTATTGACTTGTGTCACAAATGGTGGTTAGCACTAGCAATATTTTAAAATCCCTTCTGCTGAAGTTATTTTAATTTATGAATCCTTGACTGATTTAATAAAATGTCTGCAATATGACATTTACTGACATTCCCTATCCCTAGACCTCTCTGCTGCTGAAACCCTTATTCTTGCCTATATTTCCTCTCAACATGACTACAGTAGTTCTCTCCTCTCAGGACATGCTAAATCACTCCTTTCTCAATGACAAAATATTTATAATGCAGACAATTGGCTACTCTTCCACTGCTGGAATGAAGACCCCATGAGTTCAAACTTCTGCCATATGCTCCAACTACTAGTCAGTCACACATCCACTACAAAACTGACCAGTTTCTTTTAACAGTCCTTCTTGGTTTTCTCCTCCTTACCCAACTGTCTTCTTCCCTGCTAATTTGCAATCTAATAATTTCTACCCATCCAGTTCTTAACTGTTTCCCCAATTATTCCTAATCCCCTCAACGACAATTGCCAAAATTCCCATAAAAACGAATTTTCTAGCCATCTACTTACTGCTGGGAGTATCTTCAAGGTGATCCTTCTCTTGTGCTGTCTCTTCCACCTTCACATCACGAAATGGGACTTCCTCATCCCTCTCAATAAGCAACAGCAATTGTTCCTTTGGGATGTTGTAGCCTATACATTAATACAAGAACCAAGGGAGTACAGATGTCAGTTATAATTAGAGCCAGCCAAGTAAGAAATAAGGCATAACAGAGGTGGGATTATGCTATGCTAATGTACCAATGGGTGGGTTCGAGACCTACTCCTGAAGGGTTTTAACAACCATCCTGAGGTATATTAGCTAGAATAATCCCTCTGAAGGAACGGGTGTCTCTGCTGGCTTTGTGACTTTATACGTCTCTCTGGGGGAAGAGGAAGGGAGAGCTATTTACATTACATAACAGCACTGAAGTCTCTCTGCTTTCTCAGACAGAAACATAGAAAATGACAGGAGTGGGATAAGGACCACTAGGAGCCATCTGGTCTGCCCATTTTCCCTGCTTGCTATAAAAGCTGCAGACCCTGTTTGATCTCCAGCTTTACCTACTCAATCTTATTGCTAGGGTTCCCCTTTGCCTGTCCAAATCATGCTTAAATTTCCTCCACTGTGTTTTCCCCACCACCTCTTCTGGGAGTCTATTCCATGCATCCATCACCCTTTCTGTGAAGAAATACTTCCTCACGCTACCCCTTAGTCTGCCCCCTTCCAACCTCATGCCATGAGCCCTCATTACTGAATAAGTCTTGTTCTGAAACATGCTACCCTCCATTACCCTATTTATGCATTTTAGATATCTATAGGTTTCTGTCATATTCCCCTTGTCTCTCCTCTCCTCCAGGGTATAGATATTGAGGTCTCCCAGTCTCTCCTCATATGACTTTTGGTGCAGGTCCTGCACCACCTTTGATGTCCTTCTCTGAACTGCCTTCACCCTGTCTTTGTCTTTACAGAGATAGGCCTCCAGAACTGGGCACCATATTCCAAATGAGGCCTCATGAATGATCTATACAGTGGCATCACCACCTCCTTCCTCCTCCTGGTGATACCTTTCCATATGCACCCCAGCATCCCACTGGCTTTCTCCACAGCCTTGGCACACTGTTTGGCCACCTTCACATCACAGTGTACTTTAGGCTGTCCCAGAAATGGTTGGGTGCCAAGCGGTTGCATTCATGTTGGAAGTGACTGTGTCTTTTAACTTTTGGTCAGTTTCCAGGTGGTGGGAGCACTTGGGTCTTGGTGGTGAGTGGTTGTGGTCATATTGTGCTGGCAAGCAGTCACCGCCATGTTGGTAAGGGAGCATTTAGGTCTTGCTGGTGAGTGATGGCAAACATTTTGGTGAGCAACTACTTCTTTCATGTACTGCTGAAGGTTTCTGGTGGTGTACTGGTTCAGGAATGTTGTGGATGACATGCTGCCTGGTAGGCTGTCCACTGTGTGCAGCCATTCGCTGGTAGGATGAGGAGTCAGAGGGGAGGCAGTTGGTTTGGCTGCATTTGTAGAAGAAAACTAGTAGTGTGCAGTGGAAGATATAGTAACCACTGCCCGAAACTCTGAAGAGGTAATTTACTTGGGAATATAGTGACATTTTGAGCTTGAAAGGTTATATTCTCAGTTAATGCACCACAATGATAATATGCAGCAGGAGTATGTTCTATTTTAATGTAGTGCCATGTGAAGGGCTCCTGACCAATGGGCACACAGAATAAAGCAGTGCCCATTTTATACACAAGACCCTCTCAACTGCATTCTACACTCTCCACCACAATAATGATGCTGCTCACAAATAGTGCAAAAGGTTTATTAAAGTGCCAGTGCTATGCACATCTTGATTAGTTTCAGACTAACCATCCTTTACCAAAGACATGCAGTGCAAATCAAATTAAATCTTTACATAGGCTCAAACCTATGATCTTATAACTATGTGCCACCCACACATAAATAGTCGGCACCATGCATTTCTGCTTAAAGCTGAACCAGTGTAATATTCTGTGGTGATTTGCATATACAGCCCATGATGCTTTGCATTATGGGGTATGTGTGATTTCTGTATTTCTTTGAAACTTGGCTTCCCAGCCAATGTTCTTTGGGGTAACCACTGCATCAGTGCTTACGCACTGTGGTTCTTTGTCTTTTAGCTTGTTTTTTGTTTTTAATGGGTTCACCACAACACAACCCAGCTAGACCATCTTATGGTAGCTGGTTCATTCCACTAGGGTATCATACAAACGAGGCGCACTGATAAGTCCTGGTAGGATGAAACACATGTCTGTGTCTTCTGTTGGCACCCTTTGCAGACTCTGTGACAGGCCTTTCGGCACCATGCATTTCTGCTTAAAGCTGAATCAGCATAATATTCTGTGGTGATTTACATAAACAGTCCATGATGCTTTGCATTATGGGGGTATGTGTGATTTTGTATATCTATATAATTTTGTTTGGTTTGCACTGCATGTCTTTTGATAAAGGATGGTTAGTCCAAAACTAGTCAAGACATGCACAGTACTGGCACCTTAATAAACTTTTTGCACTATTTGTGAATCATCAGCGAGCAGTGTCATTATTGTGGTAGGGAGTGCAGGACTTTTTGGATTGGAATTTAGCAGATTTGCCCTAGCATCCCAGCCTGGTACAACCATCCGTTCTGTTTGTCTGGACTTGCCTTTTTGAACTGTTTGCATGGGTTGCTAATGGATATTTCCCGTCGTTAAACCACATCTGCATGCTCTACTGCCACTATCCACTTTAATGCTTTGTACTGTGTGTGACCAGTTGTGTCTAGAATGCAGTTTCATTCAGAAGGAATATTGTCTTATAAAACTATATCCAGCCTTGTTTTTTTCCAGAGGAAGAGGATCCCTTTTTGTTCTTCAATGACTTATTAAAGGAGGCGGGGGACGTCAATCCATTCCTGCTGGAAACAATTAATATTACTGCAGCAGTAGGTGCACTGGATAATTCACTCCTTGTAGCTTTTAAAATATTGGAGAAAATGATTGTTAAAACCCTCAAGATTCACTGGAATATTACCAGCCTGGAAGCATATCTCCATGCTAAATGCATCCCACATGGCCTGAGATTTGTGAAAAACCCTTTGTTTGAACAGGACGTTGAGACTTTCATTAATGAGTGGAGGGTTATACTTGAGGATGCATCAAACAAACTAATGAGACTTATTAAATATGGACAGGAGGTGAGCGAAACAAGAGAAAGTTGTTCTCACCTTTAAAAACAATACTGATTTTGATATTTGTAACAAACGTCTAAAGGACACTGTAGCTAAGTTGGATTTTGAACTGAAAATTAAAAAAAAATAATTAAGTTCAAAACAGACCTAGATGATTACTAACTTGGTTAAATCTACAGTTGGAAAAAATCTAACAAAAATCCAAAGGGTATTTTGAGAAAAGAGCGAAGGGTCTCATTAAAATTTAGTACCAGTGAGTCAGAAGCGGCAACTCCGGGTGAGGAATCTATAGAATCATCTACCTCCACCCCTTTGCCTGTAGTGAATACTCCCAGGGAAAGTAATAGACAAAATCACTTCCAGGGTTTTCACATACCCCAGCAGATAGGGAGAGGTTGAGGTTTTCCCAACAAAGGAAGAGGCAGAGGAGAACTACAAGGGGGCAGAGGTGGTGTAAGAGAATGGCAGGAAACACAATACCAGAGCCCTTACCCTGAGCCCCAATATCAAGTACAACAATATCGGCAACAATACAATCAGGGACACAATTACATACCAACCCCTTTACTCCACCTCTAACACAAACATCAGCAGAGAGGGTTCAGAAAGTGATTAACCTCTTGGACAGAACTTTTAACTGGCATTGAACTGGATTTACTTAACAAGGGATTATCATTTGCACCTACATGTGGTATTAATAAATTTGATTTTTTCATTTACTTTAATATATTTTGTCAGAATCTGAGCCATAAATACAGGTTACTCACCTGTAACAGGAGTTCTAGGAATGGTATATGTTGTTCATCCACACTCATTGGCAGGTATCCTTGCCGCTTTAAATCTTGCCGGAAGGTCTTCAAGCTTGCTCCTCCACCACCGGGTGGTATAACTCGCTCGCCCCATGGCGCCAGATCTGGCCCGCTGGAAGCTCAGGTTGTGCGTCGAAGCCGGGAGGTCGGGTGGTCATGGGATGAACAACATATACCATTCCTAGAACTCCTGTTACAGGTGAGTAACCTGTATTTCTAAGGACATGGATATGTTGTTCATCCACACTGTCTGGCAGACTCCTAGCAGTTCTCCGGGAGGAGGGAGGCAAGGCGCACACCCCAATACTTACTTGGGAAAGAGACTGGAGAACCGAGGCCCCAAAACCAGCATCCCGGCGTGACTCAAGGTCGATGTGGTAATGGGTAATGAAGGTGTTTGCCGACTTCAGGTAGCAGCCCTGCAGATTTCCTGGATAGGGACGTCCTTGGAAGCAGCCACTTGCAGCAGTATGGCGGGTAGAATGAGCTCTTATCCTCTGGGAGGCTCCATGCCCCCAACTTATGCAGAGATCTATGCAGGAGGTTACCCACCTGCTTATCGTCCGCTTGGCTGCAGGTCTGCCAGAAGCGGCTTCAGCGTGGGTGACAAACAGCTGGCGAACCTCTCCCGAATTTCAGCCGTAAGCTCCTTATAATAAGCGCGCCCTTCTAGGGTCCAGAGTATGGAGTCTATATTCGCCTCCGAGTGTGATTGGGTAGAACACCGCAGAGTCAACACCTGGTTAAGGTGAAACTCCGACACCACCTTGGAAGGAATTTCGGTGGGGCGCAGGACAACTTGTCCCTGTGGAAGACCAGGTAAGGAGACTCGATGGAAGCGCCTGGAGCTCTCCCATCCTTCTGGCTGACGTGATAGCCACCAAGAAGGCGGTCTTCCACGACAGGTGAGAGAGCACACCTGTGCATAGGTTCGAATGGCTTGCCCATGAGCTTTTCCAGTACCAGCAGTAGATCCCACGGAGGTGGGGGTTCCGCACTGGAGGGGAAATGTGATCAAGGCCTTTGAAAAAGCGCCAGACCACCTTCTCCTGCGCCACCGACTGCTTCCGGCCCGCGCCCGTAAGCAGAGATACACAGGTGCACCCCTTAGGTCACCGCCGACCTAAGCCCTTGACTAGAAAGGGACCAAAATAGTCCAAGATGCTTGCCAAGGAACAGGAGGAAGGGTCCAAGCCCTTGCCCTGACACCAAATGGAAAACCTTTTCCATTTGAAGGCATAACATTTCTGAGTCGACTCTATCAGGGATGCCTCAACTACATTGAGGACCTCGTCGGAAAGACCCAAGGCCTGGAACTCTAGCCGCCAGGAACCAGGCCGTCAGGTGCAGGGATTGAAGGTCCGGATGGAACACCTTCCCCTGATTGACTGAGAGCAGGTCCGGGCGAGCTGGAAGCTGCCGCGGAGTCCTGGAGCTGAGACTGAGGAGATCTGGGTACCAGAACTGGCAAGGCCAGTCTGGGGCTATCAGAATCACCTGCGCCTTGTCCCTCCTCGCCTTGAGAAGCACCTTGTGGATCAAGGGAAATGGGGGAAAGGCGTAAAAGAGGCCCGGGGTCCACTGCCTCGAGAAGGCATCCCCCTGCAGCGAGCCCTGCTGAGGGGGGCGGGCATGGAACAGACTCAGCTTCGCGTTCTCCCTGGAGGCAAACAGGTCCACCTGAGGTGTGCCCCAATGGGAGAACAGATGCTGTACTACCTCCGGCAGGAGAGACCACTCGTGGGATGCAGCCTCTATCCGGCTCAGGGCATCGGCCAGGGTGTTGGAGGCTCCTGCCACGTGAATGGCTAGGAGATCCGCCTCCAGGCTGCGCACGAGTGACCAAATGCGGAGAGCTTCCTTGCATAGAAGCATGGAGCGCGTCCCCCCCTGGCGGTTTAGATAGCATGGTCGTGGTATTGTCCGCCTGACTCGACCACTTGACCCGGAGGAACGGAGCAAAGGCAGTGAGAGCTAGGGCGGACCGCCGGAGCTCCAGCAGGTTGATGTGGCATCGGACTCCCGGGGACCAGAGGCCATGAGCCCGGTGTTCCCCAGATGGGCACCCCAACCCATCAGAGAGGCATCAGTCGATAGAGACCGCCGGCTCGGGCGACGAACGGATGCCTCCTGCAAATGATCTGAACGTCCACCACTGGAGAGCTGCTTCCACATCCCCTGTGTCACCTACACAAGCTGGTCCAAAGGATCGCAGCTGCCAGGACCACTGGCTGGCCAGTCCCACTGAAGGGGACGCATGTTCCAGCGGGCCCAACGGACCACGCTGGTGCAGGCCGCCATGAGACCCAGGAGGCGCAGGAAGTCCCGGCAGGCGCACTGCCCAACCAGAAATGATCGGGCAAAGGAGGAAAGAACCTCTGCCCTGTCCGCCGGGAGCCCGCCTGGCTCAAGAGTCGAGCTGCGCCCGATGAATAGAATCACCTGCTCGCTCGAGTCCGACTTGGCCTCGTTGATAAGGAGGCCCAGTTGAGAGCAGACCTGGAGGCCAGATCTCTGGACCACTCCGCCTCCTTCCTGGAGGAGCTGCTATCAGCCAGTCGTCCAGGTAAGGGTACACCGGACCCCTCGGTGCAGGGAATGCTGTCACCACTGCCATGCATTTGGTGAAGACCCTGGGAGCTGGAGACAAGCCGAAGGGCATGGCTTGGAACTCAAGAGGGATCCTTCCGCCGGAAGCGAAGGAATCTCTGGTGAGACGGACGGATAGGGACGTGGAAAAACGCTGCCCAAGTCCAGAGAGCAGAACCACGCGCTCCAAGGATGGTATTATCTGAGCCAGAGTGACCATCCTGAAGGTTCGAGACCTTGGAACTTGTTTAGGTCGTGTAGGTCGAGAATGGGGCGCCAGCCCCCCGTCCGCTTCGGAACCAGGAAGTACCTGGACACAAACCCTGGGTCTGAAGGAGGGTCCACCACCTCTCTTATCACCTCCTTCTGGAGGAGAAGAGCGATGTCGGCTCGACGAGCCGCCAGTGAGGCTGGGGATCCTGAAGCCCCCCGAGGGGCGACGGCTCTGAAGGGTGGTGCCTGCTCGAATTCCAGAGGCAGGCCTCTTCCCACCACCTCCAAGACCCACCTGTCCGTGGAAACAGCGGACCAGGCGGAACGGAAGTGCCGGAGCCGTCCCCCCACGGGGGGACCCAGGGGTAAGGTGACGGGAATGGGGGCGACACCCCTCAGCCCGTCACTGGCAGGCTTGAGGAGGGACCGCCGAGGACCTCCTGGGCCTTTTCCTCCTGCCTCCTGTTAGAGAGGAAGCCGCGGCTTGGGTTTGGGATGCCAAGGCGAGCCTGCTGGCCCTGACGTTGTTGGTCGGGCGCGCGGGGCACAGAAGGACTAAAGGGCTTAGGCTGTGGTTTGCGGCCCTTGTCCTTCTGAGCGGAAGAGACCGAGTCCAAGGTAGCATTGGACTCTCGATCCTCTGCAGGTGACCTTCCACCCCAGGGTCAAGAGGTCAGTCCCAAGGGGAACATCCGCCAACTTGTGCTGGGTATCCGGGCAAAGGTGGATATCCTCAGCCAGGCTCGCCGACGATAGCTACCGCGGCCGCCACCGATCTGGCACATGAGTCCCCTATATCCAAAGCAGTCTGGAGCTGCTGTTTGGCCACTGCCTGCCCTGGTCCCGCACCTGCTTAACCGTAGTCTGCAGATCGGCGGAAGATGAGGGATGACCTCATCCAGGAGCCCAACAGGGCATGAGAAAAATGTGCCATGAGGATGGCCGAACTGGCCTGACGAAGGCCAAGAGGACGAAAGCGTAGACTTTTCGCCCGACATAGTCCAATTTCTTGGACTCCTTGTCAGGAGGTTTGTCCACATCCCTGGCGCGAGCCGCGCCACCGAAAACGCTGTCGGTAACCAACCCCTCAGCAGAGGGGTGTTCCGAAAAACCGGACAAGGAACCGGTAGGGACCGCATACTTCCTGGCCATCCTGGCCGAAGGCGCAGGGCAGGAAGCAGGGCGCTGCCAAAGCTCCAGTGCCGGACCCACTATGGCCTCGGCCACCGGAAAGGCCTCCGTCGGAGAATCCCCTCGGTCCAGAATCTCCGTGAGGGGATACCTGGCCCATTTGGAAATGGGTTCGAGCTCCATCCCGGTGGACTCCGAGATGAGCCTAAGCAGTCCTAGGAAGGACGACAGGCTATCGTCCATTGACTGACCTCCTGAAGACTCCAAGTCCAGTCGCTTGGAGAAAAAGGAGGAATCATCTTCGGACTCGGAAGAGTCCTCGAAGAGCTGCCTCTGGCCTGAGCCACCCTTCACCTGCCGAGGTCGGTCGGGAGTGAGGGTAACTGACAGCCGATGGGGTAGACCCTTAGCCGACCGAGAATCTTTGGTCGGAGCCCCAATTGGTGGCTGTGGAGGCGGAGGTTCCACCGGAATCGGTGGAGCAGCTGGTTTTGGCCGAACAACCGCCTGGGTATAGCTCGGATAAGTCGAGGGGTTGTGTCGCCGCTCCGTGACAGCCACTTAATGGCCGGGAAGGCGACGGGTCGGCTACCCGGCCAGGAGGAGTTGTTGCAACATAAGGTCTCGGATCACCGACGCATTTACGCTGGAGCCTCCTCATCCGAGGAGGAGGACGAGGACGAGCGGCGACGCCGCCTACCGCGGTGCCGAGACCGAGACCGCCTATGACGGTGGGATCGGCTGGACCGCGAAGAGGTCCGAGACCGAGACCGAGAGTCCCGGAATTTCCGAGGTCGGTGCGGGGAGGTGTCGGCCGGAACCGGCACTCCCTTCGGCTCGGATGGTCCATCCGAGGGCTCCGGAACCGGAGGCACAGGCGAGCCCACGGGATCCTCAACTCCTCCCGGGGGAACCGGGGAGAGGGGAATCTCGGCTGCTAAAGGCGTCAGCCCGTCCAATGGGTCGAGAAAAATCTCGACTTCATCGGTGGGAGTCTCGGTCAACTGACCTGACGGGGACACCGTGAGGCCAGTGGCCGAAGCCGAGCGGTCGACCGAAGCCGACGGTCGACGGCCCGGGGAGAGGGACCTTTCCCGCTCCCAAGAGCGTCGACGGAGGGACTTACCCTGTCCCTCTTTTTGGACCGAGAATAAGGTCCAGCAGACGCAGGCCCTTCTCCTTTAGTGGAGAGGGACAGACAAAGCTCCTTAAAGAAGCCGTGTAGGAAGAACCCAGAGAGAGCGGGATAAATGCCGCGGCCGAGGAAGATACGGCCCGCGCCGCCTCCTCTTCGAGGCGACCATCCGCCTGGCTGATCCGCCGAGCCCGCCGCGGACACCGGGCCAACCGGGCCTCCTGGAGACTTCACCGAGGGAAACGCCTCGGACGGCCCAGTTGCAATCGGGCAGCACGGTCTTCGAGGACGTAGGCCGAGAAAGATGAGCACAGGTCGCAGGCCTGCGGGTCGTGCTCAAGGCCTAAGCAGTAGACACACGTGGAGTGTGGATCCGTCCGAGACATCTTCTGCCCGCATGGGCATCTCCGAAATCCGGGAGTCGATTTGTCCATCGCAGCCACGAGGGATAGAAGACTGAAGTCTTTTTCGCAAAATTTATTTTAAATCCGCAAACGGAGAAATAGGAACCAGTCTCAAACGCAGAGCGTTAAGGAGGGAACCTGAGCTTCCAAGCGGTAAGGAAGATCTGGCGTCATGGGGCGGAGCCGAGAGTTATACCACCCGGGTGGGTGGGAGGAGCAAGCTTGAAGACCTTCCGGCAAGATTTAAAGCGGCAAGGATACCTGCCAATGAGTGTGGATGAACAACATATCCATGTCCCTAGAAATAATGTTTTTCGAAGCAACAAAATCTATCTGAGGACTCTGTGGACATTTTTCCTGAGAGAACTTCTGCCTCTAATGAGAATAGTAATGTGACATCTACTTCATCTATGACTCGATTTAGGGGTGAATCTATGTTTTACCCTGCCCCTTCAGCTGCCATTACTACATTTCAGGAGATATGTGTGTCACAAACCCACTCAGCAGGTCAGGCCCTCTACTCCCAAAGTGCCAATCTCCGAGCACAGTCTTGTGAACAGTTTAACAGAACAAGATAACTCTCTTGTCTGTTTTGTGGGTTTGAATCAACCTTTGGTCTCGAGTTCTGGAGGGATTCAAACTGTGACGCTCTTGTTAGCATACCCAATGCACAGGCTCAGATATTTCTGTCTTCGGGGGCCAGATATCTTTGCCTATGGGCACCTAACCAGGTATACAGAAAATGAACCCTTAAAAACTTAAATAAAGACTTCAGATTATTTATACCTTTCCAGTTTGGTACCACCATTCAAGCGTATGCACTAGTGTCTGCTATAACCATATATACTTTTCTTACAAATGAAAATATATCAAAGACAGACCAAATATGCTCTAAAAAGAGTTTTACTAAAAATAGATAAAAATATGTAAAACACAAAATACGGAACTCATATCACAAGACATACAAATCTTTTAAAAGAACAAAGTTTAAACAGTGCAAATTCCTACTTACAGTACTTAGATTTGACTATCTTTCTAAATACCTGTTTAAAAGTGCTCACAGATGTTTCGTTGTCAGAGTCTCTGTAAAAGTACGTCTGAAGTAAAACAGAATATTCCTTAACCAAACTGTATTTGCCAACCCCTTTTGTGTGAGGTCATCAAGCTCCTCCTCTGTCAGACTATATATATAAAAAATATATATCTTATACAAAAACAGGATGTCTTTTCAAAGTATTAAGTTCTGAAACCTCAGCATAATTCAAGTCCTTCAAATGACACTACTTTGATCTCATAATAAGCTTTCCCTTTCCAGGACATGAAAGCATCTTTATGATATTGCACTCATACATCACAACCTGCTTTTCTTCCTCTGGAAACATCATAAAAATGGATATGCTCAACTCAAGCTTCTTCCACCCTGTAATTAGCTTCAGGCCTTCCACATAACACCTGGTATGTGTGTGTGTGTGATCTCACATGCTGTTTTCAGCAGTTTTCTCATGGCTTTCATCTCTCAGCTGAAACATGTTGGGGGGGGGGATGAGTGAAGTCATTCTAAGAGCACCAGATTTTTCAGCAGACACAACCAGTAATACATTTTATATTAAAACAATGATACAGCACTCAGAATTGGCTGTCCACATCACAATGTGAACAAGAAATAGAGTATATCCTTGACAATTTACCTAACATTACTTACAATAATCTTTCTAGGGAGGAAAGGGCAGTGCTTGATAACCTCAAGAGTGATAGAAATATTGTTATTAAACCTGCAGATAAGGAAGAAGCCGTGGTTATTCAAAATACTAAGGACTACATAATTGACACTGAGAGACAATTAGGTGATACAGCATTTTATATGAAATTAACCACAGACCCTACCCAAATATTTAAACAGGACATTGAAATATATATGTATATATAGTTACTGCACATCACTTGAAGGAGGTAGTGCAGAGTAGCTATATCAACACAGGCAGGGTTAGGAGTTGTATTCTGCTGACCGGAGAGATATTTGAGGGTGGTGCTCCGTCTCTTGTGCCGAGAGTGCAGAGGAGCAAAAAACATTTTCTCAAAGAGTTGCCACTGATTTACTTAGGCTTATCAAGTAGGGGCTCCAGCCAATTTGAACTGCTCTGCCCTTGGGCAGACTTTCTGGGGAAACTGTAACTTTTTGAATCCAAACCAAAGACCATGCTTATGATAAACTGACTCTGTTTAAGGTGACTTTTTGAGCAACCAACTGAAGCTGTGAATTATGTCCCCAAGAAATGTCTTAGAAAAAATTAAAGAAGAGGATTTCAGGGCGAGTCTGCATTTTATTTGTTGCACTGTTTATCTGCATCCAGATTTACGTAGAGTTTGAATGATACTGATCCTCCTTGTTCGTGAAACAACTGACGGTGACCAGGCAGTATACTGGCTGAGTAAAGTGAGCAGAGGTACCCTGGTGCAGGCAACTGCAGCGGTGGTTTGGCAGCAGGGTGATGTGGAGCAGAGGCTGCAAGAGTCCGGCGGACACTAGGGACAGGTGACGTATGTGAAGAGTCATCTGTGCTGGAGGTAGCCTTCCATGGACATGGGGGTGAGCAGCCTGGAGCATGGCATGATGGAGAGGCAGCAGCAGGGGGAGGAGTGCTGTCTGCTTCCTCCACAACCGCACCACATCCACAGAAAGGTTAGTGGGGACTCTCCTTGACAGCTTTTCTAGTGTGTATCTCAATTCTTTGTTTCAGCAAGTGCTAGTTAAAATGACCGCCTAACAAAATAGACTACTGATAGAATTCTTCTGTGGACTCTGTAACCTACCCCTTACATATTTAGTTTAGCCCCCTCCCAAAGCAATGTTAGGTGTCAGCAGGATTCACGAGAAGCAACTCTTCTTAGCCTGTGGTTCAAAAGTACTGTACGCAGTAGTACCTACCTAATTTTTATAAAACCTAGCTATTCTAATAAAGAACCCCCCATCACACCATCACCACTTCTTACTAGGGATGTGCAAAACCAGTACTATTCAACATACACAATAGTGGCTTCATTTCACCACAGCCATAAGGGTTGCAAAAACTTATTTCAGTAGATTCACAGGAGTTGCAAAATCCATCTGCTGATCAGTTTTATATAAGTAAAGGCAAGGAAAATCTTATTTTAGGGGTTGCAGCAGTGGACATCACTGGGGTTGCATAGAGATTATGACTGCAACCTGTGGCTAACAATAAATAAATGAGGCCACTGCACGTACTGCACTCCTCACAAACACACGTGTCACTCTTAAATATTTATATTTGTGTTAGACCTATAATGCAGTATTAGACCACAGGTGACTTGCTGATCTGACAAACATAAGGACTACTACTTCTCATATTAAAATGCCTGCATTATTGATAACTGCATATAGAAACACAGAAACATAGAATTTGATGGTAGAAAGACCGCTTGGCCCAACTAGTCTGCCCATTTTCCTACCCAATGGATAAGCTGCAGAACCTAGTTAACCAACAGCCAACACCAATATTTTATTGAATCCTCTCAAACACTTTGTCTTCTGCCATCATTAACAGAAACAAGTTGGTGATGTAAAGTAAAATATGCAATAAACTTTGAAATGCAAACAAATAGTGATAAAGATAACAAGTACCAAAGACACAAGTGCAAATATCAGCCTCATGCACAGCCCTACCACCTACTGCACCCTGGCATATCCTCCAGACTTTTCATTGGCTGCAATGGGTAGCTAAGGTGTGTGAATACTACCACCCTATGGTTTTCTGCAGAGTTCCATTTCTCAAAACTGCCTGCCCAGAATGAAGGTTTAATTTCCTATGTGAAGCTTCACTTCACTTCAAAAGCCACTCTTGGCACCTAGTTGCCGGATGGTGGTATTAAACAACAAAATAAGCACATCTGCCAAGTGAAGTCTAGTCAGGATACACATCCTTCCCCTCGCCCATCAGCTAATTAAGCAATAGGGCCTGAACAACTGCACATTTCCAAGAGATTGATAAATGTCTGTCTGGGAAGTGTTGATTCATTCTACCTTGAGCCATTAACCCTAGACCAGTGTTAAAGAGCAGCTGATGCCCCCAGGAGGATATCTAAACACATATACCAGGAATGTACAATAGAACCAGATGGCGACTTGTGAAGTTGCTGGTGCCACTACAAACCGTAACATACTTGAATCCAAAAGTAGGGCTTCCCAGCACAGTGAGCAAAAATGAACAACCTATAAGCTAGCTGTGCTGGGTAGCCCAACTTTTGGACTCAAGTACATATACCAGGACCACTGCCAGCGGGGATTCTTCAGGTTAGAACAACCCCCACCCACGCCATGAACTTCCTATTTTTTTTGTGTGTGTCCCTTTAAATCCCACCCCTGCCACTGACAGAAGACTCCTAACGATGTGTGCACCTGATAGTTGTGTCCTACTTTGCCCCTCCGCCACCCTACTCCAGTCACGACTGAGCCAGTCAGTAAGCAGCTGATGTCCTCAAGTCACACTAATAGGTGCAGTGTGAGAAGAGTACAGCTGAGTCAAGGCCCAAGAGCATGGGTACAGCATGAGAAGAACACAACTGAGCCACAGCCTGAGAGCTCACAGTAATGGTGATAGACAATGAAGCGAACTGGAGGCGTGAAGACAAGGCATAGGATAATGGAGAGTAAGGAACCAGCTGGGAAGCCTTTTCAGATTGCAGCCCTAAAAAAGACTGTATCCTCTGGTGGCCACTGACAAATGGACAGAGAAGCCACTTGATAAGGACTGCTGCCTGGAACCCCTCTGTGTATTCATGTCTGGGCATTGGGCCATTAAAGACATTTCTGACCAGGACATGGGGCCCCATGCCCTGGTCGGAAATGTCTTGGCCCAATGGTCAGGCATGAATACATGGGATGTCCCTCCCAGGCAGCACTCCTCATGAGTGAAAGAAAGGGGCAGGGGTGTCATGAGCTCGGGGACAATAATTTGCATACTGTATGATAGGACAGCTCAGCCCACCTACAAGGCAATATCCCATATTTAGTACGGTCCTATTGTCACATGTCTTTATATTAACCCAGTATAACACAACTGAGATGACATCTTGCTTTTACTGAGTCGCGCTCTCGCCCGCATAGAGCATTTTTGATAGCTAAGCTGAGATGATTGAGTTGCTAATTTTTGATAACCTGGTAGATCATAGAGCTAAAAAAAAATCCATTTTCAGGGATGCTCAGTGACATGCAAATACAAAAATAAAGAAACACAATTAAATAAAATGAAATGATGTACTGTTACATGTGTTGTATGCTAAGAAGTAAGATCTAGGCAACTGTTTAAAATTGGCAGAGATGGAGAAGGAAAAACTGACAATAGCAGTGTATCAAAGAATTAAGGAATGCTATGAAAGAGTGATTTTTGAAAATCAGTAGTGTTTGTATGTGGTATAAAAAAATAATTTGCTGACTGACCTGGTAGATACTTAATTTCTAACTGACTACAAAACTTCTATGCGACAAGAGAACCAGCCTCAAAATAACTTTTTATTTTTTGAGAAAACACTGCCTGATAAAAAAGATGCTCAATAGAGGGCCATTGTAAAAGCAAATTAGGTGCAGTGAGCGGTGTGGGCAAGCATTTGAGTGGCAAAGTGATCCAACTTGCTTTACAGTATTCTCACTTTTGTCATATTTCATTTTTAGTGGAGTCCTGCCTTTAACCATCTGTCAACTGTAGCTACACAGCTTAAGAGAGGGTCCTGATTTTATTCATTTTTTAAACAGCATTTACCAAGGACAGTCCAGCCCATATGAACGAAAAGACATCAATTCGTTTTTAGTGAGGTTCTGCTTTTACCTATTTTTACAATGCATTTACACAGAAAAACTCAGCAGCAATGCAATATCTCATATCTTAGTTTTAGCAGGGTGCAATTTTGATGTGATGCCACCACTTTGCTTGCCAGTCAGCTTTTACCCATTTTTATGTTCGCTTGTGTGCATGCACAAGAAACAATATGTGGCAGCTTAGGAGAGAAGTGGGTTGTGGAGGTGCAGCATTGTGGCGACTAATGCCGCCACTGCATTTGCGAGCTTGGCCCTCTTCATCCAATGCGATGTCACGCTGCTGCTGACACTAGTTCAGCAAGCATGCCATCAACCTGAAAGAAACTGGCCACTGCAAAGAGGGAGTGCCCCACCATTGCAAGGCGTGCCTTGTGTGCTTAAACATTTCTGTTCACCCCACTCCTTCCGCTCTCCATTGCAGCAGCAGGAGTGCAAGTAAACCCTCCCACTGTGTACTGTCCTCTCTGCTCCCTCTGTTCCCCGTCCAGGCACCCGGAGTGTAAGTAAACCCTCCTGCTCCCTCCCAGTGAATGCTGTCCATCTCGCTCCCTCCATTCCCTGTCCCAGCACTTGGAGTGAAAGTAAACCCTCCCACTGCATGCTGTCCGGCCCGCTCCCCCCATTCCCCGTCCTGGCACCCAGAGTGAAAGTAAACCTTCCCACTCTCTCCCACTGTGTGCTGTCCACCCCACTCCCACTATTCCTGGTCCTGGCATGCAGTGGCGTAACCATGCATACTTATTGTACGCCACTGCATACAGAAAAAAATTCCATTTTACAATTTACTTTTTTTTTAATAAGCTGCCTGTGTCCAAACTCTCGCAACCTTGTCAGGGGGGATATATGAATCGGATTAGACAGATGACTCCATAGCAAGTGAATTTAATGTAGCAGAGGTGGAGGTAAAGCAACTGGACAGTTTTTGTCCACGTCCTCTGCTCTGAAAGCCTCCACCAATGGCTTGTCCATATAATTTTCCTGCGCTGCTATCACTCAGGACTCAGGGGGTACCACAGTGAGTTTAGACAGTCACGTAACACCATTCTGTTGTGTGACTCGTGCAAGAGCAAAAGTAGTTAGTACCACCTTCTCCAGTCTTCCGTTCCCGGACTCATCAAGCAACAATGCTGAGGCTGAACATGATTCCTGCCTGCTTAGTGAAGAAATTGCCTGATCCCACCTCATCATTGTCCTGCTGCTGAGCCGCTGCTGTGGCCATAGTACCCAACACTGTGGCTTTAGTGTCTGCCAGCCTGCCATACCGCCGTGACCATTTTGTCCTCCTCCCTCCCACCACCCGATCTCTGGAACTGCAGTTCGATGTTCATGGCACCAGAACCCACTAATGTTCTCAGTTTATTTCATTCTTGACAGCAAAGTAAATGAAAGGATGTTTGTCCCTTATTAGAAACAGAGAAACATAGACTTTGACGTCAGATAAGGACTGCTTGGCCCACCTAGTCTGCCCATTTCCCTACCTACAGGATAGGCTGCAGATCCTAGTTAACCAACAACCTATTTCTTCCTACCCCCCACAAGAATTGCCTTATGTCTATCCTATGCATTCTTGAATTCTCCCACAGTTTTAGGCCCCACAACCGCCTCAGGAAGGCTGTTCCATGCATCCACTACCCTCTCTGTGAAAAAATATTTCCTCACATTGCCCCTGAACCGCCCCCCCCATCTTTACATTGTGTCCCCTTGTTCTTGCGCGACTCTTTTTCTGAAAGATGCTACCCTCTGGACTTTGTTGATTCCACTGAGGTACTTAAAAGTTTCTATCATATCCCCCTCTCTCTTCTTTCCTCAAGGGTATACATATTAATGCATATTATTATAACGCATGACAAGGTAATGGAGTAAGTTTTTGTCAGATAGCCTCAAGTGATGTTTAGATACATAAGGTATCAATACTGCAGCAAGGAAACTCAGTGCACCAGTAACAAAATTCTATGTACAGTACCACGGTGGAAAGATAAAAAAAAAAGTTGGGGACTGGGCACTGTGTTCTCTGTAGTCAGTGAGCGTCTGAGTACTGTTTGTTTTTTCCCTTTTTCATTTTTCATAAACAGTAGCTGAGAAATTAGTTTTTGTACTGTTCCCATGTATATAGTCTAAAAATGGCCTTGGTGCAGGTATGCAACTTGTTCTTGGAGCCACTTGCTAGTGTATCCCACTTCAAGGGGGTATTGGACTTGATGGGTATTATGTCAATGGTTATGCCAGGGGCATATGAAACAACCTCTCCAATGCAGGACTGTTATTGGCAACAAGTTTTCCCTTTCCTCTCAAGGTCTGGCCCTGACATGCTGCACACCAGGGAGACCTTGGTGGGTATTGCATGGGGAAGAGAAACACAGAAGACTGTCTGCAGATGAGGACCACTGGGTACACCCAGTCTGCTCATTAGGAGAAGTTTTTTTTTGGAGCCTGAGAGACCCTTGAGTCCATGGTGACAGCTATGATGGGCTGATCCCCATCAGATCCCAATGGCACCCACTGCTCTGGGGAGATTTTATTAGTGCCAAGTAACACTGTTCGTGATGGAAGATGGTTGACATTGCTGTCTGCCTATGGTGGGGGTGGTTATAGGAATATAAGAAATGTAGAGGGCATGAAACATCAGTCATACCCTGAACTACAAAAAAACAAAAAAACAAAACAATTGCAAACTAATTTTCCAGTCTCCTGTTCAGAAAGGAAAATTATGCTTTCCCGATACCCATGCCTGAGATCCAAGGTAAAGAGATGCTCTTTGATTGACCTTCTCTGAGTCCCACCACAGTTGCCTAATGCTCACCACTGAAGTCACAAGTCATGGACCCTAAATGGAATGGGGATCCCTATGTTCACCCTCAGTTACAGGGACTCGCACGTGAGTGAGAAGATTTGAAATGAAAGAGATGACAGGACAATCTCTGTTTTCAAGGGGATAAAGATATGCTTAGAGTTTACACAGCATCATAGGGTCATTCATCAGATGTATTTTATGCGTTTACACCTCAGGGGGATATGTTGAAAAAGAGAAAGGTTATGTTGTTACGACTAAATGGTAGGATTACATCACAGCTGTGGCTGTGAAGCAGTTCATCAGCCTGTACAGCTGCACTATGCTTTATTCATTTTTATGTTTGGTTGTGCACATGTGCAAGAAACATCATGTGGCAGCTTAGGAGAGAAGTGGGCTGTGGAGGTGCAGCACGGTGGCAGCCAAAGCCGCCACTGCATATCTGGGCTTGGTCATCTGTAACCAATGCAGTGGCACACTGCTGCTGACACTAGTTCAGAAAGCATGCCACCAAACTGAAATGAAGTGACTGCCTCAATCAGAGAGCGCCTCGTCATTGCAGCGTCAGCTATTTATTTAAGTAATTTATTTATTAAATTTTGGTGACCGGGTAAGCCCACTAGGCCCTGGAGGTCCCTTTTTCAGGGGCGAACCGGGATTACATAGCATTGGTAAATATCACAGTATGAATGAAAATTATACAGTATGATACAAGTTATACAGTCAGCTGGTCACATGTGCTGAGAACAGCATGCATTCGTGGTGGGTGCATGAGTTAGCAGAGTATGTGACAAGACACAAAGAATGAGAAAGGAGGGTGTGAGTCACATTACATAATACAAATTACTCACTAAGGGGAATATTGGACTTCAGGATTCAGTTGAGTGTGAGGTGGTCCCAGGAGCCTAGCAGCGTCATTTGGAAGTTGCAATCATGTGAGCCTTAAGCCTAGTGCGGAAACTTTTAATTGACAGTGCTTCCTACACCCTGGGAGGGAGGGAGTTCCACAGCGTGGGTACAGTGTGAGCGAAGGACTTGCCTCCCACCTTGGTTCTTACTCTGGGGACAGCTAGGAGAGTGCGATCTGTTGTGCAGAGGAGCCGGGAGTTGGTCTTTCACGCAGTGAGTCCAGATAGGCTGGGAGGGGGAGTTAGGCTAATTAATTTGAAGGTTTAGCATAACAGAGAGTACTGGAGATGGGTGTCCAAAGAGGGCCAATTTAGCTGTGATTGCGTGTCACAGTGGTGATTTCTCGGGTCTGACTGGTTGGCGAACCAGGCCACCTTACTGTACAGGGCTTGGAGTCTATTCATCTTCGTCCCTGCTACTCTGCGTTTGATGTGAGTGGTACAGATGAAAAGCTGACAGTGCGACGGCAGGCGGTCCCTGATTTCAGAGTTGTTTTTATATAGATTTTAAAGGCTGAACCCCAATCTAACTCTCTCCCTCCATTGCCTCAGGCTGCATGGCTGATATGCACACTGCCATTTCGTCATGGGCACATTGCGCACAGCAGTCTGCTTGCAAATGGTAACCGTGCAATCATAGGCATCAGAAACTGGGGGGCTGTTGCCTCCCCACTTTTTTTGGGCTGAAATAGTGTACCCTTATTATTTATTATTACAGCTGTCACAGCTGTAGATGATCAGGAGGTCAGTGTATGACACCGTCTCCTCTGTTTGAATCTGCCCGTGCCCCACCCACACCCACAAATGGCCCCACACTAAGCAACAAAAGAAAGAAAAATGATGAAAGTCCCAGAGTTGCAAAGTAGAGTCATCAAGTTAAATGACCATAAAGCCAGTTGATAATGACTCTACTTCGCAACTCTAGAACTTCAGCTCCCCTCTCCTATTCATTTAAACAGTCCTGCCCAGCTGCCCTTAACACCATCTTTGTTTTGGGGAATCATCACCAGGAGGACTTAGCACCTAGTTTGTCCCGTCCATTGTCTTGCCCTCCTGGTGCTGGCACCGCCGCATCACAACTGCTCTCTGGCTCTGTCTGCAGCATCAATTGGAATTACCTTCCTCCTTTGCTTGAGAAGAAAAAAAAAATCATTTAATTTAAATGAGGAATGACTGAGTCATGTCCTGCATTGTTTTGACTAGCCACTGCTACTGGGCTAGCAAGGGGGTATAAAGGCAGCCCCCTTTCACCACATCCATCCCATTTCTAATTTCTTCTGATCGGATCCTCCTGACAGACTCCTGCCTGCCTTGCTAGTAGTTTAGGCCTACAGCACTACTATAGTACTGCTATGTACCTGGCTTTGTTTGTTGGAGTTTGAAGGAGGTTGTGTGCAGAGAGAGAGAGCCACAGACCAAAACCAGTGCCCAGTGGTTGTTTGCAATTGCTTGGCCCAGGTTGCCCTGCTGCTGGGAGACTGGGATGGGATAAGTGCCAGAGCTGGAATGCGTCGTGCACCGTGGGTATGCTGGCTTGACTATTCTCTTTCTGGTCTCTGCTCTCCAGACTTCCCCTGACTGGCTAGTGCAGAAAACACATTTTTCGATATTTATTTAATTTTATTTTTGCAAAGGAGAGGACAGAGTAAGGACGGATGTGGTGCAGACCCTGTTGGTGCTCTCCTGTGATTAATTTTTATTTTTCCTTCCCTGACCCCGGACTGGACCGTCGCAGACTGACCGAATGGACCCTTGTGTCCAATTCAAGTGCCACAGCCAGTGTGCTAGGAGAGTCAATCAAGTAAGTACGGACAGTCTGACAAAAGACAGTCCAGATTGTCCAGTCCCTGTGTTCCAGCGGGAGGACTGTGTAGTGCAGGTGGTAGTAGTAATAGGCTGTGGTGCAGTCTAAATTGACAGTTAGTACCAGTAGTAGTAGCCTTTCAATCCAGAGACTGGACTAGGTGGACATGGACTGTGGTCACTGGAGCCAAGTGGCGGGACCTGGACATCACCCCACTTAAGGAAGTACACTGAAGAAACATAGAAACATAGAATTTGATGGCAGATAAGGACCACATGGCCCACCTAGTCTGCCCATTTTCCTACCTAACGGATAACACAGAAACATTGAAGTTGATGGCAGATAAGGACCAGAAGGTCCATCCAGTCTGCCCATTAATTTTTCTACCGTATAAACGTGCCATCGGCCTTTGCTCTGTCAATGGCTTATCTATTCATACTCATCTATATTGCTCCCTTATGCCTATCCCATGCCTGTTTGAAGGCCTGCACTGTGTTCATATCCACCACTTCCTGAGGTAGACCGTTCCATGCATCCATCACCCTTTCTGTGAAAAACAACTTCCTCACATTACCCCTTAATCGGCCTCCCTCTAATTTCATGCTGTGTCCTCTTGTCCTGCTATTTTTCTTGTATTAAAACGTTAGACTCTTTCACCTTGTCAATGCCCTTAACGTGTTTGAATGTTTCGATTATATCACCTCTCTCTCTCTCTCCCTCCCCCTCCTTTGCTCTAGGATATACATGTTGAGCTCCATTAATCTGTCCTCATATGATTGTAAGCTGCAGATCCTAGTTAACCAACAGCCTTCTTCCTCCTACTCCCCACTAGAACTGCCTTATGTCTGTCCCATGCATTCTTGAATTCCCCCACTGTTTTTGACTCTACAACCTCCTCAGGAAGGCTGTTCCATGCATCTACAACCCTCTCTGTGAAGAAATACTTCTTCACATTACCTCTGAGCCGTCCCCCCTCTAACTTCAAATTGTGCCCTCTTGTTCTTGCACATCTCTTTTTCTGAAAGATGCTACCCTCTTGGACTTTGTTAATTCCCTTGAGGTATTTGAAAGTTTCTATCATGTCCCTCCTCTCACTCCTTTCCTCAAGGCTATACATCTTAAGCTCCTTTAGTCTTTCTTCATATATCTTCTGGTGCAGACCCTGCACCATTTTGGTTGCCCTCCTCTGGGTAGCCTCCACCCTGTCTATGTCTTTGCGGAGATTGGGTCTCCAGAACTGTACACAGTACTCCAGATGTGGTCTTACCAACTGTCTGTACAGAGGGCCAACAACTTCCTGTTTTCTACTGGTGATGCCTCTCCCCATGCATCCCAGTATCCCCCCAGCATTCCTTACTGCCTTCTCACATTGCTGGCTCACCTTTAGGATGTCTGATATGACTACCCCCAGGTCCCTTTCCATTTTTGTTGTTATCAGTATCTCACCCCCCCCCATTGTGTACTCTTCCCCTGGGTTTTTGTTTCCCAGCTGCATTACTTTGCACTTCTTGAATTGAATCTAAGCTGCCATGCATTTGACCATTCCTCTAACCTTGCCCAGTCCCTTCTCATCCTTTCCACCCCACCTTGCATATCAACCCTGTTGCAGATCTTTGTGTCATCTGCAAAGAGACATCCTTTCCCTTCTAGTCCCTCTGTAATGTCACTTATAAAGACATTAAAAAGGACTGGCCCCAGTACTGAACCCTGCAGTACCCCACTAGTAACTCCCCTTTCTTCACTGTGGACTCCATTTACTATTACCCGCTGTGTCCTGTTGTCCAGTCAGTGTTTTACCCAGGCTACCAACCTGGGACCCTCTCCCAGGCTAGCTAATTTGTTTATTAATCTTTTGTGGGGGACTGTGTCAAATGCCTTGCTAAAGTCTAGGTAGGCCATGTCCACAGCCCCTCCCTGGTCTACTACTTTGGTCACCCAGTCAAATAAATCAATTAGATTTGTCTGACATGACCTTCCTGCTGTGAATCCATGCTGCCTTGAGTCCTGTGCCCCACTGGCCTCTAGGTACTTAACAATTCTTTCTTTCAGCAGTGACTCCATCATTTTCCCTACCACTGAGGTCAAACTGACAGGTCTGTAGTTTACTAGTCTACTGGAGAAGTTGTCCAAAATACATGGCAGTTTACAGACTATAGGTAATAAATCGATCTGAATTATCCTTATCCTTTACTTAAATGGAGGGTGATGGGTGGCAGGAATTTGTCAACTGGGTTGGGGGGGGTAAAATATTTTTACCATTAATAAAAACAACCCCTTGCTTGCTTGGACTGTGAGGCAGGATGGCAGTTGTTTCAAGGGAGGGTTCTTTCTCATATAAAGGGAAAAGAATGACTCTAGATCCACAAGGGTGAAGACTGGAATGAGTTTTTTGTTAAAACTAATAATTTTTTTTTTACATTAAAGAACTTTGCTGCATGAATTTGGGGTGAAGTCACATGCTTCTCTCCACTTTACACAGATACAGTTTCTAACTTGACTCCACCTTTGATGCTAAATGTTAAAATTGCAACACACCCACCACATTTTCATTTACAGTGGGCCTGTCTATCAATTTCTTCATCTACAGTCCATTAGGACGATGTTTTGGTCACATTTGTGATTATTTCTTGGTTGGCTTTGCTTTTGTTTGTGAATTTTTCTCCTAATGTTTCTCTGTAGCGTAGTGGCATTTTTGCCCAGTTTGTTTTTTTGTCCCTTCCCCTTGTCTGTAATGTAGTGTCCTCCTCCATTAGCGTCGTTACTGCAGTGGTCCATCTTTTAGTTTGGCATAACTAGTTGTACAGTGTGCAGTGGCACTGTATCTGCAGTCAGAAGCAGTGTGTAGTTTTTTGTAGTCTTGAGCATCATTTGTGCACAGCACAGCAAAGACAAGGACCACTGTGATTTGTTCTGTTCAGTATCGCAGAAACTCAAAGGGCTCTACGATGTCAAGTTGACAACTAATTCGTTGACCATCATCGCAGTGCCAGGTTCCCTGTCGACTGCGAGTTGCAGTCGGCAAGGAGCCATGCACAGCAGGGACTGTTGTCTTCTTTGGCAGGCTTTGCCGCACCCCCTGTACTTATAGATACTAACTCCAGGTCGGAGTTAGTTTTAGGAGGGGGTGCAGGTCAGGGGAGAGTGTTGCTGGGCTCCATGCGCATCCCCTACAGCGACTTGGCACTGTTGTTGGCAGCGACGTATGTCGCTGTAGGGGTGTCACTGCGGGAAGTGCATACCAACAAGAAGTCAGCACCAGCAGCATAGAGAGAAGGGCGGAAGCTAAAGAAGGTTAGAGCTGGTGGGTGTTTGGTTAGAAATAGCGGGGATGTGCTGGTTACTGCAAGGCTGGCCGCTGCATTTTTACTTTATCATTCATGACTCTGCACTTTTCTGAGCTGTGTATGTGTGTGTTGCTCCAAACAGAAGCCGAAGGTGGTGTTGGGAGGGGAGGTCCACTCACCTGGGGCTGGCTCTAGTCCTCCAAGTGTGTGCCATTCATTTGGCTGAGTTGGCACTGGCAGTGCTGCTTTTTTATCATTACAAAAATAAATGTCTTGCCAAATTATTTGGAATCTTGCTGCTACTGCAAGTGTCTCATTTCCATCATGGCAATCAGTTGAAATCCCTGTCTAGTGACCAAGCCTTGGGGATGAGCAGCAGATTTGCAAGATAATCCTCAAAGTGCTGCCTAACTGAATAATAATAGACAATAATTTAAAAATAATGAAAATAATGACATTATGAAACTATTTTGAAATTACTGGCTATTATTAATCAGTCACGCAGCACTTTATTTCCTTGAAGATGGCCCTTAAATCTTCCAGTTAGCTCCCAAAGCTTAGTTACTAATCAGGAATTCAAACCTATTATCATGAGATGAAAGGAGACAGCAGCAAACCAAGCAAGACTCTGAATTTGTCAGACTATTTTTTTTGTAAAGAACTGATCCTACCTGCAACTTGTATAAATCACTGTATCTTTCCTGTGCTGCTATTTTAAGTACCCCCCACCCACCCATACAGAGTATATTTTATATGGTTATGTTCATGTACACTTGTTATGGTGGATACTTTGAGTGGGCTATACCCCCCACAGCATTACTGTACGGTCATTAATTTTTATGTGTTCCCTTCAATGATTAAATTGAGCAAAAACCTATGGTGAAACTCCATGTCTATTCCATCAGATTAACGGTGGTTACCTAGCAGCATCTATACAAAAGGAAACCTTGATCGGGCTTCTCTCTGTTGGTGGTGTGGCCAGCTAACCTGCCACCCGCCAATCCTGCACCATGACTACAAGCATCCCCTGCCCGTTCCAGCCCTTCACTGGGCTTCTCTCTGTCAGTGGTGTGACCAGCTACCCTGCCACCCGCTGATCCTGCACCATAGCTACAAGCATCCGCTGAAAACTCCAGCCCTTTATCAGGCTTCTCTCTCTCTTGGTGGTGTGGCCAGCTAACTTGCTACCTGTCAATCCTGCACCACAGCTACAAGCATCCCCTGCAAGTGCCAGCCCTTGATCGGACTTCTCTCTCCGTCAGTGGCATGGCCAGCTAACCTACCACCCGCTGATCCTGCACCATGGCTACAAGCATCCCCTGCAAGTGCCAGCCCTTGATCGGGCTTCTCTCTCTCTGTCAGTGGCATGGCCAGCTAACCTACCACCCGCTGATCCTGCACCATGGCTACAAGCATCCGTCGCAAGCTCCAGCCCTTGACTGGGCTTCTCTCTTTTGGTGGCATGGCCAGCAAACCTGCCACCTGACGATCCTGCACCATGGCTACAAGCATCCCCTGCAAGGTACGATCCTTATACCAAGCAGTATTTTTTTCATATTTCAGCACTCTCAAGCTGCACTTCTCTGATTGACTTCCTTTTCCCTCTGGTGTCCATTGATTAGTGCACCTTCCAGCTCAGGTCTCCCAGCCCTCAATTGCTGTCTCTACTCATTCTGCTCCTTGGATTGTTTTGTTTTATCCAACACTAGCCTCATCTACTACTTTTCTACTTTTTGTCCTGCCACCCTCCCCAGCCCTTCATCGGGCTTCTCTCTCCGTCAGTGGTGTGGTCAGCTAACTTGCCACCCGTTGATCCTGCACCATGGCTACAAGCATCCCCTGCAAGCGCCAGCCCTTCATTGGGCTTCTCTCTGTCAGTGGCATGGCCAGCTAACCTGCCACCTGCCGATCCAGTACCATGGCTACAAGCATCCCCTGCAAGCTCCAGCCCTTAATCTGGCTTCTCTCTGTTGGTGGTGTGGCCAGCTAACCTGCCACCTGCTGATCCTGCACCATGACTACAAGCATCCCCTGCCCGTTCCAGCCCTTCAATGGGCTTCTCTCTGTTGGTGGTGTGGCCAGCTAACCTACCACCCGCTGATCCTGCACCACAGCTACACGAATCCGCTGCCAGCTCCTGCCCTTCATCAGGCTTCTCTCTGTCAGTGGTGGCATGGCCAGCTAACCTGCCACCCACCGACCCTGCACCATGGCTACAAGCATCTCCTGCAAGGTTAGGTCCTTATACCAAGCGGTATTTTTTTCATATTTCAACGCTCTCAAGCTGCACTCCTCTGACTGGCTGATTTCTTCCTCTAGCGCCCACTGATTGGTGCACCTTCCAGCCCTCAACTGCTGTCTCTACTCACTCTGCTTCTCGGATTGTTTTGTTTTATCCAGCACTAGCCTCATCTACTACTTTTCTACTTTTTGTCCTGCCACCCTCCCCAGCCCCACCCTCTCTTCTCTGGCCCCGACCTCTATTAAATGCTCACAAACTCCACCCTCTATCACTCCTCTCTTCTTCCCAATTGGTTCTCTGATCTCCAGTCAGCCTAATTAGCTGTTTAACCCCTTTACCTCCTAATTTCCTCACTCTTCTCTAGCGCCAAGAAGTACATATGCAGCCCTGATTACTCTCCTGCTGCTACTCTGCGCTTCCTGTTACAATGATCTCTATTGAAACCTCTCCTTTCACCCTCTTCATGCTACTTTTTATCCTCCTCTCCTTCCAATCCCCATACTGCGTCAACAACTCTACGCCCCATTTATCCTCTGTTAACCCCACTGCATCTCTCGCCCCCTGCTATGCCCTAGTGATAACTCCTACACCCTTCTACTTCAATTGGACCCACTGCTCTTCACAGACTGCTGCCCCCCTCCTTCCTGTGTGCCATGCACACACTCTTTGGTCTCTATTTAAATTCCAACTCAGTATTCTCAGCCTCTCACCCAGCTCACCCCGAAATGACTAGCCAAGCCTGGCTTAGGAGTACCAAACTACACTTCATTATTATCTATCTCCTTCTCCTCTCTGCAGGTGACATACATCCTAACCCTGGCACCTCTCTCTTTAATTCTACCACCCCTCCCTCAACCCCCTGCCTTCCTCATCAACCCCTACCACTCTACCCGGAAGCTAGAGATCCTCTACATTAATATTCAGTGTTCTCCCCCAAAATAGACCTGCTACACCCTCTTGTTGCTTCTACTCACCCTGATATATTATTAGTCCCTGAGACTTCGCTAACAAAAAAGGTCCCTGGTAGTTCCATCATAATACCCAGGTATTTTGTCACCCGACAGGATCGTGCTAGCAGGGGCAAAGGTGTCACTATCTACTCCTCTGTCTGTCTCCAAGTCACAATTGTTCTAGATACCACTGTCCCCAAGATCTATGAAGCCCAATCAAAGTTATCGTTTCCCTTCTCTATCCCTATTTTCATTGCAGGTGTTTATTGCCACCCTGGCCAACACTACTCTGTTACTACTGAGCTAATCTCTCCTCCATAGTGTCCATCTCCTCCCCAAGTGAATTTGACCTCCTACGGGAACTCAACCTTGACTGGTTGTCTCCTTCCCTTGGCAAAACTCGTGCAGACATTACTGCTCTCGACCTGTCTCAGCTGACAAAAGGAACCTACCCATCTTCACCACAAAACCAACAACCACTCTCTCCTAGACTGGGCCCTTACATCTCATCCATACAGAGTAATCCAGTCTGGCCTGCTGTCTGATGCTCTCAGTAATCATTACCTAGTCAGGAAAGTTCACCGACCCAAGGCCCCCCTAAACTCATAACCACCCACTCCTACAAAACCCTAGACCTTATCTCTCCGCATTAGGACCTAACCCTTGTTGATTGGCCAATTCTATTGATCTTGCTCTTGACTAGTTCAACGATAAGTTTCTCTCCATCTGGAACAACCGTGCTCCCCTGAAGCAAATCAGAGTGCATGGCTACCACCCCTGAGCTCCTGGCTGTTCAGCAGGCATGTAACATAGCCTAGAAAACACACAAATCCACCAAACTCCTGTCTGACATCTAACTATTCCTGTCTCAGAAATGCCTGCACAAAAGCCTTCTGACAGGCCAAATTTGAGTATTTTCAATCCACCTTTAATAAGAACATAAATAATCTAACAAAGTTCTGGCAAGTTGTGCACTCTCTTTTCTCTCCTCAAGCTAATCCTCCTCCTCCTCCTCTGCTTTATAACAACAACCAGCTCACTGCTGAGCACCCCTTGGTAGCTGCAGAATTCAATACCTACTTTTCTCCCCTGTGCTTCCATCCTGCTTGCCTCCCTCCCAACTCCTCCTTCTGTCAACCCCCCCATGCGCTCCCCCAACCTCCACCATTCAACTAATGGCTTTACCTGTTCCCCAGTTGCTACAAGTGACACCTTAAATGCCCTCCTCTCTCTCTCCACCCTGCTAAGGGCACCTCCCTTGATGGCCTCGGCCCTAAGTTGCTCTTCTTATCTGCTCATGCTATTTCCTACCCGCTAACAACCCTACTCAACCTGTCTTTCCACACTGCTACTATACCTACCATCTGGAAGCATGCAACTGTTCTCCCTAAAGTTGGTGATCTCTCCTCTCCTGCTAGCTACCATCCAATATCCCTGCTTCCCACCTTGGCCAACCTCCAGGAACACCTTGTTCTCTCTCAACTCTCCTCCTTTCCTGATGACTCTTCCTTCTTCACTTCCTTCCAGCCTGCATTCCAGAAGAACAACTCCACAACCATCTCATTACTCAGACTCCTGGACTACATCCACTCTGCCATGGATAAAGGCCACATTACCTCTGCCATCTTTGTCAACCTTGCCAAGGCCTTCAATACTGTCTCCCACTCCCTCCTTCTTTAAGCTCTCTAAACTGCTGGCTTATCCCAACCGGCCTGCGACTGGCTCATCTTCTATCTGGTAGTTGACTCCACGTCCAATCCTCTTCAAATCTCGACAGGTGTGCCTTAAGGCTCTGTACTTGGCCATCTGTTAGTCTCACTTCTCCTAAATGACCTACAATCTGCATGCCCTACTGCCCTTATCCATAAATACGCAGATGACATTGTCCTGTTCACCTCTGGCCCCTCTCCCTCTGATGTGACTACCAGACTTCAGGTTGACTTCAAAAATGTTCAGCGCTGGCTAAGCATTCATCAACTCTTTCTCAGTGCTAAGAAGACAGTCTCCATGACCTTTGGCACTAGGCAGAGACTCTCCTGGCTGCCCTCACTCCCCTCCTTCCATACCCTTGACGGGACTATTCTAGAGGACTCTACCTCTTTCAAATACCTAGTTGTCTGACTCAACCACCACCTGAACTTTTCAGAACATATCAATGCTATCCTGAAGAAATTGCACCCCAAGCTTGGTGCGCCTTACAGGAACCAGAGTGCATTGCCACTACCAGAGAGGTATGATATTGTACAGAAAATGAGTCTCCCCATCTTCAACTATGGTGACATAGTCTACAGTGCTGCTCCCAAGTCTTCCCTTGCCAGCCTAGATACACTCTTCAATGCTTTCTATCGCTTTGCCCTTGACTCCTCCTCTCGCACTTACTACTGCTCCCTTTATCATTCTCTTGTTCTCCCTTCCCTCCAATATAGGTGCCTCTCCCACTGTGTTAAGTTCACTTCCAAATTCTAGTTAGGGTCCCTCCCCTTCTACCTCTCCCCCTGCTCTCAGTTCTTACCCTCTTAGGTTCTTAGACTTGCACTCTCTAGTTATTCCTCGTCGCCACACTTCCATTGGTAAAGAAGCTTTCTCCTATCACTTCCCAAAACTTTGGAGCTCACTTCCCTCCCCTATTCATCCTTCCTCAGCCTTGTGTAATCCCCCTGTCACCGGGGGTTACAAGAATCCCACTTAGATCTAGTGGTAGGCAGGGAAGGCAGCTTGTGAAACTCCAGTTAAATACATTTCACTCTGTCTCAATCTATCCTCAGTCTCAGCTGAGCTGGAGGGATGACATCATATAGAATTCTCGCAGCAGCATAAGCCATATTGGAATGTTGCAGCAGGGAGTTAGTTAGAACGTTGGGAGGTTTTGAATTCAGTCTTCAGGAGAGAGTTCAAGAGGGAGGAGGTGCAATGCACTGTGCAGTCCCTCAGAGCCTCAGCTCTGACCAGAGCTACAGTTTGTAAGGGTGTGTGTTCTCACCATAAGAAGGACACAGAAGAACTAGCACTGAAGTGGTAGAGACCACCCCCTAGTTGGTTCAGGGCCCCATCCCTGCGGGGATGGGGGGAGCCAACAGCCAGCTTCCAGGGGCAATCCCTTGGCCCAGCTAGAGAGAGAGAGAGAGAGAGAGAGAGAGAAAGCAGCCTGAGGTTTGTGCTGCAGCACCATGAAGAGTTGTGATGTTTTCCTGTGAGAGAAGTCTGAGGGCACCTGCAATCAGGGATGAGTCTACTCTGCTAAAGGGCCTATGTTTCACCAGAGACTGTTGTTTAAGTATCTATTACTGTGGGTCAGGAAAGGACAGCAAGTACAGTGCTTAAGGAGTGTGTGGCTTGAATGCCTTTAATATGTGGGGGTCTACAGGGATGGACATGGCCACTTAAAAAAGTATGTCACAAGTCAGGACACTGGAATTTTAGAGACTGTAGATTGAGTGTGAAATACATTTAAAATGTTAATCTACAAATCAGAGTTTTCAGATGAAAAGGTGTTTGAGTACAAATGAATGGCCGGATACGAATTATGGGAGCAAGAGGTAGGAGACCCCCATCTAGAGTAACCAGATTCACCTCTACAGGTTCACTTTGGGACACCTATTACTTTCTCCCGGGCACTTGGCCAGCGTTCGCAGAAAATACCCAGATGTGAGATTAGATGGAAGATTTTCCCTTTATGGAGCCTGTATGTGCTCATGGGTGGTAGAGGGAACCACCAATAAATATCCATGCCATATGGAAAGTGTGTCCAAGTGCTGGCTGGATGTGCCATGCCAGAGAAATCCAAAGAAGAGTACAAGTTTGGGCTGAGAGCCCAGTATATTTCAGAACCTGAGGGTTAGAGTGTGTAAGAAGATGTGTTCTGGTCTCTGTATATATGCGTTATCAGGGAGTGTAGCCCCGTGGAGGTCCATCTATGCTTTGTTGTTCTGCTGCTGTTGTGAATAAAAGCCACACTCTAGAATCTCACTCCCGGTTTGGACATTGCAATTACTGCTTCCTGTGTCTGAAGTTACTTGGGTGCCCCTGACTACAAGTCAAACCTAGCCAAAATGCCAAGCAACAGTTTTCTCCCCAAACCCAGGAAGCCATGTAGTGGGTTACATAATGGAGGCACCGCATAGTGCTAATAAAACAAAAAAATAACATCAACCCATTGGACTGGATTGTGGTAACTCATCCTAATAAGATCCCTGAGTGTGGGGTCCTAACAGATTCAATTAGTGACTACTGCCCAGACTTTTGTGAATAGGCAACTAAATTAACGCTCAGCAAAGCCCACCTCATTATACTGAAACCAGAAATTTAAACAGAGTTAACACTCAGATAATGAATGAGGTCTGTAGAGAAACTGATTGGTTCTGTTTGGAGACACATAATATCGATGGTATATCGGATAAATTTGGTAGGCTGTTCACTCAGGTGATAGATAACATTGCATCCAAAAAAGAAAATGAGAATTAGGGCCAATAAAAACAAATGGGTTACTTCTAAGCTCTTGGAAGTGATGAGACAAAGAGATAGAATGTGGAAAAATACAAGGTGGGCAGGGATTCGGTTACATTACAGAATTACAAATCCTTACAAAATAAGTGTAAATCTGAATCCATTTTTTTAAAATCTCTGAATAGAGTAATTCCCCTGGGGATCACAAAAACCTGGCAAATGTTAAACTGCCTGTTAAGGAGAAAACCAAATGAAGGTAGTATTTCATTGCTTGAGAGAAACAATATGATTAACAATCCCTCTTTTGTGGCTGAGATGTTTAATAATTATTTTGGTGATATGGATAGTTTTAGGACCAATTTCAACCTAACAAGTCCAGTTGTTGATCGCCTTAGAAATAGTAATATTAGTCACCCTACACTTTATTTTTGGATTGTCCCACATGATTTGGTTAGAGACTTTATAATATAACCCTCATCCCTATATTGGTCCTAAAAATATAGATTTTAGGATTATTAATTTGGGAATTAATGAACTGACCGCTCCTATAGCATATGTATTTAATAACTGTCTGTGCAATAATGTTTTACCCAATGACTGGAAACTTGCAACTATAAAGTCCATATTTAAATCTGGAAATAGGGAATGGGTTTCCAACTACTGTCCAATTTATTTACTGGCTCCTTTATCAAAAATTCAGGATAGGATTATTTTCAATCACATAACTATTTTGAAAAAAATAATTTAATGACAACTTCACAATATGGTTTTAGATCTAAGCATAAAATGGAGATAGCCTTGGTGAGGTTCACAAGCTACGTGCAGAGCGCCCTTATAAGGGGTACTCTGTTGAAGCAGTGTTTATGGACCTTACCAAGGCCTTTGACCTCGTAGATCATGGCCTATTGTCAGACTCTGTTTTGGAATTAAATATATGTTATAAAAAGGATTGATAACTATTTGGGCAACAGAAGGTACAGAACAAAAATCTTAGAAAGCATCACAGATTCTCTGAAGATAAAATGTGGGGTGCCACAGGGCTCAATTTTGGGTCCACTTCCTTTTTCATTATTTAAGAATTTTGCCTTTGTTACTTGTAAAGAATCTGAGATCACCCTATATGCAGGTGATGCAGTCATTTTTAATGATGCAACACAGTCTGAGGATGCTCTGAAGACTGTTCAAAATGAATTCAATTGTTTTTAGGAACTGCTTCTGTCAAGGCATAGCCTGCTAAACACTGAAAGAAAAAGAAACAATGGACATGGTCTTTTTTGGACCACTTAAAAAAAAAGAGAACCGGATCTCTTGATAGTCAATTTAAATGTAGAACCTACTGAAGTAGCTGAAAGTTTTAAATATTTTGGGATTATTTTGAACAATTGCCTATCATTTGAACTTCATGTCAAAAATGTTAACAAATGGGTTCATTAGAGATTAGGGCTTTTTGTTTAGAGTACAGACCCACCTTGTCCTTGAGTCTCTTAGACTATTAGTACACCATTTTTTATTTCATGTTTTTGATTAAGGGTTGAGTGTGTATTTGGCTACTAGCAACACAATGTTTGATATGTTTTGCATACAACCTTTCACTAATTTTATGACAAATTTGCCAAATATGACCCATCACTGTAATTTGTTAAAGGATGCTGGTTGTCAGGCAGAGAATAACAAGAGGAATGAGCTGCTGTTATAACTATACTTCTCTACTGGAACTAAAGAACTAGAACTCTACTACTGTCACCTTCAATTTAAGGTAAAAACAAAGCAAAAAAGAGTTAGTGTGTTTGTTTGAGTTGGCTGAAGTGAATTATCTTTGCAGCTATCTAGGTGCTTATCTGAATTGGCTGAAAAGAATTGTTATCTGTGAAATTACCCAGATATATAAAAGGAGCTGTAAAGTAGGGGGAGTGGCTTAGCTAGAAGGAAGCCATGTGTTTTGGATTTAAAAACTGACCCAGATAGTTTCTGGAAGAGAACAGCAAGAGGAAGGAGTTTCTGTTATAACTATACTTCTCTGCTGGGACTAAAGAACTAGAACTCTAGTACTGGGGCCTTCAATTTAGGGTAAAACCAAAAAAAAAAAAGAGTGTGTGTGTGTGTCTGAGTTGGCTGAAGTGAACTGTTATCTTTGCAGTTATCTAGGTGTCTGAGTTGGCTAAAGAGAATTGGTATCTGTGCAATTAAATATGTGTAGAAGGAGCTGTAAAGTAGGGGGAGTGGCTTAGCTAGCAGGAAGCCAGGTGTTTTGGATTTAAAAACCAATCCAGATAGTTACTGGCAGAGAAGAGGCAAAGAACAGCAAGAGGAAGGAGCTGCTGTTATAATTATACTTCTCTACTGGGACTATATTGCCCTTCTTTCCTCCGCTCCACCCCCCAGGCAGTTCTACTTTTATAGACACAGGATTTGACTGAGAACAGGAAGGGAGAGATCACAGAGCCACAAATGACTCATAGTCCTAGAAGGAAAAGAGTAGCTCTCCGCTCCCCCCCCCCCAGCTGCTGGAGGTCTGACTGTGAGCAAATAAGGAGAATATTGAAAAATAAATGAACTTCTTGTCTAAGAACAGAAAGCTCAGGAGCTTAAAGGGCACAGCAGTAAGTAGGGGAAAGAATAAAAATAAACAAACAGAGGAAAGAGTAAGTTTTCAAAATAACAGTTTAGGGTCCAGAAATAAGACATGATGGGAGTGGTGCAGTGCAGTGGCTGTGGAGCAGCAGTCTTCTGGGAGACATTTCTGGAGGATGCCGTGTTATCCCAACTGCAGGCACCTCTCTGGGCTGAGGGAGGTGGTTGCTCATATCCAGGCTGAGTTGGCCAGGATTTGGGGGACCTCCTCTCTCACCTAGGGACCACCAGGGCCACTGCCATTGCCTCAGAGGCTGCCAAGAAAGAGGAGTGGCTGGACCACGGTGGGCTCAGGGAGTATGACGATGGCAGAACAGAGGCAAATCCCTCCAGTTGTACCTCTCCGCAATTCATATGCCATTCTGGCAAAGTGTGGTTCCTGTATGGAGGCACCTGCAGTGGAGACCAAGAAGGACACTGGGAACCTACACAGAGAAGACCCACAGGAGGGTGACATGGGACCCCATAGGGGAAGGGAACAACTCCTGGTGGGGGACTCCATGGTTAGGAGGGTAGAACGGGGGGAGGAAGGTAAGGTGCCTGGTGCCATGGATTAGAGGGACAGGGAGCGAATCCTCAGGCTCGCGAGCAGCTGCACGGAGGAGGGAGCTAGATGTCATTATCTACCTAGGGACAAACTGCCTGACTGGGAAAGGGATCAGAGCAGTGCAGGAAAGGTTTGTGGAGTTGGGGAAGGGCCTTAGACAAGTAGTATGCATGGTAACCTTCTTGGAGGTGCTGCCTGTCTATGGCATGGGTGAGGCTAGGGTGCTCCACAACTTGGGATTCAATCAGCAGTTGAAAAACTGGTGTGGAGCTCAGAGGTTTGGCTTCATTGGGGACTGGGGGTCCATCTGGAGTGATGCAGACCTATACTGGCACAATTGTCTGCATTTGTCCAGAAGGGGAACCAGAATCCTAGGTGATAGGTTTAAATGTTTCATTGGCAAGCATGTAAACTAGCCAAGGGGGGAGGCACTGGAAAGGAGTAGGGACATCCTAGCTCCCCCCAAAAAAAATCAGGGTAGTAAAAAATGGAAGGTAATGAATACCAATACCCATAGTCTGGGCAGCAAACTCCCTGAACTGGTGGCCTTAATGGAAGAGGGATGCCTGGATATTATGGCAGTCACAGAAACATGGTACACAGAGAGCCATGACTAGGATGTTAACATACCAGGGTACATAACCTACAGGAGGGACAGGGAGGGTAGAAGAGGGGGAGAAGTAGCTCTCTATGTAAGGGAAGGGATAAAAGCAATGGAACAAAAGAGTAAATAGGGAGGAGAGGAGGCACCATGGGTCACCCTGGAGACTGGAAATGGCACCACAATCGGCACAGGGGTTGTATACAGATCCCCATCTCAGGGGGAGGAAATGGACAAGGAGATGATAGAAGGCATCCTTAGGATGGTAGAGAAAGGGGAGATATTGCTGATTGAGGATCTGAATATGTCAGATGTCACCTGGAGCACCTTTGCTGCAGCCACATCTTAAAGCAGGGCCATTCTCAATGCCCTAGAGGGGGCATGCCTCAGATAGCTAGTTTTCAAACCCACTCAGGAGGGAGCAATCTTAAGACCTGGCACTCTCAAATGCAGAGAGAGAGAGAGAGAGAGAGAGAGAGAGATCTCAGATCTAGAAGTGGGTAGCCATCAAGGAACAAGTGACCACCAAATAGTGAGGTTCACGATAAACTTAGCTGTTGAGTCAAGTCACACAAAAATGAAAGTACTGGTCTTCAGGAGGACTGGCTTTGGCAAAATGGAGTGTGCCTTAGAAAAACACTAGCTAACAGGCAAGAAAGAGGGGTGGAGCAACAATGGGGAAACATCAAAACTGCCATCACTGAGGCAACAAACTTTTATGTGAAGCAAATAAACAAATCAAAATAAAAAAAACAGCCACTATGGTGCTCAAAAGAGGTGGTGGGGAAGGATAGGGAAAAAAAGAAAGCATTTAGGAAGTATAAGGAAACACAGAAGAAGCAGGGCAGAGAACTGTACCAGTTAAGGCAGAAGGAAGCAGGAAAGGCAATCAGAATAGCAAAGGCCCAAACTGAGGAAAAGACAGCCAACTCAGTTAAGAAGGGGGATAAAATATTTTAGAGGTACATTAGGGAGTGTAGAAAGACAAGGGGAGGGATACTGAGGCTGAACAGAATAGATGGTGGGTGGGCAGAGAAGAACAGTGAAAAAGCAGGGATACTGAATGAATACTTCTGCTCAGTATTCACAAAAGAGGAGGAGAAGGGGGAGGTACCTAATCCAATTAACAGAAGCACTCTGGATGGGGGGTCGATTCCAGTCCATTCACAGAAGAAAGGGTTCTGAAAGAACTCTTAAAACTGAAGTTGGACAAAGCCATGGGGCCTGATGGGATTCAACCCAGAATTCTAAAAGAATTAAGGGGAGAACTAGTGACACCACTTACCACCCTTTTAAACAAATCGTGGGAGGATGGTGTGGTACCTGAGGACAGTGTTGGTTAAGTTTCTTTTTCTATTACTTTCTTCTACTTTTGGAAACTTTTTCCAGAACACACTGTGCAGTCACTAGTGAGGATAGAGAAGTACTGGAAAAAGTAATACTTCTTACAGTTACAATTACTTATGTCTTTTTACATAAAAGTAATACATAACTGTAACTGATTACATTTATTTGAAAGTAACTAGTAACTAAAAAGTAACTAGTAACTATTACTTTCAAATAAATATCATCTGTTATAGTTATTTATTATTTTTGTATTGTTTTGCATAAAAAGAAATAAGTAACTATCAGGTGTATTATTCATTCTAGTACTTCTCCATCCTTGCTAGTGACTGCACAGAGCTTCCAGGATCAAGCCTCTAAAAGAAATAGAAAGTAACAGAAAAAGTAACTCACCCAACACTGCCTGAGGACTGGAAGAGGGCAGATGTGATTCCCCTTCACTAAAGTGGGAGCAAGACAGAGGCAGGAAACTACAGACCTGTCAGTTTGACCTCTGTGGTAGGGAAATTATAAAATCACTTCTGAAGGAAAGAATTGTTGAGTACCTAACAAAAATGGAAAGGGACCTGAGGGTAATTATATCAGATGACCTTACGGTTGACAAGCAATGTGAAAAGGCAGTAGGGAGGGCTAGGGGGATACTGGGATGTATAAGGAGAGACATCACCAGCAGAAAACAGGAAGTTGTTATCCCTCTGTACAGACAGTTGGTGAGACCCCATCTGCAGTACTGCATCCAGTTCTGGAGACCCCATCTCTGCAAGTACATAGACAGGATGAAGGCAGTCCAGAGGAGTTCTGGTGCTATGTCTTTTTCTGAAGCCAGACTGGAGAGGGTCGTAGATATTGTGGTTGGTTAAATGATCCTCCAGCTGCAGAGTGACCACCTTCTCAATAACTTTCCCTACAAAGGGCAAGTTGGAGATCAGTCTGCAGTTGGCTGGGCAGTCGGGGTCAAGGGAGTTTTTTTTAAAGGGGATGTGGTACTGTCTCCTTTAAGGGATCTGAAAAGATCCCACTCTCCAATGAAACCCTCCCATCTCAGCAAGGACTGGGCTAATGACCTCTACACACCCCACTGGTAGGCGTGTAGGACCCAGATCCAAACTACAGTAGATTGGCCACAGAGTCTGGATGATCCTCACTATATCCACGACTACCGGTTGGCTAAAAACGGACCAAGTCTGTCAAGTATTAGTACCATCTAACTGATCAATGCAAGATCCCATGGGAAGGCACTGGCTGATCTCATCCCTGATGGTGGACACCTTATCAGTAAAGAACTGTGCAAACTCCTCACACTGCACTTGTGACAAAGCTCGATCAGAATGAAGACAGGCTGGATTGCACAGACTGTCCACAGTCCGGAAGAGCTGGGCTGGCCTGTTCTTTGCCATAGCAATTTTCCCTGTGCAGGGACTCTGCCTTCTTACAGGAAATTGCTGATTGATAGGTCTTATAATGATCCATCAATCGAAGCCTATCCACCTCCAGGTGAGTTTTCCGCCAGTGTCTTTCCAACCTTCACCCCTGCCTCTTCAACTCACGGATCTCCCCATTAAACCAGGGAGCACCCTGGTGAGAGGTAAGAGGGCGAACACAAGAAGAAGCAATGATATCCAAGGCCTCAGTAACAGCCTTATTATAGGCTGACACAAGAGGCCCCAGATCAGTGCTATTCCTTGGAAATCCTGAGAGTTCCAGCACTGTCATTAGGCCTTCTGAAGTAACACCTCTCAAAGGATGGTACTGTACCAACACCTTTGGGGCAGGCCTATTTTGGGGGGCTGCAAAACTGAATCTTAGGACATGATGGTCAGACCAACTGACTGGCTCCACCTCCATATTAGAGATCTCCATTCCCAGATGAAACACTAAGTCCCGTGAGTGCCCTTTCTTGTGGGTTGCAGTGTTTTTTTTTCATTTAATTGTTTAACCAGGTATAGCACACTAAGCTGAAAGCTTTTTTACAGGAGCGACCTGGGAGCACAAGGCGGTTAAGTGACTTGTTCAGGGTCACACAGTATGCAAGTGGAAGCTGTGGGATTCAAACCCAGGTCTGGTCTGCTGGATGTCACCAGATTTGCAGCTCAGAGCCTTAGACCACTGTGCTATACTGCCTCTATGCCTATGTGTTAGGCCCAATGAATCCATCAGTTGGAGGAGGTTTTGTTCAAATGGCGAGAGTCTGTCGACCCAGGCACTGAAATCCCCCAGAATCAACCATTTGGGGGATTCCAACATCACATCAGCGATGAAGCATGCAACCTCCTTCAGGAACTCCCTCCCATCACCTGGTGGACAGTAAATGAGAAGGGTCCTGTAGCCTACACTTGTACCCACTATACACTCAAAGTAGTTGGTTGCTTCAACTGGCACCTCCTGAGACCCAGTTCCTGTCTAAAACAGACAGCGACAACCCCCGCCCCAACGATCCACTCTCGGCAACGACTACAGAGAACCTGGCTAGAACTGCAGCCTCCAAAATAGGGCCAGCATTCTCATCCAGCCAGGTCCTGGTGATACAAGCCAGGTCAGCAGATGCCACAAGAGCTGCAACAACTGTGGTCTTATTTCTAATTGAAGTACAAGGGTGGCCCCACTTCCTGCCTGACCAAATCAGAACCCTTGGGTATGGGCACAAGACAAGGATAACCTCATTACTGTGTCCATTTCACCCCAGGATACCTCCTAGTCCTCACTGTCCCAATCCATCCATTCCTTTCTCATCCCCCTTGAGAGTTCCAGGACCCCCCCACTCCTCCTACTTCCTCGTCTCTTTAAGATGCCAAAAGCATGGCATCTACAATAAACTTCAAATGGGAGCGGTGGATGGTCAAACGGATGGAGGACCCTTAATCTCGAGGGGGAGTACCACCTGACCATATTCTTAACTCTCCAGCACAAACTTCAGGTACTCACACGCATACCAAAATTAACACAATCACACCACCACTCTCTCCCCCCTCCCCCAACCAAATTCTTCTTAAACTCTTACAAATACTAAGCTAATAAAATTAGCCCTATTACAATTACTTCCCAACAAACTTTTCGGACTCCCTAACCCCCTTTCCACAGGGTTTAATTTAACAATTACCAGAAATACTTAACACACAGTCAGTTTGTCACAGGTCTTTACCAAAGCAGCGTTAAATAAAATTCTACCCTCCAGGCACTCTCACTACCTGGGGGGATCCAAAAATGAGCACAGGCACTCTCACTGCCCAACACAATAATTGTTTGAGTAATGAAAAAATGTTAGATCTGTTTATATTCCTGCTTCTTAATAAATAAATCCTCCGAATAAATGATTTTCCAGGTGACGATACCAGCCTGAAGGCCCTCTCTATGTGGGTTGCCACCCGGAATATCTGCCTCCACACCCGCGACTTTCACTGGCGTCGGCCCACTGGCTGACACCCATGTAAAGCCTAGGATATTATGAGCCTGCTGACTGGCTCCCCCATCGGTCTAAGCTCAGTTCTCCCGAGTAGCAGCAGACTCAGGCAGCTAAACCACAAATACAGGGGCCTCCTGCTGTCCTGGCAGAGGTTCAGTCAGAACTCCAGTATTCAAGTTATTTCCAGCAGTAATCCAGATTATTTCCAACAGTACTCCAAAATAACAGCACCACTTCCAAAATGGATAATAATCAAAACAGTCCCATGAAATAATCCTCTCACAGTGCTGCTCATGTAAAATATCTCATTCAAAAGCCCACAAACAGGCCAGCAGTCCCATAATGTAGAAGTGGTAGGGGGAAGAGAGATTAGATCTGTCAGCCCCAGTTCGAGTGCTGTTCCACATGTCACACCACAAGTAATTCCAGGTAGAAAATCATCTTGAGGCAGGCAAACCGGGCCGACCTTCTCCACACAACCAGTGGAATGAATTCCTCTTAGAGCATGTGGAGCACACAGAGCCCCCCGCTCAGCATCCAGGTCTGATGACACCTTGCCAGTCAGTCTGTCACAGAACAGAATTTTCCAACCTGGAAAACCCCACAAGCAGACTCTTCCACTTCTTCAATAATGAAGAAAGGCTGCAATTTCTCCCTTAGGACATGCAGAAAGGCTGATAAAAAATACAAAGTACCTCGAAAGTAAGGTCCAGTGTTACTAGCATTATTGTAACTAGCACTGTTACAACGTCAAACGGTAAGCTACACAGATACAAAATTGCAAGAATGCTGGCATATAAAGTCCTGGTATTAATATAAACAGTGACAACTAACTTAAAACAAAACAAAATAACTTAAACAGACTTATAAAACTTATTTAAAAACCAAACTATTAAGCTGCAACAGACGGCTGGCCCAGCATGGCCGCCATCTTACCATCAGCCTATTTCCTCCTACCCCCCCACTAGAATTACCTTATGTCTGTCCCATGCATTCTTGAATTCCTCCACTGTTTTTGACTCCACTACCTCCTCAAGAAGCTGTTCCATGTATCCACGACCATCTCCATGAAAAAATATTTCCTCACATTACCTCTGAGCCGCCCCCCCATCTTCAAATTGTGCCCCCTTGTTCTTGCACATCTCTTTTTCTGAAAGATGCTACTCACTTGAACTCCCTTAAGATACTTGAAAGTTTCTATCATGTCCCCCCTCTCTTTGAGGGTATGCATATTAAGGTCCTTTAATCTCTCTTCATATGACATCTGGTGTAGACCCTGCACCATTTTAGTTGCCCTCCTCTGGACAGCCTCTATCCTGTCCATGTCTTTGTGGATATGGGGTCACCAGAACTGCTCACAGTACTCCAGATGGAGTCTCACCAACTGTCTGTACAGAGGGATAACAACTTCCTGTTTTCTACTGGTAATGCATCTCCCTATGCATCCCAGTATCTCTCCAGCCCTCCTTACTGCCTTCTCACATTGTTTGCCCACCTTAAGGTCATCTGGTATGATTACCCCCAGGTACCTTTCCATTTTTGTTGTTGTTAGCATCTCATCCCCCATTGTGTGCTCATCCCCTGGGTTTTTGTTTCCAAGGAGCATTACTCTACACTTCTTTACATTAAATCTAAGCTGCCATACCTTTGACCATTCCTCCAACCTTGCCAAGTCCCATCTCATCCTTTCCACTCCACCTTCTGTATCGACCCTGTTGCAGATCTTTGTGTCGTCTGCAAAGATACATACTTTTTCTTCCAGTTCATCTGCAATGTCACTTATAAAGACATTAAAGAGGACCGGTCCCAGTACTGAACCCTGTGGTACCATGCTAGTAACCCCCCTTTCTTCAGAGTGGACTCAGTTTATTATTATCCTCTGCATCCTGTTGTCCAGCCAATGTTTTACCCAGTTTACCATCTTGGGGCCCATTCCAAGGTTGACTAATTTGTATATTAATCTTTTGTGTGGTACTGTGTCAAATGCCTTGCTAATATCTAGGTAGGCCATGTCCACAGCCCCTCCTTGGTCTACTACTTTGGTCATCCAGTCAAAGAAATCTATTAGATTCATCTGACATGACCTTCCTGCTGTGAATCCATGCTGCTGTGGGTCCTGTACCCCACTGGCCTCTAGGTACTCAACAATTCTTTCCTTCAGAAATGATTCCATCATTTTCCCTACCACTGAGGTCAAACTAACAGTTCTGTAGTTTCCTGCCTCTGTCTTGCTCCCACTTTTGTGAAGAGGAATCACATCTTCCCTCCTCCAGTCCTCAGGTGCCACACCATCCTCCCATGATTTGTTAAAGAGGGTAGTCAGTGGTGTCGCTAGTTCTCCCCCTAGTTCTTTTAGAATTCTTTGTTGAACCCCATCAGGCTCCATTGCTTTGTCCACCTTCAGTTTTAAAAGTTCTTTCAGATCCCTTTCTTCTGGAATGAACTGGTATTGACCTCCCTATCCAAAGTGTTTCTATTCTTTGATTTAGGTACCTCCCTCTCCTCTTTTTTTGTGAATACTGAGCAGAAGTATTCGCTCAGTATCTCTGCTTTTTCAATGTCACCCTCTGCCCACCTTCCCGTTCCTTTATTGAGCCTCACTATCCCTCCCTTGGTCTTTCTTCACTCCCTAATGTACCTATAAAAGGTTTTATCCCATTTCTTAACTGAGTTGGCTACCTCTTCCTCAATTTGGGCCTTTGCTATTCTGACTGCCTTTCCTGCTTCCTTCTGCCTTAACTGGTACAGCTCTTTGTCCTGCTCCTTCTGTGTTTCCTTATACTTCCTGAATGCTACATTTTTCTCCTTAACCTTCCCTGCCTCCTCTTTTGAGAACCAGTGTTTTTTTCCTTCGTTTTGTTGATTTGCTTCACGCAAAGGCTTGTTGCCTCTGCGATGGTTGTTTTGATTTTTCCACATTGTTCCTCCAGCCCTCCTTCTTGCCCATTTGCTAGTGCTTTTCTGAGGCACTCTCCCATTTTCTTAAAGTCAGCCCTCCTAAAGTCCAATATTCTTACTTTTGTAACTCTGGACTCTATGGCTGTGTTTATCATGAATCACAGTTTGATGGTCGATTGTTCCCAGATTGCTACCCACTTCTAAATCTGAGATCATTTCTTCATCCCTGTTTGACAGTACCAGGTCTAAGATTGCTTCCTCCCAAGTTGGTTTCACCACTAGCTGTCTGAGGCATACCCCCTGTAGGGCACCAAGAATAACCCTGCTCTTGGATGTGGCTGCAGCAAAAGTGCTCCAGTTAACATCTGGCATATTCAGGTCCCCCACTAACAATTCCCCCCCCTTTTTTGCCATTCTAAGGATGCCTTCTATCATTTCCTTGTCCATTGCCTCTCCCTGAGATGGGGGTCTGTATACAACCGCCATGTGGATTGTGGTGCCACTGCCTGTCTCCAGTGTGACCCACAGTGCCTCATCTACTCCCTTTTTATCATTTAGTTCCATTGCTTTGATCCTTTCTCTTACATAGAGAGCTACATCTCCTCATTTACCCTCCCTGTCCGACCTCTAGCTTGTGTACCCTGGTATGTTGACATCCCAATCATGGTTCTCTGTGTACCATGTTTCTGTGACTGCCACGCTATCCAGGTGCCCCTCTTCCATCAAGGCTACTAATTCAGGGAGCTTGTTACATAGAATATGGGTATTGGTACTCATCACCCTCCATTTTTTGATGGCCTTACACCTTTTAGCTCTATCCATGTCCTTACTGCCATTTTCTGGATTTACCCCTGTCCTGCTCCCTATCGACTTCTCTTCCTTGGTGTCTACTTCACTTACCACTCTATTTTGTGAGAGGGGGCTGGGCTTTCCCTGTTTCCCTTTAGTGCCTCCCCTTGGATAGTTTAAATGCTTACCAATGAAGCAGTTAAATCTATCACCTAGGATCCTCGTCCCCCTCCTGGACAGATGCAAACCATGGCAGTATAGGCCTGCATCCCTCCTGGTAGATCCCCAGTCCCCAATGAAGCCAAATCCATGAGCTCAGCACCAGTTTTTTCAACCAGTCATTAAATCCTGTGGTGCGGAGTACCCTAGCCTCATCCATGCCATATGCAAGTAGCACTTCCGAGAAAGTTACCATGTGTGCTACTTGTTTAAAACCCTTCCCCAACTCCACAAACTCCTGCTGCACTGCTCTGATCCCATTTCTAGCCAGGTCATTTGTCCCTAGGTGGATAATGACATCCAGCTCATTCCCCTCTGTAGCTGCTGCCACGATCCTGAGGATTCATTTCCTGTCCCTCCGAGCCATGACACACAGCATGCACCTTACCTCCCTTTCCCCTCCCTCCCCCAGTTCTACCCCCCTAATTATTGAGTTCCCCACCAGGAGATGTTTCCTTCCCCTGTGGGGTCCCGTTCCACCCTCCTGTGGGTCTCCATTGTGGAGGTTCCCATCATCCTCCTTGGTCTCCACTGCAGGTGCCTCCATAGAGGAACCATGCTCTGGCAGAATGGTGACTGAATTGTGGAGAGGCACGACTGGACGGATGCACCTCTGTTTCACCACCCTAACCCTCCCTGAGCCCACTGTGGTCCAACCACTCCTCTTTCTTGGCAACCTGAGGCAGTGGTGGTGATCTGGGTGGTCCCTGGGTGAGGGATGAGGTTTCCCAAATCCTTTCCAGGTCAACATGGAGACGAGCAACCTCCTCCCTCAGACCAGAGAGGTGCCTGCAAATAGGGCAGCAATGCAGTCTCCAAAATGTTTCCTGGAAGACTGCTGCTTCAGAGCCACAGCATTGCACCACTCATGTCTGTCTCTTTCCTGCTTAAGATGTTTTTCTTTTTTTGTTTTATTCCTGTACTAGCTGTTCTGTCCATAGTTCCATATTCCTGCACTCCTGTTCTCTCAATACCTACATATTCCTACATCCCCGGTCTGCCCACTTACATATTCTTGCACTCTTGTTCTCAACAGATGTGCATATTCCTGCACCCAGTATTTGCTCTATCTCTGCATATTCCTGCATGCCATGTGCTCTCCATATTTACATATTCCCATATTCCCTGTTCTCTTAATAATTACATATTCCTTCAACCCATGTTTTCTCCATACCTGCATATTTCTACACACCCTATTTCCATAAATAAATGTATTGCTACACTTCCGTTCTCTCCATACTTATATATTTATGTACTCTTTTCTCTCCATGCTTACATATTCATGCATTAGCTGTTCTCTTCATACTCACAGATTCCTGCACGCCATATTATTTCCATACTTGCATATTCCTGCACCCCTGCTCATTCCCTACCCACATATTCTTGCACCTTCTATTCTATCCATACTTATGTACTTATGTATTCCTGCACCCCCCCTTAACTGCATACTTACATATTCTTAAACCCCTTGTTCCCTCCATATTTACATAGAAACATAGACTTTGACAGCAGATAAGGACCGCTAGGCCCATCTAGTCTGCCCATTTCCCTACCTACAGGATAGGCCGCAGATACTAGTTAACCAACAGCCTATTTCTTCCTACCCCCCGACAAGAATTGTCTTATGTCTGTCCCATGCATTCTTGAATTCTCCCACAGTTTTAGACCCCACCTCCTCAGGAAGGCTGTTCCATACATCCACTACCCTCTCTGTGAAATAATACTTCCTCACATTGCCCCTGAACGCCTCTCCTTCTATCTTTAAATTGTGTCCCCTTGTTCTTGCAAGTCTCTTTTTCTGAAAGATGCTACCCTCTTGGACTTTGTTGATTCCACTGAGGTACTTAAAAGTTTCTATCATGTCCCCCCTCCTTCTTTCCTCAAGGGTATACATATTAAGCTCCTTTAGTCTCTCCTCATACGGCTTCTCTTGCAGACCCTGCACCATTTTAGTTGCCCTCCTCTGGACTGCCTCTATCCTGTCTATGTCCTTGCGGAGATGGGGTCTCCAGAACTGGACACAGTACTCCAGATGGGGTCTCACCAACTGTCTGTACAGAGGGAAAACAACTTCCTGTTTTCTGCTGATGATGCCTCTCTCTATACATCCCAGTATACCGCAGCCCTTCCTACTGCCTTCTCATATTGCTTGCTAACCTTAAGGTCATCTGATATGATTACCCCAGGTCCCTTTCCTTTTTGTTGCTGTTACTACCTCCCACCCATTGTGTATTCTTCCCTGGGTTCTTGTTTCCCAGGTGCATTATTTTGCACTTCTTTGCATTGAATCCTAGCTGCCATACTTTTGACCATTCCTCCAACCTTGCCAAGTCCTTTTCATCCTTTCCACGCCTCCTTGTGTATCAACCCTGTTGCAGATCTTTGTGTCATCTGCAAAAGGCATACTTTTCCTTCCAGTCCCTCTGCAATGTCACTGATGAAGACATTAAAAGGACTGGACCCAATACTGAACTCCTCATGTACCCCACTAGTAACCCCTTTCTTCAGAGTGGACTCCATTACAATTACCTTCTGTGTCCTGTTGTCCAGCCAATGTTTTACCAGGCTACCACTGGGTCCCACTCCCAGGCTGGTTAATTTGACTATTAATCTTTTGTGTGGGACTGTGTCAAATGCCTTGCTAAAGTCTAGGTAGGCCATGTCCACAGCCCCTCCCTGGTCTACTACTTTGGTCACCCAGTCAAAGAAATCTATTAGATTCGTCTGACATGACCTTCCCGCTGTGAACCCATGCTGCCTTACATAGTCCTACAACCCTGTTCTCTCCAAGCTTACATATTTCTGTGCCCTTTGTTCTCTCCATATTTATTAGTACTGCACCTTCCTATTCTCTCGATATTTACATATGACGGGACCCTCTGTTTTCTCCATACTTTCATATTCCTGCAAACCATGTTCTTCCATATTATAGCTGTGCAGGATATAAAATTCCACCCACAGAAAGCAGATGAAATTACCATTCAGATTACATAGAATGTCAAGGAATTTGTGTAAACATTCCATGAAATTTTGCCAAATTTTAAAGTTCACTTATTTTGCTCACATTTTAAATGTATGCCTCCAACTGACACCAGATGTGGCATGTAAATAGTCCAGACCCACACAAGAGTCACAAACGTCAGTCATCAGTTGAAAGGGAGTACAGTTATGGGTGGCCAAACATTTAATCAAAATTTAATTTTCAGTTATTTCAATCTAATTTAAGCATTTATTATCCAAATTTCTCTGCAGTTTAATGATTAAAAAAAACATACACAATGGGCATGTTCACCATGTTTTAAGTCTCAAGCTTTAGAGGGGACTGAGTTATAAGTAGCCAAACACTTTGCAAAAATTTAGATTTAAGTTATTTCAGTGTAATGTTAATATTATTCCTTGAGATGTTATAACATTTTACAGGTATTCCGATAATCAATACATTTATGTGTGTACACAGTTTCAGATTTCTAGCTTCAAATGGGACTTAGTTATAGCCTGCCAAACATTTTGCCAAAATTAATATTTCAGTTATTTCTCTCTAATTTTAAAACATGTCCAAATTTAACCAGATTTGAAACATTTAAATATTTATTAAATGAAGGTGATATGTGCATTGTGAATGTTAAATTCCACAAAAAAAATTCTGAATGCTTCATCTATATGCTACCATAAATATTTGAGAAAATGTTACTAATAATTTTGTTTGTCTTTTCCTCTGTACATTTAAAACTGCTAAATCCAATTTATTGAGTTCTGTTAGACACCAGGATACAGTGACATCAGGTATGCATGTCAAATATGTACCTGCAAGAGCAAAAAAGTTACACTCATCCACATTTTGGTGAATTTTCACAAAATGTTGCAAATATTTACATAGTAAAATTGTGATCCCATGTAACTTAAAAATTCATATTTATACAATTTTATAACCATTACAAAAAGGTTATTCATGCTAATTTACACATGTGTAGCTCCAAATGTGCCAGAGTTCTATGCATACACAATTTGCATGAAATTTCCTGCAAATAAAAAATAAAATGATAGACTTTGAGCGCATATAATTTTGAGATGAGGCAACAAAATGCCATGAACTTTGGTGCATTATTAGAACTGCTATCATAAGGCAATGATGCCAAATGTAAGATCACTGCCTCAGTAGCTGGCTGAGGTATATGCAGATAAAAATGTTCATGAAATTTCCCACAAAAAATAAAATGATAAACTTTGAGCATCTATAATTTTGAGACCATCCACCCCAATTTCATAATATTTGGCACATCATTGGAACTACTCAGAGAGTAAGGCTGCCAAATGTGAGAGTGCTGGCTCACAAGTTAGCCAAGTTTTGACCATGTTAATACAGTTTATAAATCATTCAAAATTCCAATGAAATTCCACAAACCTTCATGGAATTTCATGAAATGCAGTTAAAATTCCAAAAATCTGGTATTGTCTCATTCCATACAGCTCTATTGTTCATTCCAAACTTACATATTTCTTTATTCCTGCTTCCTATGCTGTCTTCATACATATATATACCTGAATCACTGTCCTCTCCATACTTTTATAGTCCTTCATCAGATGCTCTCTCCATATTTATATATTTCAGCACCCTGTGTTCTCTCCATAGTTACATGTTCTTGCACACTTACATATTCCCTCCCCTATTCTCTCCCTATCTATATATTGCTACACCTGTTTTATCTCTACTTGCATATCTCATACATTTCTACACCCCGTTCTCTCCCCACCTACATATTCTTGCACCTTCTGTTCTATACATACTTACATATTCCAGCACTTCCTGTTTACTGCATACTTACACATTCCTAACCCCCTGACCTCTCTGTATTTGTATATCCCTGTACTCGTTGCTCCCAACACACTTACAGTACATACTACTGTGCTACTGTTCATGCCATATTTACCTACTCCTACACCCGTTTACTTGGTTGTTACAATTTACAACAACCCCTGCTACCTCCATACTTACATATAATTGCACCACTGTTCTCTCCATATTTGCATCCTATGTTCTCTCCATATTTACATATACTAGCACACCGTGTTCTCTCCATAATTATATATTCTTGCACCCACTGTTCTCTTCATATTTACAGATTCCAGAACCCTATGTTCTCACTATACATACATATTCCTGCATCCCTGTTCTCTCCATACTTGTGTATTCCTATACCTCCAGTTCTCTCCATAGTTACGCATTCCTGCGTCCCCTAGTCTATCCATACTTACATATGCCTGCACTCTTGTTCTCAACATACTTACATAGCCCTCCACCCAGTGTTCTCTCCATAGTTATATATTCCTGTACTCCATGTTCTCTCCATTTATACATATTCCTACACCCCTTTTCTCTCCACATTTACAAATGCTTGCACCTGTTCTCTCTATATGTATATATCCATGTACCCATTTGCTCCATGTGTGCATATTCCTGCACTACTGTTCAACATATTTACCTATTCCTACACCCTCCATTCAAGCTATACTTGCATGTTCCTGCATGGCCATTCTCAGTATAATTACATATTTCTGCATCCCTGTTCTCTCTGTATGTACATATTTTATTTATTAATGGTATTGGAATTATAACCCTTTGAGTCAGAGACTCATTTACAAATGCTCCACGTCGGAGTACACATACACATGTAAAATACAGTAAATCAAGATGAATATCCTATATAAAGTAGTAGCTAAGGTAAGGGTGGTAATTTACAGTATTCAATAATAACATAGCAGAAATAAAAAGCGCATATGAGCAGGGACACTGGCCCCTTGTCAGGGGAAGAAGTTGAGTGCCCCTAAGAGAGGCAACAGTTACGAAGAGGGGGCGCAACTAGTGCTACAGGCATTCACAGTTGCAGCTGGTGAACAGGTGGCTGTGCATCGCCTTTTTGAAAGGCCCTAGCCTACTTTTAGAAGAGATGAGAGTAGGGAGTCGAACAAGCCTGGAGCTCTGTAGAGGAAGGACCTCTGTGCCAGAAATGTCTGACTCTGGGTACATGCAGAGAGGATCTGGAGGAGATGCGGGTGGATAGAGATGAGATGCTAGGGTGATTGAGGTTGGCTATTTCTTGGGGGGGGCTAGGCCTGTCAGAATTTTCTTGGTAAACAGGCAGGTCTGGTATTGAAGCCTGTCCTCAGGGTTGAGGATATTTGCTAAGGCATAGAGTAAGCAGGTATGGGTAAGCCTATTGGCACCTGTGAGTAAGTGGCAGGCTTTGCTAAGAGAAATCCTGACACAGTTGAAGGCAGTGTTGTCCACAGCCCCATAACCCAAGAGCACATAATCCACCAAGGATAGGACAGAGGATGTAATGGCCATTTTCAGGGCTACTGCAGTGAGATAGTTCTTGTGGCAAGAGAGGAGACCGATACAAGAGTTTAGGGCTAAGCAGAGGGTGTGAATATGCCCATGGAATAAGAGGGCTGGGTGAAATGTGAGGCCAAGGTACTTAAAGGAATTAACCTGTTCGAGGGGGAGTTAATTGGATATGTCGAGGAAGGAAGACTCTCTGTACTTGTATTCCTGCACTGCCACTCTCTCTATAAGTACATGTTCCTGCATCCCCTGTTCTCACTATGCTTATATATTCTTGCACCCATTTACTCCATACTAACATATTCCTTCACCACTACTCAACATATTTACCTATGCCTACACCCTCTGTTCTCTCCATACTTAAATGTGCCTGCACTCCAATTCTCTCCATAATGACATATTCCTCCATCCCTGTTCTTATACTTACATATTCCTGTATCCCTGTCCTCCCTATATGTATATTTCTGCACTCTCATTGTCTCTATATTTCTGCATCCCCTGTTCTCTCCATATTTATATATTAATACGCCCCTGTGCTCTTCAAACTTACATGGCTCTACACACCCATTCTCTCTGTTTTTTTCTGTGTGATCTTTATCTCTTCAAATGCATTAATGTTTCTTTGTAGAAATACTGTTCTCCCCATATAGTGAGGTGGCATTGGTCATTCAAAAATGTCCTGTGGGACTTTTGTGGTAAAAGTAATAAATCTATTTCAGGGTACTGAGCATACAACAAAGTACTAAAAAAAGCATGTTGGCAATCTCAGGTTCTATTGGGATTACTGTAATGACATCATCAATATGGCATGCTTTTTTTCCCTTATCTGGTACTATTCGGTTGACTTCAATGCGAAGAAATGCAAAGTTATGCATATTGGAGTCAAGAATTCTTGGACAGAGTACTACCTGGGTGGAGTCCGAGTATCTGCATCAGAGGAGGAGAAGGACCTGGGAGTGATGATCACTTGAGATCTGAAGCACTCCACACAGTGCAAGAAAGTAGCAGCAAAAGTAAAAACAAGCTGCTGGGATGCATATCTAGGGGGATCAGCAGTAGGAGAGGGGAGGTTATATTGCCCTTGAACAGATCATTGGTAAGGCCACATCTAGAGTATGGAGTTCAGTACTGGTGCTCACACCTCAAAAAGGACATTAACCTGCTGAAGAAGGTCCAGAGGAGAGCTACAAAAATTATAGGTGGACAGCACGGTAAGGCACACGAGAGGTTGAGCGCACTGAACATGTACTCCGTGGACAGGGGAGGGAGAGAGAGAGGACACGATTGGGACCTTCAAGTACTTGAATGAGATAAATAAGATTAATAAGGAGAGTCTCTTTAAGCTGAGTGGCAACCGTAACATGAGGGGGCACAGTCTTAAGCTGGAGGGTGGGAGGTTTAGGAGGGAGGTCAGGAATCACTTCTTCACGTAGAGGGTGGTGGACACTTGGAATGCACTGCCAGAAGAGGGAATCTTGTTGAAGACAGTAGGCAGCTTTAAGAGAAGCTGGGACAGGTATAGGAGAGGGTAAGGGGCATGGGTAGGGAGGATGGCAGGAGTGGGGGCAGGGACAGTAGTTCAAGCTGTGAACCCTGCAACTCAAGCAGACCTGATAAACTATATGTTCTTCTTCTGCTGGCTTCTTTGTATGTATGCTCATATCTGTCTGTCTTTTGGTTTTGTGTGGTTTGGGTTTTGGCATGAAATGGCATTAAATTACTCTATTTACAATATCTGATTTAACATTTTATTTATGTTATGTCTTCTTTAATATTATGTAGTATTTTCTTTATTTTTAATTATTATAAATTATAAAGTTTTTATGACTCAAATACATTACGTTTACTGATTTATGCCGATATGTATGACCTCAATTCCCAATTTACTCAGTCTTATGTTTACCTCTTTTTCAGTTGTGCATGCTGAATAGATGCAGATAACTAATGGCATTTACACAGAAACATATACATACAAGGCAGATAAGGACCACTTGGCCAACCCAGTCTGCCCATTTCCCTAACTAATGAAGAAGCTGCAGATCCTAGTTAATCAACAACCTACTTCCTCCTATCCCCTACTAGAAATGCTTTATGTCTGTCCCATGCATTCTTGAATTCCCCCACTGTTTCTGAGCATACAACTTCCTCAGGAAGGTTGTTCCATGCATTCACCACCCTCTATGTGAACAAATTTTTTCTCACATTGCCCCGAGACATCCCCCTCTATCCTGAAATTGTGCCCCCTTGTTCTTACTCATCTTTTTGTGAAAAATGCTACCCTCTTGGACTTTGTTGATTCTCTTGAAGCATTCAAATAGAAACACAGAAACATAGATTTTGACAGTAGATAAGGACCGCTTGGCCCACCCAGTCTGCCCATTTCCCTACCTAATGGATAAGCTGCAGATCCTAGTTAACCAGCAGCCTACTTCTTCCTACCCCCACCCCCTAGAATTGCCTTATGACTGTCCCATGCATGCTTGAATTCCACCAGTTTTTGACTCCACAACCTCCTGCAGAAGGCCGTTCCATGCATCCACAACCCTCTCTGTGAAAAAATACTTCCTTAAATTACCTCTGAGCCGCCCCCTTCTATCTTCAAATTGTGACCCCTTGTTCTTGCACACCTCTTTTTTTGAAAGATGCTACCCTCTTGGACTTTGTTGATTCCCTTGAGATACTAGAAAGTTTCTATCATGTCCTTCCTCTCCCTCCTTTCCTCAAGGCTATACATATTCAGCTCCTTAAGTCTCTCTTCATATGTCTTCTGGTGCAGACCCTGCACCATTTTAGTTGTCCTCCTCTGGACAGCTTCCATCCTGTCTATGTCCTTGCAGTGACTGGGTCTCCAGAACTGCATGCAGTACTCCAGATGGGGTCTCACCAACTGTCTGTACAGAGGGATAATAACTTCCTGATTTCTACTGGTGATGCCTCTCCCTATGCATCCCAGTATCCCCCCAGCCCTCCTTGCTGCCCTCTCACATTGCTTACCCACCTTTAGGTCATCTGATATGACTACCCCCAGGTCCCTTTCCATTTTTGTTCTTGTTAGTATCTCACCCCCCATTGTGTACTCTTCCTCTGGGTTTTTGTTTCCCAGGTGCATTAACTTGCACTTCTTAGCACTGAATCTAAGCTGCCATACATTTGACCATTCATCTAACCTTGCCAAGTCCCTTCTCATCCTTTCCACCCCATCTTGTGCATCAACTCTGTTGCAGATCTTTGTGTCATCTGCAAAGAGACATACTTTTCCTTCCAGTCCCTCTGCAATGTCGCTTATAAAGACATTGAAGAGGACCGGTCCTAATACTGAACCCTGCGGTACCCCACTAGTAACACCCCTTTCTTCACTGTGGACTCCATTTACTGTTACTCTCTGTGTCCTATTCTCCAGCCAATTCTTTACCCAGGCTGTCATCTTGGGACCCACTCCCAGGCTGGCTAACTTGTATATTCATCTTTTGTGTGAGACTGTGTCTAATGCCTTGCTAAATTCTAGGTAGGCGATGTCCACAGCCCCTCCCTGATCTACTACTTTGGTCACCCAGTCAAAGAAATCTATCAGATTTGTCTTGCATGACCTTCCCGCTGTGAATCCATGCTGCCCTGGGTCCTGAGCCCCTCTGGCCTCTAGATACTCAACAACTATTTCCTTCAGAAGTGATTCCATCATTTTCCCTACCACTGAGGTTAAAGTAATGGGTCTGTAGTTTTCTGCTTCTGCCTTGCTCCCACTTTTGTGAAGGGGAATCACATCTGCCCTTCTCCAGTCCTCGGGTACCACCCCATCCTCCCATGATTTGTTAAACAGGGTAGTCAGTGGTGTCACTAGTTCTACCCTTAGTTCTTTTAGAATTCTGGGATGAATCCCATCAGGCCCCATTGCTTTGTCCACCTTCAGTTTTAAGAGTTCTTTCAGAAACCTTTCTTCTGTAAATGGGCTGGTATCAACTTCTGCATCCAGAATGTTTCTACTGTTTGTTTTAGGTACCTCCCCCACTTCCTTTGTAAATACCATGCAAAAATATTTGTTTAGTATCTCTGCCTTTTCACAGTCACCCTCTGCCCACCCTCCCTCCTCTTCATTAAGCCTCACTAACCCTCCCTTGGTCTTCCTTCACTCCCTGATGTACCTATAAAAGGTTTTATCCCCACTTCTTAACTGAGTTGGCTATCTTTTCCTCGGTTTGGGCCTTTGCTGTTCTGACTGCCTTCCCAGCTTCCTTTTGCTTTAACTGATATAGTTCTCTGGCCTGCTCCTTCTGTGATTCCTTGTACTTCCTTAATGCTTTCTTCTTCTCTTGAACCTTCACTGCCACTTCCTTTGAGAACCATAGTGGTTTCTTACATCGTTTAGCTTTGTTAATTTGCTTCACACAAAGGCTTGTTACCTCTGTGATGGCAGTTTTTATTGTTCCCCATTGTTCTTCCACCCCTCCTTCCTGCCCATTTGCTAGTGCATTCCTTAGGCACTCACCCATTTTGGCAAAGTCAGCCCTCCTAAAGTCCAATACTTTTGCCTTTGTATGGCTTGACTCTATTGCTGTGTTTATTGTGAACCATACTGTTCGATGGTCGCTAGTTCCCAGATGGCTACCCACTTCTACATCTGTGATCCTCTCTTCATCTTCATTTGAGAGAACCAAGTCTAGGATTGCTCCCTCTCAAGTGGGCTCCAATACTAGTTGTCTAAGGCATGCCCCTTGTAGGGCATCTAGAATAAACTCACTCTTTGAAGTGGCTGCTGCAACTGCACTCCAGTTAACATCTGGCATATTCAGATCACCCATCAGCAATATCTCCCCTTTTTCTGCCATTCTAAGTATTCTTTCCATCATTTCCTTGTCCATTTCCTCCCCTGAGAAGGGGTCTGTATACAACCCCTGTGTGGATTGTGGTGCCATTGCCGGTCTCCAAATTTATCCACAGTGCTTCTTCTCCTCCCTGTTTTCCCTGTTGTTCTGCTGCTTTGATTGCTTCCCTTATGTAAAGAGCTACTCCTCCTCCTCTTTAACCCTCCCTGTCCCTCCTGTAGATAGTGTATCCTGGTATGTTTATGTCCCAGTCATGGTTTTGCGTGTACCATGTTTCTGTGACTGCCACAATATCCAGATGTTCCTCCTCCATCAAGGCCACTAATTCAGGAAGCTTGTTACTCAGACTACGGGCACTGGTACTCATTGCTCTCCATTTTTTGATGGCTTTACCTTCTGTTGCAGCATCCCCCACTGACCTGTCTACCTCGGTCTTTTTCTCATTTAGTACCCTGTTTTGTAGGGAGAGGCTGGGATTTTCCTACTACTTATCAGTGCCTCCCCCTTGACTAGTTTAAAAGCTTGTCAATGAAGCATTTAAATCGATTGCTCAAAAGACTTGTTCCCTTCCTGGACAGATACAGACCATCCTGCCAGTATAGGCTGGTGTCCCTCCAGGTGGAACCCCAGTGACCAATGAAGCCAAACCCCTGTGCTCCACACCATTTTTTCAACCATTCATTAAACTGCATGGTGCAAAGTACCCTTGCCTCACTCATGCCATTGACAGGCAGCACCTCAGAGAAGGATATTGTGTGTGCTACTTGTCTTAGGCCCCTCCCCAATTCTACAAAGTCCTTCTGCACTGCTCTAATCTCCTAGGTGGACAATGACGTCCAGTTCTGACTCTCGTGCAGCTGTTCTCATGATCCTGAGGATGCGCTTCCTGTCTCTCCAAGCCATGGCACCAGGCAGGCACCTTACTTCAGTTTTCCCTGCTCCCCCCAGTTCTATCCCCTTAATAATTGAGCCCCCCACCAGTAGCCGCTTCCTTTCCTTGTGATGTCCTCTGCCTCCTTCCTGTGGGCCTCCCTTGAGACAGTTGTCCTCAGCCTCCTTAGTCTCCTCTGTGGCTGCATCCATAGGGGAGCTATGCTCCCCCCAGAATGGTGTATGGATTGTGGTGTGGAACAACTGACTGGGTGTGCCTCTGTTCCACCATCCTCACCCTCCCTGAGCCCACTGTGGTCTCGGGGCACACCCCACCCAGTGAGCCCACTGTGGTCTAACTGCTGTACTTTCTTCGTAACCTCTGAGGTACTGGTGGTGGCTCTGGTGCTCCCTGTATGGGGGAGGTTCCCTTCCTACCGTCCGGTGTGGCCTGGGGAAGGTCCCCTTACTACTGTCCAGTGTGGCCTGAAGACGGGCAACTTCCTCCCTCGGGGCAGAGAGTTGTTTGCAAATAGGGCAGCATGTCAGCCTCCAGAAAGACTCCCGGAAGACTGCTGCCCCAAAGCCATTATTTTGCACTATTCCCCACATATTTTTTTTGTGTGTGTGATTGGTTTGTAATATAAAAATATATATATATACACACACACACACTATACAATGTGTATGCTTATGTTGCCCGCGCAGTGTACTAGAGAGGATATAACAGTGATATGCACCTTGCACTCTTGAGGAAATGATGTCAGAACCCCAGGTATAAAGGGACTATTTCCAGGGGTGGGTGGGGTGAGGGTGGAAAAGGGTTAGCCTAAGCTGTGCCCTCACAAAACAATCAGCTAAAAGCTCTGACCCACCGCTGTTTCTATTATGTTTCTATTATGTACTCCCTCTCCCTCCTTTCCATGATGGTATACATATTAAGCTCTATTAGTCTTTCCCTCTTTGCATGGCTTCTTGTTCTAATCCTGCACCATTTTAGCTGCCCTCCTCTGGTCTGCCTCCATCTGTCTATGTCCTTGCAGAGATGGTGTCTCCAGAACTGCAGTCAGTATTCCAGATGGGGTTTCACCATAACTAAACAATCCTTTACTGATGGAGTCACTTTAAAACTCAGCATACCTGCAGCAAATGTGGCAGAATAAGAGATGGACATTACATGGTGTATAATATGTCCGAAAAAAAACAAATGAACCACTAGTGCAGAACTCAGTGCATATAGCAAACTTCTGCACTGTATAACAGAAAGAGCGTGTTATGATGGTCAACCATATCCTGAAAGAAAATGAACACTTGCTAATAATACAGTGGAAACAGTGACCTTGAGTGGTTCTTCCTGGCACAGATCTTGCTATCAGAACACAGTTCATGCTGAAATGTGCAAACAAGCTAAGCAGAGTTATGAAAAACAGCTTGCTGATAAAGCTTCTCACAAAAAATTTATTTTTTGACACACTTTTGTGTTCGCATGATCCCTCACCATTTAAATGCTTCCAGTCACAACCACATAACAAAACTTACACTTTTTCTGTGATAAAGAATTAGGTAAGACTAATCCTTTAAACGAGTTTCTTCAGGTCGTGCTGGGAGTGAACTTTGACATGCAGTGCAACACAGTGGAAATGACACATTTGCTGAAAAACTCAGTGCTGTCATTAGCCCTGCAGATGCTCATGCTGTTGACGTCCAGCACCATTTGTGATGCTGGGTCACTCATGTTACTTATGTTCCCTGTAGACCGAAAGTCGATGACACAGAAGTAGTGAAAATATACAGATGAAGGTGCGGCACATAATTAAGCAATAATGCATGACAGGCTATGTGTCGTCTTAGGATAACATCATACCTCAGGCGGTTAAAGCACGAAGCCACAGGTGGAATGCATTCAATGCATGAGAAATAACGTTATCCCAGCACCACACACACCCTGAAATGCATTGTTGCTATTATACAATTACTTGCTGTGGCAAAAAAATACAGAAAAGATAGAAAAAAGAAAATGTAAGGCACTTTTACTGCATTTTTGAACTGTCTAAGTATGCTTGTTAAAAAATAGTGCTTCCCCCCCAATAGGTGGTGCTGTTTTGTAGCAGTAGGTTCCCTCTAAGTCTATCTACAGTATATGTTACTGTCTGTCTCCCGTTTTTGTTTTATGTTTTCTTCTACTCTCTCTCCATGTGTCTTTTTTTCCCAATGTGCTTTTGTTTTTTAATTCAATTAGGCATGAATGGAGCTGATCAGCGAGTGACTTGGGAGACTGAGGGACTTACGTGTCACATGTCATTGGTAAAGTCACTCAGTCTCGCTGTTCATTTTTTAATTTTTTTTCACAAAATTAGTTTAGTTGAAAAGTGGTGTGGGAAATTGCCATTGAGTGTGGCCTGTGAAACAGACAATGAAGCAGGCACCTGACAAGGCAAGAGCTAATCGGCAAGTGACTTGCACGGACCGAGATACTTCTCCAGATGTCACTGATAAAGTCACTCGGTCTTACTGCTCATTATTTCTGTAGACAATTACTTTTATTTAAAAACGCTGTAAGAAACTACTGTTGCTTGCAGATTTTGAAACAAACCACCAACAAAGCGTGTGCTTAAGAATGGTAGCAAGAGACAGGGCCATACAGAACTCCAGCTTTCTTGTGTATGTGGAGCGGGGACAAATTATGCCCCGGAATTTATGACAAAAATAAATGCTCCACGTTCAGTTCTGCCTCTACTTTTCTGGCAGTTTGGAGTTTAGAAGACAGGGCACAGAGAAGTTGGCTTGCAAGTGGGGCAGAGCAGGAATCACTAAAGTTGGGTAGGACAAGGAAAGGGGGACAGCATATAGTGATTTTTTTATGTTGCTGCGGTCAGATGTGCCTGACCGTGATACAGTGGTGTTGTACTGGGATAACTTAACTGTTCAAGGTGGCAACTGACCAATCAGAACTAAGCATTTTCTCTTGCCATTGTATAATAAATGCTTGAGTTTGCTGGAAGGAGAATTCAGAGATGGAAATATTCTTAGCATGGCAACATTGCACACTGCCTACACAGATATGTGGTCTGCAAACAATGCCAAAAAACTGCATGTTATTCGTAAGAAAGTGAATGAGCTTATCAAGAATAACATTCCTGAAGTTGGCTTTCCCAAACCAAAGCGTGTGAATGAGTTCCGGCATGTTATTGTTAAGCCAATGTGATCTGGCCATTCAACTTGTGGAGGACACAAAAAAAGTAACACTGATACTGACATGAAATGTATCTGTGATGCTGCCCTTTTGCTTAGAAGTGCCATAGTGAAAACTGAAAGGTGGAAATTCAGTGGTACCCTCACAGATGTTATTGAGAAGCATGCACCAAAAGAGCTAGACAGCTTCTTTCAGTGGGGGTTGCAGGGTCCAACAAAAATGCTTTCTACTGCAGAAGTAAACAAACATGCTATGAACTTAGCCCAGAGCACAGTGGTTATGAGCCTGCCCGATCACAAAATACAAACTGTCCCATACTCTGACGTGCAACTGTGAAATGTCACAGCAGCTGGCTGTTAGTCTCACCATATGACAAGCATATCGTAGCAAGAAATTAGTAAACATTCTTCATAAGTCTGGGATATCAGTGAATGGATCCATGACACCGCATTGGCAATTTCATGTCGACACGATGTTACCCTGACACCACTACATCAACTGCAACTGCATTTGAGATGGTGCTGGTGTGCTTAAACATCTTGTTTTGCAGGGAGGCTGCACCCCCTGCACCCTCTTTTTAAGATACTCAACTCCAAGATGGAGCTGAGTTGGGGACTGGGTGTAGGACCTTGGGGAAGGGTGCTGGGGTCCCAGTCAAACTTTACAGTGACGTGGCGATATTGTCGTTATCGACCACGTCGCTGTAATGTTGTAGCTGTAGCAATGGTATACCTCAGTGAATTATACCCAGCTTCTTAGACCCAAAACATTAATAGCTTACAGTGTTATAGAGAGAATGCTGTCTCCATGGAAGACACAACTTTTTTGCTGTAGATAACGTGGACTTTTTCAGAAGACACTCCAGATGATAAATAAACACTACATGCCACTGCCATGGCAATCTGTTAGCAATGATCTCCACAAGATACACTCTGCAAATTACAGCTCAATGATGAGAATGGGAGTTGTTCAATCAAAGAGATTCCAAATATGATTATAACTTTCCTGGACTGTCATATGCCAAAACATCTACAGTCAAACAGTCCTGTTTTCCTATCATTTCAGCTGATCACAACTCAAGAATCTCTCTCTCCTGAATGAATCCCTGATTTTGCCTGAGTTCTAGGAAGGAATCTGGTGAGATCTAAATTAGATACAAGTACAATAACGACAGATCGACATGACAACACAGATGTCCACATGCTTGATCTTGCTACATCAATCGAAGGTGTGAGCATTCTGACTTGGGTAGCTTACAACTCAATCGTCAGTGAACAAATGCCTCTGACACGTACTGGTACACAAACACTGATTGCTGCTCCTGCTCATGAGTGGCAGACAATACTGACAGTTTTGGAACAAGCTTAGAATATCAATGCAAAAATAATGAGCCCAGATCATAAAAATGTTACATTTGACCAGGGTCTTTCAAACCAGCAAAGCACCAACAAATGTCTCGTACCGACTTAAATCACCTGATCCTTAATCCTGGTGAGTTGCACATTGTGATGGCTCAACTGTGGACGATTGTCACATATATAGAGAATAGTGGCATTACTTTTTGTTGAATTGAAACAGGCTTGTATGGGACCACTACCATGAAACAGTTCACTGATGAAAAGCATGTAAAAATGAGCAGTCAATGCTCAAATGATTACTTTGCAGGCATTTTTCACATTATATGAGGAAGCATTTTTTGCTGACCATACTGATCTATGTGAGCATTGTGTGTCTCACACAGAAGGTTTGGACACAACTCGTGCAGCAGTAGACCCTGAGATGATAACGAGTAGCTCACGCTCAAATGATGTGTAACCTTGAGTCCTGGAAATTTTGAAGAAAATGAGGCAATGTTATATCCAAAAAGAAATAAAGCCACTATTCAGAGTTACATACTAACATACTAAAATGCCAGTAGAGTAAGCCTCAAGGTCTATCGAGTTTGCTCGGGAGTCAGTACCCCGAATGGGTACCATCACTATCTTCCTGGTTCCTCCCATACACCCTCCCCACCAAAGTTCACCCCAGACAAGCATTCCTCCGCTTTACCCCCCCCCACCTATACCTGTCCCAGCCCCTATTGAACCCCTCCACTGTAAATGAACCACCAGCTCCTCAGGCAGTGCATTCCATGGTTCCACCACTCTTTCAGTGAAGTACTGCCTCCACCTCCCCCCCTTGAGTTTTCCACTCTCCAGCTGTGCCCCCTGATGACTCCCCTCTCCTTCCTCTGAAGGAAACCATTTAGGCTTACCTTATTTACTCCCTTCAGGTACTTGAAGACAGTTATATGGCAGTAAACGCAGATAATGTTGGAAATGGTTGTATTTATCCATTTGGTCCATACAGGAAACTGGGAGCTTCATCTAAATGCTATTGAGTCATTCACCAAGTACTATTTTGCACATGACAAGCCAAACTATGCCAGACTTATACCCTTGTACCTCTGGCAGACATGAAAAGACTCAGGACATCAGAATCGGATATGAAGATTTCTCAGTGGAAACTGGGCTATAAACAAGAATGAATGTGTATCCTTCTGTACCACTGGTGCAGATCTTGCTTTGCAACAAATCAACTGCATTATGAATGTTTCAAGTGGATTGAGTGGTACTACCCTAAACCCCAGTGCTCACACCAGATTTTTTCTGATAGCACCAGCCCTTAATCAGACTGTGGAAGAAGCGCAGCAGGTGGCGGGACTGTTCTCAACCAGGCACACACAGCACCACAAACTTTTGTTATCAGTACAAAAGTGACAAGCAAAAAGGGTCACGGATCTTATCGCCACCATCAAAAAGCATTAAGAATCCAGTTACATACAGTAGGACAGTTATAAGTTGTTCAATCTTGCAATAAAAGTAATCATGCCAGAAAAGGCAACACAAGACTTGTGTAATCAAGACGTTATTGGCAAACAACTATTTGAAACATTTGTATCCAAACATATTACAACAAGTGACATTAATCCAGTGTTTTCCCTTGACACATTTGAAAGGATAGGGTTTTTTGTAAAAGTCAAAATTCCTAATCAATCTGGGGGGAGGTCTCGGGGCACACCCCACCCAAAACTTTCTGCAAAAATGGTTGAAAATGTTGCATTTTAGTGGGTTTCCTGATTGTTTTCTGGTGTTATTTCTACTGCTAAAAACTGAGATTTTATTCTGGAAAACTACTTGTCACTGACCCAATTTATATGTTTTGTTTCCATATTCATATCTCTTGAGAGTACATTTTTACTATCAGGATTTGAATATGGAAACATACAACACTGGTTATTTGTACAGATATAACATTTGTACTAATAACTGTGTGTAAAATTTCCAGAGTTTAAAGGAGTTCTTGGTGGGCTGATTCCAGAAGTGTACAGCACTGTGTGTGTGTGTGTGTTGGGGGGTGGGGTTGCATGCTAAGTTGCTGGGGAGAGAGAGAGAGAGAGAGAGAGAGAGAGAGAGAGATGAAATCTGAGTTGCAAAGCAAGTCCATGAGAGGAGAGTTGGTGGTCTGTCCGAATATGTAAACAAGTGTGGGGGGGGTGTAAACAATGACAAGCAGTTTGTAAATTATGTTGTTGGAGGTGAAGGGTTGAAGTATGAGCAGGCTGAGTCAGGTACCACAGGATTGGAAGGGGGGTATAGCTAGCTCTGGGGTCACTGACGGAGCTGCATCTCAGTCTCTTATGACAATGTTGCAGTTTCACCTTGAAACTGATACAGAACCTACATGCTTTCTGCAATTGCCTGTAAAAAGTACAGTATGTCTATTTTTTGAGAATGGAAATCTTAATGTGGCAGGTCACAGGTATTGTGTTTATTTCCATTTCCAAATATCCTAGAACAAAAGAGGAGAGAAGAATATTTAACTCCTACACCCCAAAAAAAGCAGAGGTGCACATCAAGAAGCTGGCACACTCCCCCATGGCAACCAGGTTATTGAAGCAAATAAAGTAAGGAATAAGACACTCTGAGGTGTGGTTTATGGCCTGATAAGAGCATGCTCCAGGTGTGTAATGAGGCACGTGTGCTAAGTGCCTTTAGCACCTGGGAGGTGCTCTTATCAGGCTATAAATCACACCTCAGAGTGTCTTATTCCGCTTATAAAATGGGTCACACAGTAAAAAAGTTAAATACAAAATGCACATAACAAGTACATATAAAGTATGTAAAAAAAATATTGCATGGGTAAAACCAAAAAAGTACTCCTTGTCATTCATTGTATTAGACAACACTAATTAAAATGAAGTGGGACCTGTGCTGCCTGTCTGCCCCAACCCCCACCCCCACTCCGAGACACACAGAAAATCCTTCAGAATGTTTTTTTTAAAATCAGTGAATAAACAAGTTTTGTCCGTGGGGTGGTGGTGGTAGCCTTGTTTACGCTTTTCTTTTTTTTTTTTTTTAAACTCAGCTTTATTCATCACCTGCTGGCCACACTGGTACAAAATTAGACAGGACATGTACACAGTAAATGAAAAGCACAGAATGTCCAATAAATTCAGACATACCATATCAAGTTACAGTTTATGCTGTATAAATAATCATCTTACCTGCCCTTTCTCTCTCTCTCTCTCTCTCCTTGCAGCAGGCCGTGAAGGCTAGGAGACTGCCGCCCTCCCCAGCCATTCCCCACGAGGTTCGTGGTTGTGAGGGGCTCAAAGACTCCCTCCCAGCTCCGGAACAAAGAAGGACACCCCCCGCCCCGAATCCATTTGAAGCCGACTGGCAGGTAATTTCGGGCGATCCTCAGGGCTGCAACTGCCGCCTGGCCCTGCTCTCGAGTCTAGTTGAGCCGCTGGGACTGCAGAGGTCTTGGCTCTCACCGCGCTACACGCCGGCTCCCCACTGCCCCCAACACCATCCTTGGTCGGCATTGGAACTTATAGGAACCTGTGGGTCAGGTGACTGATGATGCTGTAAAACCTAATCAGCCCACTTTCTAATTTGCAGTTTATAAGGTCTCACCACTAGTGGCCACTAACATGTCTCTTCTTCTTTCTGTATTGAGCCTTGCATCAAATAAAAAAGTTATGCTCCTGTCTACTTTTGCCCTGTTATGGCTGGCCATCCCCTTGCTTCGCTCCCACCTACCTCGATCCCCAAAGCGACCCGGGCCTTTTATCATTTCTGAGCACTGTCTCAACCCCAATCCCCATACCCCCCTAGAGCACTTCATGCAAATCTCTCACCTGGTTGGGCCTTTGCCTATCCATCTCCCGCCATAGTTACGCCTCTGCGCCTTGTTTACCCTAAGCAGTTTTACCATGCCTACCTCTCCGCATCCCTGGGCTGCTCATCCCGAAGACTAAGACAAAATTCAGTTGGACCTCCACCCTAAGATATCTGACATTGCTACTCCTGTTGGCAGGTGATGTAGAAACCAACCCGGGACCTCAGACGCACCATGCCCATCTAAAACTGCCCAAGGGGCTCAGCATGATCCATCTTAATATCCGCAGCCTCCTGAATAAACTGCCAGAGTTGCAAGTTACCACTCATGCACTCAAGCCTGACATCTGCATTGTGTCAGAAACCTGGCTAAAACCCCAGCATAAAGACTCTGAAGTCGCTATGCCAGGCTACACTGTCCTCCAGTATGACAGACTTGGCAATAAAAAGGGTGGGGGAATTGCCATGTACATATCCGACTCGGTTCAATTCACCCCCATCCAGCTCCCATGCCCCACCCACCTATCGAAGCCATGATGATCAAACTCCTCCTGCCGCACACTGCCCCAGTGTTTGTGGCAGGGTTATACTGCGCCCCCGCAACCCCAGCAAGTCATATCTCTGACCTCCTGGCCACCCTCAAAAACCTGGCCACAGCCGGGGAGCTGTACATCCTCGAGGACTTTAACTATAACTGGCTAGACAAAAGCTGCTTTAAGCTTCGCTGCAGGGTCACAGCCCTTAACCTCTCCCAGCTGATCAATGAACCCACACGCCTCAACACCAAATCCCAGCACCACTCCCTCCTGGACTGGGCCCTCACTACCCACCCGCACAGAGTCTCTAAAGCAGGCCTACTCCCTGACTCCATGAGCGACCACCACCCGATATACTTAATCAGAAAAGTGCACCAACCCACTAACAACTTGCCACCCAGGTCAGTCAGCTCCCGGTCTTACAAGTCCCTATGCCACTCCTCACTGCTAACTGACCTCGCCTCGGCCGACTGGTCTTTCATCAAACTGGCGCCCAACATTAATCAAGCGTTTCACTAGTTCAGGCTGCAATTTCTCACTATTTGGGATCTCCAAGTGCCCTTGAGAACCAAAAGGGTAAGGGTTGCCCACCTCCCCTGGATCTCGGCTGACATATTCTCCAGCTGCCGTGCCAGGGACCAAGCCTGGAAAAACCACAGAAAATCTGGTTACACTGCCTCGTGGCAGCAATACCGGACCCTCCGCAATAAATGTACCAAAACCATAAGACAGGCTAAAAAGCATTTCTTCCAGGCGGCCCTCACTTCCAATCTAAACCACCGCTCCAACTTCTGGAAAACTATTAAAACGCTACTCAGTCCTCCTATACAGCCCCCTACCCCTTCTCTCAATATACAAGGCAATAACGTATCCGAGCCAAGTGCAGTCGCCTCTGCTTTCAACCATTTCTTTACCAACTGCACCAAATCCCTACTCCCTGACACGCCTACTCTGCCACCTACCCCTGAACCCCTCACACCCCCTGCCCCCCCTCCACTCCTTGTTCTCCTTTAAACCGGTCTCCCCATCTGAAGTTTTTGCCATCCTCACTTTCCTAGACCCCAACAAAGGGAAATGCCCACTTGGTCTGGATGCTAAACTCTTACATCTCTCCACCCCGGCCATTTCCACCGCCCTTGCCGACCTCATAAACCGCTCCTTCTCAACTGGGCAAATCCCGGCAGCCTGGAAGGAAGCTCTAGTCATACCACTGCCCAAAGGAGGGAACCCAGCTGATCCAGGGAACTACCGCCCGATCTCCCTCCTCCCCACTCTGGCTAAACTTCAAGAAAAGCTAGCCCTTGCTCAAATCACGCAATTCCTTGAAGCAACCTCTTTCTTCACCCCTTTCCAGTCTGGATTTAGGAAATCTCACTCCACCACGCTCCTTAGACTACCAAATGACATCACCTCAGGAATGGACAAAGGGTGCATCACCTCAGCCATATTCATAGACCTGGCAAAAGCCTTCGATACTGTGTCCCACCCCAAGCTCACCACCAAACTGCATGATGCTGACCTCTCTGGTCAAGCCATCAGGTGGTTCCAAGCATACCTCTCTGGCAGGTCTCAATCAGTCAAAATTGGCAGCCAAATATCCCCCCCACTCCCAGTCACTATGGGGGTCCCCCAGGGCTCCATCCTAGGCCCAGTTCTTTTCTCAATCTTCCCAAATGACCTTCCACTATCCTGCCCTAACTCAGCTATCCAAATGTATGCGGATGATACCGTCCTGTACACTTCAGGCCTCTCAGCAGAGGCCCTGAAATCTACTCTCCAACAAGATTTCAACGCAGTTCAAATTTGGCTTAGTTCAAATCAACTCTTCCTAAACTCCAAAAAGACCGTATCCCTAACATTTGGCACACCGCACAGACTCGCCAGGATAGGTGAGCTGCCCACCTTCCAAACACTAGACATCTCCACCTTGGAAGCCTGCACCTCTTTTAAGTACCTGGGTGTATGGCTGGATCACCACTTGGACTTCGCTATCCACATAGACTCCCTGCAGAAAAAACTGCACCCAAAACTAGGTGCCCTCTACCGTAACAAAGGGTGCCTAACCACCCCGGTCAGAAAAGAGCTTGTACTCAAAATGATTCTCCCCATATTTGACTATGGAGATGTGGTCTACAGAGCAGGCCCTCCATCCACCCTAGCACTCTTGGACCCCCTCTTTCACTTCTTCTGCCGCCTGATCCTAGACTGCCCCCCAACCACCCAACACTATCACCTTTATACCGCTCTACGCCTCCCCTTGCTGCAAACCAGACGTCAGCTCCACTGCACTAATCTCGTAGCAAAACACTGGTCAAATTCCCTCCCCTCATACCTCAGCTCCACTCTAACATCGCAACTTTCACCAGCTTACACCTTGCGCAGCTCTGACCCTTATCTACTTCACATCCCATTCATGCGCACCTCGAAAGGCCAGTCAGCTTTCACATACAGAATGCCCTCCCTCTGGAACAATCTCCCCAGTGCAATCAGGCTGGCCTCCCCCTCCCCTCGGACTTTGTCCACTTGCCTCCAGGCACACTTCTCTGACACCTGCACCTGTAACACTCCGGTTAGAGAGGCCAAACCCAATTACCCACCTGGTACCTAGGGGTCATAAACCACTTTCATGCAGCATTGTACTAAGTAATCATATGCATAATATCTTTCAATGTTAATGTCATGACTTAAATCTCCCTAGTCCCGTCACGTTTCTCACCACTGCTGTATCGTACTGTATCAAGCTATGTAGTGAAGTACCTATCCTATTGTAACAAGTGACTACTGTACCAATGTTTTCTCTAAGCACTACCGTGTATTTTATGTTATATGCACCCAGGTCGCATCTGGAAACGAGTGGTTTATTTCCCGCTCAGTATGCCTATCTGGTTAATCTCGTTAATAAATAAATATGCATACTGTCTTGAAGCATACATATCATATATCTGGTTTGTGGCACTTCAATAAAACTTCTAATCAGTCTAGGTAGCCCAAGGATAACCCTGGAGTCAATCCCAGAACGTCAATTAATGATACAAAAAGCTGTTGTAATAAAATAGAACAAAGTATAATTATATAATTCAAGATCACAAAATGTGGCCTTAACTTAGGCCCCAACTATTAGGCTGCGTAATAACAACAACAATTTCTCCTGTTCACATATGATCTCAGGTGAATAAAAATCATGACTTCATACTACCCTCCATTTTCATTAACCTTCTATGGGCTACTTAAGGAGAAGACATTATGACTAGGGGGAAAAGAAGACTATAGGTCCCTCTAGGGGTGCCCCTCATGATGTTGTATCCAGGCCTCCCATAACTGCCAGCATTGCAAGTGACGCTCATGTTGTAGGTGCAACTTTGCTGTAAGGGATTCCATTAACACCACCTCTCAGACTCTAGTAGACCAGTCAGAGAGCCTTGGAGGGTCCTTATTCAACCATTTGGAAACATAGAAGCATAGAATTTGACGGCAGATAAGGACCGCTTGGCCCACCCAGTCTGCCCATTTCCCTACCTAATAGATAAGCTGCAGATCCTAGTTAACCAGCAGCCTACTTCTTCCTACCCCAACCCCCTAGACTTGCCTTATGACTGTCCCATGCATACTTGAATTCCACCACTGTTTGTGACTCCACAACCTCCTCTGGAAGGCCGTTCCATACATCCACCACCCTCTCTGTGAAAAAATACTTCGTAAGTTACCTCTGAGGCCGTCCCCCTTCTATCTTCAAATTGTGTCCCCTTGTTCTTGCACACCTCTTTTTTTGAAAGATGCTACCCTCTTGGACTTTGTTGATTCCCTTGAAGTACTTGAAAGTTTCTATCATGTCCCCCCCCTCCCTCCTTTCCTCAAGGCTATACATATTAAGCTTCTTAAGTCTCTCTTCCTATGTCTTCCAGTGCAGACCCTGCACCATTTTAGTTGTCCTCCTCTGGACAGCTTCCATCTTGTCTATGTCTTTGCAGAGATTGGGTCTCCAGAACTGCACGCAGTACTCCAGATGGGTCTCACTAGCTGTCTGTACAGAGGGATAATAACTTCCTGTTTTCTACTAGTGATGCCTCTCCCTATGCATCTCAGTATCCCCCAGCCCTCCTTGCTGCCCTCTCACATTGCTTGCCCACCTTTAGGTCATCTGATATGACTACCCCCAGGTCCCTTTCCATTTTTGTTGTTGTCAGTATCTCACCCCCATTGTGTACTCTTCCCCTGGGTTTTTGTTTCCCAAGTGCATTACCTTGCACTTCTTAGCATTGAATCTAAGCTGCCATACATTTGACCATTCCTCTAACCTTGCCAAGTCCCATCTCATCCTTTCCACTCCACCTTGTGCATCAGCTCTGTTGCAGATCTTTGTGTCATCTGCAGAGAGACATATTTTTCCTTCCAGTCCCTCTGCAATGTCACTTATAAAGACATTGAAGAGGATTGCTCCTAATACTGAACCCTGTGGTACCCCACAACTAACTAACCCCCCTTTTTTCAGAGTGGACTCCATTTACTATTATTCTCTGTGTCCTATTCTCCAGCCAGTTCTTTACCCAGGCTGTAATCTTGGGACCCACTCCAAGGCTGGCTAACTTGTATATTAATCTTTTGTGTGGGACTGTGTCAAAGTAATGCATTTCTGCCCCACTGCTAGAAGTATAAGTGCTACTCTATGGGAGTTCCCCTTTAAGCATACTGCTGTTGGGGTTCCCAGGACCCAGTCCTCAAATGTGCAGGGAATGAGCACCCCTAGTATTTGTCTCACCACTTTCTCTAGGTGTCCCCAAAAATCCAAAAGTTTTGGACAAGCCCAAAATATATGCCAATGACTACCCTCTTCCCCACAGTCTCTCCAACATAATGGACCTCCCCCTGTATAATGATGAGTGACCAAGGGGACTCTGAAAAAGCGGATAAGCATTTTCAAAAAAAAAAAAAAAACTCTCGCCAAATCGGTGATGCGGTCACTTTCCAACCAACCTTCAAATGTTGGGTCCAGTCTGGATCTCTTATAGATATTCCTGCCTCTCTTTCCCACTTGGCCTTATGCAATGCCAAAGACACTTCCCCTATTCCCAATAACATTTTGTAAATGTTTGTTGTTGGCTTGGATTTGTCATCAACAGTGATAGCAACAGTGTCAAACAAAAACTGTTCCCAGGGTGAATACTGGTCTTGTTAGCCGCTTTAGGTGGTCTGAGGAATTTATGAAGTGTCTGACATGCATGTATTTAAAAAATTCTGTATTATTCCAGCAAAATTTGTCTTTCGCCCTTTGAAATGAGATACACCATTCTCCCTCGATAAATTGTGTGAACCTGGTGATCTCACGAACATTCCATCTTGCGAACTCCAGGTCCAACATAGGTGGAAAAAAGCAGACTCATACCGAATAAGTGATAGGGGGCCTAACCCATCAGGGGTGTCTGTAAGCTTCCTTCTCTTCCGCAGGATAGACCATCCCTGTCTCACCCATCTATTTTTAACAACCCGAGTGTAATCTGGGAACAGAGGGGAGAGGGCCACAGTACAAAGTGGTCTTCCTTCTGGAAATGTGTCCTCCATCTCATACCATCTTGACTTAGTTCTCTGTCTGGCCCATGACAGAACAGGGACCATCTGAGCCGCAAGGTAATAGAGATGAAAATTGGGTAGTGCCAGGCCTCCCTTCTCCCAAGGTAGGAAGAGGAGGTGTGTGGCCACTCAAGGCCATCTATGCTGCCAAATGTTTAGCAGTTTTCTAATAGCACTTCCTGATCACAGTGTCTGCTGCTCACACACCAGCTGCCTTATTTAGAAGTTTTCTAATAGCACTTCCCCAATCACAGTGTCTGCTGCTCGCTCTGTCATTATATTCAAACTTGGCGGCTGGCACATTTTATAAAGCACTGCCCTCTGAAAGAGTTGGTTGAGGAGTGAGTCTACTGAGCCATTGGAGAAATGAGTAGTCCAGGGAGTTCTACTCACAGAAGTTGAACCGAGTCTGTCCCTCAGCAGCTTCCGTACTTAGTACTTCCCTGATCGTGGTTTTGGCTGCTTGCTGCAGCCGACTATTGTTTAGATGGTGTATCACTTGAGTTTGAATTAGTCATTTTATATTATAATAGCTGAAAGAGGAACAGGTTTAGGGCATGATTTGAAAGCCGCATCTTGGAGGCACGCGCTCAATGCTCACTGGGTTTGGGACAACTTTCTCAACAGAAGAGGTGACATTTGTAGTTTAAATAAGTATAAAACAAGTTTTTGTACATGGTCTCCATAGTAGGATGCTGTGCATCACAAAACAGGGCTATAGCTAGACAGACCGAAGAAAAAGAACTAGTGGTGCTCAGGCGTGCAAAAGCTCCAAAATGCTGCACCGCGTATAAATAACTTGAACAAAAACAGAAAACCAGTGCACAAAATAGAATAAGCGTAGACAGACAAAAGTAATGCCAAAGGTTTATTGAGGCGCTAGAACACGAACAGTTGAACACCAATACCCAGCACTTTGAGCCCTTGCAGACTTCATCCAGGGGGTTGGGGGGGGGAATGACTGCAGCAGCCCAACATAAAAAGGCTGTTAAATAAAGGTGCAGTACCAAAAATCACAAACACCATGTATAAACTACTATATGAAATATAAGAATATTATTAAAGTTACTTGTGTGAAACAGGCTGGCTGACATACTTCATTCAGAAAAGCGCCAAAAAATATTTATTCCATTGCAAACTAAATACGTTTTTCTTTGTTTTAAAAAATTAAATATATTTTTTTTAAATCAGTCCATGGAAAAATCCTTCGTAATGTCTCATTTTCCATACTTGGTTCCAACAGATACATGTGGAATGGCAAAAAGAGAACAAACAAGGATTGTCAATAAACTTAAGGCTCAAAAGACCAAAAAAGAGTAAAGGAGAACACATCTGTACATGTATATAGTGGGCATGGTAGCTTAGGGGCCTGAAACAGATTGCATCTCAAAAACTGGAAAAGTATACAAACCCCCCTCAAAAATAAAGAGTTTAATGGCTAAATGGCCTCATTTAAACAACACTAAGTATAGCAAAAGCATTATCAGTACGTATTTCAAAGGTAATAGGTCCCTATTTTAAAACAGAGAGAAAACATTGTTTTGTTCTATATAATAAATTCTTGACTCTACTGAATATTGGGTTATAAACATCAAGGACTGACCGAGTCTACAGAAAGGGTGTAATGTCCCAATTTTCAATCAATCCATCTGGGTAGATTGCATTAAACTGATAAATATGTCTACTTTCCCATTGTAAAAGTAAATTGCATCTATTACCTCCCCTCATAAGGGGTACAACATGGTCTATGGCCATAAACCCGAAAGCTCTAAGGTTCTGTCCATGGCGTATGCTCCAATGTGTACCCACCGGAATGTCATAGCGTCACAACCAGACAGTGTGTGTGTTGTGGGCGTGCAGGAGGGGATCTCCAGTTCAGCTGTGCAGTTTCAGGAAGTTAGCACACTGATATCTGTCTTGCAGTGAGTGCTGATTGGCTGAAGAGGTGCCAGCTGGCACAATATGCCCTAACAAGGACATGGATGCAGGCACCTTTCAGCCAATCAGGACACAGAAAACTCCAGACCCATTTTTATAAATTCCAATAATTAACACACCGTGTCAGTGTCTCCGTTCCTACCAGGATTTTTAAAATGTTAGCCACTGTGGCTAAAGTGACCCCAGGCTGTTTAGCCACTATGTGAAATCATGAGCCACACCATGATATACACTGCCAAATTAGTTATTCTTAACCACGTACTATACTATTGCTAAAAATGGTATGAACAAAAGGTTTTAGCCTCTGTGGCCTGGATAACTTTAAAAATTGTTAGAAATTTTAGCCACATGCTAAAAACATTCACCGGTGGCGAGTGGCTAGCAGGAACACAGAGTGTACTCAAAAGTAGAGTTATTTCATACAATTTTACTTCACAGTTTACCTGGGATAGCCCAGCTGCGATGCAACATCTTGTTTCCAGTGGAATCATGCTTCTACCCATTTCTGCAACTTGGCAGATTGAAGCACTGAGAGGTTAAGTGATTTGCTGAAAGTCATACAGTGAGTATTTGGCTTTAGCAGGCTTTGAACCTGTTGACTTCAGATTTCCAGGCCAGTGTTCTGGTCACTACAACCCACTGCCTCTTAAAGTACCCTCCAGCCTCCTAACAGGCCACATTGCCTACTTTCACATATTAAAACATCAGCTCTTGGTTTTGCTAAAGTAGCTCCTGGTCAGCAAGAAAGTGCCGACACTCGATACCCAGGAGCTATTTCTGTCCTGACTGTTAAATCCTTATTTCTGCCCCTGTGATGACTTCTATTTAATTCTGGTGAGAAAAAGTTAATGCTGGGGCAGTCCAAACTGCTGCTTGGTGGGTTGATTCATGAGGTGTAACGTGCTGTGAGTGGGGGGGGGGCATTCTTTCTGGTGGTGCCAGCCCAGGGAGCTACAAATCGCTTCACTGACATGCATAGTTAACCCCCTTATACATGGGAGATACAGAGAGCAAAGCCCACCAGGATGAAGCTCAACTCTGCACAAAGTATGTAACTCTTTTTCAACTGACTTCTATTTAATTCTGGTAAATAGGGGTTAATGCTGGAGACAGTCCAATAGCATCTGGGCTCTCTGCTGTGATTACTCACTTCAGTGTGTAAACAGTAGCTTATCAGAAGAAAAAGGAAATCCCGAGCAGACTTATAAAGTGCAGAAGCATAGCGGAGAGCATGGCAGGGTTTTAAATAATTGATTAGCAGTTTTTTTCTTGAGACAATACTAACTGTACAGAAAGCATTTATATGGGTTTTCTAGAGGTGTTATGTTTATTAAACACAGTGAGGCAAGTGCTATTCATTTTCACTATGTTTTAGAACTTTTATGAGCAAAACACTAATCAATTTTTAGAGTTAAATAAAACCCTGCATAGCGACTCATAAAAAGGATAGCAGCAGCCAGCATAAGCATAGCGGGACCGCTGTGCACAGACGCTTTGGGGGGGGGGAACACTGTGTCTCTGTGCCACCATAAAGAGGCAAAAACTACAGACCTGGAAAAGTTCAGGACAGAAAGTGAACGTAACAGTGGGAGATAAGGTGATCGAGATGTGTGAGGATATATCCCTATTTGCGTGCATGCTAATTATGTGCTAACCATGGCCTGATAGTAACCTGAGGGATGCCATTGGGTAATATGAGCACTTGGTAGTGCCCCAAGCACTTTTTACCACTGATGGAGCAATGATACATTGCTCTGCTAGAAGCAAACTCCTGTCAGTTCTTGAGGAGCTCACGGGCAAACCTGGGAAGAGCTTGGAAACAGATTGACCCAGCATCAATGCTAATAAGTTAACAGATGCAGTAGTTAATGGCATGGCTGAACTATAGAGCCTTGACAAGCCAGCAGCAGTGGAGACTTGTTTGGACCTGGTAGAATACTTCATATCTCACCTATTTAAGAAGTACCACACAGAGAGAAGTATGTCGAAGTTTACTTGGTATTTGACAGGTATGATGTAACTCAATCACTGAAAGGCTCAACACATGACATACGCCAATGAGGCAATGCTCTATTAGCCTACCACATCACTGACATGACCAAAATTGTAAAGGTACTTATGAAATGACTTTTGTCACATGTAAATACAAAGGACGAGATCACAAGATACCAAGCAGTAAAGATGCTACAGTAAGGACTGAAACATGCAATTAATTTTATTGTCATGTACAGTACCAAGTGCAGTGCAACTCCCAAGGATGTGAGTCATGTTGAGTGAGAACAAGAGGAAGGTGACACAAAGTTAATTCTACATGCCTTAGATGCGCCAGCTTCTGGTGCCACTCAACTTCACATTCACTCTCCAGACACGGACATCTTTGTACTTGCTACTAGATGCTCTCCCCAATTATGTCAAGATATGACACTTGTGACTGGAACTGGACAAAAGTATGAGAACATCCAGCAAAGACCAACTGTTGAGGCTCTTGGCCAAAAGAAAGCAGCTGCACTACTAGGAATTCATGCCTTTGGTGGATCTGACACTGTTGATTCTTTTGCAGGAAAGAGAAAATTAACTTGCTGGAAGGCATTTCAGAATGCTAGTGAAGATGTTCTTACAGCCTTTGAGAACTAGGGCAATTACAGAAAGCCATCAGAAGATACTCTTGCAGGACTGGAAAAGTGTGTGTGTCAACTATACCTGCCAATAACTTTGAGAATGATGGTGAAAAAACTGAGATGATGGTTGTTAAAAAGAAGCAATCACAATCTGAAAATCTTGCCCCTATAAAAAGTGGCCTACTCCATAAGGGCTCACTATCAATACATGATCTGGAACAATGATAAAGCTGCCAGTCCTGAACTGCACACACCACATGAATATGGCTGGCAGGATGATGGAGGCCAGTGGAAAGAAGTTATGACTGCTGAATCACCAGCGCCAGATGCTGTGCTTCATCTAGTTAAGTGCAGCTGTGCAAACATAAAGTGCTCAGCAATGCTTTGTACAGGTATAAAAGCTGGCCTCAACTGCACGGGATTGTACTGCAGTTCAGATGATGGTGATGAAGGATGCAAGAATTCAGTTAATGAGGATGAGGAAGACCACACTGACAGCAATGAATATATAGACAGTGATGATTATTTAGATGTGGAAAGTGATGCTGATAAGTAGAGTGATGATGACTGATGATCCCCCTGTCTATCACTGTAGTGTGTTAGTACAGACAGTGATGATTATTTAGATATGGAAAGTGATGCTGATATGGTGAGTGATGGTGACTGATAATTCCCCTATCTATCACTGTAGTATGTTAGTACAGACAGCGATGATTATTTAGATATGGAAAGTAATGCTGATATGGAGAGTGATGATGATTGATGACCCCCCCATCTATCACTGTAGTATGTTAGTACAGACAGTGATGATTATTTAGATATAGAAAGTGATGCTGATATGGAGAGTAATGTTGACTGATGATCCCCCATCTATCACTGTTGTATGTTAGTACAGCCAGTAGTGATTGTTTAGATATGGAAAGTGACGCTGTTACGTAGAGTGATGATGACTGATGATCCCCTATCTATCACTGTAGTATGTTAGTACAGACAGTGATGATTATATAGATATGGAAAGTGATGCTGATAAGTAGAGTGATGATGACTGATGATCCCGTATCTATCACTGTAGTACGTTAGTATGTTAGTACAGACAGTGATGATTATTTAGATCTGGAGAGTGATGATGACTGATGATCCCCCTATCTATCACTGTAGTATGTTAGTACAGACAGTGATGATTATATAGATATGGAAAGTGATGCTGATATGGAGAGTGATGATGACTGATGAGCCCCCATCTATCACTGTAGTATGTAAGTACAGACAGTGATGATTATTTAGATGGAAAGTGATGCTGATATAGAGAGTGATGATGACTGATGATCCCGTATCTATCACTGTAGTATGTTAGTACAGACAGTGATGATTATATAGATATGGAAAGTGATGCTGATATGGAGAGTGATGATGACTGATGATCCCCCATCTATCACTGTAGTATATTAGTGTGTTAGTACAGACAGTGATGATTACTTAGATATGGAAAATGATGCTGATATGGAGAGTGATGATGACTGATGATCCCCTATCTATCACTGTAGTATGTTAGTACCGACAGTGATGATTATATAGATATGGAAAGTGATGCAGATATGGAGAGTGATGATGACTGCTGATCCCCCTATCTATCACTGTAGTATGCTAGTACAGACAGTGATGATTATTTAGATATGGAAAGTGATGCTGATATGGAGAGTGATGATGACTGATGATCCCCCATCTATTACTGTAGTATGTTAGTACAGACAGTGATGATTATTTAGATATAGAAAGTGATGCTGATATGGAGAGTGATGATGACTGATGATCCCGTATCTATCACTGTAGTATGTTAGTACAGACAGTGATTATTTAGATATGGAAAGTGATGCAGATATGGAGAGTGATGTTGAGTGATCATCCCCCTACCTATCACTGTAGTATGTTAGTACAGACAGTAGTGATTGTTTAGATATGGAAAGTGACGCTGATACGGAGAGTGATGATGATTGATGATCCCCCTATCTATCACTGCAGTATGTTAGTACAGACAGCGATGATTATTTAGATATGGAAAGTGATGCTGACATATAGAGTGATGATGATTGATGATACCCCTATCTATCACTGTAGTATGTTAGTATGTTAGTACAGACAGTGATGATTATTTAGATATGGAAAGTGATGCTGATATGGAGAGTGATGATGACTGATGATCCCCCTATCTATCACTGCAGTATGTTAGTACAGACAGTGATGATTATTTAGACATGGAAAGTGATGCCGATACGGAGAGTGATGATGACTGATGATCCCCCTATCTATCACTGCAGTATGTTAGTACAGACAGCGATGATTATTTAGATATGGAAAGTGATGCTGTTATGGAGAGTGATGATAACTGATGATCCCCCTATCACTGTAGTATGTTAGTACAGACAGTGATGATTATTTAGATATGGAAAGTGATTCTGATATGGAGAGTGATGATGATTGATGATCCCCCTATCTATCACTGTAGTATGTTAGTACAGACAGTGATGATTATTTAGACATGGAAAGTGATGCTGATATGGAGAGTGATGATGATTGATGATCCCCCCTATCTATCACTGCAGTATGTTAGTACAGACAGTGATGATTTAGCTATGGAGTGTGATTTTGATGACTGATAATTCGCCTACAGTATCTACCTATTGCCACTCCTTGTGACAAACTGACTACTTGTTTTGAAGCGATGTCAGTTTTGTAAAAATCATATGTTAAAAGCATCTAAAAATAGCATAAATCTCCATTCTGTACATTTCTTATTCACATGTTTTTGGTTTTTTTGTTGAAGCACTTGCTTTCTTGATACAGGTATTCCAATGGATGCATAGTGCTCTTAGCAAATATTGTCAAAATGTATTGAACAAATGTAGTCCAACCTCTCTCATATTAATCATGTCAATTTTTTGTGTCCATCTTGGATTCTGGCCACCATCTAGACTCCCAATAAAATTCATGATTGCCCACAAGTTTTTTTGTGCCTTGGGTCACCTCAAATGGAAATGTTTACATAGTTGTTTAACATTTACCACTAAAATCCAATGAATGCCACATGCCACTGTACTAACAGTCTTGACTGTGTATTGTCATGTAACATATGTAAATATCATGGAGTACGAAATGTTATTTTTATATATGTCATGCTTTCCGTGACTGAGTTATTTCAGCTACAGATATCTTGGGTTAAACTGGCAAGTCTGTGATCTGTTTCCAAAGAGAGGGACTACAGCTACCATATCTAAAGTAAAGTGTTCTCAGCTGTGACAAATGAGGAGGGTCACTTGCCCTTTGGGGTAAAAGCATTTACTGTGTGAGCAGTGGCTCTAGTGGGATTCGGACCTCAAGTGTGAGTCATGCCAAGTATACTGTGACATACCATGGTGACTCTTTCAGACATCTGAAGGATTGTGAAAGCTGGTAGCAGTGCCGACTGAGATCTGAAACAGAACAAGTCTATGACAACTGTGTATTATCCTGTAACATATGTAAATACTGTGGCGCATTAAATGTTATTTTTACGTACTTCATGCTTTCTGTGACCAATTCCCTTCAAGGATAGATAATCAGGGATAAATTGGCAAATCTGTGATCCAGTTCCAAAGAAAACAGATACAGTTACCATGTCTAATGCAAGTTTTCTCACCTGTGATGAAAGGGGTGGGTTACTTGCCTTCTGGGAAAGAGCACTGTACTGTAGTACAGTGGATCTGGACATAGAGCAACCCCAAGTGATATTGCAGCTGGGTGGTGGCAGCATACCAGGTTACCCCATTCAGGTGTGTGAAGTGTTATGAAATCTGGTAGTAGTAATGCAGGCTGAACTATGAGGGAGAACCAGTTTGTGACACCCACCCAGAGTACTGCAGGCTGTTATGCAATCATTACATGAAGAAGGCTAGGGATAGGATGGACTCAGTCCACAGGAAGGCCATCAAGATGATTCAGTAATATCAAGATGCACCCTACAAAAAAGGTTGAAAAACCTTAAGATGTACTCACTGCAAACCTTGTGTGTGTGTGTGTGTGTGTGTGTGTGTGAGACAGAGAAAGAGGAGCCATGATAAAACATTCACATTTCTACAGGTGATAAAACAGTTGACAGCAGTAAATGGTGCACTCTCAGCATTAACATAAGCATTAGTAGTAACATGAAGCAGCTGGCAGGGGGCAGGTTAAATAAGAATGCTAATGCAGAGGGTGGTGGGCAGATGGAACAGAGTGCCCAATGAAGTTGCCTGTTCAAAATCAGTAGTAGAGTTCAAGAATAATTTGGATAGACACATGGGTATTGTGGTGTGGGTCAACGAGGATAAAAAGAGGATGGAGAAGATGAGTGACCACTAGGGGTATATCCTGAAAAATCCTTCCCTCTGATAATACAGAGTATCCCAAAATTAAAGAGCTAGTGTACTGCTTGGAATTAATAATAATTTTCAGATGCAGTCAGCTATCACTTCCAGTATCTGAAGTATTTTTTTATTTTCTGTTTGCTAATTAGAAGATTTTCCACCTGGCAGTACTGGGGTGATGTGTGGAGCAGGATGCTGTCTGCAGAAAAAAAAAGTTAGTTCTTTCCTCCCACTACACTATCAGAAATGAGACCAAACACCTTGAGGCACCACAATCCTTGCAGCCTGAGCAGTGACTTTCACAAGCTACCAATCAAAATGCTGGAAATTGTGATATCACTAGTAACCAGTGAAAGCCAGGCCCTGCTGCGTCATGTGAAAATGAAACCTAGCAGTAAGAAATGGTTCTCATTGGTTACTAGTGATGCCATAATCAGTGAGGTTTCAGTGTTGATGTAGTGGGAGGAACAGAAATATAGGTTACTCACCTGTAACAGGAGTTCTAGGAATGGTATATGTTGTTCATCCACACTGTCTGGCAGACTCCTAGCAGTTCTCCAGGAGGAGGGAGGCAAGGCGCACACCCCCTACTTAGAGAATAAAGACTGGAGAACCAAGGCCCCAAAACCAGCATCCCGGCGTGACTCAAGGTTGATGTGGTAATGGGTGATGAAGGTGTGTGCTGACTTCCAGGTAGCAGCCCTGCAGATTTCCTGGATAGGGACGTCCCTGGAAGCAGCCACCGATGCAGCAGTATGGTGGGTAGAATGAGCTCTTATCCCTCTGGGAGGCTCCATGCCTGCCAACTTATAGCAGAGATCTATGCAGGAGGTGACCCACCTGCTTATCGTCCACTAGCTGCAGGTCTGCCAGGTGTGGCTTCAGCGTGGGTGACAAACAGCTGGCGAACTCTCCCGAATTTCAGCCGTCGTTCCTTATAATAAGCGGCCTTCTAGGGTCCAAAGTGTGGAGCCTGTATTCGACCTCAGGTGTGACTGGGGTAGAACACGGCAGAGTCAACACCTGGTTAAGGTGAAACTCCGACACCACCTTCGGAAGGAATTTCGGGTGGGGTGCAGGACAACCTTGTCCCTGTGGAAGACCAGGTAAGGAGACTCGATGCAGAGCACCTGGAGCTCTCCCATCCTTCTGGCTGACGTGATAGCCACCAAGAAGGCGGTCTTTCATGACAGGTGAGAGAGTTCACACCTGTGCATTGGTTCGAATGGCTTGCCCATGAGCTTTGCCAGTACCAGCAGTAGATCCCACGGAGGTGGAGGTTCTCGCAGCGGAGGGGAAATGTGATCAAGGCCTTTGAAAAAGCGCAGACCACCTTCTCCTGCGCCACCGACTGCCCCCGGCCCGCGCCCAGTAAGCAGAGATGGCTGCCAGGTGCACCCTTAGGGTCGTCGACCTAAGCCCTTGACGAGAAAGGGACCATAAATAGTCCAAGATGCTTGCCAAGGAACAGGAGGAAGGGTCCAAGCCCTTGCCCTGACACGAAATGGAAAACCTCTTCCATTTGAAGGCATAGCATTTCCTGGTCGACTCCTTACGGGACGCCTCAACTACAGTGAGGACCTCATCGGAAAGACCCAAGGCCTGGAACTGTAGCCGCTCAGGAACCAGGCCATCAGGAGCAGGGATTGAAGGTCCGGATGGAACACCTTCCCCTGATTGACTGAGAGCAGGGCCGGGCAAGCTGGAAACTGCCTCGGGAGCCTGGAGCTGAGGCTGAGGAGATCTGGGTACCAGAACTGGCGGGGCCAGTCTGGGGCTATCAGAATCACCTGCGCCTTGTCCCTCCTTGCTTTGAGAAGCACCTTGTGTATCAAGGGAAATAGGAGGAAGGCGTAGAAGAGGCATGGAACAGCCTCAGCTTCGCATTCTCCCTGGCGGCAAACAGGTCCACCTGAGGTGTGCCCCAATGGGAGAACAGATCTTGTACAACCTCTGGCAGGAGAGAGCACTCATGGGATGCAGGCCCTATCCAGCTTAGGGCATCGGCCAGGGTGTTGGAGGCTCCTGCCACATGAATGGCTAGGAGATCCGCCTCCAGGCTGCGCACGAGTGACCAAATGCGGAGAGCTTCCTTGCATAGAAGCATGGAGCGCATCTCGCCCTGGTGGTTTAGATAGTACATGGTCGTGGTATTGTCCATCTGGACTTGGACCACTTGACCCCGGAGAAATGGAGCAAAGGCGGTGAGAGCTAGGCGGACCTCTCGGAGCTCCAGCAGGTTGATGTGGCATCGGGACTCCCGCGGGGACCAGAGGCTGTGCACCTGGTGTTCCCCCAGATGGGCACCCCAACCCATCAGAGAGGCACTGGTCGATAGAGAGACTGTCGGTTCGGGGCGGACAAATGGGATGCACTCCTGCAGATGAGATGGAACGGTCCACCACCGGAGAGCGTTCCACATCCCCTGGGTCACCGTCACTAGCTGGTCCAATGGATCACAGCGTTGTGACCACTGGCTGGCCAGTCCCCACTGAAGAGGGCGCATGTGCCAGTGGGCACAATGGACCACGCTGGTGCAGGCCGCCATGAGACCCAGGAGGCGCAGGAAGTCCCGGGCAGGGCGCGATTGCCCAACCAGAAATGATTGGGCAAAGGAGGAAAGAACCTCGGCCCTGTCTGCTGGGAGCCGTGCTCTGGCTCGAACAGAGTCGAGCTCTGCCTCGATGAAAAGAATCACCTGCTTCGGCTCGAGTTCCGACTTGGCCTCGTTGATGAGAAGGCCGACTTGAGAGCAAACCTGGAGGGCCAGATCTCTGGACCGCTCCACCTCCTGTCTGGAGGGGGCTGCTATCAGCCAATCGTCCAGGTAAGGGTACACCTGGACTCCTCGGTGCCGCAGGAAAGCTGTCACCACTGCTATGCATTTCTTGAAGACCCTGGGAGCTGGAGACAGGCCGAAGGGCATGGCTAGGAACTTGAAAAGGGAGCCCTCCGCTCGAAAGCGAAGGAATCTCTGATGTGATGGACGGATAGGAACATGAAAAAACACATCCTGCAGGTCCAGAGAGCAGAACCACACGCCGAGTTCCAGGGATGGTATTATCTGAGCCAGAGTGACCATCCTGAAGGTTCGAGATCTTAGGAACTTGTTTAGGTCGTGTAGGTCAAGAATGGGGTGCCAGCCCCCCGTCCGTTTCGGAAACAGGAAGTACCTGGACACAAACCCCGGGTCTGAGGGAGGGTCTGCCACCTCCCTGATCACCTCCTTTTGGAGGAGGAGAGCGATGTCGGCTCAGCGGCTGACAGTGAGGCTGCGGATCCCAATGCCCCCTGAGGTGCGACGGCTCTGAAGGGCGGGGCCTGCTTGAATTCCAAGGGCAGGCCTTTTCCCACCACCTCCAATACCCACCTGTGTGTGGTAATAACAGACCAGGCGGAAAGGAAGTGACGGAGCCGCCCCCCCACGGGGGGAACCTGGGGTGAGGTGACGGGGTTGGGGGCGACACCCCTCAACCCGTCACTGGGCAGGCTTGGAGGAGGGACCGGCCGAGGGACCTCCTGGGCCTTTACCTCCCTGTCTCCTGTTGGAGGAAGTCCCGGGCTTGGGTTTGGGATGCCAAGCTTGAGCCTGCTGGCCCTGATGTTGCTGGGCCGGACGTGCCGCGGGCACAGAGGGACGAAAGGGCTTAGGCTGTGGTTTGCGGCCTTTGTCCTTCTGAGTGGATGAGACCAAGTCCAAGGTAGCATTGGACTTCTCGATCCTCTGCAGGTGACCTTCCACCCCAGGGCCGAAGAGGTCGGTCCCCAAGGAGGGGACATCTGCCAACTTGTGCTGGGTATCCGAAGTGAAGGTGGATAGCCTCAGCCAAGCCCGACGACGCATAGCCACTGTGGCTGCCATCGACCTAGCACATGAGTCCCTGATGTCCAAAGCAGTCTGAAGCTGCTGTTTGGCCACTGCCCTGCCCTGGTCCCGCACCTGCCTAACTGTGGTCTGCAGGTCCGCGGGAAGATGAGGGACGACCTCGTCCAGGGAGCGCAACAGGGCATGAGAGAAATGTGCCATAAGGATGGCCGAACTGGCTTGGCGAAGGCCGAAGGAGGACGCAGTGTAGACTTTTCGCCCGGCATAGTCCAATTTTTTGGATTCCCTGTCGGGAGGTTTGTCCACATCCCTAGTGTTCCCAGCATGCCGGAAAACGCTGTCAGTAACTAACCCCTCGGCCAAGGGGTGTTCCGAAAAACCAGACAAGGAACCGGTAGGGACCGCATACTTCCTGGCCATCCTGGCCGAAGGCGCAGGGCAGGAAGCAGGGTACTGCCAGAGCTCCAAGGTCGGACCCACTATGGCCTCAGCCACGGGAAAGGCCTCCGTAGGGGAATCCCCCCGGTCCAGAATCTCCGTGAGGGGATACCTGGCCCGCTTAGAGACGGGTTCGAGCTTCATCCCGGTGGACTCCGAGATGAGCCGAAGCAATCCTAGGTAGGACGAAGGGCTATCGTCCACTGACTGTCCTCCAGAGGACTCCAAGTCCATTCGCTTGGAGAAAAGGGAAGAATCGCCTTCGGACTCGGAAGAGTCCTCGAAGAGCTGCCTCGGGTCTGAGCCACCCTCCACCTGCCGAGGTCGATCGGGAGTGAGGGTGACAGACAGCCTATGGGGCAGTCCCTGAGCCAACTAAGAATTCTTGGTCGGAGCCCCAAATAACGGCTGTGGAGGCGGAGGTTCCACCGGGATTGGTGAGGCAGCTGGTTTTGGCCGAACAACCGGCCTGGGAACAGGCTCCTCGGGTAAAACGAGGGGTTGTTTCGCCGCCGGGTGAAAGCCACTTTAATGGCCGCGAAGGCGACGGAGTCGGGCTTGTTCCCCGGCTCAGAAGGAGCTGTTGCCACATGAGGTCCTCATATCGTCAACGTAACTTACGTCAAAGCCTCCCCTCATCCGAGGAGGAGGACGAGGACGAGCGGCGACGCTGCTTGCCGCGGTGCCGAGACCGCCTATGACGGCGGGATCAGCTGGAGCGTGAAGAAGTCCAAGACTGAGATCGAGAACCTCAGCTTTCCCCGAGGACGGTGCAGGGAGGTGTCGTGGGGAACCAGCACTCCCCTCGGTTCAGAGGGTTCATCCAAAGGCTCCGGAACCGGAGGCACAGACAAGCCCATGGGGTCCTCAACTCCCACCAGGGGAACCGGGGAGAGAGGATTCTCGGCTTCTCCTGCCGACAACCCATCCAACAGGTTGAGAAGAATCTCGACTGCGTCGATGGGAGTCTCGGTCAACTGGCTTGACGGGGACACCGTGAGACCAATGGCCGAAGCTGAGCGGTCAACCGAAGTCGATGGCCGACAACTTGGGGAGAGGGATCGTTCCCGCTCCCAAGAGCGTAGACGGAGGGACTTACCCTTGTCTCTCTTTTTGGACCGAGAAAACGGTCCAGCAGAAGTTGGTCCCTCACCTTTAGTAGAGAGGGTCACACAAAGCTCCTTAAAAGAAGCTGAATAAGAGGCACCCAGAGAGAGTGGGACAAATGCCGCAGCTGAGGTAGAAGTGGCCCGCTCCACTAACTCTTCGAGGGCGATCATCTGCTCGAGCTGATCCGCTGAGCCCGCCACTGCGGAAACTGCCAACCGGGCCTCTTTTGACTTCACTGAAGGAAAACGCTTCTTGGGACGCCCCAGTTGTAAACGGGCAGCGCGATCTTCAAGGACGTAGGCTAAGAAGGAAGAGCACAGGTCGCAAGCCTGTGGGTCGTGCTCAAGGCCTAGACAGTAGACGCACATGGAGTGCGGATCCATCCGAGACATCTTCTGCCCGCAAGTGCATCTCCGGAAACTGGGAGTCGATTTGTCCATCGCAGCCGCGAGGGATAGAAGACCGAAGATTATTTTAGCGAAAATTTTTAATTCGCAAAAAACGAAGAATTAGGAACCAGTCTTATACGCAGAACGTTAAGGAGGGAACCTCAGCTTCCAAACGGTAAGTAAGATCTGGTGTCATGGGGCGGAGCCGAGAGTTTTACCAGCTGGGTGGGTGGGAAGAGCCAGCTTGAAGACCTTCTGGCAAGTTTTAAAGTGGCAAGGATACCTGCCAGACAGTGTGGATGAACAACATATCCATGTCCCTAGAATTGACTTTTTTCCCCCTCCAGACAGAGTGCTGCTCCACACATGACCCCAGTACTGCCAGGTGGAAAATCTTGTAATTAGCAAACAGAAAATAAAAAAATACTTGAGATATAAGAAGTGATAGCTGACTACATCTGAAAGTTACAATTAATTGCTGGCAGTTTCCAGGCAGTACAATAGCTCTTTAAGGTGGAAGGCTAAGCCCACAGTGGTCGGGTTCTAAAATGCATGGGCTAGGCATAAGGAATTTCATGGGAAGGGGGGGGTAAATGGGCCTGAGAGCAAGTAGGATCTGCAGTGATACTATAGGCTGGGAAAACTGGACATACTAGGTAGGCCAACTGGTTCATATCTGTTGGCATATTCTATGTGTCTGTGTATCAATGTACTTCAGATACTGCAATTTTCAGAAAGGTACAGAAATGTTATAACAGAGCCCCTATGACACCATTTTCATCCTTTCTCCCAAAATGCCATCTGACTTGAATTTGTTAAAAGTAAGCCCACCTCCTTCAGAATAAAGATCCCTCCTCTGAGACTAGATTGATCCTTACCTATTGAGACCATGGTTTCATAGTTCCGTGCCATCACATCCCTGTGCAGCTCCTTCTGCTGTTTGCTTAACATTTTCCATTCTTCTTCAGAAAAATCAACAGCAACATCTTCAAAGGTTTCTGGTACCTGAAACGACATGAGACATGTTTAGTTGCTCTTGGTTTCACAGCACACATTGAGAAATCTGCAACTTTTAAACAGGATGAGGATGAGCGATATTAAGGGCCATGGTCTAAAAGTTTAAGAGGCTTTGCTGCCACTCCTACAAGTGAAAAGAGATAAACACTCATAATGTAGAGTAGACAAAGGGGAATGCAGAGATGGAATAAGGATATGAGGAAGGGGGTAGGTGGAGTCAGCCAAATGAGGGGGGAGAGACCCAGCTAGTGGAAGACGGTCTGTCTGAACTTCAGTCATCTTGGGAATAAAATGGGGGACCTACAGGCAATGGTGATGAAAGCCCAGTTGAACGTAACTGTCATAATAAAAATGTGGAGGACACAAAATCCCAACTGAGACATTGCTATCCCAATATGTGCCCTATTTTGAAGGGACACCAAAAAGGGCCAGATAACAGGTTCAAGTATTCTCTGAGACTGTATAAAAGCAATAGAGGATAAGAATCTTGGGGGAGTGGGGACAGAATGAATGTGGGAAAGGGATACAATGAGGTGGAAGGTAAAAGAGGTAGCATAGGCAGCAGCAGATGCAATGCAGGGCAGAAGAAAAATGGTGAAGCAGCAGGTATAAGATGGGGGAGGGAGGAGCAGGTAGAGATCAGAGGGAGTAAAGCAGGCAGCCCTGAAAAGGATGGCACAGGGGGAGAGGGAATAGGGAAGAGAAAGAGAACAGGTCAGTGTGGACACGGGGAGCCAGTGGTGGTGGGGGTGTGTGGAAAGGCAGGCACAGAAATGGCAGCGGTAGAGCAGTAGAAGAAGGGTATGAGGGTGGAATCAGCTAGTCTAGGCACAAGTAGTACAGTAGGAAGGATGGAAGAAAAGGGGACAGACATGCTCAGGGAAGGCACAGGGGTACAGAGGCAGGGGGAAATGGGGGAGATCAGTTCGGGGTACAGGATTAGCAGGCAGCAGGAGGGCGAAAAGAATAAAAGAGGGAAGGTCATTATTCTGAGGGACTTGATACTTTAGGGTATAAGTTGGGGGGAAGGGGCACCAGGAAAAGCAGCATTTGGGTGAAGTGCATGCCAGCGAGTAGAGTGAGACAGCATCTTAGCAGATGTGTGAGGAAGGTAGGGGGAAAAAACACATTGTGGTACACCTTGGCACAAGTGACTTGGAGGGGAGAAGAAAAGAAGAGGTGCAGGACAGTTTCAAGGAGCTGAGGAAGCTATGCAGTGTGGTGGGAAGGAAGGTTGGTATATTTTTCAGAAATCCTACCAGTGCCAAGAGCAAGAACAGCCAGGAGGCAGAGAATCACTAAGTTTATTACAGGGCTGAAAGAATGGAGTGGGTCCATGGTGTATAAATTAGTGGGAGGGGGGCAACAAATGGAGGAACACAGACCTGTATGTAGTGGACAGGTTGCATCTTAGTAAGGAGGGTTCACAGGTACTGAAGCATAACTTTGGGGAGTTTATCAAAGGTAATTATAATTTAAAGGGGGAGCCAAAGGGGGGATTCACCAAGAGAGGGGGTCCTTTGGACTCCCCCCACAGCAAGGCGGGAGCCAAATTCAAATAGGGGAGGGAAAAGGAGCACAGCAGATCAAAGTGGAGTGTGGTATCAGTGAATGCTAGGAGCCTAGGGAACAAGATGGCAGAGTTGCAGTCATTGATGGCGGAAGAGGAGGTGGACACAGCTGCCATCATGGAGACATGACACACCCAATACCATGACTGGGACCAAGCCATCCCAGGTTTCAAGCTATACCAGAGGGATAGGGACAAGGGGAAAGGGGGTGGAGTGGCTATCTATATTAGGGAAGGGATAACGTAATAGGAAGGATGGGGAGGATGGCAGGGTGGAGGCCATATGTGTACAACCATACAACCCTAGGGGTAGCAAGGTTAGACAAGGGGTAGTTTATATGCCTCCGACACAGAATAAGGAAACTAATAGGAAGCTGGGGGAGCAGCTAAAGAGGCTTAGTGGCAAAGGCAGCACTGCGGTGGTGGGAGACTTTAATCTTCCAGGGGTGGATTGGAGCATCTCGACTACCTCATGTGCCAGGGAGCAGATCCTCCTGAAAGCCTCCCAGGGCAGTTTCCTGACACAGAGGGCAGCAGAACCAACTAGGGAGGGTAACTTCTTGGACCTGGTGATGGAGGATGGGGAGCAGGTTTGGGATGCTGGAGTAGAGGAACCCCTGGTGGGAATCGACCACCGTACAATGTGATTTTCAGACAATCTAGGTAAGGAGGCAGCCACCACATGGACTAAGGTTCTGGATTTCAAAAGAGTAGACTTTGACAGGATGGACAGCACACCGGAATGGCACATAGCTAACTTCTGCCCAAACATGGGCACCAAACAGAAATGGACAATCAAGAGAAGCCTGACTGAGGCCTCTGGCAGATGTGTCATGAGCCAGAGCAAGAAATCCAGGACCAAGAAGCCAAGCTGGATGAACAAGAAGGTAGGGGACAGGGCAAGGGAAAAGAGATCTGCATTTAGAACCTACAGGAGATCCAACAGGGAAGAAGACAGGGAGGAATATGTGAGGAAATTCAGGGAAGTAAGCAGAACAGTAAAAACAGCCAAGGCATCAAGAGAACTGAGGCTGGCCCAGGGGATCAAAGAAGATGAAAATTATCTTTTCAGGTATATAAGAGAGAAGAGAAAGAGTAAGGATCAAGAATGGCAGTGGGTGGGTGGGTAGAAATTGGGCAGGACAGGCAAAAGTACTCAATGAGTACTCCTGTTCGGTATTCACCAAAGAGATGGATGAGCCCTACCTAAGGGTAAGGGTGAGGTGGGGGGGTGGGGAGGAAATCACATATGGCGAAATCACAGAGGAAAGGGTGTTGGAGGACCTTAAGTCCTTGAGGGTTGATAAGGCACCTGGGCTGGATAGAATTCATCTTAGAGTTCTTAAAGTAGAGTAAGATAGTTGGTAACAGTCCTGTTGGGACCATTGGCAGACCTGTTCAACACCTCTCTGGAAACTGGATGTGTATCCAGGGACTGGAGGGTGGTGCATGCAGTGTTCCTCCACAAAAGTGGGCCCAAGGATGAACCGGGGAATTACAGACCACAATTGTCGGAAAGTTAATGGAGACTATCCTCAAGGAAAGGCTAGTAAATTTTCTGGAGGATAATGATCTCCAGGACAGCAGACAGCATGGGTTTGTCTCTGGCCGATCCTGCCAGATGAACCGGGGTGAACTTTTTTGATTGCATGACACAGATACTGGATGTCTTATACCTGGACTTTAGCAAGGCCTTTGATTCAGTGCCTCATAGTAGGCTTAACAGCAAACTGAAGAACTTGGGAGCGGGGAGAAAACTGGTTAGATGAATCAGGAGCTGGTTGCAGGATAGAGAGTAGAAGGTAGTATTGGGGATGAGGTATCTGAGCCCAGGGTGGTAACAAGTGGGGTCACACAGGGCTCAGTGCTGGGATCAATGCTGTTTAACATTTTCATTGCCAACATTGCAGAAGGGATAAAAGAGTAAGATCAGTCTCTTCACAAATGACACCAAGATCTGTGCAGAGGCTGATGAAGAGGAAGGCAGTACGGTACTCTATGAGGATTTGGCAAAACTGAAAGAATGGTCAAACACATGGCAACTTAGGTTCAATGCCAGAAAGTGCAATGTCATGCACTTGGGAGCCAGGAACCCCATAAATAGTTACTGGCTGGGGGGAGTGCAGTCATCCAAGTCAAAGGAAGAGAAGGATCTGTGTGTAACAGTGACAGAGGAAATTAACCACTCAGCAGGAAGGTAGCAGCAAAGACCAACAGAATGCTGGGGTGCATCACTAGGGGAATTACTTTTAGGAGAGGGGACGTCATCCTGCCCCAGTACATGTCCCAGGTGAGGCCACACTTGGAGTACTGAATGTAGCACTGGCACCCTTACTTGTAAAAGGAAATCAAGCTACTGGAGGGGGGTACAGTGCCAGGCAATGAAAATGATCCTGGGGCTGGGAGATAAACCTTATAAGGAGAGACTGAGACAGCTTAATATTTATTCCCTGGGGAATATAAGGAAGAAAGAGGATATGACTGAGACCTTGAAGTAAGGGTATGAACAGAGTGAGCACTAGAAGTATTTTCAAATTAAAAGGTGGAAGGGAAACCAGGGAGCAAAGTCTGAAGTTGGAAGGAGGCAGATTCAGGAAGGAATCAAGGAGGCACTATTTCACTGATAGGGTGGTGGCAGGGTGGAACGCACAGCTGGAGGAGGTGATATCACTGCAGACAGTGGGTAGCTTCAAAAGGTAGTGGGACAGGTTCAGAGGGCGGGTTCAAACCATGTGGGGGGAGTGAAGGATACATGGGTAAAATCAGTTGGGGGAAGCAAGGGGTGGGGGCAGCTGCAGTCTGAAAGACTGAAGTGCTGCACACTCAGCAGACTAGATAGACTGATAGGCCTGTATCTGGTGGCAATTTTGTTTGTTCATAAGGGACAGAGAAGACTGTCTGCTGGGGAAAGCCAGAATCGTCATCTGGTCCAGTGTGGTTGACATCAGGTTTGCATGGTTGGGTTAGCTGAAGTATACGAATGTGGGGAGTTGATGCATAGGGGTACATCGGTGATACTTGTTGTAAGGGGTAAGCACAAAAATTACCATTATGTAAATTATCAATTACAAAAACTTAGAAAGGAGACGAACGGAGATGAGGCTGATGGCGGAAGAATTTAATGATTATAAAAATAATCACAGCGAGAGATTACAGGTGGTACATACTTCATTTTTCATTGTTAATTCTTCATTCTTCATTCTTAATTCTTAATTCTACAAACTAACAGTGTATAGTGGCTTGCTTATATAGTGGAAAACAGACAGCATCATTTCCTATGGTTGTCTATGACTGGTCCAAGACAAGTACAAACATCAACTTAAAAGGCAATTATCTTTTTAGCTAATCTTTTAGTCAGCACAAATGTATTGATAGTGTAAATTATACTACTATATAAGGATAGTAATAATTGTCATTACCAGTTACCAAAATCTAGGAGGAAGAAACAGATTTGCACTTAGGAATGTGCACACAAGCTTTTTAGTCTGTCCTAATAACAAACACTAAAGATAGTCTGAAGGGATAATTTGAACTCTATTCCTGTGTTTCTATTTGTGCAGACACCTGTTTTCTATTACTCACATGGTCAATACAAATATTAAAAGATACTTTAATATTACAAGTTGTGGCTCAGTTAAACTTGTAGCTTTACAAGTTTTAATATGATTCAATTATATAGGCCATCATTTGTTACACAAACACATTATGTTTTAGACCAAAATGAGGTTAACCTGGAATATTGGGACACATTTCTTTATCCCTTGTTACAAGCCCCCCTTGGCCCAATATTGTCTAATTATTATGTGTGCAACAATGCAGCTCCTCGGAGCTTGTACATCTCACTATGTACTTCACCAATAGTAAATCTTAAGCGACACAGGCTTATAATTATCAAGAACACTAAGACCACTGGCAACACAAGTAAAACTTTAAAAGACAGGACTCTTAAGGGTCCCCCTGCATAGCTATAAATTAAGTGCTCATTATCACTCTCATTGAGCAATTCATTTACAACTACTTGTGCCTTATGAATTTGTATCAAATGAGTATCTTTTTTGATTTAAAAAAGACTGTACATTAAGAAACAGGAGAGGTATCACAGCTCCAAATGATGACACTTAACATGTCAATTAACATAGTGGCATAAAACTTTGACACACCAGTATCTGCACAACTATTGTTAACATTTATATTCCCACCAGAGAACATCTAGATGTATATGTACTCTACTGTACTTCATATTATTCACAAGCATTTGATCGATAAGTGTTGATTAAATCCACTCTCTGGCTCTTTTGTCACATTTGGCCATTCAGTTGGTGTCACAGTTAAGTACATGGTATTTGAGACTACAAAACATAGTGAGCTGCTTAAACTAGCATAGTTACAAACACTATTATTACCCCAAAAACAGTAGGACAGAGTTAACACATAAACAGCATTGTCCTTTGGTGTAGCTCTGTTTATAACAAGAACCCCATTTGTCTATTTTTAGTCCATGTAGCTTTGCTGTGATCCAGTCTTGAGCTTTGAGGGACAGCTGCTAGACCAGCTGTTAAGTATGTAGAAAAGTCAGTGTTCATATTGCTGGCTGGCTGATTAGCAGACACATTGCACTGGTCAGGGGTGCATTAGATTGTGAATTGAGTAGCCACACACACACACTGGAATGGTATTTGTATTGTGGTATTGATTACACCTTGGCACAAAGATGAACAGTCCATAAAAAAGAAATAGTTTTGCATAAAGTACCAGCCATGTATGGAACAAACACCAGTGAAGAAAATGGATGTCATGCTTGAAGATCAACTGAAGAAGAATCTTCTTGCTGAAGTTAGGGGATTGCACCTACCCCAGACTTTACTTCACAGTAAGTAGAAACAATAAGCTTGATTGTAGAGTTTAAACTGACTAGACCTTTTTCAGTTGATTTAAAGTTGTACAAATAGATGTAATTTTGCTAAAACATTACACTTGCAGAGGTAATAATGACTTGATTTATGCAAAAGTCCTTATGTGGAACCAACTAGGAAACATAAGCATTTTTGCAATAGAACAATTTCAGTATTGAGCATAATGCATAAAATACATTTTAAACATGAAACAAATAAGTTTTGTTTACAGTTAAATGTTGATTGACTGTGTTTGCTGCAACACAAGAAGGTCAAAAGGTCACAGTGTGCATGCAAGGGTCGCTCAAACCCAGTTATTTTTTGTAGTGGCCTTGAACACTACTGATATTAAAAATATATTTGTGTTACATTGCACAGGAAATGAAAATAACTTTTCATGTAATTAACTTAAACATTTTTTATCCAAGAACACTTGAATACCACATTTAAAAGTATGCCAACATCATTTTTAATGAGAATCTTTTGTCCTTCAGAAACGCTAGTGTTACTGATAACATTATTAATCATGCCAAACAACTCCGGGTGGTTTGTTTGGTTATGGTAGCAATCACAGAAGAACAAGTGGCTAGTCTTTGCTCTAGTCCACCCCACAGCATACTAAGAGTATTTAGAATCAAACTCTTTAACATTAGAAGAGGCGAGGTCTTTGGGCATTAAATTAGTATGACTTGCCAATACCTGACTTTTTACTCCTACATTTTAACTGCTCCTATACAGGAGTTAGCACACTGTAAAGTGCCTGTTTTTAGATTTTAAGACATTCACATCTTACAAACGTACTACAGAAGCTGTGTTATAGTTTATTTTGCAATCAATAAAAGAGAATTATCCCTATCTAAAAAACAAAGGTCTCCCTGTACCTTTACAAACTATAACTTTAGATATTAGTTTTTCTCTTGCAGGGATTTTGGCTCTTGACTTATTTGTATTTCTAAACTATCTATTTTTGACTGTAGCTGGATTATTACATCTTACTGTTCATGCAGCTTCCCTTTTTTTTTTTTCAAAGTCTCATGTGTTAACGAATTACCACCTGGCTATATTTTTACAGACTTTGTACAGTATTTGCTAGTTTCTCTTTTTTTGTATTTTTTATTAAAATACTGCTGTGTCTATTGATCATGGTTTGTATGCTCCCCCCTTTAGGTTTTTCCCCTAGAAACAACCTATTATTGTTTCCATACACACTGTTCTTATCTTTTTCTTGCCTGCCTAGCCTTTACAGCCAGGTGCACCCGTGCACTGGTGCCCTGGTCTGTCTAGCTATGTCTTATGGCTCCCTTGTGAGGTCCGGCTTGCAAGTCCCAGCACCTTCACTTACCTACTCTGCCCCATGAGTTCCTACAGAGTTAAGCATTACTTTTATTTAAAGAAATTGGTAAGCATACCTCACCTGATTAACAAGTGGCTAAAACTGTCTGTGTGCACCTTTTTCTCTTGCTTTAAGTCATCAGCACCTTCTCCGAGCATCATCACCTTCTTATTAGGGCCTGCAGACTAACCAACCAATAGTTAGGCAGCCTCCTCAACATGCAGCACCAGCGATCCGAGTCACGGCACCAATGTAAGGGTTAAGCACAAAAATTACCATTATGTAAATTATCAATTACAAAAACTTAGAAAGGAGACGAACGGAGATGAGGCTGATGGCGGAAGAATTTAATGATTATAACAATAATCACAGCGAGAGATTACAGGTGGTACATACTTCATTTTTCATTGTTAATTCTTCATTCTTAATTCTTAATTCTTCAAACTAACAGTGTATAGTGGCTTGCTTATATAGTGGAAAACAGACAGCATCATTTCCTATGGTTGTCTATGACTGGTCCAAGACAAGTACGAACATCAACTTAAAAGGCAATTCTCTTTTTAGCTAATCTTTTAGTCAGCACAAATGTATTAATAGTGTAAATTATACTACTATATAAGGATAGTAATAATTGTCATTACCAGTTACCAAAATCTAGGAGGAAGAAATAGATTTGTACTTAGGAATGTGCACACAAGCTTTTTAGTCTGTCCTAATAACACACTAAAGATAGTCTGAAGGGATAATTTGAACTCTATTCCTGTGTTTCTATTTGTGCAGACACCTGTTTTCTATTACTCACATGGTCAATACAAATATTAAAAGACATTTTAATATTACAAGTTGTGGCTCAGTTAAACTTGTAGCTTTACAAGTTTTAATATGATTCAATTATATAGGCCATCATTTGTTACACAAACACATTATGTTTTAGACCAAAATGAGGTTAGCCTGGAATACTGGGACACATTTCTTTATCCCTTGTTACACTTGTAGTAGTGGTTGCCAATCCCATTCAATTAGGAGCTGCAGTACTGTGCACTCATGAGCCATGCGAAAATGTTCCATGCACTCATTGTGCTGATGTGTCGTTGCTCCATTTCCATGATAAACTACATCCGCTGTTGTTCCATGTCAAAATATTTTGCGTCAGACTGAGTTATAAACTTAACAAAGTATTCCAGCATCACTGAAACAACAGAATCAGCGTGACATTTCGATCACAGTGCATGCCAAGTGTGGGCTGGGTAGCTTGACTCTGGGGCATTGGTACATTTACTCAACATCCATGGCCAATGATGCCGTGGAGTGACCTTCACCCAGATCAGGGTTTCCAGGACTCTGGTTTTCTTCAGTGTCTGATTGACCCCCCCAACTTATTATCAGCATGATCATCTTCAGCGGCCTGATTGAGGCCACAGGAAGTATCCATCATTACTATTGGCGTGGTAGCAGTGCAGGTTCCAAGAATGGCATGGATGGGACAGGGTCAGGGAGAGAGTCAGTATGATATTGGGCGGGGAGAGAGATGGCAGCCACAGAAAACTATCTGATAGCTGCACACTAAACAGATTATATGCCCTGTATCTGTACATACATTTGGTATTGGAATTTGGCAATCCTCCACCCTGAGATGCCACTCTGCAGTCTCTGGATGTTTATTCTTGTGTGCTTTCCTTGCAAGATGAAACCCGGAAATGGCACTGTGCAGTTGTTTAACATCTGCTTTGGAGGGTAACATATTCATTGGACATGGAGTGAAGTCCTTTGCCACACAGTTACAATACTGGCAATGCCCTCCACCACTGTGACTTGATTAAAACATTAAGAAACATTGGCTAGAAAATTCACAGGCAAAGCTAGCCAAGTGTCAGACCACCATCACCCCACAGAAAATTCTGGCTTCCAACCTGTTTGGTGACCACAGCCAAGCCCTGATTCTTCACCACTATGCTCCCCTATACACATCCTGTTCTACACATATATACTGAGCAAGAGACTAGACAAGAACGCACAATCTGTACTGGTGTGTTAAACAAAAGGCCTGGAGTTGATTGTAATCAGTCCACCAGGGGAGCCACTAGATGCCTACCTAACATTATTCATGTGCATTATTTTAACTAGACCTGAACTAGTGACCTGGTATACTGCCACGGCAGCCAACTAACAAAAGTGGCATCATATGGGTAGGTCACCATGGGCATACAAATTATGCACTGTTTAGGCCACACTGTGTTTTTTGGGGAGTGCAGCACCAGCAGGAAACTGTGACTATGGAATGTCCATACTTGCAGTACTACAGTGTTCCACTTCCATCTGAGAAGGGGGTGTCGGCCATGTTAGAATACCGACAATTTGCAGTGATACAAGCCAGCTGCACGTGGGAGAACAAAATGGCTGTGGTCCAGGACTGCACAATGGCACTTGCTAGACTGAATTCCAGATGCACACACTACACCAGCCCTCATATGACCTGCTGAGTCATGCATCTGTATATAGTTTTACATGTAAGGTATGCAGCTTTAAGGAGAACACTGAATACTCAAAAGGCATCCTGAATATGTACTCAGCATATGATAGAGTAGCTAGTGATCTTGAGGAAAAGCATATATTACAGTCGATCACTGCTAAAATGAAATGGGAGATGCCCAATAAATAATGATACAATGATGCTGACAGGTTGTACTTCCCAATTTAAGGGCACACAAGTGCAGCACTTCTCCATCACTGTGGCCCAATACTGTGCATATGAGGGGTGCTCAGGTGCATGTTGTTGGTAGAAGTACAGATTCGGCCAGCACTAACAGCATTGAAACTGAACTCATATTCAATGCTGTTAGTGCTGGCCGGAATCTGTACTTATCAACAGTATGCATGCATATATATATATATATATATATATATATATATATATATATATATATATATATATATATATATATATATATATATATATATATATATATATATATATATATATATATATATATATATATATATATATATATATATATATATATATATATATATATATATATATACACACACATACACAAAAGGGGTGTGGTAAATGAGTGAGATAAAACAACGTATCATCCACTGCAGTGTGATATTTTTACCCTCTGCTCTACTGTGATGATATCAGCCATTTACACACACAGGTCACAAAAGGTCACAGGTCTGATATCATCACCCTAACCAGATTTCCCCTCAGCATGCAAGAAACACCTGTGCTGTTACCATAGATACAAATGCAGAACTACCTGAGAAGTCTCTGCTGCTTACAGCTAACTCAGTGAGCATTACAAAACCACCTATCACCCCCAAATTCCAGCTCATTACTGTGATGCTCTCAACTTGATGCAGCCAGAATGCCAAACAGCACAGTTTCACAGAACAGTCTAAACTGGTGCCTGCAGCTAACTCAACTACCACCGAAACACACTCTCACTTGTTCCTCAAACTCTGATTCTCACCTATTACAATTACTGTGACAATCTCAACTTCACTTCAACCAGAATCCTAAAGAGCACAATTTCACAGAACACTCTGCACTCTGCCTGCAGCTAACTTAATTACCACTGAAAACAGTATAAGCTGTTCTGACACTCTGCCTCTCAGCTCATTACAATTACTGTGATGCTTTTAACTTCACTGCAGCCAGACTGCGAAACAATACAGCTTCACAAAAGTATGTTTCTCATTCCTATCTAAAACTAACTAATTTAGCATTGCAAAATACACTCATGTGTCTCTCAGAGTTTATAACACTACCAGCCCATTCAGCAAAGCTCACACACAGAATGAGCAAACACATAAACAGGAACAGAACACAAGACAGCATAACAAAACTTCTGAAACTCTTGGCCCTATTGTATATATCGAATACATGATGGGCAGATCGTGTGCTATGGCAAATATTGTCACTCCTGCATCGTGAGCTTGGACATCTCACTTGTGCCTTCGGCACTCGTGAGATATTCAGAGCTCACTCTACAGGAGTGACAATATTTGCCATATCACACTCATGCCCATCATGTATCCCCTATACACACACACACATATATTCATGGAAAAAAATTCCATTAAAGCATCAGTTAGGGTTGTTACACAGCGACAAAGGCAGGTAAATTCGGTGTTAGGGTTCAAAACCCTAACTCTGCATTCCCCACCACCACCCCACATACTAACATACTAACATACTATTTGCCAGCAGATTAGGCCTTACGGTCTATCGAGTCTGCTCGAACCTAGATCGTTAATTGGGTGCCGAGACCCTCCCATCCCTTGTTCTCTAGAAACCCCTATCATCCATCCCCACCCCGTCGGGACAGGCCATCATCTGATACATCCACTTTCTGTGTCTGTCCCACCCTCTCTTGAAGCCCTCCACTGTGGATCTCTGAACCAGCTCACCAGGGCAGTGAATTCCAAGGGTCCACCACCTCTCGGTGAAAACCTCCTCCTCTTTTCCCTCACCCTTCCACCTTCCAACTTCAAACCATGCCCTCTGGTGATACCTCCTGCTTTAGCCTAAAGATCCCTCCATGTTTACCCTATTTATTCCCTTGAGGTACTTGAAGACCTCAATCATGTCCCCCTGTCTCTCCTCTCCTCCAATGAAAACAGGCAGAGCTCTCAAGTCTGTCCTCATAAGTCAAATCCCCTAGCCCTCGTATCATCTTTGTTGCCTCCTCTGTACCTCTCCAGGAGCTGTATGTCCCTCTTCAAATGTGGTCTCCAGTACTGTACACAGTACTCAAGGTGTGGTCTAACCAGTCCATTGTACAGAGGCAGAATCACTTCCTTGCTCCTAGAGGTGATCCCCCTTACAATGCATCCCAACATCCTGTTTGCCTTGCTAGCTGCTCTCCTGCACTGCTCAGAGTTATTCATACATGTATCCACCATGACCCCTAGGTCTTTTTCCCCTATTGAGGCCTCCAGCGCCTCCCCTCCCAGGGTGTACCTGTGTTTAGGGTTTCCCACCAAGATGCAACACCTTGCACTTGGTGATATTGAAATTTAAATTCCATGTGAGCCCAGCTTCCAGGGTGTCCAGGTCCTTGCAGGGCCACCCTCCCCTCTTCTCCCTCAACTACTGCTCCCATCTTGGAGTCATCCGCGAAGAGACTCATTTCACACCCTATACCCTCCCTGATGTCCGATATGTATGCATTAAACAGGATCGGACCCAGGACCGAGCCCTGTGGTACCCCACTACCAACCTCTCTAGGGTTTGAGAGCTCCCCACAGACCACTACTCTCTGAGTCGTCCAGCTAGCCAGTTTTCAATCCATCTGACCATCAAAGGGCCTACTCCTAACCCCATCAGTTTCTCCACCAGACCATTGTGGGGACAGAGTCAAACGCCTTGTTGAAGTCCAAGAATAATACATCCACAGGCTTACCCTGTCCAGTTCTGATGTTACCCATTCATAGAACTCACAAGGTTGGTTTGACATGATCTACCTGGCACAAACCCATGTTGCCGACTATCCAGACCTCCCACCTCCTCCAAGTACACCCCAATCGTCCTTTAGTATACTTCCATTAATTTTCCCACCACCGAGGTCAAACTGATGGGTCTATAGTTACTGGTACTTCCCTTGACCCCCTTTATGGATTGGTACCACATGTGCTCTCGCCAATCACTAGGTACCCTCCCTGTCTCAAGTGACCTGCTGAAAAGCTCCGCCAGGGGTGCAGCCAGTATGTCCGCCAATTCCCATAGTACTCCGGGATGAATGCCATCCGCCCTGGAGATTTGTTTTCTTTAGGGCCTTGAGGGCTAACCACACCCCTTTGGTGGAGATAGCATCATCCGTCCCCTCCCTTACTGGTCTTTTATCCTTATCCAGATGTGACACCCTGGGGTACCTTTCCTCCCTCTTGCTCCATTTCTGTTGCTCCCTGATCCCACCCCTGCCGCTTCTATCCCCTTCATGCCTTGCTTTGTAGATATCCCATCTCCTCCCTAGCGAACACAGAGGCAAAATACTAAATACCTCTGCCTGGTCCCTCTTCCACCCACCCTCCTTCTGATCTCAATCTGAGATGGCCCTTAGTTTTCTCCGCCCCCAATGTACCGGAAGAACCCATTTTCCCTCCCTGTATCCCTGTGCCAGCGCTGCTCTTACTGGACTTTGCCTCACCATACGTGGTGACTTTTCTAGATGCAAGCTGGTACATTTTATCCCTATCCCTCTTGTTGTTTTTATATTTTTGTAGGCGCCTTCTTTTCTCTGACTGCTACCTGTACCTCACTGGACCACCAGCATGGTTTACGTGACCTTGCTCCTCACGCTTCAACTTAGCGAGATCCTGACTGCCTCATGAAGTCCCCGCTTTATGACCTCCCATCTCCTTTCCACACTTGTCATTGAGGTAATCCCTTCAAGTGATCCTTGAGAATATTTCCATGCCCATAAAGTCTGCCCCTGAAGTCCACCAGTGTCCTAGATCTCACCCCCACCCCCCATGCTTATTTGAAACCAGACAGTATTGTGGTCACTCCCAGTCAGGGGTCCTGTACAACTATGTCCCTTACCAGATCCCCATCTGCCAGAACCACATCCAGGACATGCCCTCCTTGTGGGCTCCATCACATGCTGTGTTAAGAACACATCCTGGAAGCCATCTAGCAGCCTCTGCTCCTTGGCACCCTAGAGGACATGGTTCCCCAGTTTGTACCTGGCATATTAAGGTCCCCATCAACACCACTCCTTCCCTTTGGACCACACTGGGCAATGATGTTGTCCAGCAAACCATCCTCTAGAACATCACTCATCCCGGGGGGCCTATATGCTACTCCCAGCTTGACCTTATCTCCTGCTGGGGATCATAAGGTGACCCATAAGGCCTCCACGTTTCCCTCTGCCTCTTCTACCATAGTAATTTCTATATCATCTCTAATGAACATAGCCACTCCACCCCCTCTGACCTCCTTTCTATCCTTCCTAAGCATAGTGTACCCCTGTACATTTAGGTCCCAGTCATGGTTTTTGTTGGCCCACGTCTCCGTGACTGCCGCCACATCCACCCCCCCCGAACAGCATGGCCTGGAACTCTGGCAACTTGTTTCCCAAGCTCCTGGCATTTACTAACACCAACCCCCACCCTTTTTCCCTGATCCTCTTTCTTGAACCCCACCCAGATTCCTTATACTTCCATCCTCCCCCTGCTCCTCCTGAAACCTCCACCTCCAGTCTGTTTCCCCCCCCCTCTTGGGCTTGACGGCTACTCCCCTCATCTGGAGGAGAGGGCTTCTGGTCAGCCCCTCCCTCATCCCTTCCCCTCAAGTTTAAACCCCACCTTTCTTGTATGTAGTCAGCCATCCCCTGTTTAAGGACTTCCTTCCCTAATGGGGCAAGATGAAACCTGTCCTTGGCATATAGTCCCTTATCCTCCCAAACTCCATTCCAGTTCCCTAACACCCCCAACCCATTCTCTTCACCCCACTTCCTGAGCCAGTCATTAACCTCTGTAAGCTTCTTTTTTTTGTCCACTGAGGCCTTTGGTACTGGCAATATCTCTGAAAAGGAAATGTTGCATCCATTATCCCGATAGACTCTGGCAAGTTCTTGGAACCTTGCTTGGATTTCCAAAATGCTATTTCCATCTAGATCATTAGTTCCCAAATGCACCAGGAAATCTGGTTTCCCTCCACAATCCCTAACCATTTCATACACCATGAACTTTGCTCTGTGCACTGTCAGCCCAGAGATACTCACTACCTTCACCTGGCTATGGCATCCACCCCCCTGTCCCTCCCAATGGATACCCCTAATCATCGAGTCTCCCAGTAACAGAACCTTAACACCTCCATCATCCTTATGGTTACCTCCACTATGCCCTCTCAGCCCCTTCCCCTTTATTCATGATCTGAATTTCATGGGAGTCTTCCTGCCTTATTAGAGACCCCCTGTCACCCTCCCATTCTGCCTTCCTTGCTGTTTTCCCACTTAACTCAAACCCCTCTGAATAGGTGTCCCTTTAACCCTCTCATATCTGAACCATTTATCCTGGCCCTGATGGTTTCCCTTCCCCACCACCATCCTCCCCTTGTAATAGTACCCTGCTTCCAGAGTCTCTGTGGGTCCCCTTTAGCTAGGGCCCCATCCTTGTACTGACCTCCCAGCGGAAGGGGGCTTTCTCCCACCTCCTTGTCTCCCAGTTTCTCTCCAATCATGCTCTCCTCCCTCATGTCTGGAATATGTTGCATCTCCCCATTTGCTTAACATATATGTTTCCCTCTCCTCTGGAACTATGTCTATCCTTTCCATAGCTGGTCTGTGATGCCCTATGGGTATCCAACTCCCTCCCCCCGGCCTCTGTATAAGTTTCCTCATTTCCACCAACCCCTTCCTCCCCCTCTAGGTTGCTTAGTAGCTCAAATTTATTGTGACAGTCTATGTCAGCCTCCATCAAGTAACCCGAGTTTCCCCTGACTGCATCTCTAAACTGACCCTCTTCTTCCTCTCTTGCACTATTCACCTTAGGAGCTCCCTTCCCACAGTCTGCTGTTTTAGGCTTCCACAACAGCCCTTCCTGACTCTTTTTCCAGTCTCTTTGTATTCAGAATGTTCACCCGCGCTTCCCTTAGCATCAACTTCCCTATCTAAGGGTCCTCCGTCCCTAATATCCCCTCCTGCTTGCTGTAACATAACGTCCTGTAATTTCAAGCGCTGCCCAGCCTCCCTCAGCCCCACCCTTCTGCTGCCTATATCCACACCCCTTATCATGGACACCCCCGAGCTCCTAAGCCTCCTTAACCAATATCCTCACTCCTGATACAAGATAGCTGTCTACAGAGTGGGCAGCCTCCCTCTCTCCAGGCCCAATTTAGAATTATTGCCATCCCACAGCCTGTGCAGCCTACAACCCTTCCGAAGATGCCTGCCATGGTGGAATATGGCCACCCTGATTATCCCCCTCTGTTTATAATAGCACACCCCCTTTTCTCAGTCCCTTTCCCCTGAAGTGCAGTTTCTCTCTATACTGACTGTAGTTATTTACAAACCCAATTTCAGCCCCACCAATATCGTTCCCAAGTCTCACAAACACATACAGTCCAGTGTGTGTTCGGTCACACTAACAGTGTATGTAAGCAGACATCAGGTACCATAAGATGTCACAGGCCCACTAGTCTCCTGTTGCTTCGAATTTCAGTCCCAAACAGAAACACTCAGCCCTTCAATCCCAACCCCCAGTGGCTTTTCAGTATTTAAGCAAACAACACTTTTAAATTTCCCTCTAAATATCCCTGCTAGACAACTATCCCCAAGCCACCAAATTACAATGTAACAATTCTAATTCAAGGTAATAATTTTTACCACATAGAACTAATTTCACTTACAAACTATTCAAATATTTCAGTTAAAACAGATTATAACTCCAGCTCTCTTTCCTCCCTGCCTGCTGCTTAAGCTCCCAAGTGAACAATGAAAGCTAAGTTAATTCCTGTTTAGAGACAAGGTAATTGCAGCTAATGTCCTTCCCCCAAACACCAGGCAAACAACACTTTTAAATTTCCTCTAAATATCCTGCTAGACAACTATCCCCAAGCCACCAAATTACAATGTAACAATTCTAATTCAAGGTAATAATTTTACCACATAGAACTAATTTCACTTACAAACTATTCAAATATTTCAGTTGAAACAGATTATAACTCCAGCTCTCTTTCCTCCCTGCCTGCTGCTTAAGCTCCCAAGTGAACAATGAAAGCCAAGTTAATTCTTGTTTAGAGACAAGGTAATTGCAGCTAATGTCCCGTCCCCCCAAACACCAGGCAAACAACACTTTTAAATTTCCCTCTAAATATCCCTGCTAGACAACTATCCCCAAGCCACCAAATTACAATGTAACAATTCTAATTCAAGGTAATAATTTTTACCACATAGAACTAATTTCACTTACAAACTATTCAAATATTTCAGTTAAAACAGATTATAACTCCAGCTCTCTTTCCTCCCTGCCTGCTGCTTAAGCTCCCAAGTGAACACATACACATATAAAAGTAGGGGAAGGACCAAGGCAACACAACCAATCATAGACAACCAGCAGGCCGTGTATACCTCTGTTACCATAGCAAGTAGGCAAAAAATTCAACTTCAGGTATCATACAGTATTTACAAACTTGTTCTAGCAGGTTAGTTCACCTAAAGGTGAAGCAAGATGGCAGTATCGAAAACTCTGTACCTCACTTTGCTTTAGACATATGGGTGCCAAAAGGTTGTGTTGTGTTGGTTGTGTTGCTTTGGTCCTCCCCCTACTTGCATGAATGTGTGTGTGTGTGTGTGTGTGTGTGTGTGTGATGGGGGTGGGGGAAATGCAGAGTTAGGGTTTTGAACTCTAACACTGAATGTCTCTGCCTTTGTTGCTGTGTAACAACCCTAACTGATACATTAACTGAGTTTTTTGCCATGAATTCCCCTTCTTTTTGAGAACTTGAACTATAAATAGTGAATGTACACAGAAGGAGGATGCCATAGTGCAGCCCTGTAGTGTAAGAAAACCTTGTAACAGTGATTTGCCATGCTAAGGGTGGCAGTAATGGTAACAGTAATGCTAATAGTAATGGTAATGCAAATGGTAATGCAAATGCAAAACTGGTAACGGTAACGCAAACGTGAACAGCAACGGAAACGCAAATGCTAACGGTACTGGTAACAGTAACGCTAAAGGTATTGGAAACAGTAACAGAAATGCAAACAATAATGGTAACGCTAACAGTAACACTAATGGTAACGCTATTGGTAATGTAAACGCAAATGGTAACAATAACGCAAACACAAACTCAAATGCTAATGGTAACTCTGAAGGAAAGAACTGTCGAGTATCTAGAGGTCAGAGGGGCACAGGACCGTAGGCTACATGGATTCACAGCGGGAAGGTCATGCCAGATGAATCTGATAGATTTATTTGACTGGGTGACCAAAGTAGTAGATCAGGGAGGGTCTGTGGACATGGCCTACCTGGACTTTAGCAAGGCATTTGACACAGTCCCACACAAAGATTAATATACAAGTTAGCCAGCTGGGAGTGGGTCCCAAGATGACAGCCTGGGTAAAGAACTGGCTGGAGAATAGGACACAGAGAGTAATAGTAAATGGAGTCCACTCAGAAGAAAGGAGGGTTACTAGTGGGTACCAGGGTTCAGTATTAGGACGGTCCTCTTCAATGTCTTTATAAGCGTACTGCAGAAGGACTGGAAGGAAAAGTATGTCTCTTTGCAGATGACACAAAGATCTGCAACAGAGTTGATGCACAGGGTGGAGTGGAAAGGATGAGAAAGGACTTGGCAAGGTTAGAGGAATGGTCAAATGTATGGCAGCTTAGATTCAATGCTAAGAAGTGCAAGGTAATTCACCTGGGAAACAAAAACCCAGGGGAAGAGTACACAATGGGGGTGAGATACTAGTAACAACAAAATGGAAAGGGACCTGGGGTAGTCATATCAGATGACCTAAAGGTGGGCAAGCAATGTGGAGAGGGCAGTAAGGCTGGGGAGATACTGGGATGCATAGGGAGAGGCATCACCAGTAGAAAACAGGAAGTTATTATCCTCTGTACAGACAGCTGATGAGACCCCATCTGGAGTACTGTATGCAGTTCTGGAGACCCAACCTCCGCAAAAACATAGACAGGATGGAAGCTGTCCAGAGGAGGGCAACTAAAATGGTGCAGGGCCTGCACCAGAAGACAAATGAAGAGAGACGAAAGGAGCTTAATATGTATAGCCTCGAGGAAAGGAGGGAGAGGGGACATGATAGAAATGTTTAAGTACCTCAAGGGAATCAACAAAGTCCAAGAGGGTAGCATCTTCCAAAAAAAGAGGTGTTTAAGAACAAGAGGGCACAATCTGAAGATGGGGGGCGGCTCAGAGGTAATTTAAGGAAGTATTTTTTCACAGAGAGGGTTGTGGATGCATGGAATGGCCTTCCGGAAGAGGTGTGGAGTCAAAATCAGTGGTGGAATTCAAGCATACATGGGACAGTCATAAGGCAATTCTAGGGAGTGGGGGTAGGAAGAAGTAGGCTGCTGGTTAACTAGGATCTGCAGCTTATCCAGTAAGTAGGGAAATGGGCAGACTGGGTGGGCCAAGCAGTCCTTATCTGCCGTCAAATTCTATGTTTCTATGTTCTATGTAACGCAAACTGTAACAGTAAAGCTACCGTTAATGGTAACGGTAATGCAAATGCAAGCACAAACAGTAATGCAAACACAAATGGTTACAAAAATGATAACGCAAACACAAACGCAAATGCAAGTGCAAATAGTAATGCAAACGGTTACAAAAATGATAACGCAAACACAAATGCTAATGGTAAACACACACGTTAACAGTAACACTAACAGCAAGCTAACAGTAAAGCACATTCTAACGGTAATGCTAACAGTAACGCTAACGGTAATGGTGACACAAATGTGAATGCTAATAGTAGTGGTAGCACAAATGCAAACAGTAATGGAAACTAAGGGTGACACAAATGCTACTGATAATGGTAATGCCAACGCAAACGCTAATGGTTATGTAACGCAAACACAAACAGAAATGCAAAAGCAAATGGTAATGGTAATGGAAACACAAACCCTAACGCTAATGGTGATGCCAACAGAAACAGTAATGCAAATGCAAGTGCAAACAGAAATGCAAACAGTAATGCTAATGGTGACGCAAACGGAAACACGAATGCAAATAGTAACAGAAACATAATCGCAAACACAAACAGAAATGCAAATGCTAATGGCAACAGTAGCAGAAACACAAATGCAAACAGTAGTGGTGAAGCAAATGCAAATGGAAATGACAACGGTAACGCCAATGCAAACATCAATGCAAACACAACCACTAACAGTGACAGTAACGCAAATGCAAATGGTAAGGCAAAAAGTAACGCAAATGCAAACAGTAAAGGTAATGCTAACGGTAATGCAAACACAAACGCTAATAGTAGCGTTAACGCCAATACAAACGTCAGCGCAAACACAACCACTAACAGTTATGGTAAAGCAAATGAAAACGTAAACAATAACACAAATCGTAATGCAAATGGTAATGGTAATGTAAACTCAAAAGCTAATGGTAACTGTAATGTAAATGCACACGCTAATAGTAACACTAATGGTGACAGAAATGGAAACAGTAATGCAAATGCAAATGGTAACAGCAACAGTAATGGTGATGCAAACAGAAATGCTAACGCAAACAGTAACGGAAACATAAGTGAAAATGTAAACTCAAATGTTAACCGTAACGCTAACATTTATGCAAATACATAGCGAAATGCTAACTGTAATGCTAATGCACACGCATTGTGTCCAAAACAGGTGCATCAAGAAGCACAAAGAATGTGGGCATAATAGTGGCCCTCAGACAGAAAATGAGCACTTGGAATACTAAATTGCTTATATCTCAGGAACTGTGTGAGGTAGAAAAAAAATTTAAAATTTCATATTATTTATAACTTTCCAGGCTAGTTTTATACTTAGCCCTAATAATTTTAGTGATGAAATGTCCGTACCTCGAACCGTTTTCAAGATACTGGACCCGAAAGGCGCAGCTGATGCCATAATGTTATCCTATGGGAAAAGTTGTCAACTTCGGAGTGCCTAACTTTGGAGCCATGTAATATTTTGGCACCAAACCACAAAAAGGCACATCTGTGGCATCTTGGCTTTCATTTCTGCATATTTCAGCCCAAAAGACCAAACCGTTGTTTTGCAGGAAGTGGCAAAGATTTCCTGTCGTTTTGGCCATTACTTCACAAATCATGAAAGTTTCTCAAAAAAAAAAAAATCACTAAACTTTCAAGATTTGCAAAGTATTTTGTGAAAGTACTTTTCCCAAAAAGTTTAAAAACCTATTTCGGTGGGGGAGGTTAATCTCCCAAAAAAGATATGCCTAGCATCCTCAGGACCTGACTAGGTGAACATAACAAAAATGTTGTCCCTAGAAGGTCCCAATTTTAAACGTCAGGCATTTTTCTGAGCTCTAACTGAAAACAAAATAGCCAACTCACGAAAGTAAAAGGGTCATTTGTGACAGTAAAAATGGCCATTTGTGAAACTTTCACATCTGTCGTTAACCTTTTCCATAGACTATAATGGGGAACCTTGTTTTTTGATGAACTTTTGAACCATTTAATGTTTTTTCATGAAATCATTGAAAGGCACATTGGTGACCCTGGCTGCATGTTCCGTGAAGTTTTTGGACTGAACGCACAAACAGTGCGGGCTATAGGCATGAGCAAAGAAACACACAAAAAGTCAATATTTTTTTTTGCATTTTTTGGCGATCAGTAGCTCTGCAACTGTACATTCAATTGTAACGCAACTTGCCAGATCCAGACATCTATAGTACCAGACTGTGAAAGCAAAATTTCAGGCAATTCTGTCATATGGTTGCAAAGTTATTAAGGTGCAAAATTTGAGATTTAACCATAAAGTGGGCACTCAACCCTAACTATAGTGGCACTACCGTGCCACTATAATATATATAAATGAGCTTTTATCGATGACTCAGTGAGAATCGGCTGTTAAAATGTAAGTCCTTCGCTGCTGTGATGGTCAGAGGCTGTGCAGAGAGTTTGTTTATTGCAGAACGAAATCAGGTGGTCGCAAGAATTAATTCTTATTCTGCAATTTCGGTAGTAAACACACAATCTAAAAAAGATGAATAAAACACCACTGGACATACACTGATCAGGCAGTACTGGAGGGTTTGGGGTACTATTTTAGGCCTAACAGATGCCAAAGAAACTTGTGGCAAGAACTGAGAAACAACAGCGATTAATGTTTAAATCTTCCGCTTCCCGTTTACACCTTGATAGGATGTGACATACACAGACGTCTCTCCCCCCATGGTTTGCAACCAGAACAACAATGATCCTACCGGAACTTGAATGTGAACCTTCAACATCAGTGTACAACATGTGCAATCTGAGCGTTGGTCATTCAGTATTTCCGAACCAGCTGATGGAACGACTTGTTGGGCTGTGCTATAGCAAACACCCATTTGAACCAGTTTAAAAACAACAAACTATATAGTACCAGGAGGCAGACCACCAGCCCTAACATTTCACACCAGAACACACTTCTACAGGAGGCCTGGATCACAGCATTCACTGCAACATTTAAGTAGCCAGATAATTTAAAGCCACAGTAAACCTTTTATTAGTACAATTAGATGTGGCCTGCTATTGATGGCACTGCTGATAAACCAACTCTTGTAGTACTACTGTGGGCAGCAGTTGTTTTTTTTTTTTTTACTGTTAGTAATGGTCGAACCATGCATGGCTGTTGGCCAATCAGTTTCCAGTATGTTGCCTATCTGTTTTACAAGGAGAGTTACATGCCTTAGCCTTTCAGTCGCAAGCCACCCTCATCACCTGGGAATTTTAGTATACTCCAACAAATAAAAGTTATTACTTAAATATGTGCTGCTAAAGTTAAGATTATTATATTTCATAAACTAGTCAGAAAGCACTTGATTCAAATGATAATTATTTTCTTCCTCTACCTACCTTTAGGGCATCCAGCTTGGGAACAGTGCTGTGGCACTCATGCAGAAGACACTTTTCATAGGCTGCATGGACAGATTTATGTTCATCTGATTCCTCACAAACCTGTCCCAGTGGCTTTTGCTGCTGGTCACGGGTGTTGCTCTTTTCTGGCTCCTCTTTATTTCCAGTAAGACGTTTTACAATCTCCACTATCACTGCAAGTTTCCTGTTTGCTCGGAGTACCTTCTGCTCTAACACATCATAGCATTCACCACAGGAGACATTTCCATCTACGTACTCCCAGTACTTTGTGATACAGGCTCTGCAAAAGTTGTGCCCACAATCTATAATGACAGGATCATTAAAATAATCCACACAGATGGGACATATAACTTCATTTTTCAGTAGTGTTAGCTCTTCTGTTGCTGCCATGTTCACTGCTGTCTGTTAAAGGTGTCTACTTCCCTTTTGTTTCCTGGAAAATAGAAACATAAACATAGAATGAGTTTGTTCCTCTTTCAACACTGACCATGTCATGCATAGTTAGAAACTCTTGCACTGGTACTGAACCTAATTATGGTGTTCTATTATTACTTTCAGTACTGACCATGTCATGCACAACTAAAAACCCTTGCACTGCTACAGAACCTTATTATGGTGTTTTATTATTGCTTTTGGTACTGACCATGTCATGCACAATTAAAAACACTTGCACTGCTACTGAACCTTATTATGGTGGTTTATTATTGCTTTCAATACTGACCACGTCATGCGCAAACATTTGCACTGCTACTGAACCTTATTGCGGTGTTTTATTATTGCTTTCAGTACTGACCACGTCATGCGCAGTTAAAAACTCTTGCACTGCTACTGAACCTTATTATGGTGTTTTATTATTGCTTTCAGTACTGACCATGTCATGCACAGTTAAAAACTCTTGCACTTTTACAAAACCTTATTGCGGTGTTTTATTATTGCTTTCAGTTCTGACCTCATCTTGCACAGTTAGAAACTCTTGCAGAGCTACCAAACCTTATTATGGTGTTTTATTGTTGCTTTCAATAATGACCATATCATAGAACACAGACTTTGACAGCAGATTAGGATCGCTTGGCCCACCCAGTCTGTCATTCCCCTACCAACTGGATAATCTGCAGATCCTAGTTAACCAACAGCCTGCTTCTTCCTAACCCCCACCAGAACTGCCTTGCAATTGTCCAATGCATTCTTGAATTCTCCCATTGTTTTTGACCCCATGACCACCTCAGGAAGGCTGTTCCATGTGTCCACCACCCTCTCTGTGAAAAAATAATTCCTCACGTTTCCCCTGAGCCACCCCCCCATCTTCAAGTTGTGTCCCCTTGTTCTTGCACATCTCTTTTTTTTTTTTCCTTAATCTATCTTTCCCCCTATGGGCTCCAATGCCCCCAACTCCTTCAGGCCACCTAGGGCTCAGATTTATTCCTACTGGCCTCGCTTCAGCCCTCCCATCCTCACATTGCAGCTGACCATGAGGTATCTCAGAATAACCCTTGGCCGGGTGGGTCCCCTTCCACAGAGGTGGAAGGCACTGGGGGGGCTACCAGTGCACTACCTATTAGGCCCCGGGGTGCTGCTGAGGTGGGGGTGCTCCCTGGAGGACTTCGGCAGTGTACGAGACTGGCAGCCATCATCCGGCGAACACTGGAAGCAGTTTCCTGGTTTTCAGGTGGGGGTGGCATGCTGATGTCAAGACAAATGCCGACGTCCACCATTTTCCTTTTACGCACTGAAACTTGACATTGTGCTGTGCTTCCAGCCTCCGCCAGGGCTCCAGCAGGTGCTGGGCGTATCCCACCTCCCCCCAGAGAAGAAGAGCTGTGCCCAGATGCGTCATCCTTCTCTTCCCGCACGCTCTCCGGCGAGCCAAGTCCTTCCTGAAACCAGGTCGCCAGCATCGCAGACGGAAATCCAACTGCTGCACCGATGGGCTGACACACATCTCTTTTTCTGAAAGATGCTACCCTCTTCGACCCTACTGATTCCCTTGAGGTACTTGAACATTTTTATCATGTTCCCCTCTTTCTCCTTTCCTCGAGGCTATACATATTAAGCTCCTTTAGTCTCTCTTCATATGGCTTCTCGTGCAGACTCTGCACCATTTTAGTTGCCCTCCTCTGGACTGTCTGCACCCACTCTATGTCCTTGCAGAGACAGGGTCTCCAGTGCATATAGTACTCCAGATGGGGTCTCACCAACTGTACAGAGGGCTAACAAGTTCTAGTTTTCTACTAGTGATGTCTCTCCCTATGCATGCCAGTATCTCCCAGCCCTCCTTACTGCCTTCTTAGATTGCTTTCTTACATTTAGGTCATCTGATATGACTACCCCGGGTTCCTTTCCATTTTTGTTGTTGTTAGTACCTCCCCTCCCACTGTGTACTCTTTCCCTAGGTTTCTGTTTCCCAGGTGCATTATTTTGTACTTCTTTGCAATGAATCTAAGTTGCCATACTTCTGACCATTCCTCCAATCTTGCCAATCATCTTTTCTATCCCCCCTTGTGTATCAACCCTCTTGTACATCTTTGTGTCACCTGCAAAGAAGCATATTTTCCTTCCAGTCCCTCTGTAATGTCACTTATAAAAACATTAAAAAGGACCAGTCCCAGTACTGAACCCTGCAGTACCCCACTAGTAACCCCCTTCTTCAGAGTGGACTCTGTTTACTATTACCCTCTTTGTCCTGTTGTCCAGCCAATTTTTTACCCAGGCAACCACCCTGGGACCCACTCCCAGGCTTCCTAACTTGTTTATTAATCTTTGGCATGGGACTGTGTCAAATGCCTTGCTAAAGTCTAGGTAGACCATGTCCACAGCCCTTCCCTGGTGTACTACTTTGGTCATCCAGTCAAAAAATCTATTGGAATGGTCTGACATTACCTTCCCACTGTGAATCCATGTTGCCTTGGGTCCTGTGCCACACTGGCCTCTAGATACTCAACAATTCTTTCTTTCAGAAGTGATTCCATTATTTTCCCTACCAATGAGGTCAAACTAACAGGTCTATAGTTTCCTGCCTCTGTTTTCTTTGCACTTTTGTGAAGGGCAATCACATCCACCCTCCTCCCAGTTCTCAGGTACCACATCACCCTCCCGTGATTTGTTAGAAAGGGTAGTCAGTGGTGTCAGGGATTCTCCCCTTTGTTCTTTTAGAATTCTGGGGTGAATCGTATCAGGTCCCATTGCTCTGCCCACCTTCTGTTTTGGGAGTTCTTTCAGAAATCCTTCTTCAGTGAATGGACTGGTAGCGACCACCCTTACCATCCAGAATGCTTCCACTGACTGGATTAGGTACCTCCCCCTCCTCTTCTTTTGTGAATACTGAGCAGAAGTATTCATTTAGTATCCCCTGCTTTTCCACTGTCACCCTCTACCAACCCACTTTCCCCTTTAGTAAGCCTCATTATCCATCCCTTGGTATTTCTTCCCTCCCTACTGTACCTATAAAAGGCTTTATCCCTCTTCTTAACTGAATTGGTTATCTTTTCCTCGGTTTGGGCCTTTGCTATTCTGGCTGCCTTTCCTGCTTAACATAAAAACATAGAATTTGACAGCAGATAAGGACCGCTTGGCCCACCCAGTCTGCCCATTTCCCTACCCACTGGATAAGCTGCAGATCCTAGTTAACCAGCAGTCTACTTCTTCTTAATCCCACCCCCTAGAATGGCCTTATGAATGTCCTATGCATGCTTGAATTCTACCACTGATTTTGACTCCACAACCTCCTCCGGAAGGCCGTTCCATGCATTCACAACCCTCTCTGTGAAAAAATACTTCCTTAAATTACCTCTGAGCTGCCCCCCCATCTTCAAATTGTGCCCTCTTGTTCTTGCACACCTCTTTTTTTGAAAGATGCTACCCTCTTGGACTTTGTTGATTCCCTTGAGGTATCTGAACGTTTCTATCATGTCCCCCCTCCCTCCTTTCCTCGAGGCTATACATATTAAGCTCCTTTCGTCTCTCTTCATATATCTTCCGGTGCAGACCCTGCACCATTTTAGTTGCCCTCCTCTGGACAACTTCCATCCTGTCTATGTCTTTGCAGAGATTGGGTCTCCAGAACTGCACACAGTACTCCAGATGGGGTCTCACCAGCTGTCTGTACAGAGGGATAATAACTTCCTGTTTTCTACTGGTGATGCTCTCCTATCATCCCAGTATCCCCCCCAACCCTCCTTGCTGCCCTCTCACATTGCTTGCCCACCTTTACGTTATCTGATATGACTACCCCAGGTCCCTTTCCATTTTTGTTGTTGTTAGTATCTCACCCCCATTGTGTACTCTTCCCTGGGTTTTGTTTCCCAGGTGCACTATACCTGCACTTAGCATTGAATTTAGGCTGCCATACATTTGACCATTCTCTAACTTTGCCAAGTCCTTCTCATCCTTTCCACCCACCTTGTGCATCAACTCTGTTGCAGATCTTTGTGTCATCTGCAAAGAGATATACTTTTCCTTCCAGTCCCTCTGCAATGTCACTTATAAAGACATTGAAGAGGACCGGTCCTAATACTGAACCCTGTGGTACCCCACTAGTAACCCTCCTTTCTTCAGAGTGGACTCCATTTACTATTACTCTCTGTGTCCTATTCTCCAGCCAATTCTTTACCCAGGCTGTCATCTTGGGACCCACTCCCAGGCTGGCTAACTTGTATATTAATCTTTTGTGTGGGACTGTGTCACATGCCTTGCTCAAGCCTAGGTAGGCCATGTCCACAGCCCCTCCCTGATCTACTACTTTGGTCACCCAGTCAAAGAAATCTATCAGATTCGACTGGCATGACCTTCCCGCTGTGAATCCATGCTGCCTAGGGTCCTGTGCCTGTAGATACTTGACAATTCTTTCCTTCAGAAGTGATTCCATCATTTTCCCTATCACTGAGGTTAAACTAACAGGTCTGTAGTTTCCTGCTTTTGCCTTGCTCCCACTTTTGTGAAGGGGAATCACATCTGCCCTCCTCCAGTCCTCGTGTACTACCCCATCCTCCCATGATTTGTTAAAAAGGGTAGTCAGTGGCGTCACTAGTTCTACCCTTAGTTCTTTTAGAATTCTGGGATGAATCCCATCAGGTCCCATTGCTTTATCCACCTTCAGTCTTAAGAGTTCTTTCAGAACCCTTTCTTCTGTAAATGGGCTGGTATCAACTTCTGTATCCAGAGTGTTTCTACTGTTTGTTTCATGTACCTCTCCCTCTTCATTTGTAAATACTGAGCAAAAATATTTGTTTAGTATCTCTGCCTTTTCACAGTCTCCCTCTGCACACCCTCCCTCCCCTTTATTAAGCCTCACTATCCCTCCCTTGGTCTTCCTTCGCTCCCTGATGTACCTATAAAAGGTTTTATCCCCCTTCTTAACTGAGTTGGCTATCTTTTCCTTGGTTTGGGCCTTTGCTGTTCTCACTGCCTTCCCAGCCTCCTTTTGCTTTAACTGATACAGTTCTCTGTCCTGCTCCTTATGCGATTCCTTATACTTCCTGAATGCTTTCTTTTTCTCTTGAACCTTCATTGCCACTTCCTTTGAGAACCATAGTGGTTTCTTACATCGTTTTGTTTTGTTTATTTGCTTCACACAAAGGCTCGTTACCTCTGTGATGGCAGTTTTTATTATTCCCCATTGTTCTTCCACCCCTCCTTCCTGCCCATTTGCTAGTGCATTCCTTAGGCACTCACCCATTTTGGCAAAGTCAGCCCTCCTAAAGTCCAGTACTTTTGCCTTTGTATGGCTCGACTCTATTGCTGTGTTTATTGTGAACCATACTGTTCGATGGTCGCTAGTTCCCAGATGGCTACCCACTTCTACATCTGTGATCCTCTCTTCATCTCCATTTGAGAGAATCAGGTCTAATAGTGCTCCCTCTTGAGTGGGCTCCAATACTAGTTGTCTAAGGCATGCCCCCTGTAGGGCATCTAAAATAACTCCATTCTTCAAAGTGGCTGCTGCAACTGCACTCCAGTTAACATCTGGCATATTCAGATCACCCATCAGCAATACCTCCTCTTTTTCTGCCATTCTAAGTATACTTTCTATCATTTCCTTGTCCATTTCCTCCCCCTGAGAAGGGGATCTGTATACAACCCCTGTGTGGATTGTTGTGCCATTGCCTGTCTCCAAATTTACCCACAGTGCTTCTTCTCCTCCCTGTTTACCCTTTAGTTCTGTTGCTTTTATTCCTTCCCTTATGTAAAGAGCTACTCCTGCTCCTCTTTTACCCTCCCTGTCCCTCCTGTAGATAGTGTATCCTGGTATGTGTACGTCCCAGTCATGGTTTTGTGTGTACCATGTTTCTGTGACTGCCACGATATCCAGATGCTCCTCCTCCATCAAGGCCACTAATTCAGGAAGCTTGTTACCCAGATTGCGGGCACTGGTACTCATTGCTCTCCGTTTTTTGATGGCTTTACCTTCTGTTTCAGCATCCCCCACTGACCTTTCTACCTCGGTCTATTTCTCATTTAGTACCCTGTTTTGTCGGGAGAGGCTGGGATTTTCCTGCTGCTTATCAGTGCCTCCCCCTTTGACTAGTTTAAAAGCTTGCCAATGAAGCATTTAAACCGATTCCTCAAAAGACTTGTTCCCTTCCTGGACAGATGCAGACCATCCTGACAGTATAGGCTGGTGTCCCTCCAGGTGAAACCCCAGTCCCCAATGAAACCAAACCCCTGTGCTCCACACCATTTTTTCAACCATTCATTAAACTGCATGGTGCTAATTACCCATGCCTCCCCCATGCTATTGACAGGCAGAACCTCTGAGAAGGATACTGTGTGTGCTACTTGTCTTAGGCCCCTCCCCAACTCTGCAATGTCCTCCTGCACTGCTCTAATCTCATGATGAGCCAAGTCATTTGTCCCTAGGTGGACAATTACGTCCAGCTCAGACTCCCTTGCAGCTGTTCTTGTGATCCTGAGGATGCGCTTCCTGTCCTTCCAAGCCATGGCACCAGGCAGGCACCTTACTTCAGTTTTCCAGCTCCCCCCAGTTCTATACCCCTAATAATTGAGTCCCCACCAGGAGCTGCTTCCTTTCCCTGTGGTGTCCTCTGCCTCCTTCCTGTGGGCCTCCCTTGTGACAGTTGTCATCAGTCTTCTCTGTGGGTACATCCATCGGGGAGCTATGCTCCCCCAGAATGGTGTATGGATTGTGGAGCGGAACAACTGACTGGGTGTGCCTCTGTTCTACCATCCTCACCCTCCCTGAGCCCACTGTGGTCCAGCTGCTGTGCTTTCTTTGCAACCTCTGAGGTAGTGGTGGTGGCGCTAGTGCTCCCTGGATGGGGGAGTTTCCCTTCCTACTGTCCAGCGTGGCCTGGGGGAAGGTTTCCTTACTACTAGTGTGGCCTGAAGACGAGCAACTTCCTCCCTCAGGGCAGAGAGTTGTCTGCAAGTAGGGCAGCATCTCAGCCTCCAGAAAGACTCCCGGAAGACTGCTGCCCCACAGCCATTACATTGCACTACTCTCCATATGTTTATCTACTTTTTTTTTTTGTTTTTTTTGTGTGTGTGTGTGTGATTGGTTTGTTATATAGAAATATATATATATTATACAATGTGTATGCTTATATTGTCAGTGCAGTGTGCTAGAGAGGATATGACTGTGATATGCACCTTGCACTCTTGAGGAAATGATGTCAGAACCTCAGGTATAAAGGAACTATTTCTAGAGGTGGGTGGGGTGAGGGGTGGGAAGGGCTTGGGCCTAAATTGTGCCTTCTCAAAACAATCAGCTAAAAGCTCACAAAACAATTATCTAAAATGCTTCCTTCTGCTTTAACTGATACAGTTCTCTTTCTTGTTCTTTCAGTGTTTTCTTATTCTTCCTGAATTCTCTATTTTTCTCCCTAACCTTTCCAGTCACCTCTTTTGAGAACCATAGTGTTTTTTTCCTTCATTTTGATTTATTTGCTTCACACAAAGGCTTGTTGCCTCTGTGACATTTCCCCATCTCTACCCCTCCTTCTTGCCTGTTTGCTAGTGCTTTTCTAAGGCACTCTCAGATTTTGACAAAGTCACCCCTCCTAAAGTCCAGTATGGCTTGATTCTACGGCTGTGGTTATCATGAATCACACTGTTTGGTGGGCACTTGTTCCCAGATAGCTACCCACTTCTAAATCTGAGATCCTCTCCCTGGCCCCGTTTGAGAGTACCAGGTCTAAGACTGCTCCGTTCTGAGTGGTTCCAACACTAGCTGTCTAAGGCATGCCCTTTGTAGGGCATCGAGAATGACCTTATTCTTGGATGTTGCTGCAGCAAAGATGTTCCAGTTAACATCTAGCATATTCAGGTCCCATACAACAATATCTCCCCTTTCTGTTCTGTCTTAAAGATGTCTTCTATCATTTTCTTGTCCATTTCCTTCCCCCCTGTGATGGGGTATGTATACTACCCTGGTGCAGACTGTGGTTCCATTTCCTGTCTCAAAGGTGACCCACAGTGCTTCCTCTTCCCTGGTTTACTCTTTAGTTCAGTTGCTTTGACTGCCACAATATCCAGGCATCCATCTTCCATCAAGGCCACTAGTTCAGGAAGCTTGATACCCAGACTATGTGCGTTGGTACTCATTGCCCTCCATTTTTTGATGGCCTTACTCATTTTAGCCCCATCCTTGTCTTTACTGGCTTTGCCTTTTTCTCGATTTACCCCAGCCCTTCTCCCTATCGATATTTCTATTTTGGTATTTACCTCACTAATTACTCTGTTTTGTGTGTGTGTGTGTGTGTGTGGGGGGGGATTTCCTGCTATTTTCAGTGCCTCCCCCCTTGGCTAGTTTAAATGGTGGCCAATGAAGCATTTATAGTTAAAAACACCTGCATTGCTACTGAATCTTATTACAGTGTTTTATTATTGCTTTCGATACTGACCATATCATGCACAGTTAAAAACTCGTGCACTGCTACTTAACCTTAATATTGTGTTTTGTTATTGCTTTCAATACTGACCACGTCATGCACAAACACTTGCACTGCTACTGAACCTTATTATGGTGTTTTGTTACTGCTTTTAATACTAACCACGTTATGCACAGTTACAAACTCCTGCACTGATGATTGCTTTCAGTACTGACCATAGATACATATACACAGCTACAGAGAAGATGATGTTACTTAAAGACCATGTGACCCACCTAGTCTGACCCTTTTCCCCTACCTAATGCATTACCGCAAACCCTAGTTGATCTGTGGTTCACCCTCTCTTCCCTATTGCTAGAGTAATATTATGTCTATCCCATGCATTGTGGAATTCCCCAATTGTTTTGGCCCACCTCCTCTGCAGGGAGGCTGTTCCAAGCATCCATTATGCTTTCTGTGAAAAAGTACCTCCTCACGTTGCCCCAAGCCTTCCCCATCTAGCCTCATATCAATTCCTCTTGTTCTTGTACATCTTGTTTGGGCTGGCAGTATAGCCTAGAGGTTAGAGTAATAAGCAGTGAATAAACTTGGTACATCCAGCAGACCAGACCTGGGTTTGATTCTCACACCCTCCACTTGCATATACTGTGTGATTCTGAGCAAGTCACTTAACTGCACAGTGCTCCGTGGTTGCCCCTGGAAACAGGCACTTGTGCCTAGTGGGCATTACCCGGTTAACAAAGACTAAAATAAAAAACTTAAATCTTCTTTCTGAAAGATGCTACCCTCTTCGACCTCATTTATAACTCTAATGTATTTTAATGCCTCTATCATAACTCCACTGTCTTCTCTGTGCCACGTAATACATAGTGATGTCCTCTAGTCTTTCCTCATATGCCTTTTGGTGTTGTCCTTGCGCCATTTTTGTTGCCTTTCTCTGGACTGCCTCTATTTTTCCTATGTCCTTCGAGAGATGTGGTCTCCAGGACTGGACACAGTACTGCAGATGAGGTTTCACTAGTGACCTGTATAGTGGCATATTCACCTTCTTTCTCTGCTGGTGATGCCTCTCCCTATGCATCGAAGCATCCCATAGGCTCTCCACATTGAGAGACCATATAATGTACAAACCCTTACATAGTTACTGAACCTTATTATGGTGTTTTCTTATTGCTTTCAGTACTAACCACATCATGTACAGTGAAAAACACCTGCAAGACTATGGAACCTTCTTATGGTGTCTTATTGCTACACAGGAGGACCAATTTGCATCTATTAACAGAGCTATCCCCTCATGTCAAACATCTCCCATTACAGAAATCTGAAAACATGACTACCAGGGTAACTGCGCAGGGGATTTTATGTCACGGTGATCAGGGCTGGGGGCTTCACTATGGAAATGGTGCTACAGGATTCTACTTTTTGTACAGTGATTGAGGCTGGACAGGTGCATTCTGCCAGCCACAGCCATGCAAATGATCCCATAATGGGCATGTAAATGGTCACTTTGTGCCATGTATACCAATTGTGCTCATTTGCATGTTTTGGCTGAATATTGCCCATGGGGGCTGTAGCACATGCAGGAATATGCTACTCATTCCAATACAAGTGTTCCTCAGGCCCACACCATAGATTCACAGCATGGGATGTGGCGACCTCTGCTGTGCTCCATGCATCCAGGGTCCAATATTCAACTGGATTGCGCAATCTGTTCCGACTGCACAATCTGTTTGAATGTGGCACCAGAGCCAGTAGACCCAACTTACTTGAGTGGCACATTGTTCTACGTGTGCATCTGGCCAGCTTGGAATACAGGGCCCCTGGGCGTTTGCTGTTTTGTGTTCCTTCATTTCTTCATAGCTTCCATTAATTTCTTATCCCTTCCTACTGATCTACCATGCCTGCCTACTGTAAGCACCTTGTATCTCAAGTCTTTCTTATCCGTGTTCCTGTCTGGCCACCTTCTTACTACCTCTTCCTAGCACCCCTTCATCTTCACATGACCCGTTCCTATTAATTGCTACCCCTCACCCTTAGTCCTTCTCACACACCCTATTTTATTACTTTATAACTTATACAGACTCTTATCTCAAGGATTTATTGCTCTGTATTCCTTTCTTCACTTCTGAGCTTCACACTGCCTACCATTCTACCGTTCCTATAATTCTCTTCAATTATTTTTATACATTGCTTCACAGCATATAGAAATACTGCTTATGTTGCTCAGTTGTGTTATTCACCTGAAGAAGGGATCTGTGAGGCCCCAAAAGCTTAAGGAGAATTCCATCTTTGTACAAGATGCGTGTTGGTCCAAGAAAAGGTATAAAACCTTCCATTGTCTCCTTAGTAATATAGAAATGCAGAAATATAGAATGCAGTGGTAGGTAAGGGCCACTTGACCCACACAGTGTGCCCATTTTTTCCTGATCTATAGTGTCACCATTACGTGATCACCACCCCGCACCATTTTAATAATAATAAGATTTATTTGATTAAGTGCCTTTCAAAGTTTTCAAAGCACTGTACATCAAGAAAAACACAAACATATTCAATACATACAATAAAACAACTATAAACAGAAATTTTCCAATGAGATTCCCCTATGCTCTGTTTGTTACAAGGGCTTCTTTCTTACAAGCTTGTCTCTTAACTAGAATTTGCTAAACTGTATACTGATGTAGTATGGTGCCAGCATATGTTTGTTCCACAGTTTAGCTCATTTGCTCATCAAAACAAGTTGTGGTTTATTTGTTTCTTGCAGGGGGAGTGGAAACTTGATGGCTTGCTTCTATTAATGATTGTATTACCGTATTTTTGATCTGTTCATGGACTTTATTTAAGTCACTGGCTGACATAACAGGCATTGTACCCCAGGACTAAACCTACTTTTTTTTCAGTTATTTGGTATATAGTCCATGGTCATGGATGTAAATGGCATTTGGTAACCTTTTCTTGTTAAAACTGAGCAGTGCTCAGTAGCACTTCCCCTCCCATGATGTAACACAGGGAGAGAAGCACCATATCCGGATTTATTGTGTACCTGTACCTCTACCACTTTCAATGCCTTGGAACCAAGTATATCTACAGTATATGTCAAATTATGATATGATGATAAAAATCATGTTTTAAAAAAAGAAAGTGTACAAGTGCTTTAGATGCCAACTAGTAGGCAAACACTATATTCTAATGTTGTACTGCTCATTTTTTTCAGTTGCCCATATTGAGATTTCCTTGCCTGGAAAAGGTAAAACTATGCAGAAGGGGAGGTCATGACAGAAAACTTCTAACAGGAGAGGCATACCACATAAACCATTTGAGAACCACACATGAAAAGTATAGTCTGAATGAAACCAATGATTTCCTGCCAGTAATCTGAATATTGCTTTTTTTTTTCTTTTTGCACCTACCCAAGCTCTCTGCAACTAAATTCCTTCGGGCTGTCATACTAGCTTTCTTTTTCTGCTGGGCTACTCCTGCTGTTGCATATCACCCAGCAGGGCTCACTGAACCACTGATCCGCCAGGTACATCCCCAATCTGATTACTTCTGGGTGTTCAGTTTGGGAGGGACAGGAACAACGTGCTATGTGACCAGGCAGCATCAAGAGGACTACCTGACGCCATCATCCAGTGCTATAGGGCAGCCATTTTCCTCTTTTGTAGGGCTCCACTTACCTCCCTCTTTCATGCAGCTGCCGCAGCATCCTGGATGGGGGAGGGGTTCAGCAGCATGTGGTCACCCACACTACCAAAAATGTATATGCAAAGCTGCCACCAGGAAATGTGGCTTTAAGTGGTACAAAGCAACCCCCTCAAACAGGCAAGCCTCCAAGGGATGCTTTATGCTCCCTTCCTGCTGGCCTCTGCTCCTGACGTCCAGGGTTGGGGTATGATCGTGGACTGCCAGTATGCTAGAGCAATGCTCCATCAATCAGCACCATAAAGCTGGCCTATCTGTTTTTGTAGAAGCCTAGAAAATATATAGTGACAGCAGAAAATGAGCCACTGCCTTATCCAATCTGCCTAACCCAGGATATTTCTTGTGTAATGCTGGCTCTATTTAACATCTACAACCTGTTTCCCTCCCCAGCATTGCCATCCATTGCTCTTATTAGAACCCTCTCCCAATTCCTGGCCTACCCTTGGTTGAATCCACGTACTGTTTTGGCACATACCAACTTCTCTGGTAGTCTGTTCCAGCTGTCCAGTCTGTTCCAGAAGACCAGACCAGACCTTGGTTTGATTCTCACAACCTCCACTTGCATACTGTATGACTCTGAGCAAGTCACTTAACCGCCCAGTGCTCCCAGGTCACCCCTGAAAATAGGCACTTGTGCCTGCCTAGTGGGTCTTACCCAGTTACCAAAAGACTAAAAAAAAAATTAAAATACTTCTGTGAAAATGCACTTTTGTACGTTCCTCCTGAAGCTGAGAATATGCACAAGAGCATTAGGTTCATAAAGTGTTAACCTGTACTTTTATGCCAGGCAGGGTGATAGAAGTGGAACCTCTGGTATAAAGGCACAGGTTAACACTAATCCCTCAGCTTTGGGGATGGGAGACTGCAGACATTCCTTGGCACCTACTGGCTCTCGGCACTCGATGAAAGTGTACTAGGCATCTCCAGATGGCATCAGCCATCCCAGTGGGATGCATGATACCTCATCAGTTAGAGCACTGAAAAGGCAGGAGGATTCAAAATGCCACCAGATCAGCACTTTGTTGGTGGTGTTTTTGAAAGCAGCATTCTAGCGAAGTGTGTGTTACACTGGAGAACTGATATAAGAGACTGATTTGGTGAGTTTAGCATGAATGAAGTTGGGGGTTTTCAAATGTCATGTAGAAGCACTTATTCTTGTAAAGAGATGTTAAACACTTATCAGTTCAGTGCAGCATAAACTCTACAGTAGATACTGATACTGTGGTTACATATAGCTTCAAATTTAAAGGACCGATATCCCTTGATAAAGCTGGGAGTTTAAACCAACAAAAAATTGGTAGCTATATTTGGTGACCACAGCACAAAAATAAAATGAAGTTTTGAAAAATAAAAAACCTGCACTTGTTTACCAGCTGAATTATTCATCTTTTGTATGCCAGTTCAAATCCAGTGCCAAATTATGCAAGGTTATGCACCTGGGCAGAAAAAAAACAGGACTGAGTATTGGACAGGTTTTAAATTCAGCACTACGCCAGAGGGAAAAAAACCTGGGAGTCATCACTAGTGACTCCCTCAACCAATCAAGTCAGAACTACAAGGCATATAGTAAGCTAAAAGGATGCTGGGATCCATCCGAAGGGGGTTAAACAGCAGGAAAATGGAGGTACACCACCACTGGAGCTCACAAGGTCATGCTGTATTCATGGGTGAGGGGTCACTAGAACCGCAGCAGCAGGTGAGGCACCCTGACAGTCAGCCTACTGCACCACTGGGCCAGCACTACATGCAGGTACTACTACTACCTCACCATGGGTGCAGGGTTCTCAGTTTGGCAGCAAGTAAGACACCCAGGCCCTAAACCCTCTGCACCACTCAGCCAGCAATACGTGGAGGTACTACATCAACACGGGTGTGGGCTAACAACTGTGACAGTAGGTGAGGTACCCAGGCCCTCAGCCCTCTGAACCACTGGGCTGCCACGTCATGGAGGTAATACTACCTGACCATGGATGCAGGGTCCTCAGTATGGCAGCAAGTAAGACACCCAGGCCCTCAACCCACTGCACCACTCAGCCTGCACTGCACGGAGGTGCTATTGCACCATGGGTGCGGGGTTGCCACTGTGGCAGCAGGTGAGGTACCCAGGCCCTCAGCCCTCTGCACCACTGGGCCAGCACTACATGGAGGCACTAGTAGCTTACCATAGGGTGCAGGATGACCCGTGAGGCAGCAGGTGAGGCTCCAGCCCTTTTCACCACTGGGCTGGCACTACTTTTTTTTTTTATTTAGTTGTTTAACCAGATATAGCACACTAAGCTGAAAGCTTTTTTACAGGAGCACAAGGAGGTTAAGTGACTTGCTCAGGGTCACACAGTATGCAAGTGGAAGCTGTGGGATTCAAACCCAGGTCTGGTCTGCTGGATGTCACCAGATTTGCAGCTCAGTGCCTTAGACCACTGCGCTATACTGCCTCCCTAACTGGAGGTACTACCTCACTATGGGTGGAGGGTCACCAGTTTGACCACAGGTGAGGTACCCAGGCCCTCAGCACCACTGGGCCAGCACTACATGGAGGCACTACTAGCTTACCACGGGGTGCACGATCATCCATGTTGCAGCAGGTGAGGCCCCCAGCCCTTTGCAGCACTGGGCTGGCACTACTTGGAGGTACTACTACCTCACTATGGGTATAGGGTCACCAGTGTGGCCGCAGGTGAGGTACTCAGGCCCTCAACCCCCTGCACCACTGGGCTAGCACTACATGGAGATACTACTACTAGTACTACTACTACTAATAATAATAATAATAACTTTATTTATAAAGTGCCTTTCAAAAGCCAAGGTGCTATACAAAAATAATTACAGATAAAACAAACAACAATCTTAATAAAAGCCAGGTTTAAAATAACATCAATCCATAAAGTCCAATCAACAGGGTAATTTATCAAAATCAGTTTTCAGAGAAAGCTTATGCAAATGAATAGGTTTTTAGTGCTGACTTAAAACTTTCAACAGTCTGGCATGCTCTCACCTGATGAGGTAGAGAACTCCACAGGGTAGGGGCTACGTAGGAAAAGGACCGAGCTCCAGATGTCTTTAGGTGCACACTGGGAATGTCTATCAATCCCTCGTTGGTGGATCGGAACAGATGGCAGGGGCTGTAGGGCAGAAGGAGATCTTTCAGGTAGCGAGGTTCCTGGTCATGTGGGGCTTTACAGGTCAACAAACACATTAAAGGTGAGTCGCCACTATACAGGCCGGCAGTACAGTCTGCAAAGAACAGGTGTGATGTGACTGGTCTTAGAGGTACCAATCACAAGTCTGGCTGCTGTATTCTGCACCTACTGCAAGCTTTGCATATCAACCCCAGGAAGCCCTAGGTTTAGGGCATTGCAATAATCAAGGCGGGTAGTTACAAAGGTGTGGACCAGGGTTGGGAGATTGTTGGGAGGGACCAGGTGTTTCACCTGAGCGATATTCCTCAGATGATAGAATGAGAACTTGACAATGGCCAACACCTGGAATTTTAGGGTCAGTTCACTGTCAGAAATAACACCCAGGTTACGCACCTCATGTGAGTCTGCTAATGGAATATCCCCAAGCCACAGCCCAGGATATTGCCCAGTCAGCGTGCTCACCGTCCACCACCAGCACCTCAGTCTTGTCTGGATTCAATCTCAGCCATCTAGCACTCATTCAGCCCTGGATCTCAGAGACAGTTGTTAAATACCTTGACTGCATTATCCTGTCCAGGAACAAAGGACAGGTCCAGCTGAGTATCATCTGCATAGCAGTGAAAACTCAAGCCATACCACCTCCTAATAATATCTCCTAACGGCAGCATATACACTGTGAACAAGATGAGCACTAAAATGAAGCCCTGCGGAACCTCACAGGATGGGGAAGGGGGTCAGAGGAATAAAGTGCCATGATGACCTTCTGAGTGCAACCCTGGAGGAAGGATCTAAACCACTTAAGAACCGTACCTGAGAGCCCACAGATGGTCCGAAGGTACTCCATGAGCACTCCATGGTCCACATTGTCAAATGCCACAGAGAGATCAAGGAGGACCAAGATAGAATGAGACCTCCAATCTCCTGCTGTTAGGAGATCATTAAGTACCTGAACAAGTGTCATCTGGATACTAGGTCTCTTTCTGAACCCAGAATGGAGAGAATAATAGACATCATGGGTGGTAAGATGGTCATCCAGCTGCAGTGCAACCATCTTCTCAATAACCTTACCCACAAAGGGTAGGTTTGAGACAGGTCTGTAGTTAGCAGGACAATTCGGGTCAAGGGAGGGTTTTTTCAGGGGGGGACGTATGACCACCTCCTTGAGGGGGCCAGGAAAGATCCCCCTCTCCAAATAACTCCAAACTATCTCTGCAAGGATCGGGTCAATTTAATCTATACAACCCACCAAGAGGTACATAGGGCCAGGATCCAGACTACAGCAGGTTGGCTGCATTTCCACATTTTAAATACCTGGGAATCACAGTTGACAACACTCTCTCCTATCCCCCACATTGATAACACTGCCAAAGCTGTCAACATGTGCATAGGACTTCTGCATAGACACAAACTTAGTTTGACACCTGAGGCCCTAAGTATAGCTGTTCACAGCTCAGTGATATCCCAAGTGGACTACGGGCTGGCTTTCTATTGCTCAGCTGCCGATACATCCCTAAGGTGCATTAAAATGGTGCTAAACAAAGCCTGTTGGCTTATCACAGGTGTGACATGACTGTCTTACACTTGCAACCTATATGCCCAGGCAAACTGGCTCCAACTTAGTGGAAGACTAAAATACCAAATATGCCTATTGGCCAAAAAAATTAACATAGATTTGGTGCCCCCGGGGATCCGGCAACTACTTGTTCTCTGTGTCAACCCCCACCCTACACGGAGTTCTGAGAACCAGTACTTCATTACCCCCTGTTGCTGTACCTCCCTAGGCTGAAGATCCTTTACTTACTGGGGCCCCCTCTGGTTCAAATTCCTTCAGAATAATATAGCTAATCTACCCTCCCTGGGTGCTTTTAAACAGAACCTTAAACAACAGATGGTGACTGGTTCCACATGTGATTGCTTCCTCTAAACCTTCCCTCCTTCTCCTCCTCTTTCTCCCTCCCACAACTCCCTCACTTGCTGTTGACCCCTCCTTCCCCACAGCATCCCACTTTCCATTACCCCATACTCTCGCCCTCCTCCTCCCCTACCCCCTTCTCTCTACCCCACCCCAGACCTAATGAACGCTCCCTATTACCTGTCTTGCCACTCTGTGGTATGTCCCACATAGTTAATACCCCCGCCCCACATAATAACCTCCATGACAAGGCCTCTTGGCTGCTTCTCACTCTGTACCCTCATTACACTCTGGACATTGTCCTCCTTCAGCACTTAGTAACTTGACAATGCCTGGCAATGCCTTACAGTTGCTCATGATCAGCTCCAGTTTTTTTTTTTTTAATTCTCTCCTACCCTGTGTTTATCTCTGTGTTGCAATTGTTATTAAGCTACCTGATGTTTTGTACGTTTGTTCTTACCTGACGTGGAACCTATGTAATGAGCTTTCAGCTCAAAGGTGTTATCTGAGACCAGAATAAATAAAAAATAGACTGGATAACTCTCATAATGTCCACCATGATATCTGGCAGGCTGAAATCCCTCCAAACAGACCAGGCACATGCAACATCCCACTAAGCATTACAATAGCCCACGGAAGTGGGCTGGACAATCTCGACTCTGATGGTGGCAACCTTATCTACAAAAAATTGGGCAAACTTGTCACACTTCTGTTGTAAAATAAACTCTCCCAGACTGAAGACAGATCGGATTGCACAATCTGTCTACAGTCTGGAAGAGCTGAGCTGGTCGATTTCATGCAGTGGCAATCTCCCTGGACTCTGCCTTCTTATGGGAGATTGCTGACTGATAGAATATTGTTCCATCATCCCAAGCCTGTTGTCATGAAGGCCCGATTTCTGCCAGGCCCTCTCCAGCCTTCGTCCCATTCTCCTCAACTCCTTCAAGCTCCCATCGAACCATGGAGACTTTGGACAGAGGGTGAGGGGGTGAACACGAACAGGAGTTATGGAATTTAGGTCTGCTGTTACTGCCTGACTATAGGCAAGCACCAGATCTCCCGCATCCGTGCACTCCCTCGGTCTGCTCAACAGATCCAGTATTGCCATTAGGCCTTCACGAGGCACACCTCACAAATGGCAGTACTGGACCATCTCCATAGGAGCAGGCCCATTAGGCGAAGCCCTGAAACTGAAACTTATTGTGTGATGGTCAGACCATCCAACTGGTTTCACTACCAAGTCAGACATCTCCATCCCCAGGAGTAACATCAGATCCAGTGAGTGACCCTTAATGTGGTTAGTGGATGTAACAACCTGTGTGTGGCTCAACAAAGTTATTAGTTGGAGGAAATCACATCCAAATTGTGAGAGTTCATCATCGACCCAGGCATTGAAATCCCCCAGAATTAACCATCTGGGAGATCCCAATACCACATTGATGAAGTCTGTGATTTCCTACAGGAATTATTTTCTATCTCCAGGTGGATGGTAGACAAGAAGAATCCTGCAACCCTTGCCTGCACCCACGATACACTCAAATGATCTAGTGCAGGGGTTCTCAAATGGTGAGGCCAGCCTCCTTGGGGAGGCCCCAACCTGTTCCAGGGGAGGCTCAACAAGTCTTGAAAAAGAATTGTATTTCAATTTTGAACTTTATAGATTTTGTGTGAAAGGGATAAGGTAAACTGAAAGAGGATAATAGTAGGTGAATTTATGTATTTATTCACAAGTCTGTGACCAGGAAGGTACTGTATCCTGAGCCATGGCATATTTCAGGTGTACCCAGGAAGGGTAGTGAGAGAATACAATTCATAATGTAACTATGAAACACTCAAGCAATACAAAATGAATACAAATGCAAACAAATTAAGAACAATAAACTAACAATGTGAGGAACAACTGATCAATTAGATTGGCAGCAGAACTGTCCAAATACAAGAGTTAACCATACAGGTACTAGGAATAAGAGCAGGAGGGAGCAAAATGATCCCTGAGAATTTGCTTAAAAGGTGGGGTGAGGCAGAGGTCGGCAGGAAGGTTATTCCAGTTAGAGGGGAAACAAAAAAAACAGTCTGTCCCATGAAGGTATGGCAATAAAGGGGTAACAATGGTTCGAGAGTCAAAATAATGGAGCAAGTAGGTTGTCCTGTTTGGGGGGGATTACAATAAGCTTAATAACGTGAGAGACAGCTATGCAAAGAGGTTTCAATTTATTCCTCATGTACTGTGAAAAGTAGGCTATTTTTCAATGGGGAGGCCCAAAAATATTTTAGTATTTTCGGGGAGGCTCAAGATCTTTTCCATGGATTAGGGGAGGCTCACTATGACAAAGTTTGAGAACTGTTGATCTAGTGCATCCCACTGGTATCTCAATAAGGCCCAGTTCTGATCTAAAACAGATGGCTACACCCCCGCCCCTATGATCCATCCTCGAGCAATGCATCACCAAGTACCCAGCTGAAACAACCGAGGCCAGTACTGGACCTGCACTGTTGACCAACCAGGTCTTGGTGATGCACGCCATGTCTGATATCCCAACAAGATCTCCTATCATGGCAGTCTTGTTACAGATAGACCTGGCGTTACATAACACCATCCGAGTAGGATGAACAGTTGGGGAAGACCACACTACCTGCCTGCAATCAGCAGTGCCCTTGGGTATGGAAGTCAGACAGGGAAGACCCCTGCTCTGGTCCCATTTCACCCGAGGGCATCTCCTTGTCTCCACCACCTCTCTCCAACCATTCCTCTCCATTCCCCTTCCTCACCATTTGTGTGGGGTCACCAGTGTGGCAGCAGGTGAGGTACCCAAGCCCTCAGCCCTCTGCATCCCTAAGCCAGCACTACATGGAGGTGCTACTACCTCACCATGTGTGTGGTGTCACCAATGTGGCAGCAGGTGAGACACCAAGGCCCTCAGTCCTCTGAACCACTGGGCCAGCACTACATGGAGGTACTACTACCTCAACATGGGTACTGGGTAATCAGTGTAGCAGCAGGTGAGTCACCCAGGCCCCCAGCCCACTACATCACTGGGTCAGCACTGCATGGAGGTAGTTCTACCTCACCATGGCTGATGGGTCACCGTTGTGGCAGCAGGTGAGACACCTAGGCCATTGGCACCACTTGGTTAGTACTACATGGAAGTGCTAATACCGCACCATGGGTGCTGGGTCACAAGAGTGGAAGTAGGTGAGACACCCAGGCCCTCAGCACCACTGGGCCAGCACTACATGGAGGTAATACTACATCAACATGGGTGCCGGGTCACCAGTGTGGCAGCAGGTGAGGTTCCCAGGCCCTCAGCCCTCTGAACCACTGGGCCAGCACTACAGGGAGGTCCTCCTACCTCATCATGGGTGCCGGGTCACCAGTGTGGCAGTAGGTGAGACACCCAGTCCTTAAGACCTCTGCACCACTGGACCAGCACTACATGGAGGTATTACTACCTCAGCATGGGTGTGAAGTCACTAACATGGCAGCATGTGAGGTAACCAGGCCCTCAGCCCTCTGTACCACTAGGTCAGCACTACATGGAAATACTACTGCTTTATCATGGGTGAGGGTCACCAGTGTAGAAGCAGGTGAGGCACCCAGGCCCTCAGCCCTTGTGCCACTGAACAGGCATTAGATGCAGGTGCTACTACCTCACCATGGGTGAAGGGTCACAAATGTGGCTGTAGGTGAGGCACCCAGGCCCTCATTCCTCTGCACCACTTGGGCAACGATACATGGAAGTACTTCTACCTCACCTTGGGTGTGGAATCACCACTGTGGCAGCAAGTGAGGTACCCAGGCCATCAGCCTTCTGCTCCACTGGGCCAGCAATACATGGAAGTACGACTACCTCACCAAGAGTGCAAGGTCCCCATTGTGGCAGTAAGTGAGGCACCCAACCCCTTAGCACTCTGCACCACTGGGCCAGCACTACATAGAGGTACTATTACCTCATCATGGGTGCAGGGTCACCACTGTCACAGCAGGTAAGACACCCAGGCCCTCAGTCCTCTGCACCACTGGTCCAGCACTACATAGAGTTACGACTACCCCAGCATGGGTGTGAGGTCCCCATTGTGGCTGTAAGTTCAATGCTAAGAAGTGCAAAGTAATGCACCTGGGAAACAAAAACCCAGAGGAGGAGTACACAATGGGGGGGGGGTGAGATACTAACAACAGCAAAAATGGAAAGGGACCTGGGGGTAGTCATTTCAGATGACCTAAAGGTGGACAAGCAATGTGACAGGGCAGTAAGGAGGGTTGGAGTAATACTGGGATGCATAGGGAGAAGCATCACCAGTAGAAAACAGGAAGTTGTTATCCCTCTGTACAGACAGCTGGTGAGACCCCATCTGGAGTACTGCAGGCAGTTCTGGAGACCCAATCTCCGTAAAGACATAGACAGGATGGAGGCAGTCCAGAGGAGGGCAACTAAAATGGTGCAGGGTCTGCACCAAAAGATATTTGAAGAGAGACTTAAGGAGCTTAATATGTATACCCTTGAGGAGAGGGGGGACATGATAAAAACTTTGAAGTACCTCAAGGGAATCAACAAAGTCCAAGAGGGTAGCATCTTTCAGAAAAAGAGGTGTGCAAGAACAAGGGGGCACAATTTATAGCACAACAGCAATGTCAGTGGTTCAGTAGGTAGCACACTCGCCTCTGAGGCTGGGAGATCAGAGGGCTGTGGGTTCAGTTCCCACATCTGGCACTTGGGTTAATATCCCAATACTGACACTGTAGTGCAGCATGCGAGGGGTGCTGCACTTGTGAGGTGCCGTCTTTTGGATGAGATGTTAAACCGAGGTCCCATCTGCCTGAACTAGTGGTGGTTCAGGTGGATGTTAAAGATCCCACGGCACTTATCAAAAAGAGTACAGGAATTTTTATTAGGAAAGGTAGACTTCACTACAGCATATAAACAAAGCAAAACAAAATTACATACATTTTAAACTTATACATCTCTGTACAAAACAAAGGAAAGAAAAAGAGAAAACAAATGTATACATATAATTGTTTACCAATCCAATGACTACAGTTAATCCATAAATGTGCTACCCTTGAACTAGATCATTGTGGTATATCAAAGTTTAAAATGTAATGCAAGGCTTTTCCAACATTCCCAATAATTTCATTCTGCATTACCCATCTTTGCTGTAACACCCCTAAACATCTAGCTTGCCAAATATAAAATCTAATAATTGCCAAAACTACACATATTGTATCTGCATGATACTTCCCAGATAACAGTGTATTCTCTCCATACATAATTTCTGTATACTTCAGTTTTGTAAATACTGGTTCCTGCCATTCCTTTGTTAATATTCCCCAAAATTTCTGCACAAGCACACACTCACTAAATAAGTGTTCCTGGGTTTCTAATAACTGAAAACAAGTGTTTCTTGGGCAATGCCTTTCTTCAATCTGTTTATGTTTGTTATTTGCTTTACATTGAGCCTCTGCAGAACCTGCAACCCACTTGTGTCCCTATTTGGACTGCCTGATCCAAATATTCCAAAGAAGTAGCTTTTCCTAGAACTAGAGGACGTGATGGAGCAAGAACCCGCTATTTCCCAGAGACAAATCAACAAATAGATCTGACTTATTGACTTTTCTCTAAATTAAATAATGACAATTGAAACATGCTTTACTTCTGCTTTTCCTGAATTGAATTAAATACATCATAAATGCCAAGCATAATTCTGTTTAGCCAATAAATTGATTGTGTCCTACTGTAAAACAGTTTAAATATATATTTAAATCAAAAATGATTATAGCTTCTTTGCAATATTTGGTTGTAACATTAACATTTTACAGGTTAAAGAAAATGTCTTGTTTTAAAATTAGCTGTAGAATGGGGAAAATGTATTTGAGGAAGTAAAAAAGAACACTTCAAGAAAGCAGCAGGCTATACAAGTTTCCTCTGTAGCACATAAGGTATATCATTAGCATTTGTAAGTTGCAAACATTATTATTATTACTGAGTGTGCCTTATAAACAGTTTGAAGATACATTTAAAATAAGACTGATTATAGCTTTTTTTGTGATATTAACAGTTTACAGTTTTAAAAGAAAAAATACATCTGCATGACTTGTTTGAAATTAACTATAAAATGAGGAGATTTTATTTGAGAAAGTGCTAGAGAGAATGCTAGCTAAACCAGTTTCCTCTGTAGCAAAAAAAAACAGAGCTTACAAAACAATGTTCTAGTAAAGCAAGAATCTGAGATGACATTCCATTTTTAAAATAAGATTTCTGTTGCCACCTTGCATGATTAACACACTTCTACAAGAAATGTGTCATGGTCACGGGGCATACGTCTACGAGAAGTGTGTCACGGGTATACTTCTACCAAAAGTAGATCATGAGACACACTTCTACCATAAGTATAACATGTGGTACATCCAAAAAACATATACATTTAGACTCATTTAAGCTAAAGGAGGGCAGAAGAGAGGAAGGAGCTGTGACAGCACGTCCTTCTGCCTAGGACTTCATTTGAGACATCAAGGTATGGCACTGTATGTTTATAATTGCCATTATCTCTGATCATGAGAAGAGAGGGATGATGCTTGCATTTTATGTTTATTTTATTTTTAATTTTTTTATATGATTGTATCTAAAAGAAGGAGAGACTTCCTCTCCAGTTAAAGATAGATTGTTTGCTTGCACTGCTGATCCAAATGATGTTAAGTCTGTATACCACTTTTTAAGTAAATAATTAAGACAATATGACATTTCCTGGTATTTCTTTTCGGTTAAATATTTTTATTTATAGCATTTTGACTCACAATACAGGGGTAAAGCTTACTTGTGACTATTGGTATATTAAGTTGTACCAGAATATTAAAAGAAAAACAACTATAAAGGTTTAGGATAAGGTAATTTTAATCAGACAAATTGACTAGACCATGACTGAAGTAGTATGGTTTTAACTGAACACGCAGCCAAGTACATGCTATCATGCACACCCAGTTAGACTTCCCCATTCAAGCAAAATTTCTGAATGGAGTGGTTTCTCCCAAAGGTCTTGGGAGGTCAAAAGGTCATCCCATGTATACGAAGTAAACCTAAGAAGGCAAGCTGAGGGTCAGGTTTGAACCCCAGCCAGCTCACCTCCCAAAATTTCCTAACCACAGGGTGTCCCAAACATAAGGGAGTACCTGGGGTTCTATAATTGTTTTATTATTCTTGCTTTTTGTTCAGCATGACACATGGGATATTCAAGTGGGGCCTGACATTCTACTGATAATATTTGTCTACACATAGTCTTTCTCTCTGAAGTTAAGAAAATACAGGGCTTGAATGTCCACCTTATGAGTTGTTTCAGACTTTCTTTAGCATGTGCTGGGAGATTCTCTCTTTGTCCCAGCAATCTGGGCTCACCTTGTTCCCAGCCTGACATATTTGGAATCAGCCATAAATTAACCGCAGGTTTCCAGATTGTCTCACCTGGTCTAAATGATTTACCAAAATTGTAGCAACAAAAAATGCTATAGAAAAAAGCTACAGGGCGAACCATCCCAATACCTCCTTCTGTAATTGACCTATACATACATTCTCTTTTTATAGGGTTTAATGTTGGTCCACAGAAGGCTTGAAAAAGCACACTGTATAATTTGGTGAAAAGCTTTTTGAAGAGGTAGGAACACATAACTAATGTATAAAAAACATTGCATCAAAATGGTCTTAATCAAAAGAACTCTAATTTTTCCCCCATTTGATTATGTCTCCATCCTACTGACAGTCTCACTCTGCTTTCTTAATACCAGCTTCCCAATTAAGGATTTGACTATCCTGTGGTCCAAAAATGACTCCAAAACAGTAATAGGCTCTGGAGTAATTATAATACCCCCATAGTTCCTGAATCTGGTATAGGTGCTTTACCTAATGAGATACCCCTACTTTTACTCAAATTAATTTGAGACCCAGATGCAGGTGCATATGAATGAAATATGTCAAGAAGACTGGTATCTCTGCTTTCAGTTCCTGTAGTCAATAGGAGATCATCAGGATATGCTAATATCTTCACTGGGGGAATGGAATCAGTTATTACTAGACCCTGAATATCAGGGGACTTACTAATTGTCCGGATGAAAATATCAATACCACAAGTATATAACAATGGGCTAAGGGGACACCCTTGCCTTACCCCCCTGTTAATCATTATGTGATTACCTTCCCAACCATTAATATTTGGTAGCAAATATGCATCTTTATACAAGGTTTTAACCCAGGAAATAAACTTTAAGGGAACACCAAAAGTTTCTAAAACAGAAAATATGAAAGAATATGAAATCTGACCAAAAGCTTTCTCTTGATCTAACCCAATGATCTACTCCTGGATTTTATTGGACTCTCCTAGAAGAAACAATTCTCTTAATAACATTAAATTATCACATTGCTGTCTCCCTGGCACAGCACATTTCTGTTCTGGGCTTATAAGATATGTCGCTACTTTATTAAGATGGTTAAGCAATATTTTGGCCTGTATTTTATCGTTCATATTTAACAAACTTAATGGCCTCCAGTTATTTATATCTAGCTCATTCCCTTTCTTATGTATTAAAACTAGGACAGCTTCTTGTATAGATGGGGTACATTTTCCTGTTGTTAATATTTAATTAAATAATATTGCTAAAGCCAGAGCAAGATCGTCTTTAAAAGCTTTATATATGCCTGCACCAAACCCATCAGACCCCAGTGCAGAATCTATTTTTAAAGTATCTATAATCTGAGAAACTTCAGCAGCTGTAATATCTTGAATCATGTTGGTCATATCTGACTGTAATACCTGTGGTAACTGCAGAGTATTTACTAAACCCTCAGTGTTAGTATTAGAACTCTGCTGACCATATAATTTAGACATCTTAGCTTCTACTATATTGAGAATATCTTGTGCCCCACTAACAACTGCACCGTCCGGGGTGAGGAGTTCTGTAATTACTCTGGATTTTCTCCTATGCTGGCACTCTTTATAAGGATCCATCTCTTCCTTTTTTTGTTGGATACCGAACCTTGCTTCTTGTCCTAGTGATTTTGCCCTATTGTACTGAATTTCCTTCTTCTGTTTACTAATAACATCAATCTGAGAACTAAAATCCCCTACAGCTGATCCTGCTAAAGACACGAAATGTTGTAATTATTGTCTCAATGCCAGATACTGCAAGTAAACCTTATTGTTATCATACTGTGACGACTTCTGAAACATATGTTTCCAGGCTGTTTTGGTATTTTCCCACCATTCCCCTGGATCTGAATAGCACTCCACTACCGACAATCTAGCTAACCAATTTGTATGCCACATTTTCCTTATTTTTGGATCTTGTAATAAGGAATCATTCATTCTCCACTTATATTTTTTACAATGAGGAGAATCCTTCCATGTTATCTTAACCTGTAGTGCTACATGATCTGACAATTCAACTGCTCTAGTCTTACATGCTAAGACCTGTGTAATTTTAGATTCAAAAATGAAATCTATCGTTTTGAGGGTCACCCTGAAGCATGTAAATTCTTCCCGTGGGTTGATCTCCCTTTAGGCATCTTTCAGGTCGGCTGTTGTTAAACTCTATAATAATTGTACTGAGTCACTAAACATTTCCCAGGTCTGTAGGCCACAATCTGAGTGAGTTACCCCACAGTTAAAATCACTCCCCCATAAAACCACCCTGGTGGTATATAAAAAAGGCTGAATTTCTTTAAATAGTACAACTCTTAATGCTATTGTCTGGGGTGCATATACTGCAATAAGCCTAAATCGTTCTTTTAAATAGGTAAAAATCTAACATCAGTGCTTTACCCGGGGATACCTCCACCAATCTAGAAACCTGTACCAAAAAAGGGGAAAGGAGTATTCCAACCCAGTCACAAGGATCCAGACCCACGGACCAAAATGAGTCCCCTAGAGTCCAAACCCTTGTAGCCTGTTGTAACTCTCTGTGAGTTTTCAATCTTGTATCCATCAGGCACATGATATCACAAGCATTTTCTTTCAAAGTTAGCATAGTGCTTATTAGTTTTCTTTCCCCTTTAATACTGTTAACATTGATGGAAGTCAGTGTGAGTGTATCAGTCATAAGAAGGAGAAGTAAAAACATACAAAATATCATACTATTCATCTATTTTGTAGGGGGTCCTAGGTTTTTCTACTTTGCCTTGTTCGCTTAGCAATAGAATCAGTACCACCTTTATCCTCAGTGTCTGTAGTAGACACCCTAGAGGAGGAATCGATATCCTCATCCTCTGAATCCCTATCAGAAAAAAGAACAGCAAACTTATTTCTGGCTTTCCATGACTCAGAGGAAATATCAGAGCCTGGTTTGTGGATCAGTGTCTTGCCTGCTCGGTTTCTCTTTTTTGGAACAGGTTTAAACTCTTGTTCATTTGGGTTGGAGGGGGCAGTGGGGATGGGGGAGGCATTACAACTTGACTCATGTCTTGAACCTCATGCACTGGTGTTTGGACAGGTTCACCCATATCCACCAAATCCTGGTCTTGTATATTACCCTCCTGAGGCTCACCAGTCTTCTGTGCAATATTTTGATCTTGCCCCCTATCCTGTTGATTTTGTCTTAATGTTTCTAAACCTGCCCTCAAGCTTTGCTCCACTACCCATTTAGCTTGCTGTTGCTGAGCTAAATTAATGAGTCCCTCATGAGATGGGCAATCCTCCCTGTTGTGAGATGCCTGGGGCAACAACCGTAGGCATGGTCAGTACATTCACAGAGGCGGCATTTGAATAGGTTAAGACATTTTGTGTCCAAATTCTAAGCAATGGCTACACTTTACAGTGTCACTTGCTGAACTTAAGTGTGCCCAGGATCCACACTTGTAACAGGATCTAGGTTGTCCAACATAGAAAATTGCTCCTCTATATAAATAAAAAGAACTAGGGAAATGCACTGGTCCAGAATTCATTGTGTATAATTTAACTCTAATTTTCCACCCCCCATCCCAAATCTGTTCTCCATCTAATTTGGGAGTGGGTTTACTCATAACTTCGCACCTTTGTCATAACCAGAATAAAATGTCTTCAATGTTAACCCCTTCTTTTGACTTCCGGTGAAATCATGAACCAGACTGCAGCCTAGGACAAGAGGCTCCCATTGAGATCCAATCTATTGCCCCCTAAATACTACTTTTAGCCACAAAGAAGGAAAGTATAACTTACTGGAGGCTGCACAATGCCCAAAAAATGAGGAGATACCAAGCGCAGACCCTCAGACCACCGAGATGGGGAGAGATCACTGGTTGAAGATTTGGAGAGCGAGAGATTCAGGGCCTCATTGGCCTCATGCCATAGTTCTGCTCCTAGCGACCAATTTTCCTATATAATCCTGCAAAGGCAAATGGCACAAGTCCTAAATGAGCTCTGCGACTTCTGAAAGGAAATGTGTTTTACAGTTACTGCACTTCGAACGAATATTGGCAAGCTTGAAAACCACCAGGAAGCCAATGAAGCTTAGGTAACGACCACAGACCAACGCGTGGATGAAGCTGAGTGAGCCCTTGTGCAGCTACATCGTAGCCTAAAGGCCCTACAGGATCACATGGAGGACGCAGAAAGCAGGAATCGCCAGAATAATATCCAGCTGTTCAGTGTCCCTGAAGGTGCAGAAGGCACAGAAATGATACTATTTATTCAGAAGACACTTCGGGAGATATTGAAACTGCCTGAGACTCTGTCATTCGAGACAGAGCATGCACACCGCACCCTGGGCCTGCACTGGGAGCTGGCCCCCGAATCATCCTGATTAAGTTTCTGTGGCACCAGGATAAAGAAACAGTGCTGCATACAGCATGGAAGAGCAGTACTGCACTCCTTAAAGGCCAGAGACTGTTCTTTGATAATGATTATGCGCCGGAGGTGATGGCGCGATGGAGAGCATAGATCCCAATAATGAGAGCTCTGAAGGCCGCGGGCATATGCTTCAGAACCCCCTACCCGGCCAAGATGGTGATTTTCTTTCAGGAGGGCCCACTCACCTTTGATAACACAGTGGCAGCAGGCACTGAGCTGAAAGCCAGGAAAATAGAACTAACACTGCAGCACCCTAATCCTGGAACATTGATCACAACCAAGCTCTCCCAGAGGATCTGGAACAACAACCAGAGAGATGTCAGATGCTGGCAGGGAGCAGAAGCAATTCAGAAGATCGTGGGTTCACTGAAGGCCGGACAGCAGTCCGTGGAGGAAGGTGGAGAAGATTCACAAGCAGCGGATGGTTGAACAAAAGCAAGTATAGGGGAAACAGGACCTTAACAGGTGTCTGTGCCCTTGACTCCCTGGTAACTAAATAAAAACTGTAAATGTAGGGTTTTATAACCTGGGAGGAGATACCTTGAGGCTGACTGTCCCGGGGCGGGGGGGAGGCGGACTGGGCTCGACTTTACACTGTTCACCGGCCTGATGCTTTTCTTGAGCTGTATGGGGAAATGTGTTTGGCTTGGGCCTCTCGGGGAGGAACGAGATTCGAAGTTCAGAGTGATCTTCTACATCCAGCTAAGGCCTGACAGAGGTCCAGACCTTGATAGACAGAGAATACCAAATATGACTGGGGATCTAGATGTGCTATGGTGGAAAATTTCATAACTGGGAAGGAGTTGCCTTGGAGCTGGTTGCACCTTGGGGTAGGCTGGGCTTGACTCACACTGACTGCTAGCGTGATGTCTCTACTTGTGTGGTGTGAGGGGATGAGTTGGGCCTGGGCCTCCCACCAGTGGGAGAGGGGGTTGATCCTAGCTTGCAGGATTGAGGTGATCGCCTACTTCCAGCTATCCCCCAGCAGAACTGCAGACCCCGACATAAAGGGAATTCCAAATATGATCAGGGATCCAGGCATGCAAAATACTGTCTGAGAGAGATCCTAAGGTGTGGAGGTGATCAACTATGATGTTACTACTAAGAAATGCTCAGATTCATCAGCACTTAGGAGGTTAACACCCCACTTGCCCCTTATAAGCGATGCACAAAGGGAGAGATGAAAACCCAAAAGCAATAAGAGGTATGACATACAGACCTCTATGAGATGGTGTGGGAGGTCTCCTTTAGAGATCAGAACCACGGCTGATGGAGGGATGCTAAAATAGCCATATAGCTCCAGTCATGACCATATGGCAAGGGCTGGGCTGGGGTGTGGGCGAAGGGAGCAGGCATGGATGGGCAGGAACTTGGGGGTAGCTGCTGCATGCACTTAATTTCAGTTATTCATGGAGGCCTCATGGGATGCCCTTTCTCTGTTCGCTCCTTTCCTCTTCCCCCCCCTTCTCTTCGCTCTCCCTGGACAGAGTAGCTGGAGCAGTTGCTGGGCCTCAGAACTGGGATCTGGAACTGTTACCCTCTTCATTCAAGAAGAGGCTTACTGTTATCATGACTATCTTGTGCATCCTCCAAATCTCCCTTGATCTCAGACGGGAGGCCGAGGTTCGTTCATAGACATTACCTACCGCACTTTCCCTTCCCTATTGGGCACTATAAGTGCCTAGAGTCCCTCATTTGCATAGGGTCTCAAAGTAAGGCTCATTCCTTACAAAAGGATCCATAACTTTCCCGGATCATTGGAAGCATCCGTTTGTTAAGTGCTTAGCGAGGCAGTCATGTTGGCCACCTTACTAATTCACATTTGTATGTTTTTGTTAACGGTTGAATGTCAGATTCTTTGGTCATGTCACTAATATGTATGTTACTGTATTGGAAAAGTCATCAGGTTTACTCACTGCTTTATACAAATACTTAGACTGATAAAGGCATGGGAACACGTTCTCAAAAATGGCGGAGGACTGGGTAGCACTCAGTATATAAAAATATTAAAATGTAGTCCCCTAAACTGAAACTATTGTCCCTGAACATTAATGGCCTAATCTCTTCGCTCAAAGGCGTTAACATACATAAGAAGGTCTAAGTCTGACCTAGTGTATCTCCAGGAGACCCATCTGAACAATGCTGAGCACATAAAGCTCGCCAAGCTAAGTAGGGTGCAAGTTTACTATTCCTCCAGAAAAGGAGGTAGGAACAGAGGTGTGGCTATAATAGTACCCCCACATACCCCATTCAGAATGGAGTCTGTTTAGGCAGCCCCGAGGGTAGGTTGATTATAGTGCAAGGTGCACTTAATGATAATCTAGTTACTCTGGCTAATGTATAATTTCCTCCAGGACTGTCTGTCCCCCAACTGAGATCCCTGCTAGATAAGACAGTGCAAGAAACCAGGAGAACATTGATGATGGCGGGGGATTTGAATTTACTGGTAGACCCTACCATTGATACTTTCAGTGTGAGACCCCCTAAGCAATCGGCTGTGCAAAAAGTCTTCTGTAGTTTTGTAGCGGCAGTGGGATGGTGTGATGTATGGAGAAAACTGCACCTCCAAACAAGAAATTATACCTATTACTCTTCCGCACATCGCACCTATTCACGTACTGATCACACATATATGCAGGTGGAGAGTCTCGGAGCCTTACAGGATGTGCAGTTGGTAGATATCTCCATCTCTGACCATGCTCCTCTGGTTTCCATCTGGGATATGGGTCTTCAACCCAAGAACACACAATGGAGACTGAATCCATACTATCTGTGTCTCAAGCAATTTCAGGAGTTTATCTCGTATAAAATAACTGAAATTATAATAGATAACCCTCTGGCAGATGCAACCCCAGCGATACACTGGGACACTGTCAAGTCAGTACTCCAAGGCCACATCATAAAACATACAGTGGAGTTCAGTAAACAGCGTAAAGCACAAAGGGTCAAATTGGAGGAGTCACTCCATTTTTTGCAAATGGCTCATAAACACGGCGACACATCGCTACTGCCTCAGCTACAACAAACTAAACTGGACCTAGATCATCTGGTTCAAATACAAATGGAAATAGCCCTGACCTTTTTAAGACAGAGGTACTATGAAGTAGACCCTCGAGCCACCCAGCTGTTAGCCTACCAGATTCAAAAGCAAAGAAAGGCAACCACAATTACCACTGTCCGCCACCCAAATGGAGGCCAACCCCTAACCAAAGTACATGGCATAGCTGATGCCTTTGCCACATACTATACCCCTGAGCACACCCCATCTACTCAACAAATAATAGACTACCTGCAAACAATCACACTACCACAACTTTCAGAGTCCCACAAAGAGACCCTTATTACCCTGATTACTGAAGGTGAATTAATCAATGTCATCTCCAGCGCCAAATCCCTAAAATCACCAGGACCAGATGGATGTAGCTCTGAATTCTATAAAGTGCCCAAGACACAAATCACGCCCACATTCCTTAATGTGGTTAACTCAATACTGGAGGGAAGCCCCCCTCCCCCATCCTGGTCTTATGCGACCATCTCAGTAATACCCAAACCGGATAAGAACTTACAACTCTGTGAGTCATACAGGCCCATATCAGTACTTAATCAAGATTATAAAATGTTTATGAGTATATTAGCACATCGAATAGACCAATTTCTCCTCCAATTAATACATAAGGACCAAAGTGGTTTTATGAAGTCCCGCCCCACTACAGATAACATGAGGTGCACTCTCCATCTGATTCATCAAATGCATACATCCAAAATCCCCTCAGTACTGGTGAGTCTAGATGCCGAAAAGGCATTTGACAGGGTCGCCTGGCCATTCCTATATTTAGCACTACAAAAAATTGGCTTCCCTCTTCCCTCATTACAGTTCTCCAGAACATATACACTGCACCTCAAGTTTGTGTGAAGGTGGACGGACACCACTCCAACTATTTTCACTTGCGGACAGGAACTAGACAGGGGTACCCATTATCCCCCTTACTGTTTGCAGTATTTATTGAACCCCTAGCACAGCAAATTCGTGAATCCCAAAACACTGAAGGAAACACTGAACACCGCATCGCCCTATATGCGGATGACATCCTACTATATCTCCAGAACCCAGAAAAGTCCCTCTAAGCACCGAAACAAATCTTGAATAACTTTAGTCAGGTAGTAGGATATAAGCTAAACCTAAATAAAACAGAGAGTCTCAGCTTTCATTACACTCCTTCCCCCCACATTCAAAACACCCTCCCAGGTCAATGGAACCTACACAGGCTGAAATATCTAGGCAATCAGCTATCCCAAACTCATGCAAACAGCTACAAATATAATTCTTCACCATTTACAGCACAGTTAAGAGCAGACCTAACTTCATGAGCAACTCTACCTTTAAGTATAACAAGGAAATCGACCTGATCAGAATGGCTGTACTCCCAAGGGCACTGTACCTATTTCAAAATATCCCTATATGCATCCCATTAAAGGCCTTCTGAGAGCGGGATCACCTAATATCTAAATTCATACAGGCAAATCGGGAGACCTCGTGTTTGCCTAAAAATCTTGACCCTACCCCACCAGGAGGGAGGACTGGCACTCCTGGACCAATGATTATATCAGCAGGCAGCAACTCTGACAAGTAATGGCTCAGCAAAATAGGCCATCTAACCCGCACTCGCTAGAGATAGAAAGATCCCTAATAACTGACCGTGCCTACCTCCAAACTCTGTACCATCAGACATCAAATCCGGCAATGTGCCAGCACCTGAACCCATGGTTTACATCCCAATTCAAAAACTGGCAAGCTATTAAGAAGGGCCATCGGCTGACTCCCCTTTCAAACCCTCATATGTCCTATCTCTAATCTTAGCGACTTCCCACCAAACAGTCTAGATGGTGGCTTCCGGAACTGGGAGAGATATGGCTTAAAATACATAACCACAGGAGATGAGACAGGGAAACATTTGGTCATTTGCAGAAATTCAGAGAAAATTCCCCTTTCCACACCGGGACTTTTATTGTTACCTGCAACTCCGGCACTATACCGAAAACCTTCCGCAGACACTCTGGATACCTGAACAGTATCCAACTCTGATTCATGGCCAGATCCAGCTTAACAGTACCCTGAAATAGGACCACCTGGTGTCATAGCAGTGTCAGTGGCTCAGTAGGTAGCACACTCGCCTCTGAGGCCGGGAGATCAGAGGGCTGTGGGTTCAGTTCCCACATCTGGCACTTGGGTTAATATCCCAGTACTGACACTGTAATGCAGCATGAGAGGGGTGCTGCATTTCGGATGAGATGTTAAACCAAGGTCCCATCTGCCTGGACTGGTGGTAGTTCAGATGGATGTTAAAGATCCCATGGCACTTATCGAAAAGAGTAGGGGAATTTCCCCGGTGTCCTGGCCAAATTTCCCTCATTCACTAAAAATACCACCAACAGCTTAATCTGGTTCAAGGTCAGTTGGCATTCAACTGTATCCCCCTCCACCGGGTCGTGCCTGAAAATAGGCAGTATTTGTCTAGTATACTTACCCGGTCAACAAAAGCTAAATAAATAAATAAATTGTATTATTGCCTATTAAATTCCCAGGAGGAATCCCAAACCGAAAATACCCATCAGTAATGGAGTCAGGAAACAGAGTACATAGTCACACAAGAGGCCTGGCAGTACGCCTGTGGTTATGCTGCATGGGTGACAAGTTCACACCAAAGGCGTGAATATGCATGGAATAACTTGATTAGGTTCTTTAGAACACCCCTAGTCACTAGCCATTATGCCCCTGCCAACTCAGCAATGTGCTGGCACGCTTGCAGTGAAACCAGGGTGAACCATACACCTGTTATGTGAGCCTGTCCATCCCTTAAACCATTCTTCTCATCCCTCCAGGCCCACCTGAGGGAGAAATTTGATCCCCAACTCCAATTAACAATGGAGTTCATCCTTTTTTTTAACCTCCCCAAAACACTGAGAGGCCCTAACACTAGATATCTCGTCCACCTTCTCATTACTGCGGCAAAGAAGGCAATCACAAAACTGTGGCTGACCACCAAGATCCCTAAAATACAAGACTAGTGGGACATCACAAAGCAGATGTGTAACATGGAGAGAATAACGCATAACCTAAATGAACAGGAAGAGAAGTTCACCATGAGATGGACCCGGTAGCAGTTATACTATACTATATGTTAAAGGATTGTACTTTCATTCCCTAAAATAATAGATATCCCCTAACAGGGGCAGCCACCCTTGGACTAAACAAAATGGAGGCCCACCCATGGATTGCTCTCCCTATCTTCCTTGAGGCAGGGAGAATAATGGAATTATCCTGCCACCAAGCTGTAGGGAGAATCAGAGGTAGGGAGTGAGCTAATTTAGGTACTCTCTGCCTATAGATTGTAACCCGAAATGGGAGGAGGTATGTTGATACAACCATCCCCCGAACAATCAGATCAGATATAAACATAAGAGAGTAACAGATTACTGGGCACTGAATCTGGCCTGAGCAACAGTGCCAGGGACTCACTGACAGAGACTTACCAATCTTAAGAAACCGTCTGCCTGCAGATGGGTAAGCAACTAATTACCAATGAACTAGTCTTTCGCTCAAAGTATGAAATATGTAAAGCCTAATATGTAAGTCTATGCTATTTATGAATTTTCATCTACTTTTATAAGACTGTGTTTAAATAATATGGACTATGTGTGACCTGATGACATGTATGTATGTATGTTGGAAAAACTTGAGAAAAATATATATAAAAAAAAAAAAAATAAACTTGCTACCCACCCGAGAAAAAAAAAAAGGTTAACACCTTCATTCTTAAACATGACCATGATGTTCTTAACTGCTGGCTTTGTAAGTGGAATAATGTGAAAAGGGGCCCAAAGCGGGGAGTTTTTACAGGAGTTGTACCTAAACTAATCAGTGCAAAAATCTCAGATGAAAAAAAAATGCATGGATTCTTTTAAGAGGTTGCATGCTATAAACACTATCTGGGGGTGCACTTAATCCTCCTTTGTATAACAAATGCACAGCATTGCACCAGGAAGCAGGCTCACCTTTATGTTGAAACAAATCTGAAAGCCTGAATAAAGTATCTGCCACCTCTCTGCCTTCTGTTAAATTTTGTGGTGCTGCTGGAGAAGGGCCTAATCTAATGGGATAAGTAGTTTCTGTTATTTCAGGGATGTTTTGTTCATTACTTCTAACTCCTGAGGCCTCAATCACATTCATCCTCCCTTCCCCACCTCCCTCCCTCCCCCTGTGCCCCTTCAATCTGTATACCAGCATTATTACCAAGATCTCTGACATTATTATCACACACAGAATTAGTAGGTACATGTCTAGACATAAAAATGTTACCCTGGGGTTTGGGGGAAAACTCTATGGTGGTGGCCACAGTGCTTGTTGCTTTTTTCAACATCTGAATGTACGTTGGGTCCTGAGAATCCGGAGTCCAAATCCCATTGTTTTGCAGTTCCCAGCCAGCATTCTGTAATGCCCGTTCTGGAGACCAATCTGGCTCACAAGTGTCATTATTTGTATGTCTCTTAGCACACGGAGACCTTGACTTTGAAACTTCTTGCTTTTTTCCTTTACTCCATCCAACAGTGCTTTTGTTTTTAGGAAAAGAAAAAGTCTCTGTAGCAAGCCTTTCATGGAAGCCTGGAGCTGAAGTAGCAAAAGGATGTTCTGCATTTTTAAACTTAGTGCCAAGGGATTTTTTCCCCTCGGCTTGCTGGTACTGGCGTTTAGCACACATTATTATTGCTTGAACTGCCAGCCTTATCGGAAGCAGCAGATGTTTTGTCAATGCCTGTGGTGCTTGAAGTAGCTGAATCAGCCCAGTCTTTTGGATTCAGTTGTGCCACATCATCACTTGAAAACTCACCAGGCTTTTGACAGCGTTTTGGCCAGGTTTGACAACTGCAGAACTAGTGTTATTCAAACAATCAACCACAATCTGTCTCTTTCCAACTCCTGTATTATTTTCTATATGTAAACGCTGTTGCTTACTTTGTTGTTCCATTTTCTGAGACACATCTACTGAAGGCAGAGAATCATTCACCTCTCTTGGGGAATCCGATTCATACTCAGCCAAAACTAATTCTTCTTCAAAGGCCTCTTGTGAAATAGAAACAGGAGATGAGGCCGGCTCTCCTGCTTCAGCTGTATCTATCTCCTTCTGTGGCTCCTCCATCCCGAGACAGATGGCCAAGGGTTCTCCCTACTGGCGTAGTAGGGGAATTTCCCCGGTGTCCTGGTCAAATTTCCCTCATTCAGTAAAAATACCACCAACAGCTTACTCTGGTTCAACTTCAGTTGCTTACCATCTGTATCCCCCCTCCCACCCCCTGAAAAAGGGGTTTCTAGGCCCAATTGGCTTACCAGGTCAACAAAATTCAACAAAGCAATTTGAAGATAGAGGGGGGACGGCTCAGAGGTAATGTAAGGAAGTATTTTTTCACGGAGAGGGTTGTGGATGCATGGAACGGCCTTCCTGAGGAGGTTGTGGAGTCAAAAACAGTGGTGGAATTTGAGAATGCATGGGACAGTCATAAGGCAATTCTATGGGGTGGTGGTAGGAGGAAGTAGGCTGTTGGTTAACTAGGATCTGCAGCTTATCCATTAGGTAGGGAAATGGGCAGACTGGGTGGGCCAAGCGGTCCTTATCTGCTGTCAAATTCTATGTTTCTACTACCTTGCCATGGATGCAGGGTCACCAGTGTGGCAGCAGGTGATGCACCCTGGCCCTGTGCCCTCTACACCACTGGGCCAGCACTACATGGAGGTACTACTACCTCCCCATGGGTGCAGAGCCACCACTGTGGCAGCAGGTGAGACACCCAGGCCCTATGTGCTCTGCACCACTGGGCGAGAACTACACACAGAGTTACTACTACCTCACCATGGGTGCGGGGGTCACCACTGAGGCAGCAGATGAGACACCCAGGCTCTAAGTCCTCTGAACCACTGGGCCAGCACTACGTGGAGGTAATGCAAACTCAACATGGGTGCACGGTCGTCAGTGTGGCAACAGATGAGACCTCAAGGCCATCAGCCATCTGCACCACTGGGCCAGCACTACATGGATGATACTACTACTTCCACAACATGGATGCTGGGTCACCAGTGTGGCAGAAGGCAAGACACCCAAGCCCTCAGCCATTTCAGTCACTGGGCCTGCATTACATGCAGGTACTACTACCTCACTATGGGTGCAGGGTCCCTAGTGTGGCAGCAAGTGAGGTACCCAGGCCCTCAGCCCTCTGCACCACTAGGCCAGCACTTCACAGAGGTACTACTACCTCACCATAGGTGCTGGATCACCGATGTGTCAGTAGATGAGGGACCCAGGCCCTCAGCACGACTATGCCAGCACTACACGGAGGTACTAACACCCCACCATGGGTGTGGGGTCACCAGTGTTAGAACAGGTGAGGCACCCGGGCCCTCAGCCCTCTGTACCATTGATCCAGCACCACATGGAGGTACTACAACCTCACCATGGTAGCGGGGTCAATAGTGTACCAGCAGGTAACGCACCCTGGTTCTCAGCCCTCTTTACCTTTGGGCCAGCTCTACATGGAGGCAATACTACTACCTCACTATGGGTGCAGGGTCACCAATGTGGTAGCAGGTGAGGTACCCAGGCCCTCAGCACCACTGGGCCACCACTACATGGAGGTACTACTACCTCACCATTGGTGTGGGGTCCCAGTATGGCAGCAGATAAGGCATCCAGGTGGTCAGCCCTCTACACCACTGCAACCGCACTAGATGGAGGTAATACTACCTCTCCATGGATGCCGGGTCACCAGCGTGGCAGCATGCCAGGCACCCAGGCCCTCAGCACCAATAGGCTAGCACTACGTGAAGGTACTACTAGATCACCATGGGTGCAGAGTCCCTAGTGTGGCAGCTGAAGAGGCAACCGAACCCTCAGACCTCTGCACCACTGAGACAGCATTACATGGATATACTAATACCTCACTGTGAATGCTGGGTCACCAGTGTGGCAACAGGTGAGGCACCCAGGCCTTCAACCCTCTCCACCACTTGGCCAGCACTATATGGAGGTACTACTGCCTCACCAAAGGTGCAGGGTCTGCAGTGTAGCATCGGGTAAGACACCCAGGTCCTCAGCTCTGTTTACCACTAGGCCAGCAGTACATGGAGGTACTACTACCTCACCATGGGTGCCAGGTCCCCAGTGTGGCAGCAGGTGAGACATCCAAGCCTCAGTCCTCTGCAACACTAGGCCAGCACTACATGGAGGTACCACTACTTTTTTACCATGGGTGGGGGTCACCACTGTGGGAGCAGGTGAGGCACCCAGGCCCTCAGCCCTCTGCACCACTGGGTCAGCACTACATGGAGATACTACTGCTTTATCATGGTTGAGAGTCACTAGTGTGGCAGCAGGTGAGGCATGCAGGCCCTCAGCACTTGCAGTGCTTGCACCACTGAGGGGGCATTGCATGCAGGTACTATTACCTCAACATGGGTGTGAGATTGCCACTGTGGTAACAGGTGAGGTATATAGACCATTAGCCTCCTGCACCACTTGTCCAGCAATACATGGATGTACTACTACCTCACGATGGGTGTGAGGTTCCCAGTGTGGCAGCAAAGTGAGGCATCCAAGCCCTCAGTGCTCTGCACCACTGGGCCAGCGCTACATGGAGATACTACTGCTTTATCATGGTTGAGAGTCACTAGTGTGGCAGCAGGTGAGGCACGCAGGCCCTCAGCACTTGCAGCGTTTGCACCACTGAGGGGGCATTGCATGCAGGTACTACTACCTCACCATGGGTGTGGGATTGCCACTGTGGTAGCAGGTAAGGTATCTAGGCCCTTAGCCTTCTGCACCACTGGTCCAGCAATACATGGATGTACTACTACCTCACGATGAGTGTGAGGTTCCCAGTGTGGCAGCAAAGTGAGGCACCCAAGTCCTCAGTGTTCTGCACCACTGGGCCAGCGCTACATGGAGGTACTACTACCTCATCATTGGTGCGGGGTCACCAGTGTGGTGGCAGGTGATGCACCCAAGTCCTGCGCCCTCTACACCACTGGGCCAGCACTACATGGAGGTACTACAACCTCACCATGGGTGCAAGGTCGCCACTGTGGCAGCAGGTGAGACACTCAGGCCCTCAGTCCTCTGGACCACTGTGCCAGAACTACATAGAGTTACTACTACCCTGCATGGGTGTGAGCTCCCCAGTGTGGTAGCATGTGAGGCACTCAGGTCCTCAGTCCTCTTCATTACTAAGCCAGTGCTACTACCTCACCATGGGTGTGGGGTTGCCACTGTGGTAGCAGGTGAGACACATAGGCACTCAGTCCTCGGAACCACTGGGCCAGCACTACATGGAGGTAGTGCTAACTCACCTTGGTTGCAGAGTCACCAGTGTGGCAAGAGGTGAGATCCCAGGACCATCAGCCCTCTGCACAACTGGGCCAGCATTACATGGATGATACTACTACTTCCACAACATGGATGCTGGGTCACCAGTGTGGCAGATGGTGAGGCACCAAGACTCTCAGCCATCTGCATCACTGGGCAGGCACTACATGGAGATACTACTACCTCACCATGGATGCAGGGTCCCCAGTTGTCAGCAAGTGAGGTACCCAGACCCTCAGCATTTCACAGAGGTACTACTACCTTACCATGGGTACTGGGTCAGTGATGTGGCAGCAGATGAGGGACCCAGGCCCTCAACACAACTAGGCCAGCACTACATGAAGGTACTAATACCCCACCATGGGTGCAGGGTCACCAACATGGCAGCAGGTGAGGCACCCAGGCCCTCGGCTATCGGCATCACTGGGCAGGCACTAAATAGAGATACTACTACCTCACCATGGATGCAGGGTCCCCAGTTGTCAGCAAGTGAGGTACCCAGGCCCTCAGCATTTCACAGAGGTACTACTACCTTGCCATGGGTACTGGGTCAGTGGTGTGGCAGCAGATGAGGGACCCAGGCCCTCAACACAACTAGGCCAGCACTACATGAAGGTACTAATACCCCACCATGGGTGCAGGGTCACCAACGTGGCAGCAGGTGAGGCACCCAGGCCTTCAGCCCTCTGTACCACTGGGCCACTACTACATGGAGGTACTACTACCTCACCAAGGGTTCAGGGTCTCCAGTGTGGCAGCAGGTAAGACATCCAGGTCCTCAGCCCTCTTTACCACTGGGCCAGCAGTACATGGAAGCACTACTACTTCACCATGGGTGCAGGGTCTCATCATTGGTAATTATTATGATACATCATCATATTGTGTTATCGTGACATCCCAAACACTCATTTCTCCAAAAAAGTAAACAAACAACAGGATACCAGCACCAAGATATGGAGAATGAAAAATAAGATCAACTAACTCTGTCAGTATACATCAATAATAAATATTTTTATTGTCCAAGTGAACAGTTAGAAAAGCTTGCACACATGTGGAACTGGAGACCGCTGGTGAAGTGCTCTGGCACTTCAAATTACTATTCACCAACAAGGGGCACAGCTCCGGCATCACTAACTGCCCTTAAATTCTCTGAGGATAATACATAGAAACATAGATTTTGACGGCAGATAAGGACCACTTGGCCCACCCAGTCTGCCCATTTCCCTACCTAATGGAGAAGCTGCAGATCCTAGTTAACCAGCAGCCTACTTCTTCCTACCCCAACCCCCTAGAATTGCCTTATGACTGTCCCATGCATGCTTGAATTCCACCACTGTTTTTGACTCCATAACCTCCTCCGGAAGGCCGTTCCATGCATCCACAACCCTCTCTGTGAAAACGACTTCCTTTAAATTACCTCTGAGCCGCCTCCTTCTATCTTCAAATTGTGCCCCTTATTCTTGCACACCCTTTTTTCAAAGATGCTACCCTCTTGACTTTGCTGATTCCCTTGAGGTACTTGAAAGTTTCTATCATGCCCCCCCCTTTCCTCGAGGCTATACATATTCAGCTCCTTAAGTCTCTCTTCATATGTCTTCCGGTGCAGACCCTGCACCATTTTAGTTGCCCTCCTCTGGACAGCCTCCATCCTGTCTATGTCTTTGTGGAGATTGGGTCTCCAGAACTGCACGCAGTACTCCAGATGGGGTCTCACCAACTGTCTGTACAGAGGGATAATAACTTCCTGTTTTCTACTGGTGATGCCTCTCCCTATGCATCCCAGTATCCCCCCAGCCCTCCTTGCTGCCCTCTCACATTGCTTGCCCACCTTAGGTCATCTGATATGACTACCCCAGGTCCCTTTCCATTTTATTATTGTTAGTATCTCACCCCGTTGTGTACTCTTCCCTGGGTTTTGTTTCCCAGGTGCATTACCTTGCACTTCTTAGCATTGAATCAAGCTGCCATACATTTGACCATACCTCTAACCTTGCCAAGTCCCTTTTCATCCTTTCCACCCACCTTGTGCATCAACTCTGTTGCAGATCTTTGTGTCATCTGCAAAGAGACATACTTTTCCTTCAGTCCCTCTGCAATGTCGCTTATAAAGACATTGAAGAGGACCAGTCTAATACTGAACCCTCAGGTACCCCACTAGTAACCCCCTTTCTTCAGAGTGGACTCCATTTACTATTACCTCTGTGTCCTATTCTCCAGCCAATTCTTTACCCAGGCTGTCATCTTGGGACCCACTCCCAGGCTGGCTAACTTGTATATTAAACTTTTGTGTGGGACTGTGTCAAATGCCTTGCTAAAGTCCAGGTAGGCCATGTCCACAGCCCCTCCCTGATCTACTACTTTGGTCACCCAGTCAAAGAAATCTATCAGATTTGTCTGGCATGACCTTCTCGCTGTGAATCCATGCTGCCTTGGGTACTGAACCCCTCTGGCCTCTAGATACTCAACAATTCTTTCCTTCAGAAATGATTCCATCATTTTCCCTACCACTGAGGTTAAACTAACAGGTCTGTAGTGTTCTGCTTCTGCCTTGCTCCCACTTTGTGAAGGGAATCACATCTGCCCTTCTCCAGTCCTCGGGTACCACCCCATCCTCCCATGATTTGTTAAAGAGGGTAGTCAGTGGTGTCACTAGTTCTACCCTTAGTTCTTTTAGAATTCTGGGATGAATCCCATTGCTTTGTCCACCTTCAGTTTTAAGAGTTCTTTCAGAACCCTTTCTTCTGTAAATGGGCTGGTATCAACTTCTGTATCCAGAGTGTTTCTACTGTTTGTTTTAGGTACCTCCCCCACTTCCTTTGTAAATACTGAGCAAAAATATTTGTTTAGTATCTCTGCCTTTTAACAGTCACCCTCTGCTCATCCTCCCTCCACTTTATTAAGCCTCACTAACCCTCCCTTGGTCTTCCTTCACTCCCTGATGTACCTATAAAAGGTTTTATCCCCCTTCTTAACTGAGCTGCCTATCTTTTCCTCAGTTTGGGCTTTTGCTGTTCTGACTGCCTTCCCAGCTTCCTTTTGCTTTAACTGATACAGTTCTCTGTCCTGCTCCTTCTGTGATTCCTTGTACTTCCTGAATGCTTTCTTTTTCTCTTGAACCTTCACTGCCACTTCCTTTGAGAACCATAGTGGTTTCTTACATCATTTCGTTTTGTTCATTTGTTTCACACAAAGGCTTGTTACCTCTGTGATGGCAGTTTTTATTTTTCCCCATTGTTCTTCCACCCCTCCTTCCTGCCCATTTGCTAGTGCATTCCTTAGGCACTCACCCATTTTGGCAACGTCAGCCCTCCTAAAGTCCAGTACTTTTGCCTTTGTATGGTTTGACTCTATTGCTGTGTTTATTGTGAACCATACTGTTCGATGGTCGCTAGTTCCCAGATGGCTACCCACTTCTACATCTGTGATCATCTCTCATCTCCATTTGAGAGAACCAAGTCTAAGATTGCTCCTCTGGGTGGGCTCCAATACTAGTTGTCTAAGGCCTGCCCCGTAGGGCATCTAGAATAACCCCACTCTTTGAAGTGGCTGCTGCAACTGCACTCCAGTTAACATCTGGCATATTCAGATCACCCATCGGCAATATCTCCCTTTCTCTGCCATTCTAAGTATTCTTCTATCATTTCCTTGTTCATTTCCTCCCTGAGAAGGGGTCTGTATACAACCCTGTAGCGGATTGTGGTGCCATTGCCGGTCTCCAAATTTACCCACAGTGCTTCTTCACCTCCTGTTTTTCCCTTTTGTTCTGTTGCTTTGATTCCTTCCCTTATGTAAGAGCTACTCCTCTCCTCTTTACCTCCCTGTCCCTCCTGTAGATAGTGTATCCTGATATGTTTATGTCCCAGTCATGGTTTTGTGTGTACCATGTTTCTGTGACTGTCATGATATCCAGATGTTCCTCCTCCATCAAGGCCACTAATTCAGGAAGCTTGTTACTCAGACTATGGGCACTGGTACTCATTGCTCTCCATTTTTTGATGGTTTTACCTTCTTTTGCAGCATTCCCCACTGACCTGTCTACCGCTGTCTTTTTCTCATTTAGTACCCTGTTTCATAGGGAGCGGCTGGGATTTTCCTGCTGCTTATCAGTGCCTCCCCCCTTGACTAGTATAAAAGCTTGCCAATGAAGCATTTAAACCGATTGCTCAAAAAACTTGTTCCCTTCCTGGACAGATGCAGACCATCCTGCCAGTACAGGCTGGTGTCCCTCCAGGTGGAACCGCAGTCCCCAATGAAGCCAAACCCCTGTGCTCCACACCATTTTTTCAACCATTCATTAAACTGCATGGTGCAAAGTACCCTCACCTCACTCATGCCATTGACAGGCAGCATCTCAGAGAAGGATATTGTGTGTGCTACTTGTCTTAGGCCCCTCTCCAGTTCTACAAAGTCCTTCTGCACTGCTCTAATCTCATGATTAGCCAAGTCATTTGTCCCTAGGTGGACAATGACATCCAGCTCCGACTCTCGTGCAGCTGTTCTCGTGATCCTGAGGATGCACTTCCTGTCTCTCCAAGCCATGGCACCTTACTTCAGTTTCCCCTGCTCCCCCCAGTTCTATCCCCCTATTAACTGAGTCCCCCACCAGGAGCTGCTTCCTTTCCTTGTGGTGTCCTCTGCCTCCTTCCTGTGGGCCTCCCTTGTGACAGTTGTCCTCAGCCTCCTTAGTCTCCTCTGCAGGTGCATCCATAGGGGAGCTATGCTCCCCCAGAATGATGTATGGATTGTGGTGTGGAACAACTGACTGGGTGTGCCTCTGTTCCACCATCCTCACCCTCCCTGAGCCCACTGTGGTCCACCTGCTGTGCTTTCTTTGCAACCTCTGAGGTAGTGGTGGTGGCTCTGGTGCTCCCTGGATGGGGGAGGTTCCCTTCCTACCATCCAGTGTGGCCTGAGGGAAGGTCCCCATACTACTGTCCAGTGTGGCCTGAAGACGGGCAACTTCCTCCCTCAGGGCAGAGAGTTGTCTGCAAATAGGGTAGCATTTCAGCCTCCAGAAAGACTCCCAGAAGACTGCTGCCCCACAGCCATTACATTGCACTACTCCCCACATTTTCTTTTTGTGTGTGATTGGTTTCTTATATATATATATATATATATATATACATACACACACACACATACTACTCACATATGTGTGTGTGTGTGTGTGTATATATATATATATATATACAAAGTGGCCCAGATATTCAAAAGGGTTGCGCCTGCTCAAGTCCAAACTTGCTCCATTCTGCGATATTCAGCAGGAGGCAGTTGTGCCACAGAAACATGCTGAGCAACAGCGCAATGCAAATAAATGCATGCTGAACTGGACGAGGAGGAACCATGCAAACTGCACAGCCCGATATTCAGCAGGGCTGTGCAGAGTTGTCTGATGCAACCCCAACCCGCGCCTGCACAACTTTGAGCCAAAAAAAGCTTAGTTAGGTGCCACCTCAGGTGAGCTGCTGCATTGCAGGGCGCAACACAGCAGCTGCCACCTGTGGCTGGCCTCAACCCAGTCCCTGTGCCCCCCACCAGCCCGATCATAGGCAGCAATGTAGCTCCCCAGCGTGTCCCTGGTATGAGCCCAATTGCGGGCAGTAGATGTATGTCAACCCCCTCCAATCATCCCCTGTAGTCCAGTGGATCGAAAAGCCGATCGCCGGGCAGTGGTTGATCTATTCTTCTCCGATTATCCTGTGGGGTTCAGTGACATAGTCCCAATCGCTGATGTTGAACGAACCCCTCATCCTCTGGTGGCTAGTGTCCCCCCTCATCTTCTCGCTCATTCGTCCCGGCCTCGCCCCCGCTGCCAGCGGTGCAGCATCCCACTCGCCGCCGCCGCCGCCGCCGATGATGCCCGGTAGCTTCACCTCTGGTGCGCATAAGAGCCACGGGCGGTAGCCATACCAGTCGCAAGACAGTCTCAGTTTTGGAATGAAATATTCATTCACAAATCTGGCTGTCATGTACGGTATGGCTGCATGCCCATTGGCTCTGCACCAATGGGCACGTGCACCCTCACCGGCAGTCAGTCGGCGGGCGCGGGCAGCAGATGGGTGGATGCTGCTGCCCGCCAGCCGCCGGGGGAGCGGGTGGTGGGTTCGTGGGTGGTGGGTGGACACTAAGCCACCAGGGCTATGTTTGGGGGTGGTTCGTTCAACATTTACATCCCACGATCGGGATGTCACTGGTCCACCAGGGATGAATTCGGGAGGGGAGTGATACATCTACTGCCCGGCGATCGGGCTTCACCAGGATACGTTGGGGGAGCCATATTGCTGCCCACAATCAGGCTGGTGGGAGGGGGTTTAAACTATGCTTGTGATCAGGCCAGTGGGGGAGATTCTACACTGTTTTGCCCGTGATCGGGCTGCAGGGGGCGTCGGTCCCCGACGGCTGCTGCCTGGCAGGGTGCCAGGCGCAAGTCCTCGGGGATCGGCGCACCTGCATGCTAATGGCATGCAAATGGGGCCATAATCAGATGTAAATGGCCCCCCTTGTGCCTTGCATGAATTATGGCCCCATTTGCATGTCACCTTTTGAATATGGGGATTTTGTGCACGGCGCAATGGTACTTGTGCCACTGCAAGTTGAATGCCCCACTCTGACAACTTGCGGTGGCGCAAGTTCCACTGCGCCATGCACAGTGGCTGTGGCCAGGGGGTGATATTCAAAGGAGTTGCTCAAGGGTGCAACTCCTTTGAATATGGCTCTGGACACACCACTGCGCAACTATTTTGTGCAGTGCAAGGGCTTGCGCCACAAAATAGCGCAGTTTGAATATCTGACCCAGTGTAATCAACATACTTGGCAGCTAGAAATGATGACAGAGATCTGGTGTTATTAAAAGCCCTTGAATCCACTGACTATGGTCAGCATCATCACCTGTTGAGTAAGATGGCAGAACTCCAGTGTTACTGACAGCCCTTGAATCCACTGAGGATAGCATCATCGCCAGCCGGGCAGGATGGCAGAACTCTGGTGTTACTGACTGCCCTTGAATCCACCAATGACAGTCAATATCATCACCAGCTAGGCAGGATGGCAGAACTCCGATGTTACTAAAAGCCCTTGAATCCACTGGGGACAGTCAACATCATCACCAGCTGGGCATGATGGCAGCTCTCCGGCGTGACTAACAGTCCTTGAATCCACTGAGGATAGTCAATATCATTGCCAGCTGGGCATGATGGCAGAGTTCCAGTGTTACTAACAGCCCTTGAATCCACTGAAGATAGTCAACATCACTGCTAGTTACGCATGATGGCAGAGCTTGCGGTGTTACTAACAGCCCCTGAATCTATGGAGGACAGTCAACATCAGTGCCAGCTGGGCATGATGGCAGAGCTCCGGTGTTACTAACAGCCTTTGTAGCCATGGAAGACAGTCAATTTCATCACCGGTTGGGCAGGATGGCAGAGCTCTTGTATTACTAACAGCCTTTGAATCTACTAAGGATAGTCAACATCTTAGCCAGCTGGGCATGATGGCAGAGCTTCATTGTGACTAAAAGCCACTGAACCTTCTGAGGATGGTCAACATCATCATCAGCTGGGCATGATGGCAGAGCTCTTGTGTAACAAACAGCCCTTGAATCCACAGAGGAGAGTCAACATCATCACCAGCTGGGCAGGATGGTAGAGCTCCAGTGTTACTAGCAGACCTTGAATCCACTGAAGATTGTCAGTATTTTCGCCACTTGGGCATGATGGTTTACAAAAATAAGACTGACAGTCTGTTTTGAGCTGAAGAACTGAACATTATTTAACAGGCATAAGAACAGATGAAGAAGCCAGCAGAAGAAGGGCATCTGGTCTATCTAGTCCACTCACATTGCATGGTCCACTTCTTGAGGTACTGTCCCTGCCCCCACAACTCCTCCCATCATCCCTTCCCATGAGCCTTACCTTCCCCACTATGCCCATCCCAGCCTTTCTTGAAACTGCCCACAGTTTTCAACGAGACCACCACTTCTGACAGCACATTCTAAGTGCCCATTACCCTCTCTGTGAAGAAGTGTCTCCTGACATTCCTCATAAACCTCCCGCTCTCCAGCTTAAGACTGTGCCCCCTTGTGTTATGGCTGCCACTCAGCTTAATGAGACCCTCCTTGTCAACCTTATCCATCCCTTTCAAGTGCTTGAAGGTCCCAGTCATGTCCTCTCTCTCTCTCTCTCTCTCTCTCTCTCTATCCTCTAGGGAGTACATGTTCAGTGCCCTCAACCTTTCCTCATATGTCGTACCCATCTGACCCACTATCATCTTTGCAGCCCTCCTCTGGACCTTCTCCAGCAGGTTGATGTCCCTTTTGAGGTGTGGGCACCAGTACTGAACTCCATACTCTAGATGTGCTCAGACCAATGACCTGTATAAGGGTAGTATAACTTGCTGTCTCCTGCTACTGATCTCACTAGCAATACATCCCAGCAACTTGTTTGCCCCTGCTGCTGCTATCTTGCACTGCATAGAGGGATTCAGGTCACTAGTGATCATCACTACCAGATCCTTCCCCTTCTCTGATGCAGATACCTGGACTTGAGCTGTCCCCCCATCTTCAAATTGTGCCCCCTTGTTCTTGCACATCTCTTTCTCTGAAAGATGCTATCCTCCTTGACTTTGTTGACTCCCTTGAGGTACTTGAAAGTTTCTATCATGTCCCCCCCTCTCCATCCTTTCCTTGAGGGTATACATATCAAGCTGCTTTAGTCTTCCTTCATATGGCTTCTGTTGCAGACCCTGCACAATTTTAGTTGTCCTCCTCTGGACTGCCTCCATCCTATGTCCTCGCAGAGATGGAGTCTCCAGAACTGCATGCAGTACTCCAGATGGGGTCTCACCAACTGTCTGTATAGAGCGATAACAACTTCCTGTTTTCTACTTGTGATGCCTCTTCCTATACATCCTAGTATCCCCCAATCCTCCTTACTGCCTTCTCAAACTGCCTGCTTACCTTCAGGTCTTCTGATATGAATACTCCAGGTCCCATTCCATTTTTATTGCCGTTAGTACCTGCCCTCCCATTGTGTACTCTCCCCCTAGGTTTTGTTTCCCAGGTGCATTGCTTTGCACGTAATCTAAGCTGCCATACATTTTACCATTCTTCCAACTTTGCCAAGTCCCTTCTCATCCTTTCCACCCCACTTGTGTCAATCAGCCCTGTTGCAGATCTTTGTGTCATCTGCAAAGAGGCATACCTTTCCTTCCAGTCCCTTATCAATGTCAGTTATAAAGACATTAAAAAGGACCAAACCCAGTATTGAACCCTGCGGTACCCTGCTAGCAACCCCACTTTCTTCAAAGTGGATGCCATGTACTATTAACTTCTGTGTCCTGTTATCCAGCCAATTATTTACCCTGGCTACCACCCTAGGACCCACTCCCAGCCTGGCAAATTAGTTTATTAATCTTTTGTTTGGACTGTGTTAAATGCCTTGCTAAAGTCTAATTAGGCCATGTCCATAGTCCCTCCCTGGTCTACTACTTTGGCCACCTAGTCAACAAAATCTAATAGATTCATCTGACATGACATTCCTGCTGCGAGTCCATGCTGTCTTGGGTCCTGTGCCCCACTAGCCTCTAACTGCTCACACTTTGCATCCCAAGAGCTTTACAAGCAATGGGACACTAGTAGTGAATTGACCGATAAACATCAACACCTGCACACAGCCTTGAACAATTACATGAACCAGCCTCATGGGAAGGGGAGTTCTGGAAGCATGTGAGCCAGTCACTCTCCAACCCCATGAGTGGTAGGAGGTCCAAATCCTCTTGTCATCATAATGACATCAATGTAATATTAAGTGGGACAATGAAGACAAACTGGGAGGGGAACTGGAAACTGGTTCCTGGGATGTATCCCATATCACTGGGAATTGCAGGTAAGGACTTGGAGCTTTGCACATAGTTTGGGAGTTCAGAGGGTGCAGGAACATAAATGGATGTCCCTTCAAGGGCCTGAATCAGGTTACTCTGAAGTTAACTGTGGCCATCCTGATGGAGAGGGGACCAACAGATCTGTGTCCTGATGCCACAGAGCACCAAGAAACAGATGAAGCAGATGAAGCAGGGTGCGCCCTGAGGTGTAGGGCTACGGAAGTGCTGCTGGGGTATGACAGGCCCCATACCACATAGAAAAGAGCTGAACGCAACTGCACTCCAAACAGTTCAAGGCAGACTAAGAGCAGCTAAAAGCTTCAAACAGTCCAAGTTTCATTATGGTGAATTAAAGTGGGGCCCACCTGGGCAAACCATCAAGATGTCTGGACAGTGATGCCCTCACTTATACACAGGTTACAGCTATTGGATTTGCTATGTGCACAGCAATTAAAATTCACCTTCATGAAACTTGGACTCTTAGAAGTTCTTTAGATGTCCCTAGTACACCTTGAACTGGAATGCAGCTACATTCAGCTCTGGACTGCATAGTGACATCAGAAGCCAGGTAGGAGACTCATCTCCGCAACCTATGTGGGGAGTCCCCAAAATGTGTTAGGACAACCTATGGCCTGTGCCACTAGAATGCTATCCTAGAAGGGTGGGTACAGGACACATCTACATATTTTACAATGAGTTAATCATTCAGGCTGATGGTCATAGAAACATAGAAGTTGACGGCAGATAAGGACCGTAAGGCCCATCCAGTCTGCCCATTTCTTTTTCTACCTTATGATTGTGCCACTGGCCTTTGCTCTGTCAACGACCTATCTAGTCATACTCATCTGTATTGCTCCCTTACACCTATCCCATGCCTGTTTGAAACCCTACACTGCATTTATATCCACCACTTCCTGAGGTGGGCCATTCCATACATCTACCACCCTTTCTATGAAAAAGAACTTCCTCACATTACCCCTTAATCTGCCTCTCTCTAATCTCATGCTGTGTCCTCTTGTCCTGCTATTTTTCTTATATTGAAACATGTCAGACTCTTTTACCTTGTTAATACCTTTAAGGTGTTTCAATGTTTTGATCATATCATCTCTTTCCCTCCTTTGCTTTAGGGTATACACATTGAGCTCCATTAATCTGGTCTCATATGTTTTCTGATGCAGTCCCTGCACCATTTTGGTTGCCCTTCTCTGGACTGCCTCCGTTTTGTTAATGTCTTTGTGCAGATGCAGCTTCCAGTACTGCATGCAGTACTCCAGATGGGGCCTAACTAGTGTCTTGTAAACAGGGATTATCACCTCCCTCTTACGACTTGTGATACCCCTACTAATACACCCCCACATCCCCCTAGACTTTGCGTTAAACACCAGCTGCCACTCTTCTGACCATTTTGCCAGTTTATCCAGATCTCTTCTCATTCTGCCCACCCCATTCTGGATCATCTACTCTGTTGCAGATCTTGGTGTCATCTATAAACAGACAAACCTTACCCTCCAGTCCATCTGCAATGTCACTAATGAAGATATTGAAGAGGACTGGCCCCAGGACTGATCCCTGAAGTACCCCCACTTGTGACTTACATTTCTTCCGACTGTATACTGTTTACCACCACGCTTTGTTTTCTGCCCGTCAACTAGTTTGCCACCCAGCTGACCAACTTCTGACCCACCCCAAGCCTACCCAGATTATTCATCAATCTTCTATGTGGAACAGAATAGAAAGCTTTGCTGAAGTCAAGGCAGGCGACATCAACTGCTCCCACTTGGTCCACCACTATGGTCACCCAGTCAAAGAAATGTATGGGATTAGTTTGACAGGACTTTCCTGTTGTAAACTCATGCTGTCTTGGATCCTGTGCTCCTATGGATTCCAGGTGTTCCACTATCCTTTCCTTAACAAGTACCTCCACAATCTTGCCCACTACTGAGGTAAGACTGACTTGTCTGTAGTGCCCTGCCTCCTTCCTGCTACCACTCTTGTGGAGCAGGATCACATGAGCCTTTCTCCAGTCTTCTGGGACCTCTTCTGTGCTCAGAGACTCACTAAACAGGTTTGCTAATGGCTCTGCTAGTTCCACCCTTAGCTCCTTTAGTACCCTGGGATGTATACCATCAGGTCCCATTGCCTTGTCCACCCTGAGTTTATCAAGCTCTTGTAGGACCCTTTCTTTTGTGAAGGGACTAGTGCACACCTCCCTCTCCCCTGTGTCCATGGTGCTGAGCTCTGGGCCCTGCCCTACCTTCTCCTCAGTAAATACTGAGCAGAAGTATCTATTTAGGATACATGCTTTTACATGGCTCTCCTCCTCACACGCCCCCTTATCCCCTTTGATCTTAGCAATACCCCCCTGGATTTTCTTCTTTCCTTAGTGTATCTATAGAAAGTCTTGTCACCTTCTTTTACTGTTCGTGCTAGTATTTCCTCGGTTTGAGCCTTTGCCTGCCTTACTGCCTTCCCTGCTTCCCTAAGGGAAGTTTGGTATGCCTCCATATCTTCATCCCACTGCATTCCCTTATATTTCCTGAAGGCCAGCCTTTTGACTCTGACCTTTTTTGCTATTGTTTTTGAGAAGCAAAGTGGTTTCCTTCTTCTTTTGCATTTCCTTTTCTCTCTAACACAATTGGAAGTTGCTTCAAGTATTGCATCCTTGATGCTTGCCCACTTCACCTGTACCCCTTCACCTGCATTTTTTCCTGCCAGGGCTAGCTTAACTCTTTTGCCCATGGTCCTGGGTGACTTTAACACCTGGGTCGAAGATGAACTCTTGCAATTCGGGCAGGACTTCCTCCAGTTGAAGACATCACTGGACTTTGCACAGGTTGTTGCCTCTGCTACCCATAAATTGGTCACTCACTTGACCTCGTTTTCCCATTGGGTATTGAAACCTCTGACTAGCCCTGATGGTCTATTGGCAGTATTAGACCGATCAGCTTTTCCAGCAGCAAGCAGGAGTCCAGAGAGCCTGGTATAGGGCTACAATAAGGCTCTTACTACAGCTCTGGACTCTATTGCTCCCATCCGTGTTCATCCTCTCTCCCTTTGTCCTCGGTCTCCATGGTTTGATGGGACCTTGAGGGAGCTGTGGTCAGTTGGACAAAGGTTAGAGCATTGTTAGTGGAAATCTGCCCTGGTAGCTGACCACATTAGATTGATGAAACATTATCAAGTCTATCAATCAGCAATCACCCGTAAAAAGCAGAGTTCCTGTCCGGGGAGTTTGCTGCCACTCAGAATCGACCGACTCAGCTCTTTCAAACCGTGGACAGGCTGTGCAACCCAACCTGTCTTCAGGTTCGGAGAGACTTTTCACAGATTGAGTGTGATGAGCTTGCTCGCTTCTTTGCGGATAATGTGGCCAGCATCAGGGCAGAGATCCGTCCAGCTCACTCTATCGGAGTGGTCAGTCCATGGTTATTTCTTCACGGTTTGTCTGGAGTTCCTTTGACCAGATAGAAACTGTGGATGTTGTGTAGATTGTTCCGGGTATGCGCCCAATGTGCTGTAGTTTGAACCCGGGTCCACCTCCCCTGAAAATGGATTATTGTGACATCACTGGCCCTGTCCTAGCAAGGATAGTTTGGTATTCCCTAGAGTCTGGTGAGTTTCCTAGCTCCCTGAAGGAGGTAGTGGTGACACCTCTCCTGAAGAAAGCTGCTCTGGACCAAAGCTGCTTTGCAAATTACAGACCAATCTCAAACCTCTCCTTACAAACATATGAAATTGACAGCAGATACAGGCCATGTGGTCTATCTAGTCTGCTCGAGTGTGCAGCACTTAAGCACATTAGATTTCAGCTGCCCCCCCTTGACTTTTTCCTCCCCCAACTACACCCCAGGTATGTACGCTCCCCTTTAATTTGTCCCACCCACTCTTGAAGCACCCCACAGTCTGCACTGATACAAGTTGCTCAGGCAGTACATTCCACCCTGTTACCACTCTTTCATTGAAGTAGTGCCTCCTCCCTTCCCTCCTGAATCTGCCCCCTTTTAACTTCAGGGAGTGCCCTCTGCTATCCATTCTGGAGAATGAACCCACCCTGGAAGCCTCCTCTGTTCATACCTGAAGGTCTTGATCATGTCCCCTCTCTCGCTTCTATCCTCCAGGGTATACATGTTGAGCTCTTTTAGTCTTTCCTTGTAAGTTCTATCCCCCAACCCCTGGATCATCTTTGTTGCTCTTTGCTGCACTGCCTCCAGTAGTTTGATATCCCTTTTCAAGTACGGGCACCAGAACTGCACGCAGTACTCCAAGAGCAGCCTCACCAGGAACCTGTACAGGGGCAATATGACTTCACTACATCTGGATGCAATCCCCCTTGCTATGCACCCTAGCATCCTGTTAGCCTTAGCACTGCTTTTCTACACCGGGCCGAGTGGTTTAATTCCCCGGTCAGCAGAACCCCCAGATCCTTCTTGCTGGATGTGGAGAGTTTGATACCTTCCATCCAGTAGCTGTGTCATGGGTTTTTGGCTCTAAAATGCATTACCTTGCACTTCTTGGCATTGAAATCAAGCTGCCAGGTGTGCGGCCGCTCCTCAAGTCTTGCCAAGTCCTCCTGCAGTAATTAGCCACCTTCCTCCCCATCCACCTCAGCACAGATCTTAGTATCATCAGTGAAGAGGCTGATCTTATTTTTGATCCCAACCACTATGTCTGCGAAGAAAGTTTTAAACAGGACTGGTCCCAGTACTGATCCCTGTGGGACACAACTTGTCACTGCCATGGGCTCCGATGCTTCTCCCCCCGCAACCACCATCTGTTGCCTGTCCCTCAGCCAGTTTTCTACCCACTGGCCTAGCTTCCAACCTATACGAGACTCCTCAGCTTGCAGGTCAACCTTCCATGTGGCACTGAATCTAAGGCCTTGCTGAAATCCAAGTAGATGACATTTACCACATGGCCCTCGTCCAGTGCCCTTGTGACCCAGTCAAAAAAAAAAAATCAACTAAGTTTGTCTGACAGGATCTGCCAACAATGAACCCATGCTGTTTGTCATCTTGCAGGTCATTATCCACAAGAAACTGTACCAGCTTTTCTTTGATGATAGATTCTATTAGTTTCCCCACAACTGCAGTGAGGCTCACTGGTCTGTAGTTCCCTGGTTCACCCTTGGGCCCAGACTTTTGTGGAGAGGCACCATGTGTGCCTACCTCCAATCTCTGGGCACACATCCTGTATTTAGTGAGGTTTTGAACAGATCCACCAGTGACTCTGCCAGAACCTCTGCCAGCTCCCTTAGCACCCTGAGATGTACCCCATCTGGCCCAGGTGCCTTGTCTACCCTCAGGAACCTAAGGCCCTCCAGCACCCTTTCCAACGTGATGACCCTGTTTGTGGTTGTCTCACCCCCATGCCTGCGTCTCCTTTCCCTGCAAGAATGGGTCCATCCCTCTCCTTTGTCAACACTGAACAGAAGTATTCACTAAGTACTTCTGCCTTCTTGGCCCCCTTGTCTACCTATCCGCTGCCTTTCCTGGTCCTGACTATTTGATCCTTGCACTTCTTCTTTTCCCTGATATACCTGAAAAAATCATTTTCTCCCTCCTTAATCCCCTGTGCCAATTTCCTTTCCCTGGATGTCTTTGCAGGCCTGATCGCTCTGTTCACTTCCCTGGATTTCTTCACACAGTTCTCCCTATCCTCTGCCCTGTTGGGTCTCTTGCAGGTTTGGAATGCCCATCTCTTATCTCTCACCTTCTCCGTTATCTCTCTGGTCATCCAGCTTGTATGCTTGGTCCTTGATGTCTTTTGCTGCCTCTTGACACAAGCCTCAGTGGATTCAATCAGCCCTAGTTTTAGGATTGCCCATTTCTGCTCTGCGTCCATGTCAGAGTGGATGCCATCTATGTGTGATCTCATTAATTGCCCCAACCTGCCAAAGACTGCCTTCCTGAAGTCCAGGACCTTTGTTTTTGTATTGTGGATCTCTCTGTCCCAACTGATAGAGAACCACACTGTGTGGTGATCTCTACCAGCCAGTGGTCCCTCCACCCATACATCTGTTTGTTAGGAAGGTAATTGACAAAGTTACGGTGTTACAACTGGAGAACCATCTGACCATCCACGACATCTACAGATCTCTCCAATCCGGTTTTCCTAAGAGGCATAGTACTGAAACTGCTCTGGTTCGGATGCTCAGTGATCTCCTGATGGCGAGAGATCAGAAGTGCCATTCTATCTTGGTACTTCTTGATCTCTCTTCAGCTTTTGACACTGTGGATCATGGGGTACTCCTCGAGCACTTGAGGTTCATCTGTGGCCTGTCTGGTACAGTTCTCCGATGGTTAAGTCTTTTCTGACTGGTAGAACTGAGAAGGTGGTGTCAGGAATTTTTTCCTCTGACCCATTCTCTCTGCTGCTGTGTGGGGTCTCTCAGGGCTCAGTGTTGTCCCCAGTACTATTTGTGGAGTATATGCTGCCCCTCAGAGACATTGTAAGGTGGTATGGGCTGAGGTTTCACTGCTGTGCTGATGACACCCAGCTCTACCTGTCTTTTGCACCCAACCAGGATAGTGTGTGCTTGGTGATTAATAACTGCCTCGCAGAAATCCAGGACTGGATGAGCTCTAGTTGGCCAAAGTTGAACTCTGGAAAGACTGAGGTGGCAGTAGTGGATCCGGGTCATCAGACAGAGGGGTTGGAGGCTGGACAACTCACCAAACTTTTTCTTGGAGGTGTCCAGCTTCCTTCATTTGAATGGGTGCGAAACCTGGGGGTGATTCTTGGTGATGGGCTGACACTGAATTTGCAGGTGTTGGCAGTCATCAAGTCCTCTTTTTACTATCTGAGGAACATCGCCAGGGTTAAACACTTTGTTCCATCCAGCGGCCTTTGAAAGTTGATCCACGCCTTTGTGACCTCACGCCTTGACTACTGCAACTCCCTATACCTAGGGCTTCCGGGGGTTGATATCTGCTGCTTGCAGCTGGTGCTGAACGCTGTGGCATGGCTGTTAATGGGGACTCCTCGTTTGAGTCGCATCACACAAGTGTTGCACGAACTGCACTTGCTGCCGATTCAGTGGCGGATCACCTTCAAGGTCAGGCTTCTGACCTTTAAGGCCCCACACGAACTGGGCCTGGACTATCTGCAAGAGCTCCTGTGTCCCTACTGCCCCAGGTGACCACTCCACCCAGCTGATGAGGGATTGCTAGAGATTCCCAGGGTACGTCTTAAGACATTAGGAGCCCGTGTGTTTATGTATGCAGCTCCATCCCTGTGGAATTCTCTACCGCATCAGATATGCAAGTGCATGCCTGTGGAGAGCTTCAAGAAGGCCTTAAAGACACATATGTGGCTTAGCACCTACCCAGATTGAACACTGTAGCTATTTTAGATATTTATTTACTCTGTTATTCAATTATATTGCTTTGTAGTTTACTGATTTTATATGTTTATTACTGAACAGCACCTTGGCGTTTGAAATGTGCTTTAAAAATAAAGATTATTATTATGTGCTGTAAGTTACTAGCTTAAAAAAAGTCAAAGTATTGTGTGTATATATTTATACATATTGTATGTGTAATTTCCGTATATTACATTGATTGTGTCATCTTTAATTTCAAGTATGCAGACTGGGACTCTACTGTAACAGAGCACAGCTCAATGGAAAATATTTAAGTAAATAGAAACCAAATCTCATTAACATATATATGGGAGGAGGGGGAGCCCCTGGACAGCATTTGAGGATCCCTTAGCCTGTGTTGCTGGAATGCCATCCTGGTAAGGTTGGTTGAAAGGCTAGCCTGGCAGCCTCCTCATGCCAAGAGTTCACCCTGATATTATTGGGCATCTTGCTGGCATGCCATGTTTTATAACAAGTAATGAACAAGGTGTGCAGGTAGCACCAGTAAAAAGAAAGAACAGAGAAGCCAGGTTTTAGCACAGATGGGGCACCCTGTTACTTGAGAAGTACTGACAGGCGATACAAAGGTGACTGCATATCCAACCAAAAAGGATAGAGACTGCTCTGAGTGACAACTTCTGGGGGCAAAGAATGGCTAGACTGTGCCACTGCTGGCAGCAGCTATACAGCCATCACGCCTTGTAGTCCAAGAACTGAGGTGAAATGGCTACCCAGAAAAAAACAGAATTACATTAATAAGCTGTGTAAAAGATGATGAACCGTGGTCTTTGGAGCCATGACTACCTGGCGTGCAAATTAACTTTGTTATGAGGCCCTCCAAGTGCTTCAAGTCCAATGGTCCGGTGTATTTAAGGAATTAAAGGTGGAACTAGCAGAGCCATTAGCAGAACTGTTTAGTGAGTCTCTGAGTACAGGAGAGGTCCCAGAAGACTGGAGAAGGGCTCATGTGATCCCGCGTCACAAGAGTGGTAGCAGGGAGGAGGCGGGGAACTACAGACCAGTCAGTCTTACCTCAGTAGTGGGCAAGATTATGGAGGCACACCTTAAGGAAAGGATAGTGCAACACCTGGAATCCATAGGGGCACAGGATCCAAGGCAGCATGGGTTTACAAAGGAAGGTTCTGTCAAACTAATCTCATAGATTTCTTTGACTGGGTAACCAGAGTGAAATAAGGGGAGCAGTTGATGTCGCCTACCTTGACTTCAGCAAAGCTTTTACACTGTTCCACATAGAAGATTGATAAATAAGCTGGTAGGTGCGGGTGGGCAGTAGTTGGTCAACTGGGTGGCAAACTGGTTGACGGGCAGAAAACAGAGAGTGGTGGTAAATGGTATACAGTCAGAAGAGATGCAAGTCACAAGTGGGTACTCAGGGACCAGTTCTGGGGCCAGTCCTTCAACATCTTCCTTAGTGACCTTGCAGATGGACTAGAGGGTAAGGCTTGTCTGTTTGCAGATGACATCAAGATCTGCAACAGAGTAGATGATCCAGATGGGGTGGGCAGAATGAGAAGAGATCTGGATAAACTAGCAAAATGGTCAGAAGAGTAGCAACTGGGATTTAATGCAAAGAAGTGCAAAATCATGCACATAGGGAAGAGAAACCCTGAAGCCACCTATAGGCTGGGAGGAGAGTTGCTAGCAGTCACAAAGGAAGAAAGAGACTTGGGCATCATCATCACTGATAACCTGAAATCATCCAAGCAGACCTCTAAAGCAGTAGGTAAGGCTAGGAGGGTGTTAGGGTGTATTAGTAGGGGTATCACAAGTCGTAAGAAGGAGGTAATAATCCCTCTTTACAAGACACTGGTTAGGCCCCATCTGGAATATTGCGTGCAGTATTGGAGGCCACACCTTCACAAGGACAAATTGAGGCAGTCCAGAGAAGGGCAACTAAAATGGTACAGGGACTGCATCAGAAGACATATGAAGACAGATTAACACAGCTCAATATGTATACCCTTCAGCAAAGGAGGGAGAGAGGTGATATGATCGAAACATTCAAACACCTTAAGGGGATTAACAAGGTGAAAGAGTCTAACATATTTAAATACAAGAAAAATAGCAGGACAAGAGGACACAGCATGAGATTAGAGGGGGGACGATTAAGGGGGAATGTAAGGACATTCTTTTTCACAGAAAGGGAGGTGGATGCATGGAATGGCTTACCTCAAGAATTGGTGGCTATGAGTACAGTGCAGCCGGGCTTCTAACAGGCTTGGGATAGGCATAAGGGAGCAATACAAATGACTATGAATAGATAGGCCACTGACAGAGCAAAGGCTGATGGCACATTTATAAGGTAGAAAAATAAATGGGCAGACTGGATGGGCCTTACGGTCCTTATCTGCCGTCAACTTCTATGTTTCTATTTTGTTCCCAGATATAAAGTGCTCACATCCACCAGCTCCAGCAGAAAGACAAGCAAACAATACAATTGAGTGCAAGAGGCTTTCAGTGAGCAACTTGACCATATATCCCTAGACAAGGAAGTTCCCTGCATCAAGATCACCAGTATCCAGGGCAGTGGTGCAGGCTGGTTACTGTATCACCCATACTGCTGAGTGCAACAGGCTCCCAGTAAGCAGCTCCACCATATCACCCTAGACATGGATGTTCCCTGGGACAATGCCCGAGTTAGCACCAGAGTGCCCCGAGGAGGAGTTGGTACCCCGAGGTAAAAGACTGCCCCACCTCACTGGCGGGGAACAGAAATAGCTTGTGTTGTGCCGCTTTATGTAACAGTGCTGACGGGGGAGGAGAGAGGAGCCTAGAAGTAAATGTGTGCAGGATCCAGGTTCGGGACCCAGATCCCCCAAGTAAATTGCGCTGCGGCTGCCAAGCCATAGTAACTGTGATGAAGAAATGAAATGCTCTGCTGCTCCATGGAGCTGTGTGTGCTGTGGCTTGAGCCTTTGGACTTTACAAAATAAAATTTGCTTGATGTCATCCTGATTTCTGCCTGGACCAAATTTTTCTGTCTGAGCCATAATAAACTGTTTTCCTAATGCTCTAACAAGTTGTTCCATTAGATCAAAAAGACTGTGCCTGTGCCCTCCAGTCAAGAAGACAAAGAGGATATCAATGTGCACCCAGACAGAGCTCACACTGCCATGACAAGAATCCCCAAACCCAGACAGAGCTCACGCTGTCATGACAAGAATCCCCAAACCCAGACAGAGCTCACGCTGTCATGATAAGAATCCCCAAATCCAGACAGAGCTCACACTGTCATGAGAAGAATCCCCAAATCCAGACAGAGCTCACGCTATCATGACAAGAATCCCCAAATCCAGACAGCGCTCATGCTGTCATGACAAGAATCCCCAAATCCAGCAGGGCTCCTGCTGTCATGAGAAGAATTCTCAAATCCAGACAAACCTCACACTGTCATGACAAGAATCCCCAAACCCAGACAGGGCTCACACTGTCATGACTAGAATTCTCATATTCAGACAGAGCTCACCCTGTCATTACAACAATCCTAAAATCCAGACATCAAAGGTACTGTGTTTTACTTCCCTGCTTAGTGACTAGAGACCTGTGTTTTTCTTAAATAAGAAATGACAAGAAATTCAAGGCATAACAAGAAATTCAACATATAAAATGAATAAAATGAAAACAAACACATGAATAAAGTGAAAAAATTGCTTTTTGGGGGGGCTGGCAGTATAGCCAAGAGGTTAGAGGACCGATGTGTGAACGAGCTTGATACATCCAGCAGACAAGACCCGAGTTTGATTCTCATACCCTCCACTTGCATACTGTGCGACTCTGAGCAGGTCACTTAACTGCCCAGTGTTCCCAGGTCGCCCCTGAAAACAGGCACTTGTGCCTAGTGGGCCTTACTCAGTTACCAATGACTAAAACTAAAGCCTTGCACAAGATCTGCCTCACCATAAACAAGGCCTGCAGGCTCATAACTGGGGCTCCTAGTCTAACCCACACTTGCCGTCTGTACACCATGGCTAATCTACTCAACCTTGATGAGCGCCTCAAATACCAAACCTGCCTCCTAACAAATAAATCACTCCTTGGGCTATCCTCACCAGGTCTGTCAACCACTATCCACCGTGCAAACCCTACAGTGCATACCTGCATATCCCCAAAACTGCACTGGTTATACCGAAAGCGAACCTCGCAAGGTCAAAGGGCTTACCCCTACAGAGCTCCCTGTTGGTATAACGCCTCCCTACCGAGTCACTGATGCCGCCGTTATCTTATTTTAAATCTAGTCTTAGAAATCACCTGCTTCTCAACACGCAGCTGTACCTGCCTCTAAGCCTCCTCCTATCCTCCCAGACAAGGCTCACTGAGCCGCCTCTGACCTTCTGTCCAGCTCTACCTTTACTTGCTACTATCTTCCCACACCCTCTTCTGATGTCTCCCACCCAGCCTTACCTTTATCTGCCCACTGAATCAATCTCCATGTAACTACTGTATATTGTCTACTCTGTAAAGCGCAAATGTAAGCCTGTTGTATACTGTTGTTTGACAAATGCCTGTATTTTTGGCTGATTCCTAAATGTACTCTGATTTTTTGTCTGCCTTGATGTTTGTTTCTTGCACTGTCTTTGTCCTCACTGTGATGATGTACCTTTGTAAATGAGCCCCTGGCTCAAAGGTTGTTAAACTGATGTTCTAATAAATAAATAAATAAATAAAATAAATCAATAAAAAATAAATAAACAAATGGTTGCAGCAGTTGTTGTTTATGCTCTACTGTTACCACAAAGATGGTAGGAGGAGGCAGTATAATGCAGTAATTTAAGGCTCTAAGTTGCAAACTTGGAGACTAGAATCTGAATCCCACAACCCCCACTTACATACTGTGTGACCCTGAGCAAGCCACTTAACTTCCTTGTGGCCCCAGATCTCACCTATAAACAAGCTTCAGCTTAGTATGTCTCGTCTGGTTAAAAAAAAAAAAAAAAAATGGTCCACAACGAGATCACAGTGGAATTGTTTAATTTACAAAACCTTTCAAAACCACAGCATAATCCTGAGTAGTACCCTAGGAATGTGATTTCTAGTGCCATTTGAGGTAGTTTATGAATGTAAATGTGATAATGAGAAACAAAACAAAATATTCAATAAATAACAAGAAATTTCAGAAAAAGGAAAATTATAAAAATAAAAAGAATTTCACAGGTCTCTGTTAATGACTGTTTACACTGCCCTGTCAGGTTCTGGTGCCTGGGGGTGGACCCCTTCTCCATGAACTGTAACATCCAATATACCCATAGACAGAGAGGGCAGGAAGGATGCCACACAAGGAGTCACATCTAAGACTGAGAGTGTATGAGCTGCCTGCCCTAGTCAGTGAATGTAGAAAGTACAGTTGCATAAGAACTTACCATAACAGTAGATCTTCAAGAGCATCTCTTGCAGCAGGTCATAACACATGGGGGATACCAGTCACAGACGTCATTTCTTCTGAATGAGTTTCTCAGCAGTCGACCCTGGGACCTCCCCCTAGCACCACCACATAGTGTTCACCTGGCAGATATAAAAGGGGGAGGTCCCAGCTACTTCTCGGTTCTTTTCCATCCTAGCAATCGAATTTGTAAACATATCACATGCCTCCAATGAGAACCGAGGAAGGAAATCAAGGCAGCAGCTTATGGAGTTGTAAAAGACAAGAGGAAGGAACCCTTCTGCAGTAAAAGCATGGGGGAAGGTGGGTGGGGCTGCATGACCTGCTGCAAGAGATGCTCTCGAAGATCTACTGTTATGGTAAATTCTTACACAATCATACTGTCTTCTTTAAGGCACTCTCTTGCAGCAGGTTATAACACATGGTATGATTGCCAAGCAGTTGTTATACCCAGCGACTTAGGCTAATATTCTTCAGGTGGAAGCTACCTCTAACTGAAAGCTGGAAAGGAGAAAATACTGACCTTATAATCAGCAAGAAAGACAGTTTTGCTCACATCAGAGGGAGATGTACCTTACTTTACATTTTGCACTTGTTATTGTTGTTTTGAATGAAGATAGGGTTGCCACTTTTGGATGAGGCAAAAAATGGATCCTAAGCTCCGCCCCTGGCCCCACCCCTTTTCATGACTCATCATGCATTGTTCCTCCTAAAAGGACATTTGTTATATCAATAAAAGACAACACTTAAAGCAGCAGTTAAATAAGAATGTTAAACTACTGTACTGTGCCCATTAAAGTTACTTTTTATTAGGTTTTTCGTAAGTATTTATTTAATGATGTATTTATTTATTGACATTGGTTAACCAGATAAACATACAGAGATAAAAAAAAAATCTCATTTACAGATATGATCTGGGGGGGAGACGAGAGAAATACTGTAAATAGTATACAACAGTATACATTACTTTATATCTTTTTCTGACTCCATTTCCTGTCCTTGTCCACAGTACTATTTCAAAGCCAAAGAAGTGACCATACTTATTTCTTGAGGAAAAAAATAATTTAAAACATTTAAAAATGCTAAATTCTGTTAGAGATGAAAATGTTTACCAGCAAATGAAAATGGAGAACAACTGGCTCTGTTACTGTTACAAAAAGTGCAGTTAGCTGTGCTGCTATGCCACTTTAAGATGCAGTGGAAAGATTAGATTAATACATTAGTTAATGCCATACTTTACACCTCCCAGGATGACTGCATTCACAAACAAAAGGCTACATTGACAACAGAACTTGTTTGTAACCTGGACATGTAGCTGAAACAATGAATGATATGACAAAATTTGTTTCAAAAAGTATGTGAGCACTCAAAATGGCTCAAAAACCTGACCAGCACAGAGCAAAACCGGATTACCTGATAGGGGCCCTGAAAACCTGATCACCAGGTAAAAAACCTGACAGGTGGCAACCCTAAATGAAGGGGGCTTACAATATTGATTTGGAGATAGGGAGTTTAAACCAAGAGGGATTGCAATACTGTTTACTGTTTTTTTCCTTGTGCACAGCTGATTTGTTTTGGGGCTGATTGCTTTCAGAGCACAAATCAGCATACTATATTTGGGCTGAGGAGGTTTACCTGTGTTTGACTCAGCTGCTTGATTTTTCTCTGTTTGTTCAGCAAGGTATTTTCTCTGTTAAACTGTTGCGCAGGTTGTCTTGCTGACAGGAAGGTCAACACTCATCTTAGTGGTGGCCAGAGCTTTTAGCCAATTGCTTCAAAAGGGCACAGTCTAGGCCCAAATCCACCCCTTCCCCTCACCCCACCCACCTCTGGTGCCACTTCCTTTATACTAGTGGTTCTGACATCATTTCCTCAAGAGGACAAGGTGTATACCACCATCACATCCTTACCAGCACACTGCACTGACATATAAACATACACATATATATTTATATATAACAAAAAAAAGGAAACAAAAACAAACACAGGATAAACAGGAAAGTAGACAGACATGTGGAGAGTAGTGCAATGCACTGGCTGTGGGGCAGCAGTCTTTCAGGAGTCTTAGATACTGATCTATTAACAGGCAACTCTCTGCTCTGAGGGAGGAAGTTGCCTGTCTTCAAGCCACTCTGGACAGTAGTAAGAGAACCTCCCCCACCCAGGAAGCACCAGGGCCATCACCAATGCCTCAGAGGTTGCCAAGAAAGTGCAGCAGTTGGATAACAGTGGGCACAGGGAGGGTGAGGGTGGTGGAACAGAGGCACACCCAGTCAGTTGTACCACTCCACAATCTATACACCATTCTGATGGGGCACAGTTCCCCTATGGATGCACCCACAAAGGAGACTAAGGAGGTTGTGGACAACTATCGCAAGGGAAGCCCACAGGAAGGAGGCAGAGGACTCCACAGGAAAAGGAAGCAGCTTCTGGTGGGGGTCTCAATTATTAGGGGGATTGAACTGGGGGGAGCAGGGGAAAAGTGAAATAAGGTGCCTGCCTGGCACCATGGCTTGGAGGGACAGGAAGCGCACCCTCAGGATCATGAGAACAGCTGCACAGGAGACGGAGCTGGACATCTTTGTCCACCTAGGGATGAATGACTTGGCTCAACATCAGATTACAGCAGAGCAGGAGGAGCCTTAGACAAGTAGTACACACAGTATCCTTCTCGGAAGTGCTGCCTGTCTATGTCATGGGTGAGGCGAGCGAGGGTACTCTGCTGGTTGAAAAACTGGTGCAGAGCACAGGAGTTTGGTTTCACTGGGCACTGGGGTTCCACCTGGAGGGATACCAGCCTATACAGACAGGATGGTCTGCATCTGTCCAGCAAGGGAACAAGTCTTCTGGGTGATCATTTTAAATGCTTCACTGGCAAGCTTTTAAACTTGTCAAGGGGGGGAGGCACTGATAAGTAGCAGGGAATTCCCAACCTCCCCCTACAAAACAGGGTACCAAATGAGGTAAAGACCAATGTAGAAAGGTCAGTAGGAAGCAGGACAGGGGCAAATGGAGAAAGCAAAGTCAATGAGGACAGGGATGGTGCTACAAGAGGTAAAGCATTCAACAAATGGAGAGTAATGAGTACCAATGCCCATAGTCTGGGTAACAAGCTTCCTGAACTAGTGGCCTTGATGGAAGAGGAACATCTGGATATTGTGGCAGTCACAGAAACATGGTACACACAGAATCATGACTGGGGTGTAAACATAGCAGGATACACTACCTACAGAAGGGACAGTAGAGGTAAAAGAGGAGGAGGAGGAGGAGTAGCTCTCTACATAAGGGAAGAAATCAAAGCAACAGAACAAAGGATAAATGGGGAGGAGAGGAAGCACTGTGAGTCAACTTGGAGACAGGCAATGGCACCACAATACACAAAGGGGTTGTATATAGACCCCCCCATCTCAGGGGAAGAAATGGACAAGGAAATGATGGAAGGTATCCTTAGATTGGCAGAAAAAGGGGACATATTGTTGATGGGTGATCTGAATATGCCAGATGTTGACTGGAGTGCTTTTGCTGCAGCCATTTCCAAGAGTGGGGTCATTTTAGATGCCCTACAGGGGGCATGTCTTAGACAACTAGTATTGGAACCCACTCGAGAGGGAGCAATCTTAGACCTGGTACTCTCAAATGGAGATGGAGTGAGGATCACAGATTTAGAAGTGGGTAGCCATCTGGGAACTAGCGACCATCAAACAGTATAGTTCACGATAAACACAGCAGTAGAGTCAAGCCGTACAAAGGCAAAGGACTTGGACTTTAGGAGGGCTGATTTTACCAAAATGGGTGAGTGCCTAAGGAATGCACTAGAAAATGGGCAGGAAAGAGGGGTAGAAGAACAATGGGGAATAATCAAAACTGCCGTCATAGAGGCAACAATCTTTTGTGTGAAGCAAATAAACAAAACAAAACAATGTAAAAAAAACACTATGATTCTCAAATGAGGTGGCAGGGAAAGTTATGGAGAAAAAGATAGCATTGAGGAAGTGCAAGGAATCACAGAAGAAACAGGACAGAGAACTGTATCAGTTAAATCAAAAGGAAGCAGGGAAGGCAGTCAGAACAGCAAAGGCCCAAACCAAGGAAAAGATAGTCAACTCAGTTAAGAAGGGGTATAAAACCTTTTATATGCACATCAGGGAGTGAAGGAAGACCAAGGGAAGATAGTAAGGTTTAATAAAGGGAAGGGGGCATGGTCAGAGGGTGAATGTGAAAAGGCAGAGATACCAAACAAATATTTTTGCTTAGTATTCACAAATGAAGAGGGGGAGGTACCTAAACCAAACAACAGAAACACTCTGGATATGGGGGTTGATACCAGCCCATTCACAGAAGAAAGATTTTTGGAAGAACTCTTAAAACTGAAGGTGGACAAAGCAATGGGGTCTGATGGGATCCATCCCAGAATTCTAAAAGAACTAAGGGTAGAACTAGTGACACCACTGACTGCCTTCTTTAACAAATCATGGGAGGATGAAGTGGTACCTGAGGATTGGAGGAGGACAGATGTTATTCCACTTCACAAAAGTGGAAGCAGGACAGAAGCTGGAAACTAAAGGATTACAAACAAGTAAGACTGCAAACAGTTAAGGGGCCAGAAATAAGACATGATTGGAGTAGTGCAGTGCAGTGGCTGTGGAGCAGCAGTCTTCCGGGAGATGTTCTGGAGGATGCGGTGTTGTCCCATCTGCAGACACCTCTCTGGGCTGAGGGAGGAGGTTGCTCATCTCCAGACGGAGTTGGCCAGGATTTGTGGGACCTCCTCTTCCATCCAGGGACCAACAGTGCCACTGCTGCTGCCTCAGAGGTTGCCAAGAAAGAGGAGCGGTTGGACCACAGTGGGCTCAGGAGGGTGAGGGTCGTGGACAGAGGTGCATCCCTCCAGTCGTACCTCTCCACAATTCCTATGCCTTTCTGGCAAAGTGTGGTTCCTCTATGGAGGCACCCACAGTGGAGACCAAGGAGGATGCTGGGAACCTCCACAAAGGAGACCCACAGGAGGGTGGAAGGGGACCCTGCAGGGGAAGGAAACAACTCCTGGTGGGGGACTCCATTGTTAGGAAGGTAGAACTGGGGGAGGAAGGGGAGAGGGAGGTAAGGTGCCTGCCTGGCGCCATGGCTTGGAGGGACAGGGAGCGAATCCTCTGGATTGCCAGAGCAGCTGCACAGGGAAGGGAGCTGGATGTCACTGTTTACCTAGGGACAAATGACCTGGCTAAGAAAGGGATTAGAGAAGTGCAGGAAGAGTTTGTGGAATTGGGGAGGGGCCTTAGTCAAGTAGCATGCACGGTAACCTTCTCGGAGTTGCTACCCATCTATGGCATAGGAGAGGTTAGGGTGTTCCGCATCATGGGATTCAATCAGTGGTTGAAAACTGGTGGAGCTCAGGATTGGCTTCATTGGGGACTGGGGTCCACCTGGAGTGATGCAAGCCTATACTGGCATGATGGGTTGCATCTGTCCGGGAGGGAACCAGGATCCTAGGTGATAGGTTTAAATGCTTCATTGGCAAGCTTTAAACTAGCCAAGGGGAGGCACTGGAAAGGAGCAGGAAAATCCTAGCCCCCAAATAATCACGGTAGATAAGTCGTAAACACCAACATAGAGGTGTCGTAGGGAGAAGGGCAGGGTAAATGGAGAAAGTGACAAAGGCAAGAAGGACAGGGATGGGGCAAAGGGAGTAAGGCCATCAGAAATGGAGGGTTATGAGTACCAATGCTCAGAGTCTGGGCAACAAGCCCCTGAGCTGGTGGCCTTAATGGAAGAGGATGCCTGGATATCGTAGAGTCACAGAAACATGGTACACAGCTAACCATGACTGGGATGTTAACATACCAGGTACATAACCTACAGGAGAGACAGGCAGGGGAGAAGAGGGGGAGGAGTAGCACTCTATGTAAAGGAAGGGATAAAATCAACGGAACAAAAGAGTAAACAGGGAGGAGAGGAGGCACTGTGGGTCACCTTGGAGACTGGAAAGGGCACCACAATCCGCACAGGGGTTGTGTACAGACCCTCATGTCAGGGGGAAGGAATGGACAAGGATATGATAGAAGGCATTCTTAGAATGGCAGGGAAAGGGGAGATACTGTTGATGGGAGACCTGAATATGCCAGATGTTAACTGGAGCACATTTGCTGCAGCCACATCCAAGAGCAGGGCCATTCTTGATGCCCTACAGGTGGCAGGCATTAGACAGCTAGTTTCGGAACCCACTCATGAGAGAGCAATCTTAGACCTCGTAATCTCAAACGGGGGCAGTGAGCAGATCTCAGATCTAGAAGTGGGTTGCCATCTGGGGACAAGTGACCATCAAACAGTGTGGTTCACGTTAAACTCAGCTACAGAGTCAAGCCATACAAAAGTGAGGGTACTGAACTTTAGAAGGGCTGACTTTGGCAAGATGGGAGAGTGCCTCAGAAAAGCACTAGCAAACAGGCTAGAAGGAGGTGTGGAGCAACAATGGGAATTATCAAAACTGCCATCACAGAGGCAACAAGCCTTTGTGTGAAGCAAATAAACAAATCAAAACAAAAGAAAAAGCCACTATGGTACTCAAAAGAGGTGGCTGTGAAAGTCAGGAAGAAAACGACAGCATTCCAGAAGTATAAGGAAACACAGAAGGAGCAGGACAGAGAGCTGTACCAGTTAAGGCAGAAGGAAGCAGGGAGAGATGTCAGAATAGCAAAGGCCCAAACTGAGGAAAAGATAGCCAACTCAGTTAAGAAGGGGGATAAAACCTTTTATAGGTACATCAGCGGCGTAGAAAGACAAGGGAGGGATAGTGAGGCTGAATAGAATGAACGGTGGGTGGGCAGAGGGGACAGTGAAAAGCAGGAATACCGAACGAATATTTCTGCTCAGTATTCACAAGAGAGGAGGGGAGAAGTGCCTAATCCAATTAACAGAAGCACTCTTGATAGGGGGGTCGATCCCAGTCCTTTCGCAGCAGAAAGGGTTTTGCAAGAACTCCTAAAAGTGAAGGTGGACAAAGCAATGGGTCCTGATGGAATTCACCCCAGAATTCTAAAAGAATTAAGAGAGGAACAAGTGAAACCACTTGCTACTCTTTTTAATAAATCATGGGAGGATGGTGTGGTACCCGAGGACTGGAAGAAGGTGGATGTGATTCCCCTTCACAAAAGCGGGACCAAGACAGAGGCAGGAAACTACAGACCTGTCAGTCTGACCTCTGTGGTAGGAAAAGTGATGGAGTCACTTCTGAAGGAAAGAATAGTTGACTACCTAGAGGCCAGTGGAGCACGGGACCCAAGGCTGCATAGGTTCACAGCGGGAAGGTCATGTCAGACGAATCTAATAGATTTCTTTGACTGGGTGACCAAAGTAGTAGACCAGTTAGGGGCTGCGGACATGGCCTACCTAGACTTTAGCAAGGCATTTGACACAGTCCCACATAAAAGATTAATATACAAGTTAGCCAACCTCAGAGTGGGTCCCAAGATGGAAGCCTGGGTAAAGAATTGGTTGGAGAACAGGACACAGAGGGTAATAGTAAACGGAGTCCACTCTGAAGAAAGGGGGTTTACTAGTAGGGTACCACAGGGTTAAGTACTAGGACTGGTCCTCTTCAATGTCTTCATAAGTGACATTGCGGAGGGACTGGAAGGAAAAAGTATGTCTCTTTGCAGACGACACAAAGATCTGCAACAGAGTTGATACACAAGGTGGTGTGGAAAGGATGAGAAGGGACTTGGCAAGGTTGAAGGAATGGTCGAACGTATGGCAGCTTAGATTCAATGCTAAGAAGTGCAAAGTAATGCACCTGAGAAACAAAAACCAAGGGGAAGAGTACACAATGGGGGTGAGAAACTAACAACAACAAAAATGGAAAGGGATCTGGGGGTAGTCATATCAGATGACCTAAAGGTGAGCAAGCAATGTGAGAGGGCAGTAAGGAGGGTTGGGGGGATACTAGGATGCACTGGGAGAGGCATCACCAGTAGATAACAGGAAGTTATTATCCCTCTGTACAGACAGATGGTGAGACCCCATCTGGAGTACTGCATGCAGTTCTGGAGACCCAGGCTCTGCAAAGACAGACAGGATGGAGGCAATCCAGAGGAGGGCAACTAAAATGGTGCGGGATCTGCACCAGAAGCCATCTGAAGAGAGACATATGAAACTAACATATACCCTCGAGGAAGGGGCGTGATAGAATTTTCAAGTACTTCAAGGTAATCAACAAAGTCCAAGAGGGTAGCATCTTTCAGACAAAGAGGTGTGCAAGAACAAGGGACCACAACCTGAAGATGGGGGGAAGGCTCAGAGGTAATGTGAGGAAGAATTTTTTGCATGGAGAGTGTTGTGGATGCATGGAAAGGCCTTCCTGAGGAGGTTGTGGAGTCAAAAACAGTGGTGGAATTAAAGAATGCATGGGACAGTCATAAGGCAAGTCTAAGAGATTGGGGTAGGATAAGTAGACTGTTGGTTAACTAGGATCTGCAGCTTACCCAATAGGTAAGAAAATGGGCAGACTGAGTGGGCCAAGCGGTCCTTTATCTGCTATTAAATTCTATGTTAAGACAAGAGGCTGGGTAGGAATGGACCGCTTCTAGAGAAGTGATGTCTAGACTGTAATATATAGTGACGGTGTGTACAGCAGACCATATGGTGACTTCTCAAATATCCAAGGCAGAAATGCCCCATAAACACGCCATAGAGGCGGCTATGCCCCTGGCAGAATGGTGTTTTATAACCATTGTGAGATGTGTTGTATTTTGTAGAGAAAAATGAAATGCAGCTGGCCCATCATGTGGACAAGCACAGCTGTGAAACACAAATGAAAGAAACAAAAAGGTGCTGAGTGTGTGACACTGTGAATCGCAGAGAAGGGAAATGCTCAATGTGTTTTGCAGTGAGAGGAAGAAGTTGGGCTTCCCCTGGATTCATAGGCTCCGCACAGTACACTGGTAATGGAATGGTCTGACATAAAGTACAGTCAGAAACAACTGTAGGCAAAGATGACGGGTTCGGGTTTGCGCATAAAGACACCCAGTTGTCAAGATTTTATCAGCATGGAGAGGTGTGCACATTAGTGCATGCAACTGCCAGACACAGTGAAAACTAATAACATAGTTTTGGCAAGAAAGCCAACAGAGGCTGCTGAATTCAGCAGGCCCAAATGGACATGTAGTCAATTAGCCAAGCACAAATCACAAAGGGACTGGATCCCAGACAAGGGGATGCAAGTGCAGAATAACTTTTAAAAAAGGATCGAAGCAAAGACAACTTAGGACAAAGGAATGTTGTTCACATGTAAATGAAATGGTGCAATGTCCAAAAGGGGGATTTGCTCAGTAGGAATATTTCAGGTCACTCTCCTACAAGGAAAGCAAATAATCAAAGATGCGCTAAGGGGAACACTTAATGATCAAAGTCGAGCGTATACTCCCAAATGGAGAAACATTTCCACTTCAGGGAGTAGGAAGACAGAGCAGATGGCTTCTGAGCTACCCAGAAAACATTTACTACCTTTGGAGACACCCTGAAGTGTGAGTGTCAGAAGCCAGGTGTGTAGGTGGAGGGAGTGAAGGTACGAGTGTCACAGGGAGCCTTGTGCCCGGGACATTAAAGCCCAACAAATTGGCGGCAGAGATACTGGCTCTGGTTCAGAGAAGTGTAGAAGTACAGGGAACCACAGCTAGCTTGGCCAGAACAGCGCTATAAGAATCGTAGATGCCCCGTCCTGGACCAGTTTATAGTAGCACTATTCTCTGGACAATCAGAAAGGGTGGGAAGATGTAAAGAAATCTACCTGTCTAGGAAAGAGAGAATATGTCCTACCACACTGCTCCAAGACCTTGCATGAGAGAGCAGTAAAGTGGCAGTTTTGCATTTTGTGGCGAGGCAAATAGGTCCCACTCTGGTTGGCCCACAATTGGAAGACGTTATTTAGAACATTATAAGATTTCCCACGCGTAGGCCTGGGCAGTGGATCTGCTCAGAGCATCTGTCTCAGTGTTTGATACCCTTGGGAAGAGTACTGACAGAAGATGACTATTTCTCTGGATCGCCCAAGACCACACCCCCATTGATTCTCTGCAGAGAGGGCATGAATGGGTGCCACCTTGTTTGTTTAGGTAGTGAACTACTGCAACATTGTCCGATAGCACTTGCAGGCAAATGGGGGAGACAAGTCTCGACTCCTGTAAAGTGCAGAGGAGTGCCCTCAACTTCACGACACTGATGTGTATGCGGGCAACCACAGGTGTCCAGGATCCTTGTGACTGGATGTGCAGGAGAAGCATGTCCCACCCTGTCAAGGAGGAGTCTGTGGTCAGAATGAGACATTGGACAGAAGAAGGAAACTGATACCTCACATGTAAGTGATCATGGACTTTCCCACTGTAGTGCTCAAAGAGCTGAGGAGGAAACGAGGACAGGGGCAATAAAATCGCCCTCCTGCTGGTCTCATTGTACAATTGGTGACCACTGAAGGATCCTCAAGTACAGTCTGGCATCGGCGACTGTCAGTTGAAGGGAATCCAATGTCCCAGGAGGCGCTCAATTTAATCAGGTGGGCAAAGGTGCCTTGTCAGAGGAGAAGGCAAGCATGCCCCAATATATCTAAGGCAGTGCATGGTGTCTAGTCTGGACATTGAATCATTTACTGCCATCCCACTCGGCATGAACAACTGCATGGATACCAGCCTTTGTTGGGAAGACTCCATCATGAACAAATTGTCTGGGTAGGGAAAGAAAGACAGGCCTGCCCTATAGGGGGCCCCCCACGAAAGTCTGCTAAGCATGTTTAGGACACCTGTGGGCTATTAAGAAAGTGCCAGATGGTGGGGTTCTGAGAATGGCAAGGGCCTATCCCCAGACCATCCATCCACGGAGGATAGAGAGGAGCCTACAGTCATCTGCAGTGTAGAAGATGACAGAAAAGTAGGCTACTATCTCAGGTTATCACCTTCAAAGTCTGTAGGATCATTGATGGGTCAGAAGCCAAGATTTTTCTGAGGACAGCAAAAGCATTACCCCAGGATCGTCCATCATCGAAGCCATTGATGGAGTAAAGAGAGGAGCCAGCACTTGCTGACAGTGGAGAAGACATTAAAGCAAGCTACCTTCTCAGGCTACTTCATGTATGTAGAATTCGGGGCATGCTTCGTCCATAACCAGGGCATGGTGTGAAATGTGTGTTCACATAAGGAAGGTTCACACTTGAAATAAAGCTGGTTTCTTGAATCTGCGAGGTTTCACCATTAAACAGGGAGTGATAGCGGTGGGTTCGTATGAAATAATTTGAATTGACTCTTGACTGTGAAGTAAAAGTTGGATTAAAAAATTGATTTGGGATTTTTATCATTGGGAATCATTATTGGTTTGACCCTCTGTGGAATTGAGAGCCCACAAGAGGAACTGAATCTTTCATGGCTTCCCTGGATAAAATTGTTTAAGAAAAAATAACAGGATTGACCAGGACATCTGAATGAACTGAGACTCTTTTTTTTTGGGGTTGTGTGAATATTTTATTTTAAGTAATAGTTTATTTTATTTGTCTTGTTTATTTTATATTAGTTTAAGTAGGTATTAATATTGTAATTTTGTATTATCCTCCCCTTCTGTGTGAGAGACAGTGGGTGGGATTTGTACATTTTTCCCTTTTCCCCCCACTTTGTGAGAGAGAGTGAAGGAGTTGCCATCTGAAAGTGATTTGTTTTTTTGTTAATAGCTGTTTACTTTATGTTTTTTTGATTTGAGTTAAAGTGTGGAGTGGTTTTATTAAGGGGGTATAGTAAGAAATATCAATTTAACGGATTTTTTATAAGTTAGTGTTATTGATAAGGTAAAAAAAAAAAAAAATGTGTTGGGCTAGTAAAAACACAGTCAGGTGGTACTCCCCCTCAAGACTGAGGGATCTCCGACCCTTTGAATGTCCTGCACTTTCTTCGGAAGTTTATAGGAGATGCCGAATATTTGGCATTTCAAGACGAAGGAGTGGGGGAATAGGAGATATAGGAGATCCCGGAACTCTTGCGGGGGATAAGAAAAGAGTGGGCAGATAGGGACAGTTGGAACCAGGAGGCACCCTGGGGTGAAATGGATACAGGAGCGAGGTCCATTATGTCTTGTACCCATACGGAAGGGCACTGACTTGGTCAGGCAGGAGGTGGAGTCATCCTTGGAGTCCCGTCCCTTTCGGGCCGTATTAAGCAATGCTAGATCTATCAGAAACAAGACTGCCTTGGTAGCAGATCTTGTTATATCTGTGGATTTAGCTTGCATCACTGAGACCTTGCTTGATGAAAATGCGGGCCCCATTTTGGAATCCGCAGTTCCAGCCAGGTTCTCGGTGATTCACCGCCCGAGAGTGGACCGTAGGGGCGGGGGAGTTGCAGTCTTATTTAGACAGGAATTGGACCTCAGGGAGATACCAGTTGGGTGTGCCAACTCCTTTGAGTGTGTTGTGGGTGCAAGTGCAGGCTTCAGGATACTTCTCATTTATCGTCCACCAGGTGATGGGAGGGAACTCATGGGGGAGGTTGTGGATTTCATCGCCAAGAGGGTATCGGAATCCCCCTGATGATTAATTCTGGGGGATTTCAATGCCTGGGTCGACGATGAACTCGCACCATTTGGTCAAAACCTCCTCCAATTGATGGACTCATTGGGCCTGATACGGGTTATTACCTCTGCAACCCATCAGGGGGGAAACTCATTGGATTCGATAGTCCATCTGGGGATGGAAGTCTCTGATGTGGAGGTGGAGCCCATCAGTTGGTCTGACTATCATGCCCTGAGGTTCAGTTTTGCAGCCCCCTGAGAGAGATCTACCCCAAAAGAGATTGTACAGTTCCGTCCTTTGAGAGGAGTTACCTCAGAAGGCCTAATGATGGAGCTGGACTTCTCGGGATTTCCAATCGATAGCACTGACCCAGGGTCCCTAGTGCTAGTCTATAACAGGGCAGTTGTGAGGGCCCTGGATGTCACTGCTCCAATCCGTGTTTATCCCTGTAATCTCCACCTAACGGCCCCATGGTTTACCAAGGAGAACTGTGGGTTGAAGAGACAGAGCCGAAGATTGGAGAGACGCTGGTGGAAAACTCACATGGAAGTGGATAGGCTTAGACTGTTAGATCATTATAAGAACTATCATTTAGCAATTTCCCATAAGAAGGCAGAGTTCCTGTCCAGGGAAATTGCTACAGCGAGGAATAGACCGGCCCAGCTCTTCTGGACTGTGGGCAGATTGTGCAATCCAGTCTGTCTTCAATCCAGTCTGTCTTCAATCTAGTCAAGTGTTGTCACAATTACAGTGTAAGAAATTTGCAATGTTCTTCGCTGATAAGGTGTCCACTATCAGGGATGAGATCAGCCAGCGTCTTCCCATAGGATCTTGCAGAGATAAACCGAGAGGCACAAATACCCAACTGACCTGGTTCACTTTCAGTCAACTGGCAGTCATGGATATAGTGAGGATCATCCAGACTTTGCAGCCAACCTGCTGTAGGTTGGATCTGGGTCTTACTCACCTACTTGTGGGGTGTGTAGAGGTTATTGGCCCGATCCTTACTGGGATAGTTGCGGTGTCACTGGAGAAAGGGATCTTTCCTGATCCCTTGAAGGAGGCAATAGTATGCCCCCTTTTGAAAAAAATCCTCCCTTCATCCTGACTGCCCAGAAAACTACAGACCGGTCTTGAATCTTCCCTTTTTGGGGAAGATTGTCGAGAAGGTGGTTGCATTGCAGCTGGAAGACCATGTAACTATCCACAATATCTATGACCCTCTCCAACCTGGCTTCAGGAGAAGGCATAGTACCGAGATGGCTCTTGTTCGGGTACAAAATGATCTCCTGATGGCAAGAGATCTGAGAACTTGTTCTATCTTGGTTCTCCTTGATCTCTCAGCAGCGTTTGACATCGTGGATCATGGGGTGCTGCTCAATCGCCTGTGATTTCTCTGTGAACTAAGGGGGGTGGTCCACAATTGGTTTAAATCTTTCCTGCAGGATAGAAGTCAGAGAGTAGTGTTGGGGATTCATTCTTTGGCCTCTCACTGTCTACACTGTGGGATGCCACAGGGTTCGGTGCTGTCCCCATGTTATTTGCAGTGTACATGCTTCCATTAGGGGACATCATAAGACAATATGGGTTGAAGTTTCATTGCTATGCTGATGATTCTCAACTCTATATGTCTTTTGTGCCCGAGCGACAGTCTGAGTTAAGTACATTATTTAACAGCTGCCTCCTGGAGATACAGAATAGGATGAGTACCAACTGGCTGAGGTTGAATCCAGGAAAAAGAGAGGTATTGGTCGTGGAACTGGGGGTGAGGATGTCAGGTTCATGGGCGGGAAAACCCTCAGGTTTATTTCTGGGGTAGACCCCGCTTATGGCATCTAGTCAGGTACGTAACCTTGGTGTTATATTTGACGAGGGCCTAACCCTGAGGGCGCAGGTGTCAGCCGTGGTCAAAACATCCTTCTTCCATCTAAGGAATATAGCACGGGTGAAACACCTGGTTCAATCAGAGGATCTTCCTACCCTGGTCCATGCCTTTGTTGCTAGTCGTCTTGATTACTGCAACACCCTTTATCTAGGGCTGCCGGGAGTGGATATCTGCCGCTTGCAGCCAGGGCAAAATGCGGCAGCTAGGTTGCTGACTGGAAGCCCAAGGTCCAACCATATAACACCTGTGCTTCGTGAGTTGTACTGGCTGCTGGTACAGTGGCGGATCACTTTCAAGGTCATGTTGATGACCTATAAAGCCCTACATGGGTTGGGTCCCCACTCTCTGGAAGAACTCCTGACTTCTTACTGCCCCTCCCGCTCCCTTCGATCCTCTGGCGAGAGTTTGATAGAGATTCCCAGGTAACTTTAAAAACATCTGGTGGAAGAACGTTTGCCTTTATGGCTCCTATCCTGTGGAATTCTCTGCCTTGCCAGATATGAAACAGCCTGACTGTGGAGGGCTTTAAAAAAGCCCTAAAAACTTTTCTTTTTAATGAAGCATTTCATTAATGTAATTGAAATTGAAGTTGCTATATATAAAATAGTATTTATTATAGTGGTTTTAATGCTGCTTATGTAATTTTGTAAAGGCGCCCTGAGCTTGGGAAGGGTACCTTGTGAAAATAAAATGTTTACTTACTTACTTACTTACACTTGTACCCATGGTTGTTGACAAGGAGGGTTCACCAATAGGGGACCCCGAGGAGGTTCCACGTGGATCCATTTGCAGATGAGCCAATCCAGGTGCCATGTACAGAACGAATGCATCACACATTAATGCTGTGGTGGACCTCTGATATCCACAAGAATACTCTGTATCAAAAGACAACATTAGATGAACCCATTTGATAATAAATTTGGTCAGTAGAGCTCTTCATCAATGACTGGAAGCAGAGCTCTTAAGGGGGACTTTATGCAAGCAGGTCGTGTTTGAAAATAAATAAGGAAAAGATGGGACCTCCCCCTTTTATACCTGCCAGGTGAACATCACACGGTGGTGCTAGGGAGAGGTCCCAGGGTCGACTGCTGAGAAAGTCATCTGGAGGAAATGACACATGTGACTGATATCCCATGTGTTATGACCTGCTGCAAGAGATTGCCTCACAGAAGATTGCTAATTTCTGTGAGCCTAGGGCAGAAGCTGAAAGAAAAGTCTGTACTTTACCAAGCTGCACTAAGACAGCTACAGCAAAGGAGCTCAGGGTACACATATGCTTTATGCACAGGGGTCATTACTGAAAAGAAACCTAGTTCCAGTTAATCTACTCTGCTAACAAATATATCTGCTACAATTTTCTGTACACATTTAAAAGTACTTTTGATTTAAAAGCATGTCAGACTGACTCTATTTTGTCTTGTTTAATTTGCCTTTGATTTGTTTACACAGCAGCTCAGCATTCCTTACCTCCAACTTCATGATCCTCCGTTTCAGTGTCCACTACCACAAACTACACTGTTCAGAAACACAAGCTGCTGCTCTTCAGAGTTTGGGATTAGAAGAACAAAGGATATTTATCCACAGAAAACCGGTTCCCCCTGCAGCTCCTCGTTTGTTCAGTATTCCTTACCTCAGCAGTTTCAGAGTCTAAAGTTCACTTCCTGCCTCCCTCTGTAAACCCCCACTCAAACTCACACAATATTTACAGCATGCAGTAGCAAGGGAAGCAAGAGGAAGGTTTGCTAAATATTTCGTTTCATGCAATCAGCCCAGCTTTCACTACTCACTGTTAGGAGATGTATTTTTATTTCCAGCTAGAATTTGATGGCTGCAAGGTACAGAGCCACGCACAGCTATTTACAAGGGTGTCCTGGAAGATGCAAGTCAGCAGTGGCAGTCCTTTTAAAACTAGCTGATGCCTTAAAAATCACAGAAGATACAGTTGTTACACTTACATCAGATTATATAGCACATTTTCTTGCAGTTTACTGTTTCTCAGTATTCCCGGCTGGTTTAGTGGCTGGAAGTGCATGGTGTAGGACATATTTCAGAGTCGGACAGGAAATTACATCAGACTGAGACCAGCTACAGAGAGTGACACCGAGGGAGCTGCTGCAGGATGTGTGGATCTCATTTATTCTCCTAGTCCAAAGGCTTCCAAGTGATGAAGAACTGAAGCTATACTCACACTTCTGTGTGGTTTTGAGCATTACCAGGAAGTGGTGTGTTGAAGACTGAAACACAGGCTCCTGACCTTGGAGGTAATTACTGATTGCAGGGATTACTGTATCAGAGTGTTTAAAAAGGCAGGCAGAGAATGGGCAAAATGGGATCAATTTGCAATGTTTTTTAAATCACAATAATTGAATTTCTACAAAAAAGACAGTTTTATTGTAAGGCTGATTGACAAACTGCTTTCTTTATTTTCACCTTCTCTGCCCGCTGTTTACTGGCTGCATTTGTCATTACCCTCACTCATCCAGCCACCAGTGGTAACCTATAGACCGAAACAGGGGAGCTGCAGAGGAACCTTGTTTTCTGAGGACACGGTCCTCATTCACATACTGACATATAGACAGCAAACGGGGGTGCTGCAGAGGGACCTTGTGTTCTGAGGACACGGTCCCCATTCACATGCTGACATACAGACAGCAAACGGGGGCGCTGCAGAGGGACCTTGTTTTCTGAGGACACGGTCCCCATTCACATGCTGACATACAGACAGCAAACGGGGGCGCTGCAGAGGGACCTTGTGTTCTGAGGACACGGTCCCCATTCACATGCTGACATACAGAGAGCAAACGGGGGCGCTGCAGAGGGACCTCGTGTTCTGAGGACACGGTCCCCATTCACATGCTGACATGCAGACAGCAGACGGGGGCGCTGCAGAGGGACCTTCTTTTCTGTGGACACGGCCCCATTCACACTCTGACATGCAGACAGCAAACAGGGGCGCTGCAGAGGGACCTTCTTTTCTGTGGACACTGTCCCCATTCACACTCTGACATGCAGACAGCAAACAGGGGCGCTGCAGAGGGACCTTCTTTTCTATGGACACGGTCCCCATTCACACTCTGACATGCAAACAGGGACACTGCAGAGGGACCTTCTTTTCTGAGGACACGGTACCCATTCACACACTGACATGCAGACAGCAAACAGGGGCGCTGCAGAGGAACCTTCTTTTCTGAGGACACGGTACCCATTCACACACTGACATGCAGACAGCAAACAGGGGCGCTGCAGAGGGACCTTCTTTTCTGAGGACACGGTACCCATTCACACACTGACATGCAGACAGCAAACGGGCGCTGCAGAGGGACCTTCTTTTCTGAGGGCACGGTACCCATTCACACACTGACATGCAGACAGCAAACGGGCGCTGCAGAGGGCCCTTCTTTTCTGTGGACACGGTCCCCATTCACACACTGACATGCAGACAGCAAACAGGGGCGCTGCAGAGGGCCCTTCTTTTCTGAGGACATGGCCCCATTCACACACTGACATGCAGACAGCAAACAGGGGCGCTGCAGAGGGACCTTCTTTTCTGTGGACACGGTCCCCATTCACACTCTGACATGCAGACAGCAAACAGGGGCGCTGCAGAGGGACCTTCTTTTCTGTGGACACGGCCCCATTCACACTCTGACATGCAGACAGCAAACAGGGGCGCTGCAGAGGGACCTTCTTTTCTATGGACACGGTCCCCATTCACACTCTGACATGCAGACAGCAAACAGGGGCGCTGCAGAGGGACCTTCTTTTCTGTGGACACGGTACCCATTCACACTCTGACATGCAGACAGCAAACAGGGGCGCTGCAAAGGAACCTTCTTTTCTGAGGACACGGTACCCATTCACACACTGACATGCAGACAGCAAACAGGGCGCTGCAGAGGGACCTTCTTTCTGAGACACGTACCCATCTCACACTGACATGCAGACAGCAAACAGGGGCGCTGCAGAGGGACCTTCTTTTCTGAGGACACGGTACCCATTCACACACTGACATGCAGACAGCAAACAGGGGCGCTGCAGAGGGACCTTCTTTTCTGAGGACACGGTACCCATTCACACACTGACATGCAGACAGCAAACGGGTGCTGCAGAGGGACCTTCTTTTCTGAGGACACGGTACCCATTCACACACTGACATGCAGACAGCAAACAGGGGCGCTGCAGAGGGACCTTCTTTTCTGAGGACATGGTACCCATTCACACACTGACATACAGACAGCAAACAGGGGCGCTGCAGAGGGACCTTGGTTTCTGTGGACACGGAACCCATTAACACTCTGACATGCAGACAGCAAACAGGGGCGCTGCTGAGGTACCTTCTTTTCTGTGGACACGGTCCCCATTCACACTCTGACATGCAGACAGCAAACGGGCGCTGCAGAGGGCCCTTCTTTTCTGTGGACACGGTCCCCATTCACACTCTGACATGCAGACAGCAAACAGGGAAGCTGCAGAGGGACCTTGTTTTCTCTGGACATGGTACCCATTGTTCTCCTGAATCCAAAGAATCCCTAATGATTCTAAACAGCGCAGTTCTGAATTGTCAGGAGGTGGTGTTAGAAACTGACTCAGTATCCTGAAGTTGGAGATGAGAAAAAGAAATCTGTTTACTTGTGCTAATGGCAATAAAGCAGAAACTGTGCAGAGTAGGGTTATTTTGTACACACAAGCAGGCAGTGTTATTTCAAGGCTTTTTGTTCTTTGCCAAACTGTTTTCTTTGTTTAGTGTTGTTTACTTAGTTTGGGTTCAGGATTATGGCTGCATTTGCCACTAGCTTCCACCTGCAAGAGGTAACCTTTTCTGTTGTGTACTACATCTAGGCAGGGGCGTAGTTTGTTATTTTTATGGGGGGGGAGGCAAAGTAACAAAAAAGGCCTGATTTTCGTGTATCATGACAGTGAAGAGGGCGGGTGGCTTGCATAATGCAAACAAATCAACCAGCATCAAATAATGCCCAAAAAACATTTAAGACTACAGCTGAATAACTCCTGGGAGGGACCAGCCCAGGCCAAGTCAGAGCACTTCCCCACCCCACCAGTTTTACTGCAGTCTGCTCTCGGCCCAACTCCTCCTGAGACCAGAGTTGGAAAACTGACCGAGATCTGTTTTGTATTCAGTTCTTTGTTCTTCTGCCTTGGGAGTGAGGACTTACTTGTAAAGTTGAAAATATGTAAGGAACTTAACTTCCTTCTCAAGAGGACAGGACCTCCCCTCAGCTTCAATTCAAATCAGTCTTGACCTAATTTTGTCCCCACCTGAACCTCCAGTTGGATAGCTCACTAGTCTCTCACCCCCCTTTGCTGCTTACATAACCCTTCCAAGTCCAGCCCTTATAGTGGATCCTGAACTCTTGAAATGTCTGCTTGAGCTGGCCCTCCCACCCTTGAGGAGTGTAAAAAGCATGTTTCAAGGAAGTGCAGCAAATGGCTGTGCCACCTCAGTATACCTATAAACATGGATGGTATGAGAAACATCCCAGCATGTGCATCCTCACAGCATGAGCCCTTATTTACAAAGATTACATAAAAAATGTGATTATACAATGACAGGAATGAATGCTGGCCTCTGATTGGTCAGTCCTGGGTTAGACCCATGAAGTTATCCCAGTACATCAGATTCATCACAGGTCTAGTCTCAGCCTCTCCGTGAACCTCTTGATGATTGTTTGCATTAGTGTGTTTTTTTGTATCTTCTCTTAAAAATATTTTCCCACATCAAATAAAACATCTTTCAAATTATTTTTTTTTAATTCTGTATAACAACACGCCATTGTATAATAGCAATAATGCCCTCCAGGGTGTGTGTCATGGTAGGATAACGTCATGACTTATGTATTGGATGCACTCGTGCCCAACCACCTGAGGCGTGACGGTATCCCAGCATGACACACGCCCTGTCGGGATTATTGCTTACTTGCACCCAGTGCAAGTTAATTCATTAGTCTCCCATCCCATCCCATATTATTCAATGTCACATGCCTGAATCTGGTTAGGTAAGGTAAGCGAAGAGGATAATGCTCTCCTCAAGCAAGCAAGCATTGCATACATAAGCATGGGACTTGCTGATATCCCTCAGGCGGTGCTCTTAACAAGCATGCTGATGTACCTGGGACAGTGCAACAGAACCATGTAAATCCCCTAATTGTTCAAGATGATCATGGGCATGGTGTGGTCACACCACAACCCCTACCGCTCTCCTCCCCATGGGCATGGTGTGGTCACACCACAACCCCTACCACTCTCCTCCCCGTGGGCGCCTAAGGAATATGCATCTCTGTCCATGTCCAGTGTTACACAACCCCATCCAAGCAAACACGGACTGCCCTGGCACAAAAGTGGTCACATCACATAACCTAAGAGAACAGACGCCACAGGAAGTTTGCTGGAACAACGACTCCAGATACCTGTGCACAGCCTCACAGGACCCACCCTGAAAGGTAAGTACTTGGTTGGTGGTTTTTATTAGCATCACTTATGACATTGTGTTGTTGGCCGGTTGTGGTAGCCCAGGTTGCCATGGATGCTTCCCCCCAACAGACTACTTCAAAATCGTCTTATCTGACAGTTTTGAAGGGCACAAATGAAACATGGTTGCTTCAGTTTCATGTGGTTTAATACAGTTTTTTTTGTCCGAGCGTGTCTCTCCATTCTTCTACACACAGACACACACGCCACCAAAAAATTAACTTTTTGTATACCATGTTTACATTCAGGATAGAGACAGGGTAAAGCAGGTACAGGCAGTACAACACAATAAATGAAACAATGCATTTTACAATGCCCAGCAAACCACCAAAAGACCACAAAACAACGGACCTTCCCCCTGCCCTGTTGGGGGCTAGGTCACAGGTCAGGGTGCTAAATGAGGAGGAGAGACCACAGAACATCTTGTTGAACCACACAGTAAGGTGAAACTACATAAAAATGCACAATTTTTATACTGTAGGATTTCATACTTTCCAACAGTTCCTAATTTTGACACAGAAACTTATCTTTAGTGCTCAGAAGCCCCTTGTACGAGGGAGGTAAACATGGCATGGACCCAGCAGACTGGCATATATGTTGAAAAAAATATTTCTGTGCCAGTATGCCCGTCCACCCCTCCCTGCTCCATCACCAGTGGCCAGAACCATTTTTTTCAGCATGTGTACCAGTCTGCCCTGGTCAGCACAGCAGCACAAAGCTGGCAGGGCAGCAGAAGGCACAGCAAGCAACAGTGCATTAAATGTCCATGCAAAAAGCTACAGCCCACTCTCCCCACCCCAGACCTGCAAGGCTACTATCTCCACCCAGACTGGCCAGCTCAGCTACACTCTGCACCCTGATGGATTTGCACAGCCACTCTCCACACTCTGTGTCCACCCCACCAGCACAGCCACTCTCCCCACCACACCAGCACAGTCACTTTCCCTACCCAACCAACACCATTTCCAGCTCCATTTATCTAGTATACGGTCCAGGCATCCAGATCTGTGCCTCCCCATCACAGGCACACAAAAATAAATAAAACCACATTTTATACTGCATTTTGTTTATGTTTCTTTCTTTGTCTGGAAAGACAGATGTTGAGCTACCGGTCAGCACAGTTTGCCTGGTATACAATTACAACCCCGCCCCACCAACACAATGCCAGTGCCTCCACCCACCCACACAACAGTGCACCCACCACACCCACACAATGCCAGGGAGCGAATCCTCAGGATTGCCGGAGCAGCTGCACAGGGGAGGGAGCTGGATGTCATTGTCCACTTAGGGACAAATGACCTGGCTAAGAAAGGGATTAGAGAAGTGCAGGAAGAGTTTGTGGAATTGGGAAGGGGCCTTAGTCAAGTAGCACGCACGGTAACCTTCTCGGAGGTGCTACCCATCTATGGCATAGGAGAGGCTAGGGTGTTCCGTACCATGGGATTCAATCAGTGGTTGAAAAACTGGTGTGGAGCTCAGGGATTTGGCTTCACTGGGGACTGGGGTCCACCTGGAGTGATGCAAGCCTATACTGGCATGATGGGCTGCATCTGTCCGGGAGGGAACCAGGATCCTAGGTGATAGGTTTAAATGCTTCATTGGCAAGCTTTTAAACTAGCCAAGGGGAGGCACTGGAAAAGCAGGAAAATCCTAGCCCCCAAACAATCACGGTAGTAAGTGTGGCAAACACCAACATGGAGGTGTCGATAGGGAGAAGGGCAGGGTAAATGGAGAAAGTGACAAAGGCAAGAAGGACAGGGATGGGGCAAAGGGGTAAGGCCATCAGGAAATGGAGGTAATGGTACCAATGCCCGTAGTCTGGGCAACAAGCCCCTGAGCTGGTGGCCTTAATGGAAGAGGGATGCCTGGATATCGTAGCAGTCACAGAAACATGGTACACAGAGAACCATGACTGGGATGTTAACATACCAGGGTACATAACCTACAGGAGAGACAGGCAGGGGAGAAGAGGGGGAGGAGTAGCTATCTATGTAAAGGAAGGGATAAAAGCAACTGAACAAAAGAGTAAACAGGGAGGAGAGGAGGCACTGTGGGTCACCTTGGAGACTGGAAAGGGCACCACAATCCGCTAAGGGGTTGTGTACAGACCCCCATGTCAGGGGGAGGGAATGGACAAGGATATGATAGAAGGCATTCTTAGAATGGCAGAGAAAGGGAGATACTGTTGATGGGAGACCTGAATATGCCAGATGTTAACTGGAGCACATTTGCTGCAGCCACATCCAAGAGCAGGGCCATTCTTGATGCCCTACAGGTGGTAGGCATTAGACAGCTAGTTTCGGAACCCACTCGTGAGGGAGCAATCTTAGACCTCGTACTCTCAAAGCGGGGCAGTGAGAGGATCTCAGATCTAGAAATGGGTTGCCATCTGGGGACAAGTGACCATCAAACAGTGTGGTTCACGTTAAACTCAGCTACAGAGTCAACCATACAAAGTGAGGTACTGGACTTTAGGAGGGCTGACTTTGGCAAGATGGGAGAGTGCCTCAGAAAGCACTAGCAAACAGGCTAGAAGGAGGTGTGGAGCAACAATGAGGAATTATCAAAACTGCCATCACAGAAGCAAAAGCCTTTGTATGAAGCAAATAAACAAATCAAAATGAAAAGAAAAAGCAACTATGGTTCTCAAGAGAGGTGGCTGTGAAAGTCAGGAAGAAAAAGATAGCATTCAGAGTATAAGAAACACAGAAGGAGCAGGACAGAGAGCTGTACCAGTTAAGGCAGAAAGAAGCAGGGAGGGAAGTCAGAATAGCAAAGGCCCAAACTGAGGAAAAGATAGCCAACTCAGTTAAGAAGGGGATAAAACCTTTATAGGTACATCAGCAGCTGAAAAGACAAAGGGAGGGATAGTGAGGCTGAACAGAATAAACGGTGGGGTGGGCAGAGGGGACAGTGAAAAAGCAGGAATACTGAACAAATATTTCTGCTCAGTATTCACAAAAGAGGAGGGAAGTGCCTAATCCAATTAACAGAAGCACTCTTGATAGAGGGTGATCCCAGTCCTTTCACAGAAGAAAGGGTTCTGCAAGAACTCCTAAAACTGAAGGTGGACAAGCAATGGGTCCTGATGGAATTCACCCCAGAATTCTAAAAAATTAAGGAAGGAACTAGTGAAACCACTGGCTACTCTTTTTAATAAATCATGGGAGGATGGTGTGGTACCGAGGACTGGAGGAAGGCGGATGTGATTCCCTTCACAAAGTGGGACCAAGACAGAGGCAGGAAACTACAGACCTGTCAGTCTGACCTCTGTGGTAGGGAAAGTGATGGAGTCACTCTGAAGGAAAGAATAGTTGAGTACCTAGAGGTCAGTGAGCACAGGATCCAAGGCAGCATGGGTTCACAGAGGAAGGTCATGTCAGAGCGAATCTAATAGATTTCTTTGACTGGGTGACCAAAGTAGTAGACCAGGGAGGGCTGTGGACATGCCTACCTAGACTTTATAAGGCATTTGACACAGTCCCACACAAAGATTATTAGTCAAATTAACCAGCCTGGGAGTGGGTCCCAGGGTGGTAGCCTGAGTAAAACATTGGCTGGACAACAGGACACAGAAGGTAATTGTAAATGGAGTCCACTCTGAAGAAAAGGTGGTTACTAGTGGGTACTGCAGGGTTCAGTATTGGGTCCAGTCCTTTTAATGTCTTCATCAGTGGCATTGCAGAGGGACTGGAAGGAAAAGTATGCCTTTTGCAGATGACACAAGATCTGCAACAGGGTTGATACACAAGGAGGCGTGGAAAGGATGAAAGGGACTTGGCAAGGTTGGAGGAATGGTCTGACGTATGGCAGCTAGGATTCAATGCAAAAGTGCAAAATAATGCACCTGGGAAACAAGAACCAGGGAAGAATACACAATGGGTGGGGAGGTAGTAACAACAACAAAACAGGAAAGGGACCTGGGGTAATCATATCAGATGACCTTAAGGTTAGCAAGCAATGTGAGAAGGCAGTAGGGAGGGCTGGGGTATACTGGGATGTATAGGGAGAGGCATCAGCAGCAGAAAACAGAAGTTGTTATCCTCTGTACAGACAGTTGGTGAGACCCCATCTAGAATACTGTGTCCAGTTCTGGAGACCCTATCCGCAAGGACATAGACAGGATAGAGGCAGTCCAGAGGAGGGCAACTAAAATGGTGCAGGGTCTGCAAGAGAAGCCGTATGAGGAGAGACTAAAGGAGCTTAATATGTATACCCTTGAGGAAAGAAGGGAGGGGGACATGATAGAAACTTTCAAGTACCTCAAGGAATCAACAAAGTCCAAGAGGTAGCATCTTTCAGAAAAGAGACTTTACAGAACAAGGGGACACAATTTAAAGATAGAAGGAGGCGGTTCAGGGGCAATGTGAGGAAGTATTATTTCACAGAGAGGGTAGTGGATGCATGGAACAGCCTGGAGTTGTGGAGTCTAAAACTGTGGGAGAATTCAAGAATGCATGGGACAGACATAAGGCAATTCTTGTGGGGGGGCAGGAAGATATAGGCTGTTGGTTAAATAGGATCTGCGGCCTATCCTGTAGGTAGGGAAATGGGCAGACTAGATGGGCCTAGCGGTCCTTATCTGCCATCAAAGTCTATGTTTCTATGTATCCCCGACCCCACCCACACAAATGACCAGTGTCAGCAACACCACACACGACCAGCAGTGTCCCCAACCCCACACACACACGATCAGCAGTGTCCCCAACCACACACACACAAAACCAGCAGTGTCCGCAACCCCATCCACACACATGACCAGTGTTCCAACCCCCCCAAAAAAAAATCATGGCCAGTCAGTAGTCGCTATAACAATAGCCAGGTAATAGTATAATAATTTCTTTAGGGTACATGTTTTAGTGCAAGATTTTTTTTGCTAGTCCTGTAACACTGTATCGGGGGAGAACACAAAAAGCTACCCCTTTGGTTGTGTTTACCAGGCAATGAAGACTGAGACAGCAAGGCCAAGGAATCTGTCTGTTTCACTCCTCCACAGTGGACGGTCGGAGAAATCAAAAAAAGTGAAAGATAACTTTTACAGCCAGGTAAAGGATGAGGGGGAAATAATGTTTCAACATTTACTAATATTCACATGCTAGCTGAGGGCACAAGTCAGTGAGATACATCCCTTGACAGGTAAAGGATGAGGTGGAAATTACGTTTCAACATTTACTTATGTTTATATGCTAACACCCAGTCAGCAAGCACAGAATGTCCCCCCTCTTAACCAACACGGACAGTTCACCAGAAACCCAGTCAGCAAACATGGACAGCCCCCCCTTTCATCCCACCTACAAGGACAGTCCCCATACACATGAACAGTCTCCCCCCTCACCACCAGACACTGGGCCAGCGACATAGAATGCCCCTCCCAACCGACAAGGACAGTCCCACCAGACACCCAGGCAGCCAGCAAACATGGGCGGTCCCCTATCCCACAAGGACAGTCCCACCCCCGACACACAGCTAGCAAACACAGAATTTGCCCCACCCCACCAACATGAACAATCCCTCAAAAACCTGGCTAGGTAAACACGGAGAGTTCCTCCTCCACAACAACATTGGTAGTCCGTCTCAGACACCTGATCAGTAATCACCGACATTCACCCCATAAGCCAACATGAAAAGATCCCCAAGACACCTGACCAGCTAATATCCCCCCCCCTCCCCACAAGACATCCGGCAGGCAAACATGGACAGGCCCCCTTTTCCGTCATCTTGGACAGTCCCTCCAGACAAATGGCCAGTCAGGTCCACCAAACAATGACTAGTGTCACCACCCCACCATCACAGCCAGTGTCCCCACATCACCATGGCCTGTGTCTCCACCCCACCAGTCCCCAGAATAGAAAACAGACTGTCCCCCTAGCTCCACCAAACACTGACCACCCTCCCAGTCCCAAACACTAACCACCTCAGCCCCAAACACTGATCATTCCCTCCAGTCCCACCAAACGCAGGCCCTCCCCCAGCACCGAATACTGACCATCCTCTCTGTGAGTCAGCCCCAAAACACACAGACTGTCCCCCCAACCCCACACAACAGACCATCCCCTCAGCCCCACCAAACACAGATGTCCAGTGAGTTTCCTCAACAAACTCCACCACACCAGTAGCACAGTAACTGAGTGTCCCCACCCCACCAACATGACCAGTGTCCAGACCATACCAAACAAATAGGCCCCCCACCCACCCCACCAACATGGACAGCATCAACAGCCAGCAAATCCCCCACCAAAAGAAACACAAGCTGACAGCAAACCTTCCACCCACCCCCAGACACATGGCCATGGCCAAGACAACCCCCTCCAAAAAACATTTCTGGGATGTGAATGGTATTAATTTCCAACAACCAGCTTGCAGCACAGTTACTCACCAAATCAGTAAGGGCATAGACAGGGCAGCATGCAGCAGGGCACAGTAAGGCCAAGAAGGCAGGTCAGGTAGCCGAGTCTCTCCCAACAGTCCCATTCCTCTCCCGATTAATCCCCCAACGAGACAGTAACTCATTTTTTCTGGCATCAGATGAACGTGTCGCATTATGGGTCTGCTATAGCCTGCATGACCTCTGGCTTCTTCTCTGTTCTGGGCCTGGCTGTTCACTGACCTGAATAATTCCTCTTGGTGGACTGTGGAACTGGTGGACAATGGGCATGGTGTGGGACCCGCCGACAACACGGTAAATCTTTTTCTGGTCTGCTGGACACAGGAGCTGGGTGTGCAGACAAGCCTGGCCGTACCTCAGACTCACTGTAATTGTACTACTCGCTCCTCCGCCTGGTCTGTCCGGTGGTAGAGGCCTTGTGGCCGCAGGCCTCCCAGGCTCTCGGGGTGGAAGGCTCAGGTGGCAGTGAGAGAGCCTGGAGCACAGCTGGCTGCACTGAGAAACAGAGAGTAGGTAGTCAGAGGACTCGGGTGAGGTATATTTAAACTGGGCTGTTCAGGACAGGAGGAGGGTGGGAACACTAGACTGACTGAGACACTGGTGACACCTGACAGACAGCCAACGACTGCTGCTCGACATCCTCGAATAGCTATATCTCCTCAGCCCTACGCTATATGGATGCTGCTGCTGCTCCTTCATGGAAGGCACACAGACAACTAAATGGTGCCACTAACGGAGTACTGCTCACGCGATGGTGCCAGCTTGCAGCACTTTCTGATTGGCTGTAACATGCAGGCTACTGTGGTTGCAGGCTTGCAGCCAATCGGAAAAGGGGATAGTTTTTGTTTAAGAGACACGGTACTGCACCGCCACCCCCTCCCTCCCTCAGAGAGGTGCAGGCAGTCCGGGCACAGTCCTGAGTCCATTCAATATTTAAAAAAAAAAAAAATGATAACCAGAGAACGGTGACTGGGCTCCTAAAAAGTCTTGGTCTAATTTCTCAGGGGGTGCAGCTTGCCCCTCTGCTCCCCCACAATTTTTGCCTATGCATCTAGGGATAATACTGGTGTCATGGTCACCTGGGGAGGGGTCCTACATCAAGAAACAAAGTCCACTTACATGACTTTCTGAACACTGGGGGGACCACTAGGCATCCACTGACACAGCAGGGCTGGCTAAGCTGCAGATTTAAGGGGCTTAGCATAACTTGGAATGTCCAAACAGTAATTATTTGTAAAAACACACATGATCCTTTATTTTCTTGAGCTGAAATATTTTTATCCTTTTTTTTCAGCTGGCACAGCTCATTTGTCAGTTACTGTAAGGTGGTATTTTACTGATGCTTCTGGGTCAGAAACAACCCTGGTGAGGTATTTTGTTCTCGTCTTTCTGGCCTCAGGAAGAAGCATTTTTACTCCTGGGTTCCCCACTCCTGAACCTGAGTGGGAACCTAAACTGACTTTTGTTAGCCCATTTTCTTACACACTAGCCTCTGGGCTAATTCACAGTCTCTTGGCCAGCAGCATTTTAGTGCCAACTGATCTAGTGAGGGTTCCTCAAGGATCCACGCTGTTCTTCACAGATCATGTCCTTTCCTGATCCTCTTTTACACTTTTCTATGTTTCTTTACAATCACATATTCCAAACCCAATTTCGCATAGCTGAGGTGCCTACTGGACATAGCACATTGTCCTTTTGGGCAGAACGGCCCACACAACACATCTTCTCAGGTATAACTCTACTGCTGACTAGAACTGGCATCCTGTTATGGATTATACCTCTTGTTGAGGAGGGTGGGCACTGCTGAGTGCCACCCAAACCTGTACATCAAATAAAGATTAAATATCACCTCAAATCTGTAGCCCATAGCACTCTCTAGTACACTGTTCCTCACAGACAGACTTCTGAACTATTTTTAAAAATGGTGTTTTCTCCATCTGGAGAAGGGCACTCCCCCCCCCCTTCTGAGGTCATTGTTTGATGTCAGTCACCATGAACAAGCACTTTTTTCATGATGCCATCCTCTATAGAGAATCTTACAGGCAGTAGAAGCTGACACTATGTGTCAGGCATTAGCCTCCCACATTCTGGCTCAGCAAAATCTCTGCCATCCAGCAGAGACCACTGACTCCTCCCCTTTGGAATTCCAGGGCAGCCCTTCACAGGCATCAAAACTAGCATCACACTGAAGGTTGGCAAACACTCTTAAAGGGATATGCATGTAACTCATAAGGGAGGGAGGGAGTACATTTGCTTTGGGCATTACTCTCACCCCACATACAGTTAGCCTCCTCCTGATGGACACTGCATTTCTTGACCCAGATACAAACCTCCTTCCATCACAAAGTATCATACATTTCTTTGTTTTCCATGCACCTAGCTTTTTTGAGCTGAGTTAATACTGCCCTAACTTTATAGAAACAAAGAAACATAGAATTTGACAGCAGATGAGGACCGATTGGCCCACCCAGTCTGCCCATTTCTCTACCTACTGGATAAGCTGCAGATCCTAGTTAACCAGCAGCCTACTTCTTCCTACCCCCCACCCCCTAGAATTGCCTTATGACTGTCCCATGCATGCTTGAATTCCACCACTGATTTTGACTCCACAACCTCCTCTGGAAGGCTGTTCCATGCATCCACAACCCTCTCTGAAAAAATACTTCCTTAAATTACCTCTGAGCCGCCCCCACATCTTCAAATTGACTTACTCTTGTTCTTGCACCTCTTTTTGAAAGATGCTACCCTCTTGGACTTTGTTGATTCCCTTGAGGTACTTGAACGTTTCTATCATGTTCCTCCTCTCCCTCCTTTCCTCAAGGCTATACATATTAAGCTCCTTCGTCTCTTCATTGTGTCTTCGGTGCAGACACCTGCACCATTTAGTTGCCTCCTCTGGACAGCTTCCATCCTGTCTATGTCTTTGCGGAGATTGGGTCTCCAGAACTGCATGCAGTACTCCAGATGGGGTCTCACCAGCCGTCTGTACAGAAGGATAATAACTTCCTGTTTTCTACTGGTGATGTCTCTCCCTATGCATCCCAGTATCCCCCCAGCCCTCCTTGCTGCCCTCTCACGTTGCTTGCCCACCTTTAGGTCATCTGATATGACTACTCCCAGGTCCCTTTCCATTTTTGTTGTCGTCAGTATCTCACCCCCCATTGTGTACTCTTCCCCTGGGTTTTTGTTTCCCAGGTGCAATACCTGCACTTCTTAGCATTGAATCTAAGCTGCCATACATTTGACCATTTCTCTAACCTTGCCAAATCCCTTCACATCCTTTCCACCCCACCCTGTGCATCAACTCTGTTGCAGATCTTTGTGTCATCTGCAAAGAGGCATACTTTTCCTTCCAGTCCTTCTGCAATGTCGCTTATAAAGACATTGAAAAGGACCGGTCCTAATACTGAACCCTGCGGTACCCCACTAGTAACCTTCCTTTCTTCTGAGTGGACTCCATTTACTATTACTTTCTGTGTCCTATTCTCCAGCCAATTATAAGCTCTCCCCCCACACTTTTTGTACCTGCTTTTGTTACCTGCATTGCCCTGTCCTTACTGTATCCTTCATTCCTGGTAGTAGTAAGCTAAGAGAAAATGGTTCAGTGCTGTCAGCAACAGAGGCACACCTTTTCTAGTTGAACAGGTAAGAGGGTCTCTCCTATGACACGAAAGCTTGCTGCTACCATAACAACACCAGTTGTTGCTACCTTCATGAAAACATCAAGGTACATCACATGAGATCCTTGCCAGTTTGTCCTGGGTGAGTATCCCTTCAAGCAGATGAGGGCCATTTCTGATGGTGTCAGTAATTAGCAATGTATTTTTCCTGGCTGTAAATTTTTCTTCATATTGGCAGCAGAGGCTTTCACTCAGTGGCAGCAGAGGCTGTCAGTGGTAGCAGAGCTTGTCACTCAGTGGTAGAAGAGGCTGTCTCTTAGCTCATGAGGGACAGTGCCAGGGACTCTCTGCACCTGTAAGCACAGACATTATGTTTCCCTGGGACCAGCTCACGTAACTCATCTATTTATTTTCAGTTTGGCCTGCCACAAGGCAGAGGTGTGGTAATGAATGGCCTTTCTGGACAGTAGCATCTCCAGTGGCAGTTGTTTACTCCCACTCTAGTGATAGCATCCAGTGGTGCAGTCGGAGGCACCAAGCCACATGATCACAAGGGTCTTGGCTGTGGACTCTGATTGTGTGGCTGAGATGGTGACATCATGTGCTGGCTTATTTTGTCAGCAATACTTTCGTAACCCCTCACTGGCCACCTTATTTAACTAGAAGGGCACACCTCTCAGCACACCAAAAACACAGGCTCTAGGGGCATGACAGAGAGGGGTAGGTGTTACATACGAAAATTGTTGTGTACCTTAATATACAAAGCCTAGAAAACACTGTGTCTCATGGCCCACCATAGACAAGATGAGATCAATGCAGAACACAACCAGGCATGGCACTAAATGCCTAGCACATACCTGGTGGGACCAGAGCATGGCCAACAACCCGGTTCCCGAGCAGAAAACATTTGCTCAGCACTATGCTAGGTTTGCACTTCTGGACAGGGATATCCAAAGTAATTCCACATGGGAAGCAATAGCAAGAGTGTCCATACCAGGTTGGGATTCTAGAGTGTGGCTTTATTCCATAACACACATAGGAACAACACAACGCAACGATGGACCCCCTCAAGGATTATACACAGGGTATCTTCAAACATTTGGGGTACAGAACTTGACAAATTTCCATTTATCACAGGATAAGATATCAAGCTATGGACCAGCCACCGAGAGAATATACTTTTCCATTGACTAGGCACATCCAGCCAGTACTTGGACACTTCCCATATTGCATAGGACAGATGATGAGGTAGTCGGACCACACAGAGCACAAAAAGCTCAACACTGTAGGACCCACATACTAGGGGTAACTGGAGGAAAACCCACTCACGGGGCCAAAACTGTAGAAAAATCCCACTCACTGGGGAAAACTTTCTTCAGGCATTGGCCACATGCACTGACAGAAAAACACAGGTGCCCTTCAGAGCACGAAGCGGTAAACTGGTCACTCCAGATGGGGGGGGTCTTCCACCTTTTGTTTCCATGTTTATACTCTGCCATTCTTCTGGTAAATACACCTCACACACTGTAATACTGTAGATGCTGTCTTGAAATGAATATCACCCTTAACATACTACAAAACACCTCAGCGGTGTCAGAAGTAAAAGTTCTGTCACATGGATGGTCACATACTGGACTCCAAATGTGGGCAAATAACTTTTAAAGGAAAGTCTCAGGTGACAGGGTCCCTTTTTCAGGGAATCCACCTTTTAAAATGCAGCAGGTACTCCAGGACAAACTTGAAAAGAAAACCATTCTACTCACAGATAGTTGTCATCAAAAGGCAGCTTCCAAAGTCCTGGGAGGATCAGGGGATTGCTCCTGAAATCCAAGAGTTCTGCTCCATCCCTCCTGGGGTGAAGCACAGGAAAACCTACTGGCACAGGTTTCCACCACTCCCACAGGCTGGAAACGTTGTCATCCACTAGGGCGAGAACTAAAATTACAAAAGAAAACTGGTAGCTCTATACCAGAGCTTACTGAGGAGCTGCAGCTATACTCTGCAGCCTCCTCCACAAACTCCAACTCAAGACTCACCTGAACATTCTCTCTCCCTTGCAACTGCTAGCTAGTGTGGCTCATGCTGCTGTGACAGTTGTAAATGACATCACCCCTCCAGATCTCAGCTGAGACTGAAAACAGAGTGAGACGAAGTGAAATCCATTTAACTGGCATATCACTAGCTGCCATCTCTGCCTACCACTGATTCTAATGGGGATTCTAGTAACCCTTGGGAACAAGGGGGTTACACGTAGAAACGCTCAGGCAGCAGTAAAAAGAGCACCACATGTTACCATGAGGGAGAGGTGTTCTCCTGCTGCTGATTCATCAGTCAGGCTTTCTTTTTATCCAAGTAAGAGAAGCCACACATACTGGCCCTTACGGGATGGAGGAGGAGGCAGACATGGTGGGAAGAAGGTGAGCTCTCCACTATAGAAACCCTGTTGTCTGAGAGACTGATGGCCACAGAAAGACCTCAGGTGTCATAGAAAGTTGGGCCAGCTGTATGAAGGGACACTTCATTGAGAGGGAAGGAGGTGAGCTCTCCATTATAAAAAAAAAACCAAAAAAACCCTGCTACTGTCTGAGAGACTGATGGCTGCAGAAGGGCCTCAGGTGTGACAGAGAGCTGTGCAAGCTGTATGAAAGGGACACTTCATTGAAAGGGAAGAAGGTGAGCTCTTTATTATTAAAAAAAACATGCTACTGTCTGAGAGACCAGTAGGCACAAAATGGCCTCAGGTCTGGTAGAGAGCTCAGCAAGCTGAATGAAGGGACACTTTATTGAGAGGGAAGAATGTGATCTGTCCGTTATAAAGACCCACCTATTGTTTGAGAGACTAATGGCCACAGAAAGGCCTCAGGTATCATAGAGAGCTGGGCAAGCAGTATGAAGGGGACACTTCATTGAGAGTGAGCCGTCATGCCTTGCTGGCAGGTCCCTCTGTGCTTTTGAGGAAACTGAGTGAGAATCAGTGTGTTTTCCAGTCTTTGTCGAGGTTACTGGGCTTGTCTCAGACAGACAAGGCGCTGGAGCAAGACAGGATTCACCCTAGAGTGTTGAATGAACTCTGGGAAGTCCTGGCAGGTCCACTGACAACCTTCTTCAACCAATCACTAGAGACGGGGGGAAGTACCTGGGGAACTGGAAGAGTGCAGAGGTGGTCCCCCTGCCCAAGACTGGAAGTAGGGAGGAGGCAGGCATTTACAGACCTGAAAACCTGACCTCAGTGATGGTGAAGCTGCTGAAGTCCCTGCTTAAGGAGAGGGTAGTGAAGTTACTGGAGTCAAGCTGTGCAAATGACCCAAGGCAGCATGGATTCACTGAGGGCAGGTCCTGTCAGACATTAATAATAGTAATGAACTTTATTTTTAAAGCTCTTTTCATGAACCAAGGTGCTTTACAATGTTAAACATACAAAAACAATAACAGCAATATAACCAAATAACAGACAGATAAATATCTAAAAATAGCTAAAACGTTCAATTTGGGTAGGCGCTAAGCCACAGATGTGTCTTCAAAGCCTTCCTAAAGCTCTCCACAGTCATGCACTCATGTATCTGAGGGGATAGAGAATTCCACAGGGATGGGGCTGCTTACATAAACACACGGGCCCCTGATATCTTATAATGTACCCGGGGAATCTCTAGCAATCCCTCATCAGCTGAGCGGAGTGGTCTCCTAGGGCAGTAGATGTACAGGAGCTCCTGCAGATAGTCCGGGATCAGTCCATGTAGGGCCTTAAAAGGTCAGAAGCCCGACCTTGAAGGTGATTCGCCACTGGATCGGCAGCCAGTGCAGTTCGCGCAACACCGGCGTGATGTGACTTGAATGAGGAGTCCCCATCAACAACCGGGCCACAGCATTCTGCACTAGTTGCAGTTGGCAGATATCAACCCCCAGAAGCCCTAGGTAAAGGGAGTTGCTATGGTCAAGGTGCAAGGTCACAAAGGCATGGCTCAACGTTGGTAGGTCACCGGATGGAACAAGGTGCTTAAAGAGCTGCTGGCGCCATCTGGCCAAAAGTGCTACATTGCAGAATTAGAATAAGCATATCCCCAGTAAATCTCATACCAAAAAGTAGATTTCTGTGTTACTTCATTTTAAAGTTATTAGCCATTTTGTATCCCTGATTTCACTACCTGTTCAAAGAAAGCCTGTTCCACTGAAGAGCTGATGATGATGTCATCTAGGGACCTTACAGTTTATTCTTCTATGTCAGCAAGCTTATAGGGCCTGTTTCTCTAAAGCTGTAAAGATCATGTGCAATGGTTTTCATAAATAAAACAGGCAGCATGAGTTAGTAAACTTTGCTTTAAAAACGTTGTTTTTCAGGATTTGTAACAAAAGAGTCTGTCTTTTGTCTGGATGCATTTTTATTGGGGTCTTTTTGCTGAATGCTGGATCATAGCACACTGTAAGCATACCTCTCAACCTCCCTCATCACAAATCAGGGACAAGGCTTAAAATGATCAGGGACAAATGACCAAAATCAGGGACACATCTGAAAAAATAATAATATTCGTTCCAGAAGCTAAGTACAACATGCTTCTTAGTGTGAATAGCGTTTTCTTAATGAGAACTAGCCTGTAAATCCACGGGAAAGCATTATTTTGTGATTCAAATCCCTACTGGTCAGTGACAGAAATGCCAAATTTAGGAGGGACACTGGAAATTTCTGAGGCAAAATCAGGGACAGTTGAGAGGTATGACTGTGAGGTTTGCAGACTGAATAAGTTTCTGATGAAAGGCTGAGCTCGTTCATACCTATCAGTCAATTGAAGCAGCTTCTAAGAATGGCACTTTAAAACAATTATCCCATCTCCTTTTAAATGGGGGTGGGGCAGACTCATCTGTGTTGTACTCTAAATTACAATGATCATTTTACCAGAACTAACACTTCCACTCCTAATAGGAATTAACACACATAAGGCCCCTATTAAAACATATTGTAAAGCAGACAATGTCAAACAGTAGCAAAATTAGTAGTACTCTAAGGTCCCATCCACACTACACCGCTTGCGCCCGGTAATGGATGCAATCTGTTACGGCCGTGGAGCGGTGCAGTGTCTCCACACCTCGGCATTGTCCGTTACAGGACTGGCGCCCCTGGTCCACACATCTGGAGCCGGGCGACCATTACAGTGGCACCCGATCCCACAATGCAGCTCGGGCTGCACTTTGTGCCCTGCAGGGGACCGTTACCGGCAGTCCATACTACCGCCGGTAACGGTCCCAGGGCGGGACTGGTTTCATAACCGTTGTGGAAACCACAACGGTTACAAAAACACCTCCTGTAACGTTACCAGTGTAGACGCACGCCATTACCGATGCGGTTTACACCCTCTGTAACATTACAGAAGGGTTTTCTGGCTGCAGTGTGGACAGGACCTAACTGGCTTCAGCAGTCTGGAGGCATGCTGACTTAGTATCCAGCAATCCTGGTAAAATGAACCACACAAAAACAGCATTAAATACAATTTTATCAAGTTTGTTACAAAACCTGGAACATGTATAGTATTTATATTGTGTTTACTGACTGGTGCTGTCTGTTTTACTTGTGAAAACCATGGCACATGATCTTTACAACTTTGGAGAAATGGGTCTTATAAGCTTGCTGACAGTCATTACTAGACTTTGAGCTCCCTACATGACATTATCAGCAGCTCTATACTGACACCTGCTTTTATTGCACAGGTAGTGCAATCAGAGTTACAAAATGGCTAATAACTTTAAAACAAAGTAATGTAAAAATCTAGTTTTTGGTACGAGATTTACTGGGAGTATGCTTATTTGGATTCTGCAGTATAGCACTTTTGGCATCAGTAGCTCTTTAACTCTGGCGGTGTTCCTCGGTAAAAAGAGGACTTGATGATTGCCAGCACCAGCAAACGCAGTGTCAGCCCGTCATCGAGAATCACCCCCAGGTCCCACACCCGTTCAGAGGAAGGAAGCTGGACACCCCTGAGACAAAGTCCGGTCAGTTGTCCAGCCCCCAACCCCTCTGTCCAGTGACCCAGATCCACTACCATCACCTCAGTCTTTCCAGAGTTCAGCTTCACCAGCTGGAGCTTATCCAGTCCTGGATTTCTGTGAGGCAGTTGTTGAATACCAAGCACACACTATCCTGGTCGGGTGCAAAAGACAGATAGGGCTGGGTATCATCAGTATAGCAATGAAACTTCAGCCCATACCATCTTACAATGTCTCAAAGGGGCAGCATTTACACCGTGAACAACATGGGGGGCAACACTGAGCCCTGAGGGACTCCACATGGCAGAAAGAATGGAAAAGAGGGAAAAAATCCCCAATGCCACCTTCTGAGATCTGCCAGTGAGGAAGGACTTAAATCATCTGAGAACTGTATCAGACAGGCCACAGATGAACCTCAGGCACTCGAGAAGCACCCCATGGTCCACGGTGTCAAAGCCTGAAGAGAGATCAAGAAGTACCAAGGGCACTTCTGATCTCTCGCCATCATGAGATCATTGAGCACCTGAACCAGAGCGGTTTTGTACTATGCCTCTTATGAAAACTGGACTGGAGAGGTTTGTAGATGTCATGGATGGTCAGGTGGTTCTCCAGTTGTAGCACCACAACTTGAGTGAGCCAGATGGATCTCTGACTTGGTGCTGGCCACCTTGTCCTTAAAGAAGCGAGCAAGCTCATCACACTCAATCTGTGAAAAAGCTCTTTGAACCTGAATACAGGAAAGAGCTGAGCCGGTCGATTCTGAGCAGCAGCATTAATCAATTTCTTTGACTGGGTGACCAGGGTGGTGGATCAGGGAGGGGCAGTAGAAGTGGTCAACCTGGATTTCAGTAAAACCTCCAGTATCATTCCGCATAGAATGTTGCTTAACAAATTGGAGAATTTGGGTGTGGGCTGTAAAGTGGTAAAATGGGTTGGAAACTGGCTAAAAGGCAGGACCCTGAGAATAGGAGTAAATGGCATAAAATCAAAAGAGGGGAAGGTAACCAGCAAGGTTCCACAGGGATCATGCTGGGTCCAGTCCTATAAATGGCTTTGCAGAGGAACTGGAAGTGAAAATATGCCTGTTTGCAGATGACACTAAGATCTGTAACAGAGTTGCACACAGAAGGGCCTTGATAAACTGAGAAATGACCTAAGTCTACTTGAGGAATGGCCAAGGGTTTGGCAGTTGGGTTTCAACGCTAATAAGTGCAGGATAATGCACCTGGGGCACAAAAGCCTGAGAGAGGAATACATGATTGGGGGGGCCACGTTCTAGCTACCACAAGTCGGGAGAAAGACCTGGGGGTTATCATATCCAGTGGCTTGAAATCAGTCAAACAATGTGCTGGGATACATAGGAAGGGGCATAACCAGTAGAAGTGAAGTGATGATGCCACTGTATAGGATCGTCTGGAATACTGTGTCCAACTCTGGAGACTGCATCTCTGGAAGGACATAGACCGAATGAAAGCAGTCCACAGAAAAGCAACACAAATGATACATGCACTGCACACCACAAGCTCTTAGAAGAAAGACTCAAGGAACTTAACATCTGTTCACTGGAAGAGAGACAGGAGAGAGGGGATTTGATAGAGATTTTCAAATACCTTAGAGGAATAATCTGGGTGCAGGTGGGGAGCATATTTCAGAGAAGAAAGTGCACAAGGATAAGGGGACATGACATGAAGCTGGAGGAATGCTAGGAAGTATTTTTTCACAGAGAGGGTGGTAGATATGTAGAACAGCTTATAAGCAGAGGTGGTGGAAGCGAAAACAGTACAGGAATTCTAAAGTGCATGGGATAAGCATAAAGGCACCCTGGGGAAAAGCAATCCAGATAAGGATAGGGATTGCCAATCCAAGTAGGGAAATGGGTAGACTAGGTGTGCCATATGGCCCTTATCTGCTGACGGAAACTGTATGAAGAGAGACTGAGAGAGTTTAGTATGTATACCCTTGACGAAAGGAGGGACGGGGGAAATGATAGAAACTTTCAAGTACCTCAAGGGAATCAACAAAGTCCAAGAGGGTAGCATCTTTCAGAAAAAGAGATATGCAAGAACAAGGGGGCACAATGCAAAGATAGAGGGGGACAGCCAAAAGTCAATGTGAGGAAATATTTTTTCATGGAGAGAGTGGTGGACGCATTGAACCACTTTCCTGGGGAGGTTGTGGGGTCTAAATCATTGGAGGAATTCAAACATGCATGGGACAGACATAAGGAAATTATAGTGGAGGGGTAGGAGGAAGTAGGCTGTTGGTTAATTAGAATCTGCAGCTTATCCAGTAGGTAGGGAAATGGGCAGTCTGGGTGGGCCAAGCGATCCTTATGTGCTGTCAGATTGTACGTTTCTATGTTCCTATTCTGTGTTTCTGTGTCTCCAGGGCAGAGGGAGGGTTGCTGAAATATCTCCCCTCCTCACCCTATTTATGTATTTATTTCAAAAGTTTCACCAGGAAAGACATACTGATATGTACAAGTGGAGAAGCATCGAGACAAGATTTAACATGCAGTCTGTATAAATATTTTATGAAATGGGGACAACAAATCTGGTTTTCCGATTGGTTCTTACCCGTGCATGAAATCTGTTCCACGCCTTGCCGTGTCAGTGTTCTGACTTTTGCTCAAATAGGGATTATGTTATCAGACCTATCTCTCTCTCTGTCTCTATCATGATGTTACAGTGTTAGTGCACATATGCAAAAAGCTCATGAATATTAACACAAAACAGTGAGTCCATTATCCAGTAGGCGGAAGGACTATTTTATCATAGATTAGCAGAATAAAATCTTTTGTTTTATATATAAGCACAATTTTTCTAAATGTAAAAAGTAAAACAAAAAAAGTATCCCATTTTATAAGTGTAGTAAGACACTCCAGGTTGTGCATGGAACATATTTTACTGCACGGCCAGTGGCTAAAGTCACTCAGCCTATGGACTTGTGCCTTATTATGCCTCTGGCTATACAGTAAAATGTATTCCATGCACACCCTGTCGTGTTATTGCATACATATACAATTGGAATAGGATATGGCAGAGAACCCCCCCCCCAGGAGTGTAGCAGTAGGGTTCAGTTAAGGTGCAGTGTGTATTAAATATTTGTGAGTAGAAGCTAAGGCGGAGGGGACAAGGGAAGGGAAGAGGTGTAGAAAAGAAGTGTAAGAGTGGAACAGAGATGGGATCAGATGCAGTTGTAGGAGTGAGATGAGAAATTTAGGAGGAACAAGGAAACAGCGTAGTGAAGAGGCAGAGTGGATAGGGAGTAGAAGAGAATATCAAAGTTTAGGGAAAGGTTAGGAGAAAGCAGCCTGTTCAGCAGAGCATGACCTATAGACAAGAGTGCAAGGGAAGAAAAGTCAGAGTTGTGAAGGAAGTAATGACAAAGAAGTGTGTTTTGGGGGGGGCGGGAGTGGATATGAAGGGAGAGAGCCTAGCCAGTATTTGGCTACAAAGAAGGAATGAGTGAGGTGCCTAACTTCAAGGCAGGGAGTGAGGGAGTGAGAAAGAGATATAAAGGTAGCAGTGATGGTGCGGGGTGGGCAGTCTAGAGCAAATTGACAGAAGGAGTAGAAGAGGGAATCCTGTGTGGTCACGGTGGACTTAGGAGCTGCACTGTAGACAATCTCTTCATAGTCAAAAACTAGGAGAATCATTTTCTGGATGATGGCTTTACGAGCCTGCAGGGAAATGCAAGCACAGTTCCTGTACAAGGCCCTAGTACAGGGTGCATTTTTTTTTGTTATGGTATCCACATGACCAAAAAGTTGAGGTGCCAGTCTAGCCAGACCCCAGGGTACTTAAAGGAAGGTACATACTCGAGCGGTGTCCTATCAAGGGTATGGGAGGATGGGTGGGCAGCAGGCTGGGAGAGCTTCTTCCTGAGCCAGAGGTCATGGAGACCATTTTTTTTGGTGTTGAGGGACAGTTGATTTGAATGGAACCAGTGTTGGATGTTATTAAAGTCCAGTGGAAGCTTGGCCATCGGATCAGAGGATATGGAACCAGAGGCAAAAATAATTTTATCGTCTGCAAATATGTGTATTGATAAAGAGGTACAAGCAGCAGGGACGTCATTTAGGAAAGTACAGAAGAGTTTAGGGCCAAAGAAGGAGCATTGGTGGACACCAGTACTGATGGGGAGAGGAGAGGGTACAGAATCACCGAGTCTAACTGATTGTGTCCTGTCCTCAAGGTAGCAGCAGAACTGGTTAGTAATGGAGATAGAAAGCCCCGCTGCTTTTTGTTTGTCGAATAGTAGAGGGTGAACAACAATGTTGAAGGCTTTGGCAAGTCAGCGAAGATGGCAGAGGTGATAAGGCCCTGGTTCATTCCTGAGAGAATGTAGTCAGTAAGCCTAAGGAGCGAGAAGATGGTGGAATGTGATTTAAGGAACCCAGACTGGAACGGAATAAAAAACAACATTGAGTCAAGGAGGGGGGAGAGCTGAGAGAGTACAATGTGCTCCTGAATTTTAGCAAGGGTGGGAGGTAGGGAGAGAGGGTGGTAATTGCCATTGCAGGAGGGGTCATTACCTTTAGGAAGAAATACAACACTAGTATGTTTCCAAGTGTCAGGGACAGAGGCTAGAGAGAAGGAAAGGCTGAGAAGAGAGATGATTGACTAAGCAATGCCTCGGGAAGAGTTTTAGTTCCCGGTACTTGCCTGGCCCCCAGCATGACTGAGGGTGAGGCAGGCTGAGTCTGCATACATTGAGGGAGGGAGAAGTTAAGTTCCTGGTACTCACCTGGCCCCTAGAGGTGGCTGGGGGTGAGGCAGGCTGAGACCTTATGCATTGAGGAGGGAGGGTTTCAGTTCCCGGTGCTTGCCTGGCTCCCAGCATAGCTGAGGGTGAGGCAGGCTGAGCCTGCATACGTTGAAGGAGGGGGGGTTTCAGTTCCTGACACTTGCCTGTCCCCTAGAGGCGATTGGGGGTGAGACAGGCTGAAACTGCATGCATTGGGGAGGGAGGGTTTCAGTTCCTGACACTCACCTGGCCACTAGCATTAGCTGAGGATGAGGCGGGCTGAGATCGCATGCATAGTGGGAGGGAGGGACAGTTTCAGTTCCTGGCACTTGCCTGGCCCCCAGCATTAGCTGATGGTGAAGCAGACTGAGACTACATCCATTAGGGGAGGGAGGGTTTCAGTTTCTGGCACTTGCCTGGCCCCTAGCATTAGCTATAGGTGAGGCAGACTGAGGCTGTGTGCAGTTGGGGGGAGGGTTTCAGTTCCCAGCACCTTCTTGATCCCTAGCAATGGCTGGGGATGAGGCAGGCTGAGACTGCATGCATTGGGGAGAGAGTGTTTCAGTTCCCAACACTTACCTGGTCACTAGTATTGGTGAGGGTGAGGCACTCTAAGATTGCATGCATCGGGAGAGAGAGTGTTTCAGTTCCCAGCACTCACCTGGCCCCTAGCATTGGCTGGGGGTGAGACAGGCTGAGACTGCATGCGTTGGGGGGGGTCAGGGTTTCAGTTCTTGGCACTCACCTGGCCACTAGCTTTGACTGAGGGTGAGGCAGACTGAGACTGCATGCATTGGGGAAGGGAGGATTTCAGTTCCTGGCACTCACCTGGCCCCTAGCTCCTAACATTGACTGGTGGAGTGGCAGGCTGTGACTATACACATTGGGGGAGGGAGGGTTTCAGTTATCTGCACTCACCGGGCCCCTAGCATTGACTGGGAGAGAAGCAGGGTGTGATTGCATGCATTGGGGAAGGGAGGGTTTTAGTTTTCGGCTCACACCTGGCCCCTAGCATTGGTTGAACAGATCACACAATCCATGTGAATATCGGACCATTGATGTGCGGAGCACAGCAGGGGGTGCCAGGTCCTGCTAAGCACATCCAGGGCTCAGGACTGAGGAATGCCCATAGGGGAATACATGGTGCATTCCTGCGTATGCCACAGCCCCCATGGGCAATATTCAGCCCAAACATGCAGAAAGCCCATTTGGCATACATGGTGTAAAGGGGCCCTTTGCATGCCCATTATGGACTTATTTGTATGGCTGCTGCACCTGGCAGAATGCGCCGGGCCAACCCCTTCCCCATCCCCGATCACTGTGCAAAAAGTAGAATCCTATAGCCTCATTTCCATAGTGTAGGACTGCCCCTCCCTAGCCCCGATCGCTGTTACATAAATCCCTCCCAATTACCTTGGTAGTCTAGTGTGACCTCGCTTGCTCGTATCATCAGGAAATTAACCCTTTCATGGCAGTGGACTGGTACATCAGTCCACAATTTCTGTACGCTCTAATTCGGTTGACGGCGTAAGGGTTAAATATCCACCCCAAACACTCGATAGTGAAGTGACTCCCTTCCCCAGTCCCAGTCATCATGAAATAAAACATCCACCCAATTACTAAGTAGTGAAGTGCCCCCCCAACCCAATTGCAAATGTCAGACAAAAACCCGCTCCCCATTCTCTGGTACTCAAGTGGCCCCCCCCACCTGTCCACGCCATTAACCAGTGACTTACCACCCTATTCCACTATCCAGTGACCCACCACCTCGCTCCCACTCAACCTGACCAAAGCTGGTGACTGGCCACAACCCACCTCACACTGCACAGGCCAGCTTCTGACTGAACCGTGCAGGAGTGCTGTACAGTATATAGTACAAGCCCACTATGTTGACTAGTCAACCAATGGGTGTGTACTATATGCTGTACAGCACTCTTGTACAGTTCAAGTCAGTGGCTAGCCGGTGCAGTGGGAGGTGGACTGCGCCAGTCGCCGACTCCAATCAAATTAGGGGGATGGAGATGGTGGAGTCACATGACTACCAGGGTTTTTGTTTGACATCTGCAGCTGGGGAAGGGGGGGTCACTACTAGGAGATTGTGTCGGATATGTCATTTCCTTTCATAATGAAAGGGGCAGAGGGGGTCACACTGACTACTAGGGTAATCAGGAAGGGGATTTTATATTACATTGATCTGAGCTTGAAAGGGAGTCCCTATACTGAAAAGGGGACTATGGGATTCTGTCTTTTGTACAGCGATTAGGGCTGGGGCTGGGGGGAATGTGTACCCAGCCCTAGACTGTGCTTGAAGCACCAACCTGCCCCATGCATCAAAAGTGTAATTATACAATGGGCACAAAAAAAATACACAGAATCATGCATTTTGATTGGCTGGCTGGCACCTTTTCAGCATTGTAAATCCTTCAGTGTACCCACTGGAAAAGGTGCCACCCACCAATCTGCCACATAAAGAACAATAGTTCAAATCCCTCCGACCATCACCAGTCCAAAACTGGCAAACACTACAGACTGCACAAACACGGTCGGCAAGTGATGGAGACATGCAGGACTCTACACTACTACTGCTGTTGCTGCTACCGGCCAGTCCCAGTCTGCAGCCTCAAAAGTCGTGCTTCCTGCTATCTTCAAATAAAAAAACTATTCTCACAACTTCAAACCTTAACCGACCACCGCTTCCACCTCACCTGTCACGCTCTGTGTAATCAACTTCCTTTCAATCACCATTCCGTTCCTCACTACAGTGGCACTCTGTGTCTCGCTGTATCACAACCTGGCCAGGATATGTCTTTAAAAAAATTAAATAAAAAACATTGAAAACAAACTCCTGCCAACTGCACTGTCACAAAACCTAATTAAACCCGGAAGCACATGCTCCATGAGTGCTCTCCGTTGTTAACACAAACTATTTTTTCTGTCAGATTAACAAATATAATAAAAATTCATAAAAAACATTTTTCTTATTATGTTGTCCATCTGAAAAAGACAGGGGCATTGTATAATAACAATATACCCCTCCAGGAAGTGGGTATACTGGTGGATTTACCACTTCTGGTGTGGTTAAGTCATTCGGCTACACCTCGTGACCGAACCACAACAGGCGTTGTTAATCCACCAGTATACCCACACCAGGCGTTGTTAATCCACCAGTATACCCACACCCTCGGGGTATGTTGCTTAACTTTACACTGGCACAGCCAGCCATAGTTGTGCTTTGTGGGGGGGGGGGTCTCAATATTGTGATACATAGCTTATGCATGGGGGGACCCCTCATTTGGATAGGTGCATCACAGTATTGTTCATGGTGATGTGGTTCAGGGTGCATGGCACATCAGTGGCATTTAAATATGGTCACGCCTCTGACTGCCTATACAAGTCTGAAAATACGCAGTTCATCCAGGATTCACAATGCATCTTATCTGAATATGTGGGCCTAGACAGACAGAGTGTAAGGTTTGTATGCACAGTGATGTGTGAGAAGAACTAATCAAGGGGTTGGGTGGGGTGGGCAGAACTGAAGTTAAAAAGATATTTATAAGAGAGGCAGTAAGGATGCTAGGAACAGGTAATTAGAAACAGAGCTGACAGGAACACAGAAAAAAAACTTGGGCTGCAAGTAACAAAAGAATTATAGTTTACTATAGTATGGGGATATGTGATGGTCTGGCTTGTGATACCGTAGTGAGGTTTCCGAGGTCACTGTCCACGAATTGTGATACATGCATATCACACAACCAGACATCACATATTCACTTTATACATTAGGGCTCCAGTTTTTGTTTATTTATTTTTTTTTTTTTTTAGCGGCACAAGGAGGGCGAAGTGACGTGTACACTGTGCTTGGTATTTTCACAGTGTACATGTCACGAGCTAGTTATCACACTGTGCTTGTGATGTGTAGTAGCTTGGCAGAAGACACCAGGAGAAATGACTGCTGTGTGACTGGACTTCTCTACTGGGGCTAAAGAAGTAGAACTCTTGTACTTGGAACTTTAATTTAGGGTAAAAAAAACAACTAACAAACAAAACATAAAAAAGTGCGTGTTTGTCTGAGTTAACTGAACTGAATGGTTATCTGAACAATTATCTAGGTGTAAATCTCAGGTGATTGAAAGGACTTAAAGCTGTGAGGTTTAAATTACTTGTAGAAAGATCTAGTAAGTAGGGGAAGCGGCTTAGCTAGAAGGAAGCTACATTTAAAGACTGTCTTAGAAAGATTTTGCTAGTAGCTTGGCAGAAGACACCAGGAGAAAGGACTGCTGTGTGACTGGACATCATAGGTGCCGGAACCGGGGGGGCGGAAGGGGCGGTAGCCCTTCCACTTTTTATTTCTGTATGGCAAAAACTAGTATAGAAACAGTGCCCTTTGTTCCCTTACAAGTGCCCTTTTGATTCTCAGCCCCCTCAGTTTTTACCATCTTCCGGCACCCTTGAGTCTGGACTTCTCTACTGGGACTATATTGCCCTCCTTCCCTTCCACACAAAGCTAGTTCTACTTTTATAGGCACAGAATTTGACTGACATCAGGAACTTCCTGTTTGGGAGCAGGAAGTGAGTGATCACAGAGCCACCAAAGACCCACCATCCTAGAAGTGCAAGAGTAGCTCTCTGGCCCCCTCTAGCTGCTGGAGGTCTGCCTCTGAGCAAGTAAGGGGTTTACTGAGAAATATAGGATATTCTTGTCTCAGAACAGGACAATCAGGAGCTTAAAGGGCACACAGGCAGGAAGTAAGGAGAGAGAGAGAGAAAAAAAACAGAGGAAAGAGTAAGGATTGCAAAAAGTTAAGGGGCCAGAAATAAGACATGATGGGAGTGGTGCAGTGCAGTGACTGTGGAGCAGGAGATGTACTGGAGGATGCAGTGTTGTCCCATCTGCAGGCAGCTCTCTGGACTGAGGGAGGAGGTTGCTCATCTCCAGGCTGAATTGGCCAGGATTTATGAGACCTCCTCTTCCATCCAGGGACCGCCAGTGCCACTGCCGTTGCCTCAGAGGTTGCCAAGAAAGAGGAGCGGTTGGACCACAGTGGGCTCAGGGAGGGTAAAGGGTGGTGGAACAGAAGTGCATCCCTCCAGTTGTACCTCTCCACAATTCCTGTGCCATTCTGGCAAAGTGTGGTTCCTCTATGGAGGCACCCGCAGTGGAGACCAAGGAGGATGCTGGGAACTTTCACAAAGGAGACCCACAGGAGGGCAGCAGTGGACCCCGAAGGGGAAGGAAACAACTCCTGGTGGGGGACTCCATTGTTAGTAAGGTAGAACTGGGGGAGGAAGGTGAGGTGCCTGCCTGGTGCCATGGCTTGGAGGGACAGGGAGCGAATCCTCAGGATTGCCAGAGCAGCTGCACAGGGGTGGGAGCTGGATGTCCTTGTCCACCTAGGGACAAATGACCTGGCTAAAGAAGGGATTAGAGAAGTGCAGGAAGAGTTTGTGGAATTGGGGGGGGGCCTTAGACAAGTAGCTCGCACGGCAACCTTCTCAGAGGTACTGTCCATCTATTGCGTAGGAGAGGCTAGGGTGTTCCACACCACGTGATTCAGTCAGTGGTTGAAAAACTGTTGTGGAGCTCAGGGATTTGGCTTCATTTGGGACTGGGGGTCCACCTGGAGTGATGCAAGCCTATACTGGCATGATGGGCTGCATCTGTTCAGGAGGGGAACCAGGATCCTAGGTGATAGGTTTAAATGCTTCATTGGCAAGCAGTTAAACTAGCCAAGGGGGGAGGCACTGGAAAGGAACAGGGAAATCCTAGGCCACCCCCAGAAAAGTCACGATAGTAAGTGTGGTAAACACCAACATAGAGGTATCGCTAGGGAGAAGGGCTGGGGTAAATGGAGAAAGTGACAAAGGCAAGAAGGACAGGGATGGGGCAAAAAGGAGTAAGGCCATCAGGAAATGGAGGGTAATGAGTACCAATGCTCGTAGTCTGGGCAACAAGCTCCCTGAGCTGGTGGCCTTGATGGAAGAGGGATGCCTGGATATCATAGCAGTCACAGAAACATGGTACACAGAGAACCATGACTGGGATGTTAACATACCAGGATACATAACCTACAGGAGAGACAGGCAGGGGAGAAGAGGGAGAGGAGTAGCTCTCTATGTAAAGGAAGGGATAAAAGCAATTGAACAAAAGAGTAAACAGGGAGGAGAGGAGGCACTGTGGATTACCTTGGAGACTAGAAAGGGCACCGCACAGGGGTTGTGTACAGATCCTCATGTCAGGGGAGGGAATGGACAAGGTTATAATAGAAGGCGTTCTTAGAATGGCAGAGAAAGGGGAGATACTGTTGATGGGAGACCTGAATACGCCAGATGTTAACTGGAGCACATTTGCTGCAGCCACATCCAAGAGCAGGGCCATTCTTGATGCCCTACAGGTGGCAGGCCTCAGACAGCTAGCTTCGGAACCCACTCGTGAGGGTGCAATCTTAGACCTCGTACTCTCAAACAGGGGCAGTGAGAGGATCTCAGATCTAGAAGTGGATTGCCATCTGGGAACAAGTGACCATCAAACAGTGTGGTTCACGTTAAACTCAGCTACAGAGTCAAGCCATACAAAAGTGAGGGTACTGGACTTCAGGAGGGCTGACTTTGACAAGATGGGAGAGTGCCTCAGAAAAGCACTAGCAAACAGGATAGAAGGAGTTGTGGAGCAACAATGGGGAATCACCAAAACTGCCATCACAGTGGCAACAAGCCTTTGTGTGAAGCAAATAAACAAATCAAAATGAAAGAAGAAGAAACTATGGTTCTCAAAAGAGGTGGCTGTGAAAATCAGGAAGAAAAAGATAGCATTCCGGAAGTATAAGGAAACACAGAAGGAGCAGGACAGAGAGCTGTACCAGTTAAGGCAGAAGGAAGCAGGGAGGGAAGTCAGAATAGCAAAGGCCCAAACTGAGGAAAAGATAGCCAACTTGGTTTAGAAGGGGGATAAAACATTTTATAGACACATCAGTGAGCGTAGAAAGAATAAGGGAGGGATCGTGAGGCTGAATAGAATGAATGGTGGGTGGGCAGAGGGGGACAGTGAAAAAGCAGGGATACTGAATGAATATTTCTGCTTAGTATTCACAAAAGAGGAGGGGGAAGTGCCTAATCCAATTAACAGAAGCACTCTTGATGGGAATGATCCCAGTCCTTGTACAGAAAAAGCATTCTGCAAGAACTAGTAGAACTGAAGGTGGACAAAGCAATGGGGCCTGATGGAATTCCTTCCAGAATTCTAAAAGAATTAAGGGGGGGAACTAGTGAAACCACTGGCTACTCTTTTAAATAAATCATGGGGGGATGGTGTGGTACCCAAGGACTGGAGGAAGGCGGATGTGATTCCCCTTCACAAAAGCGGGACCAAGACAGAGGCAGGAAACTACAGACCTGTCAGTCTGACCTCTGTGGTAGGGAAAGTGATGAAGTCACTTCTGAAGTAAAGAACAGTTGAGTACCGAGAGGCCAGTGAGGCACAGGACCCAAGGCAGCATGGGTTCACAGCGGAAAGGTCATGTCAGACGAATCTAATAAATTTCTTTGACTGGGTGACCAAAGTAGTAGACCAGGGAGGGGCTGTGAACATGGCCTACCTAGACTTTAGCAAGGCATTTGACAGTCCCACACAAAAGATTAGTAGTCAAATTAACCAGCCTGGGAGTGGGTCCCAGGGTGGCAGCCTGGGTAAAACATTGGCTGGACAACAGGACACAGAAGGTAATTGTAAATTGAGTCCATTCTGAAGAAAGGGTGGTCACTAATGGGGTACCGCAGATTTCAGTATTGGGTACAGTCCTTTCTAATGTCTCCATAAGTGACATTGCAGAGGGACTGGAAGGAAAAGTATGCCTCTTTGCAGATGACACAAAGATCTGCAACAGGGTTGATACACAAGGAGGTATGGAAAGGATGAGAAGGGACTTGACAAGGTTGGAGGAATGGTCAGAAGTATGGCAGCTAGGATTCAATGCAAAGAAGTGCAAAATAATGCACCTGGGAAACAAGAATCAAGGGGAAGAACACACAATGGGGGGGAGGTAGTAACAACAACAAAAAAGGAAAGGGACCATGGGGTAATCATATCAGATGACCATAAGGTTAGCAAGCAATGTAAGAAGGCAGTAGGGAGGGCTGGGGGTATACTGGGATGTATAGGGAGAGGCATCAGCAGCTGAAAACAGGAAGTTGTTATCCTTCTGTACAGACAGTTGGTGAGACCCCATGTGGGGTACTGTGTCCAGTTCTGGAGACCCCATCTCCGCAAGGACATAGACAGGATAGAGGCAGTCCAGAGGAGGGCAACTAAAATGGTGCAGGGTCTGCAAGAGAAGCCGTATGAGGAGAGACTAAAGGAGCTTAATATGTATACCCTTGAGGAAAGAAGGGAGAGGGTGGACATGATAGAAACTTTTAAGTACCTCAGTGGAATCAACAAAGTCCAAGAGGGTGCATCTTTCAGAAACAGAAACATGCAAGAACAAGGGGGCACAATTTAAAGATAGAAGGGGGGCGGCTCAGGGCAATGTGAGGAAGAATTGTTTCACAGAAAGGGTAGTGGATACATGGAACAGCCTTCTTGAGGAGGCTGTGAGGTCTAAAACTGTGGGAGAATTCAAGAATGCATGGGACAGACATTAGGCAATTTGTGTGGGGGTTAGGAAGAAATTGGTTGTTGGTTAACTAGGATCTGCGGCCTATCCTGTAGGTAGGGAAATGGGCAGACTAGATGGGCCTAGCGGTCCTTATCTGCCATCAAAGTCTATGTTTCTATGTAAATATGGAGGGAACAAGGGGTTTAAGAATATGTAAGTATGCAGCTAAGGGGGGGTGCAGGAATACATATGTAAGAAGGCAGTAGGGAGGGCTGGGGGTATACTGGGATGTATAGGGAGAGGCATCAGCAGCAGAAAACAGGAAGTTGTTATCCTTCTGTACAGACAGTTGGTGAGACCCCATGTGGAGTACTGTGTCCAGTTCTGGAGACCCCATCTCCGCAAGGACATAGACAGGATAGAGGCAGTCAGAGGAGGCAACTAAAATGGTGCAGGGTCTGCAAGAGAAGCCGTATGAGGAGAGACTAAAGGAGCTTAATATGTATACCTTGAGGAAAGAAGGGAGAGGTGGACATGATAGAAACTTTTAAATACCTCAGCGGAATCAACAAAGTCCAAGAGGGTGCATCTTTCAGAAACAGAAACATGCAAGAACAAGGGGAACAATTTAAAGATAGAAGGGGGGCGGTTCAGGGCAATGTGAGGAAGAATTATTTCACAGAAAGGGTAGTGGATACATGGAACAGCCTTCTTGAGGAGGCTGTGAGGTCTAAAACTGTGGGAGAATTCAAGAATGCATGGGACAGACATTAGGCAATTTGTGTGGGGGGTAGGAAGAAATAGGCTGTTGGTTAACTAGGATCTACGGCCTATCCTGTAGGTAGGGAAATGGGCAGACTAGATGGACCTAGCGGTCCTTATCTGCCATCAAAGTCTCTGTTTCTATGTTTCTATACAGCTTTTCACTTGATGCCACATCACTTCACCCCTGTTGTATAATGTGTCATAAAGCCAATGTCCCGATTCAGTCCACAAATATTAGACTTAAGTTGTTTGATATATTTCAGTTCCCACATCCTTCAGACTTGTGTCTTTTTGAAGTTGCCTCTTGGTATCAGGACAGATAAGTCAGTAAAGGAATGATCTGTTTGTAAACAAATGGTGCCCCACAGGTGTGCTGCTAATTTGGTTTATTATTGTGTGTTGGTGGTGGTTCATCCTGGTTTGCAGTGGTTGCCTAGTGTTCTCAGTATAGCATCCATTTGATCTCTTCTTGCATTGAATTAGGTAAATAGGTGAGCAGGTGTGACTGCTAAATGACCTTGAACGCTTCGCCCTCAAGATTGCCTTTCCCTCCCTCCTGCTTTAGCTAAGTTGACTTCACCCCATCCTTATCCCAGGGACCTTTAATTGACCCCTTTTTATATCTCCTTCATCTCCCTGCCACTCTTTCTACGTCCTCTTCTCCTTTGCCTACCGAATCTCAGCTGCACACCTTTAACCCTGTACCCTCCCCATGGAACCTCCTGCCCCCTCCTTGCCTAACCACCTATAACTATCTCTCACTTTCTGGCCCCCATCCTCGCTTTACTGATATAGTTGTGACAATCCCACATCTCTGGGTGCTGGGCTGTGGATCTCCGTAACCCTCCCTTATTTTTTTATAGTTTGTCCATTGGTGATATTTTTATCTTATTGTATAGTGTTACTTGTACTGGGTTTGACTACTGATGTTACGTGCTCTGTAAACTTATACTTGCTGCTGTGGGATTGTCACAACTATATCAGTAAAGTGAGGGTCTGTTACTGCTGGCACATTTGTATGTTCGTATGTATAACCAGTGTGCTTGTCTGCCATTGTATTGTTCTCCTTGACATGGAACCTTTGTAAATGAGCCCTGAACTCAAGGGCTGTATCCGAAAAGTAAAATAAATAAATACATTTGTCTCATGTATGCATGACTCCACCCAACATTGCTGGATGTGTAGGATCCATTGAATTTTATTGTGTTATTCTGCCATCTTGTATGGTGTTGTCCGTCTTGTTTCCCAGTTATTTTGATCTGCTGGGAGTTATGAATTATTATGTTTGAGAGGTGTGGGGCTTCTTATAGGCAATTACAGGTGGTTCAGGGATGATGTCCTTAAGTATTTTATCTTCATGCAGCTTGGATTGTAGTTCTTTAATAATTTGGTGAAGGAGCTTTAGCATAGGGCTGTAAGTGACAACTAGGGGTGTGCGGTCAGTTTGACCTTTTTGCCTGTATTCCAGCAGATGTTCTCTTGATATTTTTATGGCCCATTCAATTTCTCTGTCAGTTTGTCTTGGGTAGTGGCCCTGCTGGATTAGAGAATTCTGCAGGGTTTTAAATAATTGATTAGCAATTTTTTCTTGGGACAATACTAACTGTACAGAAAGTATTCATATAGGTTTTCTAAAAGTATTATGTTTGTTAAACACAGTGAGGCAAGTGCTATGCATTTTCACAGTGTTTTAGCACTTTTATGAGCAAAATGCTAATCAATTTTTAGAGTTAAATAAAATCCTGTTCTGGTGAGGAGAGCTAGCTGTCTCTTGTTCTCTCATCAGATCAGATCAGATTAGATGGTATAGAATTGCCTGACTGTAGATAAAGTTTTTTTTTTTTTTGCTTACCTAGGATGGAAACTGGAATTATGCAGGTTGTGATATCTGTCAGTGGGCTTTCTGTGTTTTATTTTTACTAAGCTGAGTCTGCAAGTGAATTAAATGAGGTTTGAATTATGTGATTTGAAGGGCATACTGGTAGGATGCAGGCATGGTTTCACCTGTGCCTTGTTTTCTATTTTCTCCATCTCCCCAGTGTGTTATTAATAAGTTTAACTGTTTAACTACAGGGGGGTTACTGATGTGAAGCAATGCACCTACCCACTCCTGACTTCCCCCGCTCGCCTTCCTTCTCCTCTTCTCCATTCCCTCCCTCTTTACACTGCTACTCTGTGCTTCTCTCCCTCTCTTAGTACTCCATCCCATACCTTTCTCCCCTATTACTGCCCTCTGACCATTCCTTTTCCTCTCGTATCTTTTGTCCCTCCCACCTTTCTTCCCCCCTCACCTCCACTACTCTAGCAGTTCTCCCCGGGTCCCTCCATCTTTATTTCCCTTTCCCCTGTTCTTCACCCATTCTAGTCTTCCTCCCTCCCTCCCTAGTCACCATTTCTCTCTACTTTCCCCTGCCCATTTTTCTCTCTCCTTTCTCCCTTGTTTCCCCATACCCATTTCCCCCTCATCTCCTTCCTTCTTTCACCCCTGCTTCCTATGCTCTGTATACATCCCTGGCCACTCCTTGCACTTACTATAGCCTTCTGCACTTCTCTTGACAATGTCACTCCAGTGACTGCCTCCTCTCCGCCTTCCTTACCCCTACCTGAGCTGTTTCCTATCCACATCCACTGTTTCCTGCCACTATTTTTCATTTTTCTAATTTCATACTCGATTTTGTCTGTAACTGTTCTTCTTAAGATTGTGCTGTATTTTACTGATTGCACCATGACGTGGAACCTCTAAATGTTCCTCTAAACACTGTTTTATGATTACTGATTGTATGATGACTGGTGCACCTCTTCAGCTTGACAGTCTGACAACGTAACACAAAAAAAGACCATTACAGCGACAGTTGCTGTAATGGTCCTTTTTCGTCGTCTTATGCTTCCCCCAGTGTTCTGCCCCCTCCCCAGACCACATCCGACATATAATTGAGAATTCTAAAGTCTGGGGGTGCCGGGGGGAGTGGGGGCACAGTCCCTCACAAAAAACAATCCTCGATCAGGCGGCACAATACCTGCATCGATATTGTGCCATTACTGTGTGGGAGGTTAGCATTTTTACTGTCGACCTCCCTTGATGCTTCCTACTATGACATGGAACCTTTGTAAACAAACCTTTGGTTCAAAGGTATTTTGTAATCCTAGTATTGGATAATTAAATAACTCTCATGGATGGCAAAATAATAAAAATACCACTCTCTAACGCTTATCTTTTCCATTTATTTTTCATAAATATTGTACACACATATTTAATTATTTGTATCATCTGAGAGTGGGAACTTTCATATCAGCATTTGTTAAATGATATTACAGAAAAACTCTGAATTTTGGAACTACTAACCATTACTAAAGGAACTAAAACAGTGGTGTTGTGGAGCTCCAAATACCCACCTGTGGTCTCAAGTTTTGGGGGGATTCAAACTGTGAACCTTATGCTAGCATATCCAAATGTACAGGCTCAGATAATTCTGCTCTTCAGGAATGGCAGATAGCTTTCACATAAGGGCACCTAACCAGGTATCCAAAGTGAACCCTTAAAACTCTATAAAAGACCTTAGGTATATTCCTACCTTTTCCCAGGTTGGTAACACCATTAAGTTTATGAACAGTTTTGTCAGTCTTAACTCTCCATACATGACATGCAAAAGAAAGAACTTCAAACACACACCCAGGCAGTCTTTTTAAATATAGATTTACTTAAAAAGGGATAGAAATGTGTAAAATGTAAATACAGAACCATATATCACAAAGCATACAGTCACTAAAAAGAACAAGGTTAAAGTACAAACATAAACTCCTACCACCATACAATTAGACTTTTCTCTCTAATGTATTGCCTTCTTGCAGTACTTATAGTTAGGTCTTGTTTCTAAGAGCCCACAAAGAAATGTGTGTCAGTGGAGATACAGAATACAGTTTAAACTCTGTGTCTCCACCCTTCTATGATGCTATCTAGCTCCTCCTTTTAGAATACAAAAAAATATACAAAACAGGATGTCCTATCAGGAGGTATATTAAATAAGGTGACGTCAGCAAATACTAATTTCCCAAATTGTAAGTCTGTCTTTAAATCAAGCATTTCATTTGATCTTGTGTGGTTTCCTGCTCCCAAGGACATGAAAGGTTTTAAACATCTCTGCCATATCTCAATTAGGTGCAGTATAGCTTTTTAACACCAGTTGATATAAAATGTTCTTCTTAAGATGTCGTAAAAGTTTATGATCTCCATTCTCTGGCAGACTCATAAAGTCCCATTTCATTTCCACTTCAAAGCAGCAACAGGTCATAAAATGCAATTTATTGGAAGTTAACCACATTACAGAGATCTGCTGTTTAATATATATCCTGTCATTTTAACTGAAACCTCTGTGGGGGGGGAGCACCCATAGCCCAGCTGTCTTATGGAGACAATCACACACTACATTTTTATATTACAAAATCATAGAACAATCATAACCAGCTAGCCAAGCATCACAACTGCTATTGTAAATAAATATCTTTGGAAAATTCTACAACTGCTCATGGTTTTCCCTATGCTTCCTGACCTGTGCCTTGATGACACAGTGCAGTGTTTTTTACCTGTGTATGACGTGGTCAGTATTGAAATAATAATAAAACAGTATAATAAGGTTTAGTAGCAGTGCACGTTTTTTGGTTTTTTTTTAATATTTAGCATGCTTTATTATATTTGTTTCAATAAACATTGCAGAGTACAAGAGTTTTTACCTGTCCATGTTATGGTCAGTACTGAAAGCAATAATAAAACACCATAATAAGGTTCAGTAGCAGTGCAAGAGTTTTTAACTGTGCGTGACATGGTCAGTACTGAAAGCAATAATAAAACACCATAATAAAGTTCAGTAGCAGTGCAAGAGTTTTTAGTTGTGTGTGACATGGTCAGTACTGAAAGCAATAATAAAACACCATAATAAGGTTCAGTAGCAGTGCAAGAGTTTTTAGCTGTGTGTGATGTAGTCAGTGCTGAAAGCAATAATAAAACACCATAATAAAGTTCAGTAGCAGTGCAAGAGTTTTTAGTTCTGCGTGACGTGGTCAGTACTGAAAGCAAGAATAAAACACCATAATAAGGTTCAGTAGCAGTACAAGAGTTTTTAGCTGTGCATGATGTGGTCAGTACTGAAAGCAATAATAAAACACCATAATAAGGTTCAGTAGCAGTGCAAGAGTTTTTAGTTGTGCATGATGTGGTCAGTACTAAAAGCAATAATAATATACCATAATAAAGTTTAGTATCAGGGTAACAATTTTTAACTATGTATGACGTGGTCAGTGTTGATAGAAGAATAAACTAATTCTATGTTTATATGTTCCAGGAAACAGAAGGGAAGCAGACACTTTAAACAGACAGCAGTGAACATGGCAGCAATGAAAGAGCTAGAACTACTGAAAAATGAAGTTATGTGTCCCATCTGTGTGGATTATTTTAATGATCCTGTCATAATAGATTGTGGGCACAACTTTTGCAGAGTCTGTATCACAAAGTACTGGGAATACATAGATGGAAATGGCTCCTGTGGTGAATGCTATGATGTGTTAGAGCAGAAGCTACTCCGAGCAAACAGGAAACTTGCAGTGATAGTGGAGATTGTGAAACTTCTTACTGAAAATAAAGAGGAGCCAGGAAAGAGCAACACCTGTGACCTGCAGCAGCAGCCACTGGGACAGTTTTGTGAGGAATCGGATAAATGTAAACCTGTCTGTGCTGCCTTTGAAACATCTCCTGAGCATGAATGCCATAGCATTTCTCCCAAGGTGGAGGCCCTAAAGGTAGGTCGAGGAAGAAAGTGACTAACATTTGAATCAAGTGCTTTCTGACTTGTTTCTGAAATTATTTATCTGAAGTTTAGTAGCACATATTTAATAATGCTTGTTTTCCTGGGGTATACAAAAATACCATGGTGATGAGGATGGCTTAAAACTGAAAGGCTAAGGCATGCAACTCAGTTTGTAAAACAAGTAGAGAAAATGCTGTAAGCTGATTGGCCCACAGTAATGCGTGATATGACCACAACCAACAGTGAAGAAACAACTGCCGTCCACAATAATGCTACACGAGTTGATTTATCAGTAGTGAGCCACAGCTAAATGTACTAATACAAGGTTTACTGTGGTTTTAAATTATGTAGCTACTTAAATGTTGCAGTCAACACTGTGATCAAGGCCTCCTGTAGAAGTGTGTTGTGGTTTGAAATGTTAGGGCTGTCTGTCTGACTCCTGGTGCTGTACATTTTGTTGTTTTTAGGCTCATTCACATGGGTGTTTGCTATAGCGCTGCCCAGCAAGTCATTCCGTCAGTTGGTTCAGAAACACCAAATGACCACCGTTCAGAAGGCACTGCTATGCACTGATGTTGTATTCCACATTAAAGTGAACACTGTTTTTCCTGTTGTAAGCTGGGTGTGTGTGTGTGAAGTGGAGGGATGTCTGTGTATATCACATTCTAGCAAGGTAAAAACAGGAAGTGGGTGATTTAAACTTTAATCCCTGCTATTTCACTGTGCTTGCCACACATTTGTTTGGTGTCTGTTAAGCATGAACTAGTACCTAAAACCTTCTGGTACATCCCAATCAGTGTACTTCCAGTGGTGTTTTATTCATCTTTTTCAGATTGTTTAGCACTGAAGTCACAGAATAAGAATTATTTCTTTTGGCCACCTGCTTTCTTGCTGCAACAAACAAACTCTCTGCCACAGCCTGTGGCTGTCACAGCTGCTAAGGACTTTCAGTCAGCTGACCCTTGCTCAGTCATCATTGAGAGTCCATTTATATATAATTCAGTTTCATTACTGTTAGTTACGGCCGAGGAAGTGCACTTTAACATAAGACATGCACCTGTTCACCCCTCATATGCACAGTATCAGGCCACAGTGAGGATGCAGTGCTGCATTTGTGTGTCCTTAAATCGGGATGTATGGCCTGTGTGTTTTGATGTGAGCTGTGAACATTTATTTATTTGAATCTTGGAATTACAAACCTTTGTGTTACAGACTCTTTTTAAAAAAGCTCCACATTGGTAGAACATAGGACAAAGCATTACAAAATACGATCGCTATACAAGAGACAAGGAAAGTTACTATACTGGAAAGTTAAGTCAGGCACAATTGATCAAGAGAAAAGACAGGTACATAAGGTTACAACAATATAGGCAGTAAATATGCATTATGGCAGAGGGAAGCATAAAAAAACTAAATGTTCTAGGAACATATGAGAGCAGTACTGAATATATAAATAAAGATACATTAGCATAAGTGGCAAATATACATTGATGAGAGCAGGACTGAATATATAAATAATAATAATAAATCTTTATTTTTAATGTGCCTTTCAAGTACCAAGGCGCCTTACAAAACAGTTAAAAAAACAATACCATAACATAAAGTTTGTAACTATAATAAAATTCAGATAAAACAAGATTAATCACACAGAATATGCCTGGTGCCACAAAAAGGTCTTAAGAGCCTGTTTTAATCCCTCGATGGTTGTGCACCCCCATACCTGACGGGGTAGAGATTTCCAAAGGGTTGGGGCCGCATGCATAAATACCTGGGCCCCTGAAGATTTTAAACAAATCCTTGGACTCTCTAGCAACCCTTCGTCAGCTGAGCAAAGTGATCACCTGGGGCAGTAAGGGACCAGAAGCTGTTTCAGGTAGTCTGGGCCCTGTCTGTGTAGGGCTTTATAAGTCAGAAGTCTGACTTTAAAGGTGATCCGCCACTGTACCGGCAGCCGGTCTAGTTCATGCAGCACCGCAGACATATGAGAGAACCGGTAGGTCCCCATCAATAACCAGACTACAGCTTTCTACACCAGCTGCAAGCAGTGGATATCCAACATCAGTAGCCCTAGGTACAGGGAATTACAATAATCAAGGCGTGAGGACACAAAGGCGTGGACCAATGTAAAAAGATCAACAGGAGGAACAAGATGCTTAGGCCTAATAAATAGATACATCAGCATAAGTGGCACTTATACATCAATGAAAGTAGGATGGAATATATAAATAAAGATACATCAGCGTAAGTGGCAAGTATACAATGATGAGAGCAGGACTGAATATATAAATAAAGATACATTAGCATTAGTGGTGATTATACATTGATGAGAGAATATATAAATAAAAGTACATCAGCATAAATGGTGAGTATACATCGATGACACTATGACAGCAAGACTAAATATGTGAATAGAATAATAGATGAGGGTATATTACATAGCAGTGAGACCATCTTGAGGTTTTGGGGACTTGGAATCTCGAGAGCAAAGCTCGAGAGGTTCCCAAAGTCCCCAAAACCTTGAGATGGTCTTACTGCCGAGAAATATACCCTCATCTATTTTTGATTTTTTGTAATATATGGATCATTTTTAATTTCTGTGGCTTTTTGTGAGGCGTCCAACTGTACTGTCCAGGTGAAGAATGTCTCTCTCACTCACTCGCTCCCTGTCCCCCCTGCTGCTGCAAGTCTGTTAGTTCAATTTGGAATCTTGTTTTGTGAGGTAGTGAGTCCTACCTTTCCTTTCCTTCTTCTAGTCCTTGAGAGGATGGAGCAGATAATTCGGTTATTGAAAAAAAAATTGGAAAAACTACGGGTGACCATCTACTAAACAGCAGTGAATAGCCACCATGTTTTAAAAAAGTGTTATGCCCACCCAACAGAGAAAAGCTGCCAATAAGAAGGCATGTTGTTACTTCAGCTCTGCAGGAAGGAACCTGGCACCTTGACAACTGGGTCTGTGTGGCAGGTAGGCTTGCACATGTGCTGTGTAATTTATGTGATAATACTATCATTCAGAGCTGAAACAATAGTATTATCAGTTCTGAATGACAGTATTATCCCAGAGCAACAATGGTATTATCACTTTGGCTACTGTAGTACTACCGGGATTTTTTTGTATGGAATAGGATAGTATTATTTGGCCATCTCCATATATTACAAATAAAGATACAGCAGCATAAGTGGCAAGTATACATCAGTGAGAGAAGTACTGAATATGTAAATAAAGATACATCAACGTAAGTGGCATGTATACATCGTGGTAGTTGAGAAATGGGTCATCCTAAAAAATTAAGGCAATATTTGATAGCTGGATAGAGTATAAAATGCACCAATGGTGAAGCACATAAATTGCATTGACTAAATGCATTTGGCATACTAAGTAGGTAATTGGTATATGAGTATAAGAATGCCCACATAGAAAAGGCCAAGTTAGCCGCCTAGACATGCAAAAAGGCCAGGGAGCTGGCCCTGTGGTGCTGATGATTGAGGCACTGGACTCCATGCCTCGTGCCACGTCCGTGAACCCAGTTTAGTGATGGATGTTCTGTGTAGTGCAGCTTTAAGAAATCTTAGTTCAGCTTTAAGGAATGCACTTACTGTAACTCCTCCCGTGTGTGTTGAGATAAGTCCCCCCCGCCCCCCATCTGTATGGAATAGAAGTAAACAAAGAAGGCCTAAATTTATGTGGTTCATGTTTTTCTTACAACCAAGACCCTGATGTGTTTAAGGTGCTTATTTTCGGCCACCAGTACAACAGACTGGCGACAAGGATGGTGAAAATGTTCATAGCTCCAGCTTACTGAATTATACCATTTTCTGACTTTCTGCATTGAAGGCACCTAAGCAATTTGGACTTGTACATTATTATGACAACTTCAGCCAGCTTTGAAACATAGAAACATAGAAGTTGACGGCAGATAAGGACCGCAAGGCCCATCCAGTCTGCCCATTTCTTTTTCTACCTTATAAATGTGCCATCGGCCTTTGCTCTGTCAGTGACCTATCTATTCATAGTCATTTGTATTGCTCCCTTATGCCTATCCCATGCCTGTTTGAAGCCCTGCACTGTATTCATAGCCACCACTTCTTGTGGTAAGCCATTCCATGCATCCACCACCCTTTCTGTGAAAAAGAATTTCCTCACATTCCCCCTTAATCGGCCTCCCTCTAATCTCATGCTGTGTCCTCTTGTCCTGCTACTTTTCTTATATTTAAACGTTAGACTCTTTCACCTTGTTTATGCCCTTAAGGTGTTTGAATGCCTCGATCATATCACCCTCTCCTCCTTTGCTCAAGGGTATACATATTGAGCTCCGTTAATCTGTCCTCATATGTCTTCTGATGCAGTCCCTGCACCATTTTGGTTGCCCTTCTCTGGACTGCCTCAATTTGGTTAATGTCCTTGTGAAGGTGTGGCCTCCAATACTGCACGAGTACTCCAGATGGGGCCTAACCAGTGTCTTGTACAGAGGATTATTACCTCCTCTTACGACTTGTGATACCTACTAATACACCCTAACACCCCTAGCCTTACCTACTGCTTTAGAGGTCTGCTTGATGATTTTAGGTCATCAGTGATGATGATGCCCAAGTCTCTTTCTTCCTTTGTGACTGCTAGCAACTCCTCCCAGCCTATAGGTGGCTTCAGGGTTTCTCTTCCCTATGTGCATGATTTTGCACTTCTTTGCATTAAATCCCAGTTGCCACTCTTCTGACCATTCTGCTAGTTTATCCAGATCTCTTCTCATTCTGCCCACCCCATCTGGATCATCTACTCTGTTGCAGATCTTGGTGTCATCTGCAAACAGACAAGCCTTACCCTCTAGTCCATCTGCAAGGTCACTAATGAAGATGTTGAAGAGGACTGGCCCCAGGACTGATCCCTGAGGTACCCCACTTGTGACTTGCATCTCTTCTGACTGTATACCATTTACCATCACTCTCTGTTTTCTGCCCGTCAACCAGTTTGCCACCCAGTTGACCAACTTCTGACCCACCCCGAGCCTACCCAGCTTATTTATCAATCTTCTATGTGGAACAGTGTCAAAAGCTTTGCTGAAGTCAAGGTAGGCGACATCAACTGCTCCCCCTTGGTCCACCACTCTGGTTACCCAGTCAAGAAATCTATGAGATTAGTTTGACAGGACCTTCCTTTGTAAACCCATGCTGTCTTGGATCCTGTGCCCTATGGATTCCAGGTGTTACATATCTTTTCTTAAGTGCCTCCATAATCTTGCCCACTACTGAGGTAAGACTGACCGGTCTGTAGTTCCCCGCCTCCTCCTGCTACCACTCTTGTGGGCGGGATCACATAAGCCCTTCTCCAGTCTTCTGGGACCTCTCCTGTGCTCAGAGACTCACTAAACAATTCTGCTAATGGCTCTGCTAGTTCCTCCTTTAGCTCCTTAAGTACCCTGGGATGTATGCCATCAGGTCCCATTGCCTTATCCACCTGAGCTTAGCAAGCTCTTGTAGGACCCTTTCTTTTGTGAAGGAATAGTGCTCACCTCCCTCCCCTGTGTCCATGATGCTGAGCTGTGGGCCCTGCCTACCTTCTCTTCAGTAAATACTGAGCAAAAGTATCTATTTAGGATAGATGTCTTTACAGGTCCTCCTCCTCACATGCTCCCTTTTCTCCATTAAGCTTAGCAATACCCCCTCTGGACTTTCTCCTTTCACTAATGTATCTATAGAAAGTCTTGTCACCTTCTTTTACTGTTCGTGCTAGTGTTTCCTCAGTTTGGGACTTTGCCTGCCTTACTGCCTTACCTGCTTCCCTTAGGGCAGTTTGGTATGCCTCCCTATCTTCATCCCACTGTGTTCCCTTATATTTCTTGAAGGCCAGCCTTTTGGCTCTGACCTTTTCTGCTACTGTATTTGAGAACCAAAGTGATTTCCTTCTTCTTTTGCACTTTTTTTTCTGTCTAACACAATGGGATGTTGCTTCAAGTATTGCATCCTTAATGCTTGCCCACTTTGCCTGTACCCCCTCACCTGTGTTTCTTTTTGCCAGGGCTAGCTTAACTCTGTTGGCCATCTTATCAAAGTCAGCTACTCTGAAGTCCCATATTTTTGCCTTGGAATGGGATGATTTAGATGTAGTAGCCAAATTGAACCATACCATGTGATGGTCACTGGCCCCAGGTGACCTTCTACCTGGAGATCTGTGATCCCTTCTTTGTTAGTCAGTACTAGATCTAGGATAGCCCTGTCTCTTGTGGGTTGCTGTACCAGTTGTTTGAGGCCCTCCCCGCAGGGAATCCACTATGAGTCTAGTTCTGCAGATGTTCCTGCTGGTATTGACAATCTATATCTGGCATGTTGAAGTCTCCCATTATCAGAACCTCCCTTTAGCTGTCATGTTTTGTATATCTTCTAACAGTAATGTGTCTATGTCCTCCTCTGGTCTGGGGCCTGTAGACAACCCCAGTTCTTATGGCTGTCCCATTTCCTGTTTTCAGGGTGACCCACAGTTCTTCTGGCTCCTTATGTGTATTCTGAATTTCTGTAGCTTTGATATTTTCATTAACATACAGGCCCACCTCCCCCTTTTGCACCTCGGTCTCTTCTGAACAATACATAGCCAGGTACTGAAGTCTCCTAAGTGTGGTTACTGGTAAACCACGTCTCACTAATTGCTACTATGTCCAGTTTAGCCTCTGACATTATTGCCTGCAGGTCTGGGATCTTATTTCCCAGGCTGTGAGCATTTGTGTACATGATTTTCCATTGGCCAGATTTTGGTGTGTTAGTTGTTGGGTGAAGTTTGGCATTACCCCTGTGCATCGTATTGAGATTTTTACAGGAACAGACTGGGATACATGGCTCAGACGGTTTGATCATTGGTTATTACTTAATCCTACCATACATTGAGCAAATGATCAGCTACAAAGTGAGCTTATTCAAGCTGCTTTTTGTTCTTACTTGGGGAGTGAAACATTCTTATGTAGTCTGCGTGCACTGGACCGGCTGGAGGATTTGTCATAGCAAGAGCTAAAGGCTAAATTGATTGCACAATACAGTTGTTAAAAACTTTTCCAATGGCTGAATGGTATAAATTCTACAGTGGCTGTCAGAAACCAGATCAGTCATTACAGTCTTATTTGGCTGAGATCAAAAGCTTAGCTCTCACATGCGAGTGGAGCAGGGAGCATCTTAAATCTAATTTAGCTGTTAAGTTTGTTATGGGGTTGAAACATGAACATTGTATTAAGCAATTACTTTCTGTAAGTGTCAAGAAGTCTGCTGATGAACTTTAACAGTTGGCACTAATATATGAGGCTGCAGAAAATGCAGCACATGCTAAGATGAACACTAAAAATGAGGTTCAAGTAACTGCAGTAAAACCCAAATTGAAATGGCTCAAACTTAAGTCTAAACCACTGCTTTCAAAGAAAAATACAACCAGTCCACCCAAATTGCATGGCCAGTACAAATTTGCATCATGTGGGTCTTCTCAGCATAGCAAGGACCATGCAAGTTCAGTGTCATGCATGTAAATATAAGGGTCATATTGCTAAGCTTTGCAGAAACAGGAGAGCTGCAGTGATCAGTTCGGAGAGCACAAACAGTGCAGTGGTTCCTATTGCACCACAAAGACAGACTAAAGATATTCTTCCTTGCTATGCATTACTTCATTTGCCATAACTGAGGTGTCAGTTGTGTTTAATGGTAGACTCAGCTTCTGCAGTTACTTTTATTAACCATCAGACACGGTTTGATCTGGATAGGCCACCATTGTTTCCTTGTAATAAGTTGATGTATGCATTTGAAGGGCAGACAATTCCACCACTGGGCTTGTTTACCACTTTGGTACACAGAACTGATTCTCCTGGTACACCTTTAACTTTTCTGGTTTCAAACAAGGATATCAACATTTTGGGCAGAGACGCTCAGGTTCTTCAAAACATTCATCTTGATCCAGCAGATTTTGGCCAACTTGCTGCTGTCGGGGTACCACAAAGCAGTAATCCGCCCAAGCTTGGGGTGACTTTAGACATGTATCCAGAGCTGTGGAAAGGCCTGGGATGTTGCACAACAGCTAAAGCAAAGCTGGTTACAAAGTCTAATGCAGTCCCTAAGTTTTGTAAACCATGGAACCTTCCTTTTACCTTAAAACCAGTGGTTGGGGCAGAATTGGACAGACTGGAAAAAGTGGGTGTGCTGGAAAAGGTTTCATGTTCAGATTGGGCTACTACAATTCTGGTGGTATCTAAACCAGGTGGTAAAGTTCGAATATATGGAGATTTTAATATGGCACTTAATCCAGTACTTAGCACAGATGTATTTCCTTTACCCTTACCAGAGGAACTTTTTCATAGACTAAATGGTGGTGTGGGGTTCTCTAAACTGAACCTCGCTGATGCATACCTTTAAGTGGAACTGGATACAGACTTTCAGAAATTGGTAGTGATTAATGCACACCAAGGACTGTACAAGTACGAATGGTTATGTTTTGGCAATAGTTCTGCACCTGCTATTTTTCAAAAAGTGATTGCGCAAACGGTGGGTGGTATACCAGGTGTTACTTGTTATTTGGATGACATCATTGTCATGGGCAAGAAAGAAGCAGAACATTTACTTAACTTACAAAAGATTTTAGAGAGATTGCAACAGAGTGGATTCGGACTCAGGAGAGAAAAATGCCAGCTTTGTCAACCAAGTGTCACATACTTAGGTTACACTATTGACGAAGATGGAATTTGTCCAAATGATGAAAAGGTGGAAGCAACTGTGCATATGCCTGAACCACAGAATGTTTGAGTTACACTCATTCTTGGGTATGGTGTGCTACTATGACCGTTCCATACCTGGCTTAGCCACTAAATGTGCTGTCCTGAATGAACAGTTACATAAACGTACTCTATGGAAGTGGATCAAGGGCCACATTAAGGCAGTTCAAGCCATCTAGCTCTTTCTAACTGATGTGAGTAATTTAACTCATTATGATCCTAACTTACATATCACATTGGCCTGTGATGCTAGGCCTGTGGGTATAGGAGATATCCTTTTCCATACAGATCCAGAGGGAGTGGAGGAGCCGTTAGCCTATTCTTTAAACAAACTCACTGCAGCTGAAAGGAATTATGCCTGAATTAAGAGAGAGGCATTAGCAATTGTGTTTGGGGTCCAGAAATTTCCCCAATACTTGCTAGGCCGCAAGCTTCACCTGAAGATGGATCACAAACCACTAGTAACAATTTTCAGTCCAGAAAAAGGAATTCCAGAAACAGCTGCTAGCCAACTTCAATAATGGGCATTAATTTTGTCTGCCCATAATTTCGAGGTTACATACCAACCAATGGACCAGCATGGAAATGTGGATGTCTTGTCAAGCTTACCACTATCAAGAGAAATTGAGTTCGATATGGGACTTAAAGAAGAACCAGTATGCCAGGTAGGGCCAGATAATTTCCCTGTGCAATTCAAAGATATGGAGGACTCTACTGTTGTGTGTGCAATGGAGCTGCAACAGTTAGATCAGCTTCCAGTACTAGCCAAGGACATTGCAAAAGCGACTAGTCAAGATGCAATTTTGAAACAAGTGTATCAGTATGCAGTACGCTTCAGGGTTGGCCGCAAGGCACTACTTGTTTGGCTGAACTACAACCCTGTTATACAAAGGAACAGCAGTTATCCATTGCTGAGGGGTGTCTTCTCTGGGGATTGCGTCATAGTACTCTAGTGTTATCACTCAAATGTGTTGACTCTTTTGCATGCGGGCCATCCAGGCATTGCTTAAATGAAATTCCTAGCCAGGCTTCACATATGGCGACCCTAACGGAGACATATACCAAGTTGTGCAAAGATGCGAAGGTTGGGCTATATTGATGGGAAATCTGGCAAGAGCTCTAGTTCACCATTGGGAATTACCTGAAAAACCCTGGCAAAGGTTGCATTTTGATTTTGCAGGACCTTAAGTTAAATTCCATGTGGTTACTCTTAACTGATGCTTATAGGAAATGTTCCAAAATTGATCAAATGTGTTCGACAACTACTGAGAGTACCATCAAATTGTTGAAATCTGTCTTTGCTATCCATGGTTTCCTGCAAGTGATTGTCTCAGATAACGGGCCACATTTCACATCTGTTGAATTTCAAGCATTTTGCCAGCAATGTGATATCCACCATATTTTCTCACCTCCCTACCATCCAAGTTCAAATGGTGAAGTGGAACGCTTGGTTCAGACTTTTAAAAAGTGTATGGACAAACTAATCCTACTACACCAACAAGAATACAAATAGCCCTTTTGGACTTCTTGCGATGTATTGAACAACACAATATTGTATCATGGGAATATCCCATGCAGAATTGTTGTTTGGATGTCAGATTCAAACTAAATTTGACCTTCATCACCCTCTAAGCTATAAGTCAGTAACTGAAATGTTTCTCAAGACCAGATCCTTCAAATCCAATGATCTTGTGTGGGTCAGGATGTATGCAGGCCTGAAGAGATGGCTAGAAGGCATGGTAGAAAAACAGCTCGGAAATGTTGTCTATAGTGTTTGACTGACTAATCAGAGGAGAGTGAAAAACATGGGACCAATTATGTACTAGAACTGAGATGCAACAAAAAGGGATACCCAGAGTCGGGGTAGTTATCCAGCATTATTTCTTCTGGAACAAGAACAGGAAGAGATAATGGAACCAAAGCAATTGAGACAAGCTGTGGCCGATGCTAATTGGATTCCAGAGCAACAGCCTCCAGTCCTACTATGTTGGTCAGGACGTGTAAAATGTTCCCAAAAGAGGATGGACTTGTAGAGATATAGTCTAATGACATAGACTAATTAAAAGGGACATTGTAGTAATAACTAATAGTTTCAAATTACTTCTGAATTATTGACTTACATACTTTCTAGCTAAGTCAGGAGGGAAATGGGTGTAATAACCACAGACTTCCACTGTGTAGGGAATTGGCCAAGACATAGAGAGCGATTAAATATTTTGGTTAGGAGGGAAAGAACTGCATCAAGGGCCAGTTGTATTAGCTTAAGGTCAATGAATTGTCACTATTTTTGGAACTTCCCAGTACTCCAAGTTAGATAGGTTTAGCTTCTCTGCAAGTGACAGCCCTAAAGCAGAAGGTTGGAATGTCAGCTGGGGCAGGAGTTATTTTTTTGAGGGTGTTGGTAGCATTGTTAAAGACGTCCGGAGGGAGAGCACCACTAAGATTAGTGAATGCAGACTTGAAGGTGCCAGCAATGAGCTGCAGGTCCTGAGTAGGATATTTAGCAGTGATGGGGGGTAGTTGGATTAGAAACATAAAACTTGATGGCAGATAAGGACTGCTTGGCCCAACTAGTCTGCCTATTTCCTACCTACTGGATAAACTACAGTTTCCAGTTACCCAACATCCTACTTCCTCATATCCCTCACTAAAATTGCCTTATGTCTGTCCCATGCATTCTTGAATTCCCACACTGTTTTTGACCCCACAGCCTCCTCAGGAAGGCGGTTTCATGCATCCACCACTCTCTCTGTGAAAAAGTACTTCCTCAAGTTGTGCTTGAGCCGTCCCCCCTCTATCTTCAAATCATGCCCTTTTGTTCTTGTACATCTCTTTTTTTCTTAAAGATGCTCCCGTCTTGGATTTTGTCGATTCCCTTGACGTACTTGAAAATTTCTATCATGCCCCCCCCCTTCCTCAAGAGTATACATGTTAGCACTTTTAGTCTCTCTTCATATGGCTTCTGCTGCAGATCCTGCACCATTTTAGTTGCCCTTCTCTGGAGTGCCTCCATCCTGTCTATGTACCTGCAGAGATGGAGTCTCCAGAACTGTATGCAGTACTCCAGATGGGGTCTCATCAACTGTCTCTACAGAAGGATAACAACTTCCTGTTTTCTACTGGTGATACCTCTCCCTGTACATCCTAGTATCCCCCAGCCCTCCTTACTGCTTTCTCACATTGTTTACCTATCTTAAGGTCATCTGATATGACTACCCTCAGGTCTTTTTCCATTTGTACTGTTGTTAGTCCCCCATTGTGTACTCTTCCCTGGTTTTTGTTTTCCAGGTAAAATTACTTTGCAGTTGTTTGAACTGAATCTAAGCTGCCATATTTTTGACCGTTCCTCCAATCTTACCAAGTCCCTTCTCATCCTTTGCACCCATTGTAGTGTATCAGCCCTGTTGCAGATCTTTGTGTCATCTACAAAGAGGCATACATTCCCTTTTAGCCCCTCTGCAATGTCCACTATAAAGACATTAAAGAGGACTGGTCCCAATACTGAACCCTGTGGCACCCCATGAGTAACCCCCCTCTTCTTTTTTTTTTTAAACTTTCTTTATTTGTAGATTTTGATGATAACCATACATACGTACGACATCACAGGCTTCTGAGTACTTACTAAGGCTGAGAAGATACAAAACATATATATACAACCATCAAGGGGGACATGTCCTTTACATATTTATATTCCCATTAGAGTCCTGAATTATTTGACAGATTTTCCCATATAATTCATACTCCTGTTGACATCTTTGATCATGTATCTTGTTAAGAAAAAGAGACTACAGCATCCCCCAAACCGAACAGACCAATTGCCTCCTTGTTAGTATTTCATTTATAATTTGATTCTTTAAAAGTGTTAACTTTAAGTTACTAATATCTGATTTTGTTTACATAAAGGGATAAGAAGCAGTAGTTTAAGGAATAAAGTCTTGAAACTCATTTGTCATGTAAAGCACCCATCTCCTCCAGATTAACTCAAATTTGATAAGTTTTTTATTAAGAGTCGCTGTGAGTGCCTCTAATCTATATAAGTTGACCATGATTTCATGCCACCCCTGTATGGTGACCTCCTTTTGTGAGAGCCAATTTTTTGTTATTAATTTTTGTGCAGCTAAACATGCCATTTTTAAGAATTTACTTGTGTTGGGGTCCCTACAGCCTCCAGGGTACTCCATGAAAAAATACAATGATGGGGTTATTTGTAAGTTCGGGTCAATTATGTTCTGTAGGGTCCGCTGTAGCTCCTTTAGAAATTGTTGAATTCTTGGACAATTCCAAAATATGTGACCCATGGTTGCTGGGGAATGTCCACATTTCCTCCAGCACATTGAGGCTCCCTCTCCTAGATATCTCCCCTGAACCGCTGGCGTTCTAAAAAATCTAATAAATACCTTCCATGCAAATTCCTTCCAACTAACGGCTGAGTTCCCCCACTGTATTCTTTGCGTTGCCCATTTCCAGTGTTCCTCCTGAATCTGAATTCCCAGATCACCTTGCCATATCTTTTTAATAACTTGAATAGAGTCTCCTTTCCAACTAAGCAGGGCATTATATATGACTGAAATTATATGTTCTCTGGGTGGGTTTCCTTCTATAGCTGATTTAAATATTTTTGCTATCGGGGGGGTGGCACCTTCCTAGGTGGTAGCTGTGCTTGAAGTGATCTGATATATGCTACCGAAATCTGTCCTTCCAGGGTATTTCATACCTAGTAACTAAAGTTTGAAAGTCTAGAATCTCTTCCCCTTCTAGAAAATGCCAGATTAAGTGTATTTTTTTCTCTTCCCATTTCTTAAAACCTTTATCCCAGCTAGTAGGGGTAAAAGATGTCAGATAGGGCACTGACAACATCAAATATCTCCACCCTTTAGCCTTTTTATCCAATAGAGTTTTGTGCCAGATATTCAAAGTGACCTCCGTATACGGGCTCTCTTCCCTTCCTGTGTTTTTACTCCTTTTTTGTGAAAGCAGGGCACAGTTTAGGTTTCCCCAACCCCCCTCACCTATTTCTATAGTTTTCCATCTGGCTGTATACGAATGATCCAACCAGTACATGATTGTTCTAAGTTGGGCTGCTTGATGGTATAATTTCAAATTGGGAAGTGCCAGACCCCCCTCTCCTCTCGGGATCTGAAGAGCCGAGAAGCGTATTCTTGGCCTCTCTCGGCCCCACAAGAAGCGAGAGATCCTTCTGTGCAACGTCATGAAATATGAATCCGGAATAGAAATGGACAATGTCTGACTCAAATATAGAAATTTGGGGAGTAACACCATTTTAATTGCCTCTATTCTTTGCACCAAGGGAATGGGAGTCGGAGCCCATCTTTCCAAGTCTAATTTAAGTTTTTCTAGGGTTGGGTTAAAGTTGAGTGTAAAAAGCTGTTCTACATCAAAGCTAAGGAGGACCCCCAAATATCTGATATATGTACGATCCCATTTAAAGGGAAAAGACTCGACCATCTTCGTTGAGGGTATATATTGATTCTTCAGGACCTCGGTTTTGGTAGTATTTAGTTTATAACCTGCTAGTTCACTAAACTCTGTTAAACAATTCCATAGTGGTTCCATGGAATGTTCTGGGTCTGAAAGATAAATGAGCAGGTCATCTGCATATAATGCAAGTTTATGTGTTTCTTCCCCGATCTGCCAGCCCCTTATCTCCTTTTCCTGGTGTATCATTTGAGCCAGTGGTTCCAAATAGAGGGCAAAGAGAAGGGGGGAGAGGGGGCAGCCCTGCCTCGTGCCTCTATATAACGAAAAAGGGGTAGACACCTGTCCATTTATTTTTATATAGGCCTGGGGATTTGTATATATGTTATCTATCGCTTTGATAATAGAATCCGAAAAACCAAATTTACTGAGGGTCATTTTTAAAAATTTCCATTCCACCCGGTCAAATGCCTTCTCCGCATCTAAACTCATCAGTAAAAAAGGGGATTTTGACCGGGTGGCATGGTGTAATATATGTAAAGTTCTTTTAATATTGTCTTGTGTCTGTCTCCCCAGAATGAATCCTGTCTGATCTAATGCTATTAATTTGGGCAATACATTTTCCAGGCGTCTTGCTAAGATAGCTGTGTATATTTTATAGTCTATATTAAGAACTGAAATAGGTCGAAATGATTTACATTGTGTGATGTCTTTTCCTGGTTTTGGAATACTGAGATAACTGGAAAATTCCAGCTAATTGGGAGAGCTTCCCCTGATTGCACTGTTCTACATGTCTCCAGTAACTGAGGTTTAAGCTCTGCTTTAAAAAATTTGAAGAATTCTGGGCTATAACCGTCTGGGCCGGGGGATTTCTTTGGTTTGAGTTTTTTAATCGCATTATCTATCTCTATCATCTCTATGGGTTTCTCTAAGGTATCTCTCATTTCTTCCGATAATCTTGGCAGTTTAAGCTTCTCTAAATATTCCTGAATCTTTAGTTCACTCGGGTTATTTTCAGGCATGTATAGAGTCTGATAGAACACTTTAAAGCTAGCCAACAAGTCCTCCGAGCTTCTCACCATTTTCCCTGTGATAGGGTCCCTAATTTGGGTGATGGTGTTTTGTGAGGTCTGTTGTCTCAATCTATGAGCCAAGAGGCGGGTAGCCCGTGGGCCTGCTTCGTAATATCTCTGGCGCACTCGTTGCAGCGCCTGCTCTGTTCTAATATCTATCAGCTTCAGGATTTTTTGCCTGATTTCTTTTATATTTGCATAGCTAGAGTCATCTCCAGCTGCATGCTGTTTTTGTAAATCTAACAGCTGGGTTTGAAGTTTCTCCAGCTGATGATTTTGCTGTCTCTTAAAGTACGCTGCATATTTAATGCACTCTCCTCTAAAAAACGTTTTTATAGTGTCCCAAAGAGTGATTTTTGAGATTTCAGGAGTTTTGTTCTCCCGAATTATTTGTTCTA